>CM077675.1:209284479-209910843 GCA_039707655.1 Elymus sibiricus | reverse complement strand
ACTTCTTGTAAATTTATATTGAGGAATGCACATGTGTTGTGTAGTCACTTATCTAACTGGATGTTCAAGTTGGTTATGCAACAATAATGTTGGTGTTCTGTAGACAAAGCATATAGATGTTGTGCAAACAGAGCAAATCACATCTCATACAATTACTAGCAGCAACCGTCTGCCCACAACACACACACAGGTTGTCAGGATGAATCGTTTGGGTTATTATTGGTCTTCCCACACAATTCTGATGAATGAACTGTTTGCCGGGTACCCACAACACACACGGTTGTCAGGATGAATCGTTTGGGTTATTATTGGTCTTCCCACACAATTCTGATGAATGAACTTTTTGCCGGGTATCACACATGCCTTCTTAGGCTAACTCGTTTGTGTTCTGCTGGATCAGCGCAAACAGTTTGTCCGAGTGAACTGTATGCTGCACTACGCACACGTATGTAGTTTGTTAACCATTTCTGTTATATTCCATAATCACAAACAGTTCATAAGAACAAAATGTATGCGACACATCACACACACAACTATTTTCTGAATCGTATTTGATGGTTCCACCATCGCACGCAGTTTTCGTCATTAGCGGCAGAGCTTGAACTATACCGTTTGCGATTGATGGATCGCACACAGTTTGGTCGAAGGGTCTCTGATTGATGTGTCGTCTTTGGACCATCCAGCAGTAGTGAGGGATCAAGTGATCCCATGGTATGGTAAGCATTGTACATTACACTTCGTGTACTAACCCATGGTCTACGTGAGAGTTCTATGCGGGGTTAGGTATGTTTCCATGGGCTTGCGTCAAGAGGAAGATCTCATACAACCCATGGAGGATGACATCAAGTGGTGATATCATCAAGATTGCGGTGTGCAAGTTCAAGTGGAGCATCACGAAGAGATCATGCTTGAAGCTTGCCATCCATTATGGTGACAATGGACTTGTGAAGATGTGCCGAAGAGTGGCTCACCCATAGTGGAGTATGGGGGAGCAATCAACAAGTCTTCATCGAGCCAACGCAATCAGCATGATCGGTGTCAAGCAAATATTGTTCTAATGGATCAGTAGGAGGCATAACAATAGAAGCAAGACCAATTATTTCATCCTTACTAGATAACGCTTTATCACGAGGTTGTCTACTAAACTTGGAAAAATTAAAGTCATGAGACACACCACCAAAACTGACACCGACAGTTTGTTTTTCACAATCTATCTTAGCGTTGACTGTGCTCAAGAAAGGTCTACCAAAGATAATGGGACAAAAGTCATCTTGTGGGGAACCAAGGACTAGAAAATCAGTAGGGTATTTTACTTTCCCACACAAGACTTCAACATCTCTAACAATCCCAAGTGGTGTGATGGTGTCTCTATTAGCAAGTTTAATAGTAACATCAATGTCTTCTATTTCAGCAGGTGCTATTTCATCCATAATTTCTTGGTATAAGGTAAAAGGGATAGCACTCACACTAGCACCCAGATCACATAAACCATGATAGCAATGATCTCCTATTTTGACTGAGACAACAGGCATGCCTTCTATGGGTCTATGTTTATCTTTTTCATCGGGTTTAGCAATTCTAGCAGCTTCATCACAGAAGTAGATAACATGCCCATCAATATTTTCTACCAAGAGATCTTTAACCATAGCAACACTAGGTTCTACTTTAATTTGCTCAGGGGGCTTAGGTGCTCTTATATTACAGTTGATACCTTAGCATGTTCATTTATCCTAACACGGAAAGGTGGTTTTTCAATATAAGCGGTAGGCACAACTGGATCAACACTGTAAATGATGGTTTCATCTGTAGCTATGACCGATTCTTTAATTTCTTCTTTAATAGGGGGATGATATTTAAACCACTTCTCCTTAGGGAGACCAACGTGAGTAGCAAATGCTTCACAGAAAGATCTCAGAGTCAAGTCCATATTTAGTGCTAAACTTATGAAAAGTATCGGTATTCATAAAAGATTTAACACAATCAAACTCAAGCTTTATACCTGACTCATTACCTTTGTCGAGTTCCCAATCTTCAGAGTTGCATTTAATTCTTTCTAAGAGATCCCACTTGAATTCAATAGTCTTCTTCATATAAGAACCAGCACAAGAAGTATCGAGCATGGATTGATCATTATGAGAAAGCCGAGCATAAAAATTCTGAATGATAACTTCTCTCGGGATGTCATGATTGGGGCATGAATATAACATTGACTTAAGCCTCCCCCGAGCTAGAGCGATGCTTTCTCCTTCACGAGGCCAAAAATTATATATATAATTCCGATCACGATGAACTAGATGCATGGGATAAAACTTTTGATGCAATTCCAATTGCAAACGATTCCAGTTCCACGATCCAAGATCATCACATAACCTATACCATGTCAATGCTTTTCCCTTCAAAGATAAAGGGAAAACCTTCTTCTTAGCTTCATATCCAGGTAAACCTGCAAGCTTAAATAATCCACAAATTTTGTTCACATATAATAGGTGCATATCAGGATGTTCAGTTCCATCTCCTGCATAAGGTTTAGCAAGCAGTTGTTCTACCATACCCGACGGAATTTCATAACCAATATTTTCAGTAGGTGCAGTAGGTTGAGGGGCAACTAATTGTGGTTCCGGTCGAGGTGAAGATACCTCGAACAAACCCCTCAAAGGATTGTTTTCCATAGTAGCAAGTAGCAATAAATTTCAGCACGTAGTATAAATTTTTCCTTACCGATTTCCACTTACCAAGAGCGCTTCACTCCCCGGCAACGGTGCCAGAAAAGAGTCTTGATGACCCACAAGTATAGGGGATCAATCATAGTCCTTTAGATAAGTAAGAGTGTTGGACCCAATGAGGAGCAGAAGGAAATGACAAGCGGTTTTCAGCATGGTGATTTCTGCAAGCACTGAAATTGTAGGTAACAGAAAGTTTGATAGCAAGGTAATTGGTAACGAGCAAGTAATGGTAATGGTAAATAAGGTGCAGCAAGGTATCCCAATCCTTTTGTGGCAAAGTACAGGCCAGAACAATCTCTAGTAATAGGCAAAGTGTTCTTGAGGGTACACGGGAATTTCATCTAGTCACTTTTATCATGCTGGTTTGATTCGTATTCGCTACTTTGATAATTTGATATGTGGGTGGACCAGTGCTTGGGTGCCATTCTTACTTGAAAAACCTCCCACTTATGATTAACCCCCTCGCAAGCATCCGCAACTACGAGAAAAGTATTAAGATAAAATCTAACCATAGCATTAAATGTTTGGATCCAAATCAGCCCCTTACGAAGTAGCGCATAAACTAGGGTTTAAGCTTCTGTCACTCTAGCAACCCATCATCTAATAACTACTCCGCAATGCATTCCCTCAGGCCCATGAATGGTGAAGTGTCATGTAGTCGACGTTCACATGACACCACTAAGGGAATCACAACATACATATCATCAAAATATCGAACACATATCAAATTCACATGATTACTTGCAACATGAATTCTCCCGTGACCTCAAGAACAAAGGTAAATACTCACAAATAATAAACATGCTCAATATTAGAGGGGTATTGAATAGCATAATGGATCTGAATATATAATCTTCCACCAAATAAACCATATAGTAATCAACTACGCAAGGTAATCAACACTACTAGTCACCCACACGTACCAATCTAAGGTTCCGGTACAAAGATTGAACACAAGAGATGAACTAGGGTTTGAGAGGAGATGGTGTTGTTGAAGATGTTGATGGAGATTGGCCTCCCAAAGATGAGAGGGGTGTTGGTGACGACGATGGCTTCGATTTCCCCCTCCGGGAGGGAAGTTCCCCCGGAAGAATCGCTCCGCCGGAGCGCAAAAGTGCTCCTGCCCAAGTTCCGCCTCGAGGCAGCGGCAAGTTTGAAATCATAATTGAGTTCTTTAATTGCCCAAAATGCTTTATGTTCTAACTCTAGAGGCAAGTGACAAGCTTTTCCATATACCATTTTATATGGAGACATACCCATAGGATTTTTATAAGCTGTTCTATAGGCCCAAAGTGCATCATCTAATTTCTTAGACCAATTCTTACGAGACCTATTGACAGTTTTTTGTAATATTAATTTTATTTCTCTATTGCTAAGTTCAACTTGACCACTAGATTGAGGATGATAGGGTGATGCAATTCTATGGTTAACATCATATTTAGCAAGCATCTTACAGAAAGCACCATGAATAAAGTGTGAGCCGCCATCAGTCATTAAATATCTAGGGACTCCAAACCTCGGGAAGATAACCTCTTTAAGCATTTTAATGGAGGTGTGGTGATCAGCACTACTAGTTGGAATAGCTTCTACCCACTTAGTGACATAATCAACAGCAACCAAAATGTGAGTCTACCCGTTAGAGGAAGGAAAAGGCCCCATATAATCAAAACCCCAAACGTCAAACGGTTCGACAACAAGTGAATAATTCATAGGCATTTCCTGACGCTTACCGATATTACCAATTCATTGACATTCATCACAAGACAAGACAAACTTACGGGCATCCTTGAAGAGAGTAAGCCAATGAAAACCAGATTGCAATACCTTGTGAGCAGTTCTATCTCCCGCATGATGTCCTCCATAAGCTTCGGAATGACATTTCCATAGGATTTGTTCCTGTTCATGCTCAGGTACACAACGTATAATAATACCATCTACTCCTTCTTTATAAAGATGTGGGTCATCCCAAAAGTAGTGTCTTAAATCATAGAATAATTTTTTTCTTTTGTTGGTATGTGAAGCTAGGTGGTATATATTTAGCGACAATGTAATTAGCATAATCAGCATACCAAGGAGTGTTTTGAGAAACGTTTATTGCAGCTAATTGTTCGTCAGGGAAACTATCATCAATAGGTAGTGGGTCATCAAGAATATTTTCTAACCTAGACAAGTTATCAGCTACGGGGTTCTCAGCTCCCTTCCTATCAACGATATGTAAGTCAAATTCTTGAAGCAAGAGAACCCACCTAATGAGTCTAGGTTTAGCATCTTTCTTTTCCATAAGATATTTTATAGCAGCATGATCGGTGTGAACAATAACTTTGGAATCAACAATATAGGATCTAAATTTATCACAGGCAAACACAACTGCTAAAAATTCTTTTTCAGTAGTAGCATAATTTAGTTGGGCTCTGTCTAGAGTTTTGCTAGCATAATGGATAACATTCAATTTTTTATCAACTCTTTGTCCTAGAATAGCACCAACAGCATAATCACTAGCATCAGACATAATTTCAAAAGGCAAGTTCCAATCAGGTGGTTGAACGATAGGTGCAGATGTTAAGGCTTTCTTGAGTGTTTTAAAGGCTTCCACACAATCATCATAAAAACCAAAAGGAATATCCTTTTGTAAAAGATTAGTAAAAGGCCTAGAAATTTTAGAGAAGTCTTTAAGGATCCTCCTATAGAAACCAGTATGACCAAGGAAACTTCGAATACCTTTAATATCGTTAGGACATGGCATTTTCTCAATTGCATCAACTTTAGCTTTATCCACCTCAATACCTCGTTCAGATATTTTATGCCCCAAGACAATGCCTTCATTAACCATAAAGTGGCACTTCTCCCAATTCAAGACGAGATTAGTTTGTTCACATCTCTGTAAAACTCGATCAAGCTTGCTTAAGCAATCATCAAAAGAAGTTCCGTAAACAGAAAAATGGTCCATGAAAACCTCCACAATCTTTTCACAAAAGTCTAAGAATATAGCAGTCATACATCTTTGAAAGGTAACAGGTGCATTGTATAAACCAAAAGGCATACGTCTATAAGCATAGGTTCCAAAAGGGCAAGTAAAGGTGGTTTTCTCTTGATCGGATTGTGACACACGTATTTGAGAGAAACCAGAATATCCATCTAGGAAACAAAAGTGTGTGTGCTTAGATAATCTTTCTAACATTTGATCAATGAAAGGCACAGGGTAATGATCTTTTCTAGTAGCTTTATTTAATTTTCTAAAATCAATTACCATTCTATAGCCAGTGACAATTCTTTGTGGAATGAGTTCATTCTTATCATTAGGAACAACAGTAATTCCTCCTTTCTTAGGGACACAATGAATGGGACATACCCATCTACTCTCAGCAATGGGATAGATTATACCTGCTTCCAGAAGCTTTAATATTTCAGTTCTTATCACTTCCTTCATCTTAGGATTTAATCACCGTTGGTGATCAACAACGGGTTTAGCATCAGGTTCCATATTAATCTTGTGCTAACATAGAGTGGGACTAATGCCCTTAAGATCATCAAGAGTATATCCAATAGCAGCCCGATGCTTCCTTAGAACTTTTAATAATCTTTCTTCTTCATGTTCTGAAAGGTTAGCACTAATAATAACAGAATATATCTTTTTCTCATCAAGATAAAGCATACTTCAAAGTGTCAGGCAATTGCTTTAATTCAAACACAGCATCACCTTTAGGTGGAGGAGGACCTCCAAGAGTTTCAATAGGCAAATTGTGTTTCAGGAGAGGTTGTTGTTCAAAGAAAATTTGATCTATTTCGTTTCTTTCACGCAAGTGCATATCATTTTCATGGTCAAGCAAATATTGTTCTAATGGATCAGTAGGAGGCACATCAATAGAAGCAAGACCAATTATTTCATCCTTACTAGATAACACTTTATCACGAGGTTGTCTACTAAACTTGGAAAAATTAAACTCATGAGACACACCACCAAATCTGACACCGACAGTTTGTTTTTCACAATCTATCTTAGCGTTGACGGTGCTCAAGAAAGGTCTACCAAACATAATGGGACAAATGTCATCTTGTGGGGAACCAAGGACTAGAAAATCAGTAGGGTATTTTACTTTCCCACACAAGACTTCAACATCTCTAACAATCCCAAGTGGTGTGATGGTGTCTCTATTAGCAAGTTTAATAGTAACATTAATGTCTACTATTTCAGCAGGTGCTATTTCATCCATAATTTCTTGGTATAAGGTAAAAGGGATAGCACTCACACTAGCACACAGATCACATAAACCATGATAGCAATGATCTCCTATTTTGACTGAGACAATAGGCATGCCTTCTATGGGTCTATGTTTATCTTTTTCATCGGGTTTAGCAATTCTAGCAGCTTCTTCACAGAAGTAGATAACATGCCCATCAATATTTTCTACCAAGAGATCTTTAACCATAGTAACACTAGATTCTACTTTAATTTTTTCAGGGGGCTTAGGTGCTCTTATATTACTCTTACAAACCATAGTTGATACCGTAGCATGTTCCTTTATCCTAACACGGAAAGGTGGTTTTTCAATATAAGCGGTAGGCACAACTAGATCAACATTGTAAATTATGGTTTCATCTTTAGCTATGACCGGTTGTTTAATTTCTTCTTTAATAGGGGGATGATATTTAAACCACTTCTCCTTAGGGAGATCAACGTGAGTAGCAAATGCTTCACAGAAAGATCTCAGAGTCAAGTCCATATTTAGTTCTAAACTTATGAAAAGTATCGGTATTCATAAAAGATTTAACACAATCAAACTCAAGCTTTATACCTGACTCATTACCTTCGTCAAGTTCCCAATCTTCAGAGTTGCGTTTAATTCTTTGTAAGAGATCCCACTTGAATTCAATAGTCTTCTTCATATAAGAACCAGCACAAGAAGTATCGAGCATGGATTGATCATTATGAGAAAGCCGAGCATAAAAATTCTGAATGTTAACTACTCTCGGGATGTCATGATTGTGGCACGAATATAACATTGACATAAGCCTCCCCCAAGCTAGAGCGATGCTTTCTCCTTCACGAGGACAAAATTTATATATATAATTCCGATCACGATGAACTAGATGTATGGGATAAAACTTTTGATGGAATTTCAATTGCAAACGATTCCAGTTCCACGATCCAAGATCATAAAGTTTAGCAAACAGTTGTTCTACCATAGCCGATGGAATTTCATAACCAATATTTTCAGTAGGTGCAGTAGGTTGAGGGGCAACTAATTGTGGTTCTGGTCGAGGTGAAGATACCCCGAACAAACCCCTGAAAGGATTGTTTTCCATAGTAGCAACTAGCAATAAATTTCAGCCCGTACTATAAGTTTTTCCTTATCGATTTCCACTTACCAAGAGCTCTTCACTCCCCGACAACGGTGCCAGAAAAGAGTCTTGATGACCCACAAGTATAGGGGATCAATCGTAGTCCTTTCGATAAGAAGAGTGTCGAACCCAACGAGGAGCAGAAGGAAATGACAAGCGGTTTTCAGCAAGGTGATTTCTGCAGGCACTGAAATTGTAGGTAACAGATAGTTTGATAGCAAGGTAATTGGTAACGAGCAAGTAACGGTAATGGTAAATAAGGTGCAGCAAGGTAGCCCAATCCTTTTGTGGCAAAGGACATGCCAGAACAATCTCTAGTAATAGGCAAAGTGTTCTTGAGGGTACACGGGAATTTCATCTAGTCACTTTTATCATGCTGGTTTGATTCGTGTTCGCTACTTTGATAATTTGATATGTGGGTGGACCGGTGCTTGGGTGCTGTTCTTACTTGAACAACCTCCCACTTATGATTAACCCCCTCGCAAGCATCCATAACTATGAGAAAAGTATTAAGATAAAATCTAACCATAGCATTAAACGTTTGTATCCAAATCAGCCCCTTACGAAGTAGCGCATAAACTAGGGTTTAAGCTTCTGTCACTCTAGCAATCCATCATATAATAACTACTCCACAATGCATTCCCTCAGGCCCATGAATGGTGAAGTGTCATGTAGTCGACGTTCAAATGACACCACTAAGGGAATCACAACATACATATCATCAAAATATCGAACACATATCAAATTCACATGATTATTTGCAACATGACTTCTCCCGTGACCTCAAGAACAAAGGTAACTATTCACAAATAATAAACATGCTCAAGATCAGAGGGGTACTGAATAGCATAATGGATCTGAACATATAATCTTCCACCAAATAAACCATATAGTAATCAACTACGCAAGGTAATCAACACTACTAGTCACCCACAGGTACCAATCTAAGGTTCGGGTACAAAGATTGAACACAAGAGATGAACTAGGGTTTGAGAGGAGATGGTGCTGTTGAAGATGTTGATGGAGATTGGCCTCCCAAAGATGAGAGGGGTGTTGGTGATGACGATGGCTTCGATTCCCCCCCCCCCCCCCCGGGAGGGAAGTTCCCCCGGCGGAATCGCTTCGCCGGAGGGCAAAAGTGCTCCCGCCAAGTTCCGCCTTGAGGCGGCGGCGCTTCGTCCCGAAAGTCCTGGTCTTATTTTTTCTAGGTCTAAAGTGATTTTATACCAGAAGATGGGCACCAGAGGTGGGCTGAGGAGGGAACAACCCACCAGGGCGCGCCCAGGGGGGCCTGGCTCGCCCTGGTGTCTTGTGCCCACCAGGCTGGTGAGGGAGTCCTGGACTAAGGGGTCCTCGGGCCGCTGACCTGTCTCTCAATAGGACGGCTTGGTGGGCCACACTCTGACTGTCGCGGGAAGGGCCGGATACATCGAGACCCCATGTTCTAGAAGGAAGTCCCGAAGGCGCATCGTGCACTCCAAGTCAAGATGAGGAAATCGACATCTCCATCCTCGGCAGGAGACCTACCATGTGTAAACCCTAGGTACCCCCCTCGGTGTCTATATAAACCGAGAAGGTTTCAGAATGTAGGGCAGAGAAACTCATCTAGGGTTTTAGCTAGTCGATCTCGAGGTAGATCAACTCTGTAACCTTCATATCATCAATATAATCTAGCAGGACGTAGGGTTTTACCTCCATAGGAGGGCCCGAACCTGGGTAAACATCGTCCCCTTGTTACCATCGATCCGAGACTCATAGCTCGGGACCCCCTACCCGAGATCCGCCAGTTTTGACACCGACATTGGTGCTTTCATTGAGAGGTCCGTTGTGATCTCCAAAGGAATCAATGGCTCGCGTTGTCATTAACAAAGAAGTCCGGAGTATCGACTCTTTCGTCCCCGGACAGATATTCGCTTTCGGCAGCATTATGCTGCACGCTGACCCGACCGGCCATCTTGGCCGGGTCGGGAGTTTCGCCCCTTATCAAGAGGTCAGATTCGGGAACCTAGAGTTCTCCGTAGACTCTCGGGGCGATCCTTCCCTCACCAGGCTCGCAGTCTCATCTGACGCACCCGAGGACTCCGAGGCCTTAACCTCGGACGTCGCTTTCGACCCCGCCCACGGGACTAACCCCGGCGATGATCTAGCTTTTAGTCCGGGCCCAGCCATAGCGCCTAATGGCCGGGTACCAGCTCCTGCCGAACACACTTCTTGGGCAGACGCATCGGAGGTTAACTCCGAAAGCGCTGAGCAAATTGACCCGATCGAGCTCTCGACACTCAACGAAGCTCTAGATCGGATCTTATCAATGAAAGTTACTGACGACCCAACCCCGATCCACATTCAGATCAGTTTTAAGGCGGGTCAAGAGGAATTTTTCATCCCACCCACCACCCACTTCATAGCCACTGTCGAAGACTTAACCGATATGTTGTACTAGGCCTCCGAGGAGGCAGAGGACAAGGATCAAGAGGATCGCGCTCCCACCCCCGTCAACACCGGGCGATGTACTGTCAGCTCCACCTACGACGTCTACATGGTGGATACTACATCCGATAACGGCAAGCGCACACCCGCAAACAATGGTGATAAATCGGGTGAAGCGCCGTCAAGGCGCCGGAAACCGCGCAAACGATCAAAGACAAAAAAGGGAAGGGAAGCTATCGCTGGCACCGGGGAAAACGATACCCCGGAAGACCTCGGCAATCCTGATTTTCCCGAGCATCCGTTAGAGGACCAGGAAAGGCCGGAGGACCAGCGCGACCCTGAAGATCCAAACAATTCCGAAGATGACAACTACCTCCCCCCTGTAGAGGAGGAGGATAGCCCAGAATCCAAATATTTCACCGTTCCCGAAAACATTGAGGATCAGGAATAGTTTAGGCAACAGCTTATAGCCACTGCCCAAAGCCTAAAAGCAAAAGAACGGCAGCTCAAGGCCGAACAAGACACCCTCAATGATAGATGGACGAGGGTCCTGTCAGCCGAGGAGGGATACGACACCGGCCTATTGGACCAACCTAAGAGCTATCCACGCCGACGGCTGCTGCCACAATTCGATGACGAACTCCCTAATAAGCCGTCCCCCAAACACACTCCATACGACCAGCTGGACCGCCCTCCCCGAGGACGAGATAGAACGGCTGGCGACGCCGGTTATAGGCCGGCGATACCCCGCAGAAAGGGAAAGGAGCCAATGGAGCCTGAGGACAGGTACGACCTGCGACATGACCTGGATTATAGAACAGGCCGCACGAGATCCATCTATGGATCTAAAGGGTACTCCCCCGACAGACGGGACGGGTACCAGCCTTGGCTCAACCGAAACAATAGAGCTCGGGAACAAAACCGTGCCAGAACAGACGCCGACTACCGGCGTGACATAGCACGGGTCAGAGGCACTGCCCACCCACTATGCTTCACCGACGAGGTGATGCAACATCAGTTCCCAGAAGGGTTTAAACCCGTGAACATAGAGCAATACGACAGAACAACTGACCCAGCAGTGTGGATCGAGGATTTCCTCCACCACATTCACATGGCACGAGGGGACGATCTCCACGCCATCAAGTATCTACCCCTTAAGCTTAAGGGGCCAGCTCGGCACTGGTTAAACAGTCTCCCCGAAAATTCTATCGGGAGCTGGGAGGATCTCGAGGATGCATTCCGATCTAACTTCCACGGCACCTATGTACGGCCTCCGGACTCCTCCGACCTAAGCAACGTTGTCCAAAAGGCAGGAGAGTCTGCTCGACAATTTTGGAACCGGTTCTTGACCAAGAAAAACCAGATCGTCGATTGCCCAGATGCCGAGGCTATAGCCTCTTTCAGGCACAATATTCGGGACGAATGGCTGGCTCGCCAGCTCGGTCAGGATAAACCTAGGACCATGTCCGCCCTTACATCACTCATGACCCGCTTTTGCGCGGGCGAGGATAACTAGCTAGCGAGACGAAGCCACAACCCCGAAGACCCCGGCACCTCCGAAGCTCGGGATGGAAACGGGAAACCACGACGCAACAAAAATAAACGCTGGAATAGCACTAGTGACGCCGACGACACGACTGTCAATGCCGGCTTCCGCAACCCTCGATCCGGGCAGCGGAAGAAGCCTCCTAAAGGCAATCGCGACGGACCAACCCCGCTGGACAAAATCATGGAGAGGCCTTGCCAGATCCATGGTACTCAAGATAAGCCCGCTAACCACACCAACCGTAATTGTTGGGTGTTCAAACAGGCCGGCAAACTCGCAGCCGAAGAGCAAGGCAAGGGCCCACGCAGCGAGGACGACGAGGAGCCCCGCGGTCCGAGCAATGGAGGTCAGAAGCAGTTCCCTCCAGAGGTAAAAACCGTGAACATGATATACGCCACTCATATACCGAAAAAGGAGAGGAAGCGCGCCCTTCGAGAGGTCTACGCCATAGAGCCTGTAGCCCCGAAGTTCAACCCATGGTCGGCCTACCCGATCACCTTTGATCGACGTGACCACCCGACCAGTATCCGTCATGGGGGCTCGGCGGCCCTCGTCCTAGATCCCATTATCGATTGGTATCACCTCACTAAAGTCCTAATGGACGGAGGAAGTAACCTCAATTTGATTTACTCAGATACGGTGAAAAAGATGGGTATAGATCCATCAAGGATCAAACCCAGCAAAACTACCTTTAAAGGAGTAATCCCAGGCGTCGAAGCCCGGTGCACGGGCTCTGTGAGCCTGGAAGTGGTGTTCGGTTCGCCCGATAACTTCCGTAGCGAGGACTTGATCTTCGACATCGTACCTTTCTGCAGTGGTTATCACGCCCTGCTAGGCCGTACAGCGTTCGCTCGCTTTAACGCCGTCCCACACTACGCATACCTCAAGCTTAAGATGCCCGGGCCCAAGGGGGTCATCACTGTCAATGGAAACACAGAGCGTTCCCTCCGAACTGAGGAACATGCATTGGCCCTGGCGGCTGAATTCCATTACGAGGACGGTCGGCAAACACCGAAATCTGCCATAAAGGCACGTAAGGTGGACAAACGAGCTCGGTTTCAATCCGAACTCCCAGAATCTTCTTCTCCCCAGAAATAGGGACACGCTCCCCATTGCACAGCCCTAATGACCGTCAAACACGTGCCAAGAAGGCACAACTTCGCACTCAAGATTCCATGGGCAGCAGTGGGGAACAACCATTAAAGGGTAAGTGTTCGGCTAGACCGAACTACTACCAGTACACGCCCTCGGACATAACTCGGGTACAATCAAGAACCTGCTAAAGCGTAAAGCTCATCCATACTTCGGCGACTTCTCAAGACCTTCTTTCCAAGGTCCGCTCGACGACAGCATCACCCTTAAAAGAATGCAACTCCCTAGGAGGCACAGGAGCAGACTGATGACAGGGCACATCGAGGACGTCAAGCCACCAATCGAAGACCCCTGGTACAACCTCTCCTCTGTAGATTCTATGTTTTATCTTCAAAATACCTGTAAACAGTTGCTTCGGCACTTTGAATTATAAGAGTTATTGAGCAAATAAAAGACCATTACACATGGCCTTTCCGCTGTATTTTATGGTACATACTCTGTTCTTGACAAACGCCTCTTGCGCAACTGTTCGGTATACAATATGACGCAACCGGCTAATAGACCGGGGGCCTGAATTTTAAAAATCGCCCTGAGCATCACCCCAACACAACTGGTCGTGTGTTCGGCGTCTTGGATTTTGCTTTATATGCATCGGATCCGAACTATGTCTTGAGTCAATAGTTGGGTTGCCCGGCTCCTGTGTTTGCCCCCTTACGTTCCGCTCGTTCGGCTAAAGGGGAAAAGGGAGAACCACTGCGATTGTGTTTCCAGTTCGCCTGGTCAAGCACCTCAGGGGAGAAAGCCGAAAACTAACTGTCATAGTAAGCGAGAACCGGTCTGCAAATCCGAGCATAAGTGTCATACTAAAAAATCGATAGAGGTTATTCCATGTTATACGATGGGTTTCGTACTTGTACAAACCATGTGATGCTGGCTTCGGCCCCGGTACATCCGAACATCACAAAACACTGGGGGCTGGTCATCAGCCCCCGCATTTTTTTACGCTCCTACGGCTAAGTGAAAGCGATAAAGCATCATAGTCCGATTGCCTTGTCCCCCTCGCACTACCGCCTTCAGGCACCGATACCTCGGCTAAGGGTCACAGTGCGGAGACAGAGACACCTCGCGTAGTATCTACGTGGGGGCTGAAGCCGACGACTCGCAACTTTCAAATAAAACGGCCACATGGGAGTCAAAATAAATATTAAAGACTTATCAGACATGATAAACCATGCAACACTGATTATAAAGCGTTAAAAGTCTTCGGACATATTACACCGCGCTCATTCATACAAAACGTCTTTGGAGCATTGGGCCTCAATGGCCCGAGCACCCTCCATCACTGCGGAGAAGTATAGCTCGGGGCGCCTATGCCCCTTTCCAGGAGGCGGAGGTGCGGTGGCCATCTCGGTCGGCTTGAGCTTCGGCCAATGCACCATGGTCTTTGCAAAGGCCATCCGAGCTCCCTCGATGCATGTAGAACGCTTTAGCGCGTCAATCCGAGGCGCAGCATCGCATAGTTTCTGCACCAAGCCGAAGTAGCTGCTCGACAATGGCTCTTCAGGCCACAACCGGATGCAGAGGTCTTTCAAGGCCGGCTCCGCCATCCTGTGCAGCTCCATCAGTTGCTTCATTTGCTCAATCAGGAGAGGAGAACGCTCGGGGGACTCAAACTGTGCCCAGAATAGCCGAGCCTCATCATCCTCGTCCCGCGAAGCATAGAACTTGTTCGCGTCCGTTGCACTCTTCTGGAGATCCGCACAGACACCTGAGGAACGCCACACCTGGGTGAGCAAAGCAAACCTGCTACCACCAAAGTCGCATTGTAGTGAATACGGCTTACCATCTGTGATAGCCTTGACTTGGCGAATTTCTTCTTCAAAGGACCGCCTGTCCACCCGCTCCTTTTGGAGCTCGGATTTCAGTGCGGATAGCTCGGTGGCTTCCTCTTTACCTTTCTGCTCAAGGGCCTCACACTTCGTGCTGGCATCCTTGAGCTCCTGCTGCAACTCCTCCACCCGGGCCTCATGCTTAGCACTCGCAGCTTCCAAAGTGGAGAGTGCGGCTGCTGCTTGTTCGGCGGCTGCCATCTCATCCGCGGCCTCTTGCTTCATCTTTTTGAGCTCGGCCTTGAGTTTTTCAACCTCCGCAGCTGAAGCTGTGGAAGCAATAAATAAAATAATTACACTGGGTTACCAATGCGGATCATTAACAATATACAACCCGGATATTACAGTTCGGTTTACCTTGTGCCTCGTCGAACCTCTTGTTCAGGCTATCAAGCTCCTCCTCGGAGATCTTGAGCTTCCGATTTAGGTCGGTAAGCTCAGTGGCATTAACGGCCGCCGCCGATGACGAGGCCAACAAAAAATAAATCCGGTTATGTGCGTTCCAACCCCCATACTATCAAGGATATGACCCTATGTTCGGTCCTCTTAAGGGCCTTTAGAACATTGCGGGACTAATGGTGCCTTGTGCATCGTTGATCATTCTTGAGTTTTTGACCCCCGGGTACGTTTTAGCAAACCCACCCGGGGCTCGGGGGCTACTACATATATAAAGATAGCATAAACTTAAAAATTAAAATTGTTCAGGAAAAGGGTATTACGTGACTCACCTTGAAGCCCGTCAAGAGACCATTGAAGGCCTCTTTCAGTCCGCTATCGACGGACTGAATTCCTTGCAAAACCGCACCCATGAGAGTGCGGTGATCCTCGGAGATGGGGGCACATGATAGAGCCTCCTCCATGACCGGCCACCCAGTCGTCGGTGGCACCGGTGGTGACCGGCCAGCCCGATCTCTGATCGGGGACTGAGTCGGTAGCTCCGGAGGCACAACATGCTCCGGAGATTTCCTCGGAGGGGACTGGACATCCCTCCGCTCTTCCTCTTCAGCGGCCAGGGGAGTTTTCTCCCCCTGGTCTTCAGCGGCCAAGGCATCAACCTCGGCCATGGCGTGGTCACCCCCACCTCCTGTGTTCGGCTCCAAAGGAGCTTGGCGGGATGACACCTCCGCGGCATCCTTCGCGGCCCCGGGAGGTGTGGGGTGCGACGCAGTCCCACTCTCCGCCAGCTCGACAGGTGGAGACTCCCCGTCCGATATCTGATCGGTGGGAAGAACGCATGGTGGGCTGCAGATTGAAAGGCGTCCATCCATTTAAAACATTGAGAACTTCACATAAACGACCTAGGGAGTCTTTGGATTCGTACCTTTGGGCCGGGGGCTTGACCCTTAGGTTCCTTCGGGGAACCCTCTCAAAGTTCTCGGACTCGGTGTCAGGGTCCGAGCTGTCGTCGGCCAGGATTAACCTCGGCCTACGTGCCCTCTTCCGGGCAGGAGGAGGTAGATCCTCCACGGCATCCTGCGACGCCGCCCTCTTTCTTGTCAGGGGGAAACGCCTCCCCCCCATCTTCATGCTCTTCCTCATGGCTAGAGGAGGCATGGGTTTCCTCAGACATGGCATCCGGCTGGTCCTTTATGCGGAGACCTTCTCTGGCCTTCCTCTTCTTCTCCTTCTTCTCGGGCGCCGAGTACAGTGCCACGACGAGCATTGCCGTCAACAACTCCGACCTGGGGTCTTCGGGTTGTGGTGCGGGACAGTTAACTCTCGTGGTTTTACTCAACCATTTCTGTGAAGATGAGGGGGGAGGCGTTCAGTCTTTTTGTCAAAGAAACAGAGTCAATGGATTAAAATTGTACCGTACATGGGTAGGTGGGTTATCGGTGCTTAGGCCCGAATCCTCTTCCTTGGCCGGCCAGCTTTTCCGAGGCTTGAATAATGCCTTCCACAACTTCTCGGAGGTAGTGCGGAAGAGCTGGAGCATGGTAGGCTCGTCCTCAAGCTGGTAAGCCCACATTGGAGAGGCCCGTCGCTTACAGGGGAGAATACGGCGGTGGAGCATGACCTGGACCATGTTGACCAGTTCAACCTTGGCCTTGATCACCGAGGTAATGCTCTTCTGCAGCAATTTCACCTCTGCATCCGACCCCCAGTCAAGGCCCTTCCCGAGCCACGAGGTCAATCTCGTAGGGGTTCCGGATCTGAACTCGACAGGCGCCGCCCAGCTCTCATCCCTCGGCTCGGTGATGTAGAACCATTCTTTCTGCCAGATCTTGATTGTGTCGATGAAGGTGCCAGTGGGCCACTCGACGTGGGGGAGTTTGCTGATTACCGCCCCACCCCCCCCCCTCGCTGTGTGCGTGTTCGCCCGCGACGGTCTTCGGCTTGACGTTGAAGACCTTGAGCCACAGGCCGAAGTGCGGTTCGACCCGCAGGAAGGCTTCGTAGATAATAATGAATGCCAAAATATGCATGAAGGAGTTCTGGGGGAGATCATGGAAATCCAACCCATAGAAGAACATGAGTCCCCTGACGAAGGGGTGGAGCGGGAAGCTCAGTCCCCGGATGAAATGGGGGACGAACACCACCCTCTCGCCTGGCTTGGGAGTGGGCACCACCTGGTTCGCCTCTGGAGCGCGGTGGAAGACGTTGGCGGGGAGGTAGCCGGCGAGCTTTAGCTCCCGGATATCCTTGTCGGTGACCGTGGAGGCCTCCCACTTGCCCATAGAGCCCGAACCCGCCATGGCTAAGCTCGGAGGGGAAGTTGAGGGAAAAATGGATCTGGGCTCTCGGAGCTTGGGAAGATTGGGAAAGCAGAGGATGCGAATGGGAAGCATGAATAAGCTTTGAGGGTTTTACCCTTTTTATGGGGCATAACACTGATTAACCTCCCTTTACTGCGCCGCAAATCTCTCCGCTTCCCAAGACGTGTGTACCGTTATGCACGCACAAAAGGAACTTGGGATGCTAATCATATCCCGTGTGAAACAGAGCACGATCTATACATTGATGAGTCGTGCTAATGTAAAAACGGCCTCGAACCGCGAATCGAGTTCTCCTAACTGGTTCAGCGGTCGTGGTAGGCCACGACCCTTCGTCAGAAAGGTTGTCAGAAAAAACACTATTTACGCTTTGACGTTTGGCCTTCGGGACTGAACAACTCATGGTGTTCGGGCTATCGAGTGATCGGAAACCGGACAAGTATCAGCCGATCTTTAATGGGAAGAAGAACTCACCCCGCAAGCCGAAGACTCTGATCAAGCGGAGCTGCCAAAGCTGAGACCCTTGGCGTTGGGGGCTAGTTCGGGGGCTACTGAGGGAGTCCTGGACTAAGGGGTCCTCGGGCCGCTGGCCTGTCTCTCAATAGGCCGGCTTGGTGGGCCACACTCTGATTGTCGTGGGAAGGGCCGGATACATCGAGACCCCGTGTTCTAGAAGGAAGTCCCGAAGGCGCATCGTGCACTCCAGGTCAAGATGAGGAAATCGACATCTCCATCCTCGGCAGGAGACCTACCATGTGTAAACCCTAGGTACCCCCCCCCCCCCGGTGTCTATATAAACCGAGAGGGTTTTAGAATGTAGGGCAGAGAAACTCATCTAGGGTTTTAGCTAGTCAATCTCGAGGTAGATCAACTCTGTAACCTTCATATCATCAATATAATCTAGCAGGACGTAGGGTTTTACCTCCATAGGAGGGCCCGAACCTGGGTAAACATCGTCTCCTTCGTCCCCTTGTTACCATCGATCCGAGACTCATAGCTCGGGACCCCCTACCCGAGATCCGCCGGTTTTGACACCGACAGCTGGCCCCCTCCGGTAGTTCTTTGCTCCAGTATTTTTTATTAATTCCAAAAATAATCTCCGTAAAGTTTCAGCTTCATTGGAGTTGTGCAGAATAGGTATCTCTGATGTGCTTTTTTCAGGTCCAGAATTCCAGTTGCCGGTATTCTCCCTCTTTGTGTAAACCTTGCATATTATGAGAAAAAAGGCATTAGAATCACTCCCTAAAGCATTATTATTCAACAAAACATAATAAATAACAGTAGGAAATCATGATGCAAAATGGACGTATCAAAAACTTCCATGCCAGCGGAAGTACTGCTCTCCAGAGTGGTACTACCGCTTATGCACAGGTTGAGTGCATAACGGTTGGATTTGGGGGAACCTATTAAAGGGGGTCTTCTTCCCCAATGGTTCTCATCCTTTGAGCTCGTGTGCCTCCACACCGCTCCAAGCGGAGACTAGCATCCGCAAGGGTGTGAACTCCGGGATACATCATCGTCTCCGCGTGCCTCTTTATCTCTTACCCGAGCCCTTTACTTATGCACTTTACTTTGTGATAGCCATATTGTTTCATGCTATATATCTTGCTATCACTCATTTGTTTATCTTGCTTAGCATAAGTTGTTGGTGCACATAGGTGAGCCTTGTTGTTTTAGGTTTTGTGCTTGACATATTAAACGGTAGTTTTATTCCGCATTTGGTCAATCCTAAACCGTAATTATTTTAAAGTGCCTATTCACCCCCCCTCTAGGCGACATCCATGTCCTTTCACCTTTGAAATCGTATCATCACCAAATTGGACTTGAGTGGCCAAGGATGAGTTAGTTTGAACGTGCACCGCCAAGTCCTTGCTTCCGGTCATATGATTTGTTGCTCCACTATCAAGCAACCATGAACTTCCTTCGAAGAAAACTCCTACAAGAGATCAAGGCTTGGATTTAGGTACCCATTCTTTAATGGGTCCTTTCATGTTAATAACAAGGGTCTTAGGAACCCAAATAGACCATTCACTCTACTCATAAGAAGAACCAAAAAAATTGGCATAAACATGCCCATCACTAGTACGGCATAAAACATAAGAGGGTTAGTAGCATTGGCATTATCAATTAACACAAAAGGAGGACATGTGGTTATTTCCTTAGTAAGTTTTAATTGGAGTTGATCATGATACTCCTTAAGAGAAGCATGAGCACTCTTCAAAGCCTTGTAAGCCTTGTCAAGTGTGTCAAGCTCTTCCTTGAGTCTATCGTGGTCAACCCCAAGTGCAACCTTTTCAGATTTGAGCACACGAGTAAGAACAAGAGCATGATCATGATCTTTTCGTAATTTAGCAAGATCATCGTTGTGTGTCTCCTCAAGAGTCAAACGAAGATCTCGCTCTTCCTCGAGAGCAATGGAAAGATCCGCTATCTCATCGGTATAGTCATGACTATGCCCCTCCAATCTAGAGATGGTTTCCTCATGAGACTCAATGAGATCACTAGCCTCACCAAGTTGTTCCAAGAGAGCAACAAAGTGCTCCTTGGTTCTACCTTCGAGTATAGCCATGAACTTGTAGAACTCATTCTCATCAACTTTCACCTCTTGTTCATCCACACAATCCAACAAAGGAGGAGGAGTGGTAATGGATGTTTTGATGTTGGAGGTTACATTGTTGATACCTTTGGCCATGAGGCACTTGGCAATGCGGTTCTTGTTGGGGGAGTCAAAGAGAGACACCTTGGTTGGGGAAGAGGTTGCAATGGCCACCATGGCCATCGTCATTCCTTCACCACTTGTATCTTCATCATCATCATCGGAGACGTACTCTTCGTGAGCCACCAACACCTTTAGAGGCACTTTCTTAGTGAAGTTGTTCTTGTTGGGGAAAGACTTGGCCTTGTCTTTGCAGATGAGCTTGACACCATTGTCTTCCTTCTTCCCATACGGTAAATCCACCATGAAGTGACTCACATTGCCACAATTATAGCAAGTTCTCAGACGTTGCTTGCCTTTAGAGCCACTTGAGTTGTTCTTGGAGAAGTTTGGCCTTGAGTTTCTCTTGTTACCCCAAAATTTCCTTGACGCAAGAGCCATGTGCTTGTGGTATGCATATTTGGTGCCTTCGGGGCAACCTTCCTCTTCTTCATCTTCTTCTTCTTCCGGAGTTGCCTTGGCCTTCAAAGCAAGGTTGGGAGCTTTCTTTGACCGTTGGACATGATCTAGTGTGTTGTCGGCGGTCTTGTTCAAGATGTTCATAGTAATAAATTCACCCAACACATCACTCGAGGACAAGGTGTGGAAGTCCGGGCTTTGATGGATAACGGAGGACATGGCTTGTTGAATGGCATGATGGCCTTGAGAAACTTACGCTTGATCTAATTGTCATCCGTATCCTTACTCCCATGATCTTGAAGGGAGACCGCGAGAGTTTTCAATCTCCGGTAGAGCTCACGAGGGTCCTCATCTTCATTCTTCACAAACTTATCGGCCTCATCGAGAACCACCTCAAAGTTGGACCATTGAATACTTGAGCTTCCCTTATATAAAGAAACAATGTGTTCCCAACAATCTTTTGCACAAGTGAAGGGACGCAAGTGAGCTAGATCTTCAGGGGGCACAGCGGTTTGAAGGATGAACAAGGCGGAGTGATTGTATTGATTGTCCGCCTCTTCTCTTGGAGTGAGATTGTTTGGATCATGCGGGTAGTATCCTTGCTCAATGATTCTCCAAAGATTAGTTGAGTTGTGATTCAAACGAGACTTGATACGAAAAACCCAATTAGCGAAATCATTTGTCACAAGTTTAGGAGGAGGACCTAGGTTTTTAATATGAGGTGTGTGTGGACCGGTCCTCCATAGACCGGGTGAGGGGGAACCGAGGCAAAGGTTCCCGTCGCACTCTTTCCTTGAGGCAACTCATCCTTATCACTACTAGCCCCCTCCTTACCGGAGTTGGCATCCGACTCCGAGTTAGTGGGATTAACCACTAGCAACGGAACGGTGGAAAGTTTGAGACCATCAAGGAATTCTTTAAACAAGGATTTGACCTCGGTCGTCATAGAAGATTTAAGTGAGACAATTGCCTCATTTAAATCCTCACGAGAGACCGTGTTCACTCCCTCGGCCTCGGGTAAGTGATCAACCCTATCCCCGTCGTTAACCATACTCTTCAAGCGGTAAAGCCCTTAATAAAGAGACGTAGCTCTGATACTAGTTGAAAGGATCGATATGGTTGACTAGAGAAGGGGGTGAATATGCAACTACCAATTTTTAGCTTTTATTAACAAATTAGGGTTAGCAACAAATAGGTTGTCTAGATATGCAACTAGGTGAACAACCTATATGATGCTAACAACAACTAAGATACTCGCAAGCAAAGGATGCAACACAAGGAAAGCTTGCACAAAGTAAAGGTAAGCGATAACCACAAGTGGAGCCGGTGGAGACGAGGATGTGTTACCAAAGTTCCTTCCCTTTGAGTGGAAGTACGGCTACGTTGGAGCGGTGTGGAGGCACAATGCTCCCCAAGAAGCCACTAAGGCCATCGTATTATCGTCATGCCCTCACACAATGCGAGAAGCCATGATTCCACTAGTGGTGCCCTTGAAGGCGGCAACCGAACCTTTACAAACAAGGTTGGGGCAAACTCCACAACTTAATTGGAGGCTCCCAACACCACCACGAAGCTTCACCACAATGGATTGTGGCTCCGAGGTGACCTCAACCGTCTAGGGTGCTCAAACACCCAAGAGTAAGAAGATCCGCAAGGGATTAGTGGGGGGGAATCAAATTTCTCTTGGTGGAAGTGTAGATCGGGGCCCTCTCACCCAAACCCTAGAATATCAACAAGTTTTGTTGGCTAGGGAGAGAGATCGGACGAATATGCAGCTTGGAGCAACAATGGAGCTTAGGGTTAGGAGAGGTAGTCTTATTGGGGAAGAATACCCCCTTTATATAGTGGGGGAACAAATCCAACCGTTATCCCCTCTCAGCCCGCACACAAGCGGTACTACCGCTCATGGGAGCGGTACTGCCGCTAGGGCGGCAGAGCCAGCCACACAGGGCAATGGCACGAGGCCACGAGGCGGTAGTGCCGATGGAGCGGTACTACCGCTCGCCCAAGCGGTACTACCACTTGGGTTGCAGTGCAGCAGCTCCATGATGACCCACAAGTATAGGGGATCAATCGTAGTCCTTTCAATAAGTAAGAGTGTCGAACCCAACGAGGAGCAGAAGGAAATGACAAGCGGTTTTCGACAAGGTATTCTCTGCAAGTGTTGTAAGTAGCGATAGTAGATAATTTTGTATCAAGATAATTTGTAACAAGTGTTAAGTAACGATAGTGACAATGGTGCAGCAAGGTAGCCCAATCCTTTTTATAGCAAAGGACAGGCCTGGAAGTACTCTTATATTAAGCAAGCGCTCCCGAGGACACATGGGAATTTTGTTTAGTCATGTTCATCATGTTGAGTTGATTCGCATTCGCTACTTTGATAATTTGATATGTGGGTGGACCGGTGCTAAGGTGATGTTCTTAATTTTACTAACAACCTACTGATGATTACCCCCTCTCGCAAGCATCCACAACTACGAAAGAAGAATTAAGATAAATTTAACCATAGCATGAAACATGTGGATCCAAATCAGCCCCTTATGAAGCAACGCATAAACTGGGGTTTAAGCTTCCATCACTCTAGCAACCCATCGTCTACTTGTTACTCCACAATGACTTCCCTTAGGCCCATAACATGGTGAAGTGTCATGTAGTCGACGTTCGCATGACACCACTAAGAGAAGTAACAACATACATATCATCAAAATATCGAACGAATACCAACTTCACATGATTACTTATTACCAGACTTCTCCCATGTCCTCAGGAACAATAGTAACTACTAACACCTCATCAACATGTTCAAAATCAGAGGTGCAATAATAATAATTAAGGATCTGAACATAATTTCTTCCACCAAGTAATCCAACAAGCATCAACTACAAGATGTAATCAACACAACTAGTAACCCACAGCTACCAATCTGAGGTTTTGAGACAAAGATTGAATACAAGAGATGAACTAGGGTTGGAGATGAGATGGTGCTTGTGAAGATGTTGATGAGTATTGGTCCTCCCACGAAGGAGGAAGCGTCGGTGATCACGATGGCTTCGATCTCCCCATCCCGGAGAAGAATTTCCCCGGCAGAATTTGACTGCCGGAGTGCAAAAGGGCCTCTGCCCAGGTTTCCGCCTCGAGACGGCGGTGCTTCATCTCGAAAGGTTGCTTATGATTTTTTCTAGGGTAAAACACACCATATAGGAGAAGAGGGGCGTCAGAAGGCCAGTCAGGGCCCCACAAGCCATCAGGGCGAGGCATGGGGGGCGCCCTGTTGGCTTGTGCCTGGCTGGTGGCCCCCCTCTGGTATATTCTTGGCCCAGAAATCCTTATATATTCAATAAAAAATCCTTGTGAAGTTTCAGGTCATTTGGAGTCTGGTGAATTTTTTGCCTTTTTCTCGGTTTTCCGGTCCAGAATTCCAGTTTCTAGATAATTCCCTCTTTGTGATGTACCTTGCATATTCATAGAGAAGGAGCATAAGAATTGTATGATAATAGGGAATAATGGATAAGAATAACATAAATATTAATAAGAAATCATGATGCAAAATGGACGTATCAACTCCCCCAAGCTTAGACCTCGCTTGTCCTCAAGCGAAAGCCGAACTCAAGAGTAATGACCACATAATTTGATAGAGAGGTGTCGATAAAAACAACATACGGGCATAAGAGCATCATGAATATCATTATAGCAGCAAGCATTTCATCATATAACTTCTCATAAACAAGTAAAGATCTATTCACAATTATCGAAGTATGAAGCATAAACCTTATTGACAACTAACAAACGGTGCCTTTAGTCATGGTGTTAATCATAATTCATCATATTCAAGAGGAGAGTCTATATAAGAGCTTTCATTCTAGCAAACCCACATACTCAACTATCATTTAGTCATCTATGATTGTTGACACTCATTGCATATTTTTGAAGCTAATGTTTTTGCCGGATACATAGGAAGATAGGGGCTTCATTTGCCACCCAACTCATTTACCTCAAGTATAATGTCAACAATAATGAGTCATGGTTTCTTACATTCAACTGGATATATCTATTTGGATCTTTCCTCGACATGTGATGTTTGTCAACTAAAGGAGTTTATAAATTAAAAGGAGGGGAAATATTACTGGCTCTTGAGTAGAAGTAAGGACTAAACAAAATTAAAAGATAGGCCCTTCTCGGAGGGAAGCAGAGGTTGTCATGCGCTTTTATTTGTTTAGATGTGCAATGTCTCAATGCAAAGGAACGTCACTTTATATTGCCCCTTGTGATAACGAACTTTATTATGCACTCCGTCGCTTTGATTTCTTCGTCATCACAACATCGTACAAAGCTTATTTTCCCTTTCAATAAAAGATCATACATGATTACGGGCAATTTTTATTGCTCATGCACTGATGACAACTTACTTGAAGGATCTTATTCAATCCATAGGTAGGTATGGTGGACTCTCTCAGAAAGAAACTGGGTTTAAAAGGTTACAGATGTAGAAGTAGTATCTCTACTTGGTGAGGGAAGTTTTGGCTAGCAAAAGTTCTGAAGGAAACATCACATGTTAAAGGATCCATGATTATATAACTTCTATGTAAATGTAAACAAACATAACCATTAGGTTGTCTTCCATGTCCAACTTCAACACTTGATCATCACTTGGTATTTGGTGAGGGTTCATAATCATAGATGATGTCCAAGATAGTGTATTTGTATGTAGATCTTCTCTTTTCTATCATAATCTTGCATAGATTATAACAATGACTAAGTCTATGTTTGTTCTATTCTCAACAATTTTCATAGCTCATACTTACTTTTTATGTGAAGTCATTACTTCTCATGGAATAAGCATATGATATTTACTATTCTTTTTATTGCCATGCTATGATGATTGGTGCAAGGGAGTAAAGCACACGGACTCAACTAATCTTTATTATATAACTCGCATACGCGATTACAATGGTAGGTAGATCTCAAAACAAAATCTTAAGCAAAGCAAATCTAAAACTTTCATTTCTCTAAACCACGAAATAACTAAGGATCAAACTGAAATAAAAGATGATGGTAAAAAGTGATGGTGATACGATACTGGGGCACCTCCCCCAAGCTTGGAACAAGCTAGGGGTGGTGCACATACCCATGTGCTCAAGTGTTCTCCGGTGATGGTGGTGGTGTATGGAAATCCTCCATCTTCCAAGGCATAGGTTCTCCATCATGGAAAGAAACTCTTGTCTCCGGAATCCTGAAATCAGCAGTGAGGCTCATCCTTTTAAACCTAGAATCATACTCACAATTCTGGGTTTGAAGTTCATAGATTTGATCTTGGAGGTGCTCGATTCACTCTTGAAGCTTGAAGAGAGCTTCTCCCATGCTCCTGGTGTCAATCTTGTTTTCGTGGATGAAGTCCGTGATCATAGAGTGATTGGCACTCAGACCACGTTCAACCATCCCTTGGCACTTGAAGATCTCCTGCTCCACTTCTGCCCTTGTCACTTCCCTCCTTCTTGGGACCTTGGACATCCCGGATGTGGAGCACCCCTCACGCATCTCAATGGCTTGAGGGTGCTTCATCACCTCTGGCAAGTAGGGGTTGATGACCTTCTCGAAGAACTTGTCTTTAGATGAACTTGGGGAAGTCATGGCGATCTAGATCTGTCAGAAAAACAGCCCGAAACAAGAACAGAGGAGAAACTTGTGATGCGGTGGTCAAAACACACGGGAGTATATATAATGATTTTTTCTAGGTCAGAATACGTGTTCGGGAAGAAATCGGAGTCGATAAGGCACACGAGGGCCGCACAAGCCATCAGGGCACGCCCTGTTGGCTTGTGCCTCCCTCGTGGGTCCCCCTGACTCCGTTTTATTTTTGGATTTTCCTAAAATACTAAAACAACCAAACATTATTTTTTTGGAATTTTTGGAGTCGGTTTACATACCGTACCACATACCTACCCCTTTTTCAGATTTATGGAGTGTTTCGGAAGGCCTCCCGTATGTGTTCTTCCGGTGTTATCACTTGAATGATATTAGTCTCTTCATTAATGGGCGTACCTGAAATATAATGCTTGATTCTTTGCCCATTCACCACCCTCGGGTTTTTGCCTTCGAGGTTATTGATTTTTATGGCACCGGAGCGATAGACCTCTTCAACAACATATGGACCTTCCCATTTGGATAAAAGTTTTCCTGCAAAAAACCTGAGACGAGAATTGTACAAAAGCACAAGGTCTCCTACATTGAATTCCCGCTTTTGAATCCTCTTGTCATGCCACCTTTTAACCTTTTCTTTAAACAACTTAGCATTTTCATAGGCTTGTGTCCTCCATTCATCTAGTGAGCTAATATCAAATAACCTCTTTTCACTGACAAGTTTAAAATCATAATTAAGTTCTTTAATTGACCAATAAGCCTTATGTTCTAGCTCAAGAGGTAAATGACAAGCTTTTCCATACACCATTTTATAAGGGGACATCCCCATGGGGTTCTTATAAGCAGTTCTATAAGCCCATAGAGCATCATCTAGTTTCTTCGACCAATTCTTCCTTGATCTATTGATAGTCTTTTGCAAGATTAATTTTAATTCTCGATTTCTCAATTCAACTTGGTGATAACCCACAAGTATAGGGGGTCGCAATAGTTTTCGAGGGTAGAGTATTCAACCCAAATTTATAGATTCGACACAAGGGGAGCCAAAGAATATTTGCGAGTATTAGCATCTGGGTTGTCAATTCAACCACACCTGGAGATTAAATATCTGTAGCAGAGTGATCTGTAGCACAGTAGTATGATAGTTTTGATAGCAGTAGCAGCAGTAACGGTAACAGTAGCAGTGATAGCAATAGTTTTGTAGCAAGTGTAACAGTAGCAGTAGCAATAGTAACTCAGCAAGAACAACATGTGGAAAATTCGTAGGCACTGGATCGGTGAACTCGTTGGATGATATTCATCATATAACTGTCATAACCAAGGGCGATACAGAACTAGCTAATATGTCTCCATCGTATCTACTTTTCCTCACACTTTTGCCCTTGTTTTGGACTCTAATTTGCATGATTTGAATGAAACTAACCTGGACTGACGTTGTTTTCAGCAGAACTACCATGGTGTTGTTTTTTGTGCAGAAATAAAAGTTCTCGGAATTGGACGAAACTTTTTCGAGATTTATTTTACAATAAATAAAAAATAGTGGAGCCAAGAATCACCGGAGGGGGCCCTGGCTGGGCACAAGACACCAGGGCGCGCCAGCCCCCCCCCCCCCCCGACACTCCCTGGTGGGTTGTGCCCACCTCGGGGCCCCACTGTCCCTAATGCCGATGCTATAAAATCCTATTTTCAGAGAGAAAAATCAGAGAGAAAGTTTCATCGCGTTTTACGATACGGAGCCGCCGCCACCTCCTGTTCTTCCTCGGGAGGCCAGATCTGGAGCCCGTTTGGGGCTCCGGGGAGAGGAATCTTCGGTCTTCGTCATCATCAACCCTTCTCCATCGCCAATTCCATGATGCTCCCCACCGGGAGTAAGTAATTCCTTCGTAGGCTTGCTGGTCGGTGAGGAGTTGGATGAGATTCATCATGTAATCGAGATAGTTTTGTTAGGGTTTGATCCCTAGTATCCACTATGTTCTGAGATTGATGTTGCTATGACTTTGCCATGCTTAATGCTTGTCACTAGGGCCTGAGTGCCATGATTTCAGATCTGAACCGTTTATGTTATCACCATTATATCTATGTTCTTGATCCGATCTTGCTAGTCATACGCACCTATTACATGTTATGATCCGTAAACCCCAGAGTGACAATAGTCAGGATACTTTCCGGTGATGACCGTAGTTTGAGGAGTTCATGTATTCACCGTGTGTTAATGCTTTGTTCCGGTTCTCTATTAAAAGGAGGCCTTAATATCCCTTAGTTTCCTTATTATGGACTCCGCGGCCACGGGAGGGTAGGACAAAAGATGTCATGCAAGTTCTTTTCCATAAGCACGTATGACTATTTACGGAATACATGCCTACATTACATTTATGAACTGGAGCTAGTTCTGTGTCGCCCTAGGTTATGACTGTTATATGATGAATAACACCAATGAGTTCACCGATCCAGTGCCTACGAGTTTTCCACATATTGTTCTTGCTGAGTTACTATTACTACTGCTGCTGCTCCTGTTCCAACTGCTACAAAACTATTGATGTCACTGTTACCGTTACTGTTACTATTGCTACTGCTATCAAAACTATCATACTACTGTGCTACTAATCACTTTGCTGCAGATATTTAATCTCCAGGTGTGGTTGAATGGACAATTCAGCTGCTAATACTCTCAAATATTCTTTGGCTCCCCTTGTGTCGAATCTATAAATTTGGGTTGAATACTCTACCCTCGAAAACTGTTGCGATCCCCTATACTTTTGGGTTATCAAGAACTTTTTCTGGCGCCGTTGCCGGGGAGCATAGCTATATTTGTTGAGTCACTTGGGATTTATATCAATTGATCACTATGAAGAATCTGATGGATCCAAAGACCAAGATTTTTCCCTCTAAGACGAGGGGAGGTAAGGAACTACCATCTAGCTCTGCACTTGATTCACCTTCTATTATGAGTAAGCTTGCAACACCACCACATGCTAGTAATCCTGATATGTCGCAAGTTATTGATGATGCTACTTCTGCTATGAATGATGCTTATGATGATGCTAGTACCATGCTTGATGATAATGTGCAACTAGGTGAATTTCTTGATGAACAAATTGCTAGAGCTAAAGAGAATGAAATTGTTGAAACTGATGAGATAGCTGAAACTGATGACTATGAAACACCTATTAGACCTGGCTCTCCAAGATTTGAAATGCCTAAGATACCTGAGGGTTATGTTTTGGATGAAGAGATAGCTAGAGAAATCCTTTCTTGTAAGGATAGAGACGATCTTAAGAAATTGCTACGAAAGTATAAGGTAAAGACTTTGAATGCTAGAATGAAATGTGATCCTAAGTTTGCTACTTCACCTATCTTCGTTACCAATAAGGATTATGAATTCTCTGTCCATCCAGAGTTGATTACTCTAGTTGAATCTGATCCTTCCCGTGGCTATGAAACTAAAACTGTAGTGGCACATCTTACTAAGCTGAATGATATAGCTACCCTCTTTGCTAATGATGAGAAGATTCGCTACTACTATATTCTTATGTTATTTCCGTTCTCATTAAAGGGTGATGCTAAGACATGGTACAATACTCTTGCTCCTGGTTGTGTGCGTAGTCCCCAGGATATGATTTACTACTTCTCTGAAAAATATTTTCCTGCTCATAAGAAACAAGCTGCCTTACAGCAAATATTTAACTTTGTGCAAATTGAAGAAGAGAGTCTCCCACAAGCTTGGGGAGGCTTCTCCAATTGCTTAATGCTTTGCCTGATCATCCTCTTAAGAAAAATGATATACTTGATATCGTCTATAATGGACTAACTGATGCTTCTAGGGACTTCCTAGATAGTTGTGCTGGTTGTGTTTTCAGAGAACGGACTGTTGAACAAGCTCAGGAATTATTGCATAATATATTGAAGAACTATGATGATTGGACTCTTCCTGAACCACCACTTAAACCCACTCTGAAGAAGAGGGGTATCTTATTTCTCAGTCCTGAAGATATGCAACAAGCAAAGAAATCTATGAAGGAAAAAGGTATTAAAGCTGCGGATGTTAAGAATTTACCACCTATTGAAGAAATACATGGCCTTGACACCACACCACCTCCATAGGTGGTAGAGGTAAATTCTTTATTGAAGTTTAATGAAAGTGATATCCCTTACAATAAACATCCTAGTCAATGCTTATATGAGTTTGATAACTATATTTTGAAGCAAGATCATTTCAATGCACATGTTTTGAAACAATTGAAATATAATTCTGATATGATTGCTCGCTTGAGTGACTTGCTATTTAGAATCAGTAATGGTGTTAGAAGGGTAGGAAAGCATGCCTCTATGGTTCAAACTCAGTTAGAACAAGTTGCTAAATCTCAAAAAGAATTGCTTGATGAAATGAATAATAATATGAATGATTTTGCTGCTAGAGTAGTAACTAGAGGAGGTAGAATGACCCAAGAACCACTTTATCCTGAAGGTCATCCTAAAAGGATTGAACAAGACTCTCAAAGAATTAACGCCGATGCACCTAGTCCTTCTAAGAAGAAAAAGAAAAAGAAAAATGATAGGACTTTGCATACCTCTAGTGAACCTGAGATACAAAAACCTCCTGATAATAATGGTGTCTCTATTTCTGATGCTGAAACTCAATCTGGTAATGAACAATCACCTAGTGATAATGAAAATGGCAATGATGATGTTCATAAGGATACTCAACTAAACAATGATAAAGAACCAGATAATGATGTTGAAGTAGAGCCTGCCGTTGATCTTGATAACCCACAACCTAAAAATAAACGTTATGATAAAAGAGACTTTGTGGCTAGAAAACATGGTAAAGAAAGAGAGCCATGGGTTCAGAAACCCATGCCCTTTCCACCTAAACCATCTAAGAAAAAGGATGATGAAGAATTTGAACGCTTTGCTGAAATGATTAGGCCAGTCTTTTTGCGTACCCGCTTAACTGATATCTTAAAGATGGCCCCTTATGCTAAATACATAAAAGACATTATCACTAATAAAAGAAAGATACCTGAAGCTGAAATCTCCACCATGCTTGCTAATTATTCTTTTAAGGATGGAGTACCTAAAAAACTTGGAGATCCAGGAATACCAACTATACCTTGCTCCATTAAAAGAAATTATGTCAAAACTGCTTTGTGTGATTTGGGAGCCAGTGTTAGTGTTATGCCTTTCTCCTTATATAAAAGACTTGATTTAAATAAAATCACACCTACTGAAATATCATTGCAAATGGCTGACAAATCAACTACCATACCTATCGGTATTTGTGAGGATGTGCCCGTTGTTGTTGCAAATGTTACTATCTTAACGGACTTTGTTATTCTTGAGATGCCCAAGAACGACAACATGTCGATTATCCTTGGTAGACGCTTTTCGAATACTATAGGGGTTGTTATTGATTGCAATAAAAGCAAAGTCACTTTTCATATCAATGGTAATGAGCATGTAGTGCACTTTCCGAAGAAACAATTCCAAGTGAATGGTATAAATGTTATTGAAGAATCTCTGACAATCACTATTGGAACTTTTAAATTACCTCTACCTACTGCCAAAAAGAAATATGATATACTTATTGTTGGGGATATGCACATCCCCATTGAGGTAACTTAGTGTTTTAAGAAAGTTCTTCGGTTTTATGCTAATCGGAAGGGGTTGTTAATAAGACTTGATCAACCTTATTAATGGATCATTTTTGAGAGGTATGAAGTTGATGAATCTAGTGAGCACAACACTCTGCTCCCACCTTTTATTTTCTTTTTTTACTTAGTCAAATAATATAAAATACCATGTTTATCATGTTTTCTGTTTTCACCATGCAGTAAAAAATGATCCAAAAATTGAAGTTTTCAGAATGTCCTGAAAATTTGATACGATTTTTTCTGAATATTTCTGAATTTCTGGTGCAAATAACATCAGAGGGGGTGCACCTCGTGCCCACAAGACACCAGGGCGCGCCAGCAACCCTAGGCGCGCCCTAGTGGGTTGTGGCCCCCACGTGGGCCCCCTCACTTATCTCTTTAGCCCATGTCATCCCCTACCTCCAGAAAAAATTTACCATAGCTTCCATTCCCGTGTTGTTGCTCTCAAAGCCGTGGATTTCGATCTCTTTGCTTGAAGCTCTGTTTCTGAAACTGTTTGGAGGGATTGCTACTTGGTATGTGACTCCTCCATTGCTCCAATTAGTTTTTGATTTAGTGGGTTATTGTTAGACTAATTAGCTACTATTGGTGTTGTTGTAGATGAGGTTGCATGTTGAATTCTTAGAGTTCTAAGTAGTTTGAATGCTTGTTATGGCCTCTATGCATCCTTAGGAGTAGTTGCTATCAATTTCACGGAGTTTTGTTAACAAAATTTTGTGTCTCAAAAATATTTCAGAAATTTGTTCGCAAATAAAAATGCAATTCTTTAGGAGTTCTTCGAGGAGGAGATCCTCGGAGGCCTCATCAAGTGGAAGCTCGGTCCGACAATCTTATGTTGAGCCAAGTGAAAGCTCGATGCGAGATGCCGCTACCAAATCATGCTTATGGCCGTGTGACGAGTTCATGGAAGGTGCAGGTATTAAGGGGGAATTCGAACAATTTATCCACAATGCAGAACTTGCTCCCTTCATCGCAGATAAGTGCCCCCCAACATCTCGAACTCACGAAAACATTCACAAAGAAATTTAAATATTTTCCTCGTGGGTCTAGAGTTTCATTTAACCACTATGACCGTTCCTTCACCATGCCTTTAGAATTGTTTAGTGAAGCATGCAAAATTCAATATTGGGGTTCCCTTGATGAACCACCAAAATCTGAGTACGAGTCATTTTTGAGTAACCTGTGCTATGGTGAAGATAGGGGAGTAACACAAGGAAGAATTAAAAGCATTCATTTCCCATCAATACACTACTTCGCACTCTTTAATGGCAAATGTATCGTAGGCAAACAAGATTGTAGCACACTGTGTGCTCCTGATTTGAGTCTCATACACACTGCCATAACTGGAAATAAATGTTATAATCTTGGAGCAATTGTTGCACGGAGATTGCAGCACAATGCTGCTAGTGGTAATTTTTATGGAGGAATTTATGTCTCCCGTGTAGCAGAGAAGCTAAACGTATCACCTTGGCCTAATGACCCCATCTTACCTATTCAGTACTTAGACTTTGAGGACATGAAGCGTCATAAGTTCCTTAAGGGCACGGCCACTAATTATACCTATAATCTGAGATTTAATAAAAAAGGGATTTCTATTCCTGTGCACCTCGTTCCTTAGCTCTACTCATTCATCCCCACGCTCTTAACATTTGCTCACTTTTCCCCACTCCTTAGTCCGAAACCCTCATAAATGGTCACACGGGGGGATGCCGTCGGGTCAATGGTTTGACCGTTAACTACTGACGAGTGGGACCAGTTTCGGTGGACTGTTGGGCCGAAGCGCGCCACTCCCTCCATCCCGTTTTGCAGGCGTATTTTCACAGGCGCCCGCCACGTCGGACTGATGGCATGGCCCCACGCGGACTCGTCGGGAAACCCGACGGTCCGACGGGCGCCTCGACCATCGGAGCGGTGTGAACGCCGCATGGCGTCGCTTCGAATCATCGCCCGAGGCCATTAGCCGGCTATTTAAGCCGGCCGTCGTCCCCCAGCCCTTGCACATCCTCCTCCTCCCTCCACCCCGCCCCCGCCCGAGCCCATACGCCTCCTCTCGCACTTCCTTCGCCGTCAGGATGGTCCGGCGCCTCATCACCACGTACGCGCAACTCACTCCGGAGCGGCGCCTACAAATCGAGGCGGAAATGCAGGCTCACCGGGCCGCCCGCATCGCTGCGGGTCTCCCTCCGGATTCACCAGAGACGGAGGAGGAGGAGGAAGAGGAGGAGGAGGAGGAGGAGCGGGAGGAGGAGCATCAGCCGGTGCCCATGGAGGAGGACGACCCGGAGGCGGAGGCGGAGGTCGCCGTCGACCAGCCGGAGGAGATGGCGGAGTAGCAGGCCATCCTGGATTCCATTCGGGATGAGGCCGAGGTGGAGGCCAACCGTCGGCTCATCAGGCAGAGGCAGGCGGAGGCCGACGCCCTGTTCGACGTGCTGGAGGCGGAGATAGAGGCAGAGGAGGCGGCAACGGAGCAGCCGCAGGCGCCGGAGAGGGCGGAGCCGCAAGAGGCGGCCAATCATCCACCGGAGGGCACGGAGATCATCGACATCTCCGACGAAGAGTAGATAGGTTTTATTATGTAGTAGTATGTAGGTTTTACATCCTGCATGCTTTTGTATGAATTTTTTTTCCTTTCAATCTAATATGAACCATGGTGATGTTGAAAAAGAAAAGGGTGACGGTGCAATCAAATCAAATCAAAAAAGAAACTATTTTTTGCAGGATGAAACTAATTTGGTGCAATCAAATCAAAAAAAGAAACAAACGTTGCAATCAAATCAATAAAGAAAGGGCCCATAAAGAAAAGGGTGACGGTGCAATCAAATCAATAAAAAAACAGAACCAACGCGTGCACCATTTTATAAGCCTCTTTTATCCTTGTGGGCCTTCGACAGGTCAACTCCTTGCAAAGGCCCAACTAGGACTTGTTTGCATTTTGGGACAGGCGAGTGGGCGAGCAGAACCAACCTCTCGCGGATCGCCCAACGATCCAACGGTACGGAGCCGTCCATGTGATCCAATGGCGCGCAGCCTGCACGCCGCCCGCCCTGTGAATTCCTTCTAGAAGACCAGATCTAAGGGCTATCGCTTGGCGCTAGGGTATGATTGGACGGCTGCAGTTCGACGCTAGGGTTTGGAGAGATGCTGCGGAGTTTTGAGCCGGTCAGCGGGGTTATCTTAGGTTTGACCAACTTTCAAATGATGTTAACTAATTCAAAAAAATCAAAAAAATAGCAAACCTTCGCGGTTCGTCATTTCATAAGACATAGTTACCATAAAAAAATATAAACTTGGTTTAGGGATATTTTTATGGAAAATATTCTTTTGAGGTAAGCTACCATCTCCAAGTTCAAATGAGAAGAACAAATTCAAAAATAATCAAACAAATGGAAGACCTGCGCACCATGCCATTGTATGTGACATGGTTATGACAAAAAAAATCTTGGTTTATGGACATTTCCATGAAAACTCCTTCACACAAATGAGCTACCACGTACGAGATTGCATAGAGTCCAAGAAGAGAGTGATAGTGGGTTTGGGTCTATGAAAAATCAAAAAAATCACCATAGATTCATTTTAGTGTGAATAAGAAGGATTTGAACTTATATTTTTATTATTGAAATTTTAAACTGTTTTTATAATGATTTATATTGGAAATGGCCTGTTTACCCTAACTTTTCGGAGCTCACCAACATAGGCTAACATGGTTTTTTTGTTTGTAATTTTGTTTTATTTGTTGTTAGATCATTGCAACCTAGGCTAACATGATCATTGCAACATCACAGAGCAATGGATTTCAAATGTTGCTTATAATTCAAATGTCAGTCAAAATTCAAATTCAAACATCACATCACAGTCAAAACATCATATCAAATCACATCAACCTGCGTTAACTTTAATTATACATTAATGCCGGCCACAAAGGCCGGCGAGAGTTCACAAGTCTGCCAGGCATTAACTAAAAACATTAAAACTAAAATAAAAACGAGGAGGTGCGCTGTCCCCTAGGCGTCGTCGTCGTTGTCGTCGGGACCGGTGAGGTCGACGAGGGTCGGCGCCGGGCCAGCCCAGGGGGACGACGTCTCCCAGGCGGTGGCGACGTCGTCCGCCGGTGGCTGCACCGCCGCTGCCTGCGCTTCGGCACGCCGCTCCTCCTCCTCTGCCTCAGCATCCTTCTCCAACTCCTCGAGCCGCTGACACTCGCGACGCTCTGCCCGCAGGTGCCGCTGTCGCCAGAACTCCAGGTGGTCCCGCTCCTGCTTCCACCGGCACCTCACCTCCTCCGCATGCGCCCGCGCCGACCGTGGAACTGTCGGCACTGGGATCCTCTTCGGATCCAAGTGCCAGTAGTGTGGCAGGATCATGTCGGGGTAGGGGAGAGGGATGGTGTGCTCCCAGTGCCACCACGCCTGGTGCACTGGGACGCTAATCCGCTGTCGAGGCGGACGGGAAGAGGACGGCGGGGGTAGCGTGCGCCAAGGGACGGCGGGGGCCTTGCCCTTCTTCTTGCCAGAGCTTGAGCCGGCCCCTGAGAAGATGCCCATGGTGGCTACTGGCTAGGGTTTGGTTTTGTCGTCGGCGGACTAGGGTTTGTATCCTGCCGGGGGTGGAGGGGGCAGGCACGGCTCTGGAAGGATGGAAGGTACTATGGACTGGCCGGTTTCCATTTAAAGAAGGACGACGACCCGAACATGGGTGGCTGACGACCGGGGCCCGCCGCGCGTGCGCATTTACTTTTGGCTATGGGGGTAGTTGGAAGGCCGCCACGCGTCCCCGAGGCGGACGAGGAGAAAGTGTGTGCACGTCCGTTCGGCGTCCATGTGGCCGGAAATGGGGCGGGACAGACTCACTCGTCAGGTCCAACGGGCGACGCAGTCCAGCGCGGCCCCACTCGTCAGAGTTAACGGTCAAACCATTGACCCGATGGCATCCTCCGTTGTGACCTTTGGTGAGGGTTTCAGGCTAGGGAGTGGGGAAAAGTGAGAAAAAATTAAGGACGTGGGGATGAATGAGCACAACTAAGGAACTAGGGGCACAGATGTAAGAAACCCTAAGAAACCGTTGTGTCAGTTACTTTGCCTGCTCCTTCTCTCTTTGATTTTCACAGTAGGGGAAGATATTATGTTCTTGAGAGCGAGGCCCATGTGCACAATGCGGAGGTTGAAGCTGTCAGGAGGGCCGAGGAGTCTGCACCAAGGGCCTCGGTAGGCTATCACTCTGACTATTACCCATGCTACGGATGGTGATTACCAAGCTAGACCAAAAGCCTAAGATTGGGGGAGTACGTATTTCCACCGACATTACATTCATGTTCACACACCTCATTCCAGTTGTCGGTATTCCTACTTTTTCATTGTAATATCCATGCTAGATTTATTTTCTCGCTTTCTTCTTGTGCGTTTGAAAAACTTTGCGGGAACCCAAAAAAATATTTCCTACTTCTTCTCAGCTTTTCTTTCTAGCTTAATTTAATTGTAGTATCAAAAGAAAACCCAAATTTTTTTCTTGTTTCTTCTTTTTAGTTGTTGAGACCTTTCCCGTGTAAATAGTTTTTCTCGTTTTTGTTTTTCCCTCTTTAATTTGCTTTCTTCAGAAAAAACAAAAACTCCAAAAATATTCCAGTGTGTTTCCCTGAAATTCTTTTCCTTCTCATTTGAGTCATACCGAGGAGAGGACCATGATGAAAATGTTGAGTGGCTCTCATATGCACTATTGTTATCTAAAAAAGAGCCCATGTTACCTTGTCTTCTCCTCTTGAATAAAATGTTCGTAGATTCCAGCTTAGTCCACAGCACTCTTGCACTATTATTATCTTCTTACCATTCGGTCCTGCAAGTGAAAGGCAATAATGGCAATATTTGATGAAGTGAATGTGGCAGAGAAAAGCGGGTATGAACTCAAATTGTTTTTCTTTTTGTAAATATGTTTAGCCTAGTATCCTTGATTCAGCATATTATGATCAAACATGTTTGCAATGACAATTAGAGATTATAGTTGTTCATGCCATGCTAAAGTAGCTAGGAGTTGATAATGATTTATCTTGGATGTCAACATGCATTAAAATGATTGTGATGTGGTATGATGATATGGTATCCTCCTCTAAATGTTTCAAGTGGCTTGACTTGGCACATGTTCACGCATGTAGTTGAATCAAAACCAACATAGCCTTCATGATATTTATGTTCATGGTGTTCATATCCTACTCATGCTAGTAGTCAATGTTTATTATGCGTAATGCATGTTCATGACCGTTTCGCTCTCTAGTTGGCCGCTTCTCAATCTATTTGCTAGCCTTCACCTGTACTAAGCGGGAATACTGCTTGTGCATCAAAATCCTTAAACCAAAGTTATTCCAGATGAGTCCACTATATCTACCTATATGCGGTATTACCCTGTCGTCCCAAGTAAATTTGCGTGTGCCACCTCTAAAAATTCAAATGAACATCTGTTTTGTATGCCTAGACCGCTCATGGAGCGACAGGGGGCGGTCAATATCTTCCATGTTAAGCGGGTTATTCTCATGATGAGTGTTTATTCACTCGTCCATGAACGAGAGGGGCGGTAATAGGGATTCCTAGTCCCGAAATCAAAAATTAGAAATAATTAAACAAAACTCCCCCAGGAAAGTTGTTGGTATGGACAGTACCCGTGGATTTGGCTAGCCGTGGAGTGTGATTGTTGGTGGAGGGGGAGTAAACCTTTACTTTTACCGCTTGGGAACCGCCGCTAATGTGTTTAGCATGGAAGATATTGATAACTCTTTGTCGTAACGTTGAGAGGAAGGGTGTACCTCCCAAAATTATATCTATCTCTGTTTTAAGCTTTGAGCTCTGGCACCTCTGCAAATCCCTAACTCCCTCTACGAAGGGACTATCTATTTACTTTTATGTTGAGTCATCACCTTCTCAAATAAGCACCAGATCTGAGAGCACTATTGTCATCCTCATGCATTGTGTATAGTTAATGTTTGGTGTAGCATGACTGGATCTTTTCTACCATGAATTACAATGTTTAGTCGCTGCTTGAACTTTGGAGGAGCTCTGCATTTATGTTTTGCGGTCTTAGAAAGGGCTAGCGAGATACCACTATTGTCATATTATATCATGATTGTTTTGACAAAGTGTTGGCGCTTGAGATATTTTATTATTGCTCGCTAGTTGCTTATGTCCTTGATATGAGTTAATATAATTTCTAAGAGTTATTGTTGGCATGGTTAGTCATAATCTTTGCTGAAAACCTGGGTGCTACTTAAGCATATATATGTAAACAAGAACAAAAGAGTTCGTAAAAGTTTTTCTTTATCACTTTCAGTTTGTCAACTGAATTGCTTGAGGACAAGGAATGGGTTAAGTTTGGGGGAGTTGATACGTCTCCGTCGTATCTACTTTTCCTCACACTTTTGCCCTTGTTTTGGACTCTAATTTGCATGATTTGAATGAAACTAACCCGGACTGACGTTGTTTTCAGCAGAACTACCATGGTATTGTTTTTTGTGCAGAAATAAAAGTTCTCGGAACTAGACAAAACTTTTTGGAGATTTATTTTACAATAAATAAAAAATACTAGAGCCAAGAACCACTGGAGGGGGGCCCTGGCTGGGCACAAGACACTAGGGCGCGCCAGCCCCCCCCCCCCCGGCGCGCACTGCTGGGTTGTGCCCACCTCGGGGCCCCACTGACCCTAATTCCGACGCTATAAAATCCTATTTTTGGAGAAAAAATCAGAGAGAAAGTTTCATCGTGTTTTATGATACAGAGCCGTCGCCACCTCCTGCTCTTCCTCGGGAGGCCAGATCTGGAGCCCGTTTGGGGCTCCGGAGAGGGGAATCTTCGGTCTTCGTCATCATCAACCCTTCTCCATCGCCAATTCCATGATGCTCCCCACCGGGAGTGAGTAATTCCTTCATAGGCTTGCTGGTCGGTGAGGAGTTGGATGAGATTCATCATGTAATCGAGTTAGTTTTGTTAGTGCATGATCCCTAGTATACACTATGTTCTGAGATTGATGTTTCTATGACTTTGCCATGCTTAATGCTTGTCACTAGGGCCCGAGTGCCATGATTTCAGATCTGAACCGTTTATGTTATCACCATTATATCTATGTTCTTGATCCAATCTTGCTAGTCATACGCACCTATTGCGTGTTATGATCCGTAAACCCCGGAGTTACAATAGTCGGGATACTTTTCGGTGATGACCGTAGTTTGAGGAGTTCATGTATTCACCGTGTGTTAATGCTTTGTTCCAGTTCTCTATTAAAAGAAGGCCTTAATATCCCTTAGTTTCCTTATGGACCCCACAGCCACGGGAGGGTAGGACAAAAGATGTCATCCAAGTTCTTTTCCATAAGCACGTATGACTATTTACGGAATACATGCCTACATTACATTTATGAACTGGAGCTAGTTCTGTGTCGCCCTAGGTTATGATTGTTATATGATGAATATCATCCAACGAGTTCACCGATCTAGTGCCTACGAGTTTTCCACATATTGTTCTTGCTGAGTTACTATTACTACTGTTGTTGCTGCTGTTCCAACTGCTACAAAACTATTGCTATCATTGTTACCGTTACTGTTACTATTGCTACTGCTATCAAAACTACCATACTACTGTGCTACTGATCACTCTGCTGCAGATATTTAATCTCCAGGTGTGGTTGAATAGACAACTCAGCTGCTAATACTCTCAAATATTCTTTGGCTCCCCTTAGGTCGAATCTATAAATTTGGGTTGAATACTCTACCCTCGAAAACTATTGCGATCCCCTATACTTGTGGGTTATCATTAGCTCCAGTTCATAAATGTAATGTAGGCATGTATTCCGTAAATAGTCATACGTGCTTATGGAAAAGAACTTGCATGACATCTTTTGTCCTACCCTCCCGTGGCAGCGGGGCCCATAAAGAAACTAAGGGATATTAAGGCCTCCTTTTAATAGAGAACCGGAACAAAGCATTAACACATGGTGAATACATGAACTCCTCAAACTACGGTCATCACCAGAAAGTATCCTGACTATTGTCACTCCGGGGTTTACGGATCATAACACGTAATAGGTGCATATGACTAGCAAGATCAGATCAAGAACATAGATATAATGGTGATAACATAAACGGTTGAGATCTGAAATCATGGCACTCGGGCCCTAGTGACAAGCATTAAGCATGGCAAAGTCATAGCAACATCAATCTCAGAACATAGTGGATACTAGGGATCAAGCCCTAACAAAACTAACTTGATTACATGATGAATCTCATCCAACTCCTCACCGACCAGTAAGCCTACGAAGGAATTACTCACTCCCGGTGGGGAGCATCATGGAATTGGCGATGGAGAAGGGTTGATGATGACGAAGACAAAAGATTCCCCTCTCCGGAGCCCCAAACGGGCTCAAGATCTGGCCTCCCGATGAAGAACGGGAGGTGGCGGCGGCTCCGTATCATAAAACGCGATGAAACTTTCTCTCTGATTTTTTTCTCCAAAAATACAATTTATAGCGTCGGAATTAGGGTCAGTGGGGCCCCGAGGTGGGCACAACCCACCAGGGCGCGCCCTGGTGTCTTGTGCCCAGCCAGGGCTCCCCCTCCAGTGGTTCTTGGCTCCAATATTTTTTATTTTTTATAAAATAAATCTCCAAAAAGTTTCATCCAGTTCCAAAAACTTTTATTTCCGCACAAAAACAACACCATGGTAGTTCTGCTGAAAACAGCGTCAGTCCGGGTTAGTTTCATTCAAATCATGCAAATTAGAGTCCAAAACAAGGGCAAATGTGTGAGGAAAAGTAGATACGACGGAGACGTATCAACTCCCCCAAGCTTAACCCATTGCTTGTCCTCAAGCAATTCAGTTGACAAACTGAAAGTGATAAAGAAAAACTTTTATGAACTCTTTTGTTCTTGTTTACATATATATGCTTAAGTAGCACCGAGGTTTTCAGCAAAGATTATGACTAACCATGCCAGCAATAACTCTTAGAAATTATATTAACTCATATCAATGACATAAGCAACTAGCGAGCAATAATAAAATATCTCAAGCGCCAACACTTTGTCAAAACAATCGTGATATAATATGACAACAGTGGTATCTCGCTAGCCCTTTCTGAGACCGGAAAACATAAATGCAGAGCACCTCCAAAGTTCAAACAACGACTAAACAATGTAATTCATGGTAGAAAAGATCCAGTCATGCTGCACCCAACATTAACTATACACAATGCATGAGGATGACAATAGTGCTCTCTGGTCTTGCGCTTATTTGAGAAGGTGATGACTCAACATAAAAGTAAATAGATAGTCCCTTCGCAGAGGGAAGCAGGGATTTGCAGAGGCATCAGAGCTCAAGGTTTAAATAAGAGATAGATATAATTTTGGGAGGTACACCCTTCCTGTCAACGTTACGACCAAGAGTTATCAATATCTTCCATGCTAAACACATTAGCAGCGGTTCCCAAGCGGTAAAAGTAAAGGTTTACTCCCTGTTAAGTATATTGATTATTAGGAAATACGAGATAGACTAGGATTTGTTCCTGCCTTGACTTGTACTCCAAGATGATCATGTACTCCTATATATATGCCCACGAGGCTCAAGCAATAAAACAACTATTCCACCAAATCTCTCTCTTCCTTCCAACATGGTATCAACCGCAAGTTCCTAGACCTAGCCACCGCCCACCGCTTTCGCATCGCGCGCCGCCCCTGGGGCGGTCGGCCTCCATGACCGCCGCCGGGGGCCGCGCCGCCCGTACCTAGGGTTCGTCCGCCGGTCGTGTTGATCGGCTGCCCTAGAGAGTCTTTTTCCCGATCTATTGATCCGGGTTTTCTCTCTTCCGCCGGTCACATTGATCGGCGTTTTCTTTTTGGTTTTCCGATCTACGATCGGTTTGCGTCGCCCGCCGCCGCCGTTGACTCCGCGCCTCTACTCCGACATCGGCGCGACCCAGCCTCTACACCGACCAGGCGGCCTCGCGCGACGCGGCGGCCCCTCACTGCTGTCGCCCGCGCGTCTGCTCGCCCGTCGCCCTACGTCGGCCGTCACCGCCCTGCTCCGATCGGGACTCCTGCATCGCCCCAACCCAGCGGCCTCGCGCCATGCGGCGGCCCATCACAGCCGCCGTTCGCGCGCCGACCCGCCCATCGATCTACGCCGCGCCTGTACGGCCGTCCTGCCAACCGTCATCGCCGGCTTCATCTCGGACTCCACCGTCATCCCGCCTCCATCGAGCGGCGTCCCCGACCTCGCGCGTGATCGGATTGATCACCCGCCCGCCGCCGCGATCCGCCTCATCTACACCGTGCGACCAACCTGGCCCGTCGGTTGCGCGCGCCTCCGTAGGTCCCGTGAAGACTGTCCCGAGTAAAGCGCGCCCCTCCACCGATCGAGCACCGGGCTGCCGTTGCGTCGCCCCTTCGGGCCGCAGCGCCGCCGCCCCGTGGTTCTCCCCGCGGCCGTATCGACTCGCGTGCTGCTGCTGCGTCGCCCCTTCACGCCGTAGTGTCGCGGCCCGCGGTCCACTGCCGCCCCGAGGCCGTCCGCTTCAGGCTGTCCCCGTGGCTGCACCGACCCTCGCGCTGCCGCTGCGTCGCCCCATCGGGCCGTAGCGAGCATGGCACGCGGTCTCTGCCGCAGCCCGAGGCCGTCCCCGCGGTCGCACCGACCCGCGCTTCGCCGTCGTGCCGCCCCTTCGGGCCGTAGCACCACCGCCCGCGGCCATCGCCGCCGCCCGAGGTCTTCCCGTCGTCGCCCTGACTAGCCTGCTGCCGCAGCGTTGCCCCTTCGGGTCGTAGCGCCACGGCCCGCGGTCCTCTCCGCCGTCCCCGTGCGTTGACTTTCCGTGGTATGCGTCGCGCCGTCTCCCTCGGCGCGGGAACACCACCGTCCGCGCCGGTCTTCGTCACGCTGTCGGGTTCTTCCTCGCCTACTTTGAGCATCGCCGCCGCACTCCTAATAGCCGCCGCCGCCGCTCTTCTTTGGCGCCGCTGTAGCTCGCTCACCCGAGCCGCGCCGCCAGTCCACCCCCTTCTTCTTCGTCCAGCACTAGCTCATCGCCAGCGTCGCTGTCGTCTACCCCGACCACTTCCTCTACTCCGACCACCGCGGGTGACATCGCCCCCCCCCCCCCGCCAATTTGCGCCACAACCGTCGTCGAGTCCTTCTCTGCTAGCCTCCTCGACATGGCGTATAAGTTGTGTGCAGGTCCCCGTCTACGCATGCCCGGTGCTGGCAACAACGACGCGTGCCTTCGTCCCCGATGTGTTCCCAGGTCTGGCAAGCCTGGAGCGACGCAACGTCAACATCGACTTCGTCCGTCTACGCATGCCCGGTGCTGGCAACACCGATGCGTGCCTTCGTCCACGACGTGTCCCCAGACCTGGCAATCCCGGCGCGACGCGTCTCAACTTCGTCTTCTTCCCGACGCACCCCTACTTCGACACCACTGTGCCCATGACTAACTCGGCGCCTCCTTGCGCCTGCGGCTCCTCGGCGACTACATCGACACCGGCTACCCCGACTCGACATCGACCACGGCATTCTTCGCACGGCTACCTCGACCACGGCTACACCACCCTACGCTCTCAGCTACCTCGACATCGGCACAAAGGGCTACCGCCTTGCTTGAGCAACCTCGTCGGTTTCTTCTCCAGCCACGACTTCCGCGATGCATCGACTGTTACGACTGTGGGGGGATGACCATCGGCTTACCTTCGGATTCTTCTCCAGTCTCACCGTCTGCGTCGCTACCGTTGTGACTGCGGGGGATGTTGAGTATATTGATTATTAGGAAATACGAGATAGACTAGGATTTGTTCCTGCCTTGACTTGTACTCCAAGATGATCATGTACTCCTATATATATGCCCACGAGGCTCAAGCAATAGAACAACTATTCCACCAAATCTCTCTCTCCCTTCAAACACTCCCCTCCACCAACAATCACACTCCACGGCTAGCCGAATCCACGGGTATCGTCCATACCAACAACATTCCTGGGGGAGTTTTTTTAATTATTTTTAATTTTTGATTTCAGGACTGGGAATCCCTATTACCGCCCCTCTCGTGCAAGGACGAGTGAATAAACACTCATCATGAAAACAACCCGCTTAACATGGAAGATACTGACCGCCCCCCTGTCACTCCATGAGCGGTCCAGGCACACAAAACAGATGTTCATTTGAATTTTTAGAAGTGGCACATGCAAATTTACTTGGAACGGTAGGGTAGTACCGCATATAGGTAGATATAGTGGACTCATCTGGAATAACTTTGGTTTAAGGATTTTGATGCACAAGCAGTATTCCCGCTTAGTACAGGCGAAGGCTAGCAAATAGGTTGAGAAGCGGCCACCTAGTGAGCGAAAACGGTCATGAACATGCATTACACATAATAAACATTGACTACTAGCATGGGTAGGATATGGACACCATGAACAAGGCTATGTTGGTTGATTCAACTACATGCGTGAACATGTGCCAAGTCAAGCCACTTGAAACATTCAGAGGAGGATACAAAATCATTATACCACATCACGATCATTTTAATGCATGTTGACATCCAAGATAAATCATTATCCACTCCTAGCTACTTAAGCATGGCATGAGCAACTATAATCTCTAATTGTCATTGCAAACATGTTTGATCATAATATGCTGAATCAAGGATACTAGGCTAAACATATTTACAAAAACAAGTTGAGTTCATACCCGCTTTTCTCTGCCACAACCACTTCATCAAATATTGTCATTATTGCCTTTCACTTGCACGACCGAATGATATGAAAATAATAATAGTCTAAGAGTGTCGTGGACTAAGCTGGAATCTGCAAACATTTTATTCAAGAGGAGAAGACAAGGTAACATGGGCTCTTTGTTAGATCAACAATAATGCATATGAGAGCCACACAACATTTTCATCGTGGTCTTCTCCTTGGTACGACTCAAATAGAAGGAAAAGAAATTCACAGAAACACACTGAAATGTTTTTGGCGTTTTTGGTTTTTCTGAAGAAAGCAAATTAAAGAGGGAAAAACAAAAATGAGAAAAACTATTTACACGGGAAACCTCCTGATACGTATCCAACGTATCTACTTTTCCTCACTCTTTTGCCCTTGTTTTGGACTCTAGTTTGCATGATTTGAATGGAACTAACCCGGACTGACGTTGTTTTCAGCAGAATTGCCATGGTGTTGTTTTTGTGCAGAAATAAAAGTTCTCGGAATGGAACGAAACTTTCTGGAGATTTATTTTGGAAAATATAAAAAATACTGGAGCCAGAAACCACCGGAGAGGGGGCCCAGGGTGAGCAGCACCCACCAGGGCACGCCAGCCCCCTCCAGGCGCGCCCTGGTGGGGGCTGGGCACCTCGGGGCCCCACTTGCCCTATCTCCGCCACTACAAATTCCTAAATTTGGAGAGAAAAAATAGGAAATAAAGAATTATCGCGTTTCACGAGACGGAGCCGCCGCCACCTGAGGCCAGATATGGAGCCCGTTTGGGGCTCCGAAGAGGGGAATCTTCGGTCTTCGTCATCACCAACCTTTCTCCATCGCCAATTCCATGATGCTCCCCACCAGGAGTGAGTAATTCCTTCGTCGGCTTGCTAGTCGGTGAGGAGTTGGATGAGATTCATCATGTAATCATGTTAGTTTTGTTAGGGCTTGATCACTAGTATCCATTATGTTCTGAGATTGATGTTGCTATGACTTTGCTATGCCTAATGCTTGTCACTAGGGCCCGAGTGTCATGATTTCAGATCTGAACCGTTTATGTTATCATCTCTATATCCATGTTCTTGATCCGATCTTGCCTAGTCATATGCACCTATTACGTGTTATGATCCGTCAACCCCATAGTGACAATATTTGGGATACTTCGCGGTGATGACCGTAGTTTGAGGAGTTCATGTATTCACCATGTGTTAATGCTTTGTTCCGGTTCTCTATTAAAAGGAGGCCTTAATATCCCTTAGTTTCCTTATGGACCCCGCTGCCACGGGAGGGTAGGACAAAAGATGTCATGCAAGTTCTTTTCCATAAGCACGTATGACTATTTACGGAATACATGCCTACATTACATTGATGAACTGGAGCTAGTTCTGTATCGCCCTAGGTTATGACTGTTACATGATGAATATCATCCAACGAATTACCGATCCAGTGCCTATGATCTTTCCACTTATTGTTCTTGCTAAATTACCACTGCTGTTGTTGCTGTTCCAACTACTACAAAACTATTGCTACTACTGTTCCCGCTACCGTTACTATTGCTACTGCTATCAAAACTATCATATTACTGTGCTACTGATCACTCTGCTGCAGATATTTAATCTCCAGGTGTGGTTGAATTGACAACTCAACTGCTAATACTCTCAAGTATTCTTTGGCTCCCCTTGTGTCGAATCTATAAATTTGGGTTGAATACTCTACCCTCGAAAACTGTTGCGATCCCCTATACTTGTGGGTTATCAAGACCTTTTTCTGGCGCCGTTGCCGGGGAGCATAGAAATATTTGTTGAGTCACTTGGGATTTATATCAATCTATCACTATGAAGAATTTGAAGGATCCAAGGACCAAGATTTTTCCCTCTACTACGAGGGGAGGTAAGGAACTGCCATCTAGCTCTGCACTTGATTCACCTTCTGTTATGAGTAAGCTTGCAGCACCACCACATGCTAGTAATCCTGATATGTCGCAAGTTATTGATGATGTTGCCTCTACTATGAATGATGCTTATGATGATGCTAGTACCATGCTTGATGATAATGTGCCGCTAGGAGAATTTCTTGATGAACAAATTGCTAGAGCTAAAGAAAATGAAATTGCTGAAACTGATGAAGCTTATGAAACTGATTATGATTATGAAACTGCTATTAGTCCTAGTTCTCCTAAGTTTGAAATGCCTAAGATACCTGAAGGTTATGTTATGGACGAGGAGATAACTAGAGAAATTCTTTCTTGCAAGGATAGAGACGATCTTAAGAAACTGCTATGCAAGTATAAGGAAAAAACTTTGAATGCTAGAATGAAATGTGATCCTAAGTTTGCTACTTCACCTATCTGTGTTACCGATAAGGATTATGAGTTCTCTGTCGACCCAAAATTAATTACTTTGGTTGAATCTGATCCTTTCCATGGCTATGAAACTGAAACTGTAGTGGCACACCTTACTAAGCTGAATGATATAGCCACCCTCTTTGCTCATGATGAGAAGATTTGCTACTATTACATCCTTAAGTTGTTTTCGTTCTCATTAAAGGGTGATGCTAAGACATGGTACAATACTCTTACTCCTGGTTGTGTGCGTAGTCCCCAGGATATGATTTACTACTTCTCTGAAAAATATTTTCCTGCTCATAAGAAACAAGCTGCCTTACAGGAAATATTTAACTTTGTGCAAATTGAAGAAGAGAGTCTCCCACAAGCTTGGGGGAGGCTTCTCCAGTTGCTTAATGCTTTTCCTGATCATCCTCTCAAGAAAAATGAAATACTTGAACTCTTTTATAATGGACTAACCGATGCTTCTAGGGACTTCCTAGATAGTTGTGCTGGTTGTGTTTTCAGGGAACGAACTGTTGAACAAGATGAGGAATTATTGAATAACGTATTGAAGAATTATGATGATTGGACTCTTCCTAAACCAACACCTAAACCCACTCCTAAGAAGAGGGGTATCTTATTTCTCAGTCCTGAAGATATGCAAGAGGCAAAGAAATCTATGAAGGAAAAAGTTATTAAAGCTGGGGATGTTAAGAATTTGCCACCTATTGAAGAAATACATGGCCTTGACACACCACCACCTCCACAGGTGGTAGAGGTAAATTCTTTATTAAAGTTTAATGAAAGTGGCATCCCTCACAATAAATCTCCTAGTCAATGCTTATATGAGTTTGATAACTATATCATGAAGCAAGATCATTTCAATGCTCATGTTCTGAAACGGTTGAAATGCAATTGTGATATGATTGCTCGCTTGAGTGACTTGCTATTTAGAATCAGTAATGATGTTAGAGGTGTAGGAAAGCATGCCTCTATGGTTCAAACCCAATTAGAACAAGTAGCTAAGTCTCAAAAAGAATTGCTTGATGAAATGAATTGTAATATGCATGACTTTGTTGTTAGAGTAGTAACTAGAGGAGGTAGAATGACCCAAGAACCACTCTATCCTGAGGGTCATCCTAAAAGAATTGAACAAGACTCTCAGAGAATTAATCCTGATGCACCTAGTCCTTCTAAGAAGAAAAAGCATACCTCTAGTGAACCTGACACACAAAAACCTCCTGATAATAATGATGTCTCTATTTCCGATGCTGAAACTCAGTCTGGTAGTGAACATCAACCTAGTGATAATGAAAATGATAATGATGATGTTCATGATGATGCTCAACCTAGTAATGATAGAGAACCAGATAATGATGTTGAAATAGAGCCTGCTCCTGATCTTGATAACCCACAACCTAAAAATAAACGGTATGATAACAAAGACTTTGTGGCTAGGAAGCATGGTAAAGAAAGAGAGCCATGGGTTCAGAAACCCATGCCATTTCCACCTAAGTCATCTAAGAAAAAGGATGATGAAGAATTTGAGCGCTTTGCTGAAATGATTAGGTCAGTCTTTTTGTGTACCCGTTTGACTGATATTTTGAAAATGGCCCCTTATGCAAAGTATATGAAAGACATCATCACCAATAAAAGAAAAATACCTGAAGCTGAAATCTCCACCATGCTTGCTAATTATTCTTTTAAGGATGGAGTACCTAAAAAACTTGGAGATCCTGGAATAGCAACTATACCTTGCTCCATCAAAAGAAACTATGTTAAAACTGCTTTGTGTGATTTGGGAGCTAGTGTTAGTGTTATGCCTTTCTCCTTATATAAAAGACCTAATTTGAATAAACTCACACCTACTGAGATATCATTGCAAATGGCTGAAAAATCAACAGCCATACCTATTGGTATTTGTGAGGATGTGCCCGTTGTTGTTGCAAATGTTACTATCTTAACGGACTTTGTTATTCTTGAGATGCCCCAGGACGACAACATGTCGATTATCTTTGGTAGACCCTTTTTGAATACTGCAGGGGCTGTTATTGATTGCAATAAAAGCAAAGTCACTTTTCATATTAATGGTAATGAGCACACGGTGCACTTTCCGAAGAAACAATTTCAAGTGAATGGTATAAATGTTATTGAAGAATCTCTGACCATCACTATTGGAAGTTTTCAATTACCTTTACCTACTGCCAAAAAGAAATATGATATGCTTATTGTTGGGTATATGCACATCCCCATTGAGGTAACTTAGTGTTTTACGAAAGTTCTTCGGTTTCATGCTAATCGGAAGTGGTTGTTAATAAGGCTTGATCAACCTTATTAATGGATCATTTTTGAGAGGTATGAAGTTGAGGAATCTAGTAAGCACCATTCTCTGTTCCCACCTTTTATTTTCTGTATTAGTTAGTTAAATAAAATAAAATGCCATGTTTATCTTGTTTTCTGTTTTCTCCGTGCAATAAAAATGGCCCAAAAATAAAAATTCTCAGAATGCCCTAAAAATTTAACACGATTTTTTTCCGAATATTTATGAATTTTTGGTGCAAATTACACCTGAGGGGAGTGCACCTGGTGCCCACGATACACCAAGGCGCGCTAGCAGCCCCCAGGCGCGCCCTGGTGGGTGGTGGCCCCCACGTAGCCCCCCTCACTTATCTCTTTAGCCCACATCATCACCTACCTCCAGCAAAAAATCATCACAGCCACCATTTTCGTGTTCTTGCTCTCAAACCCGCGGATTTCGATCTCTTTGCTCGAAGCTCCGTTTCCAAAATTGTTTGGAGGGATTGCTACTTAGTATGTGACTCCTCCATTGCTCCAATTAGTTTTTGTTTTAGTGGGTTATTTTTAGAGTAATTAGCTACTCTTGGTGTTGTTGTAGATGAGCTTGCATGTTGAATTCTTAGAGTTCTAAGTAGTTTGAATGCTCAATATGGCCTCTATGCATGCTTGGGAGTAGTTGCTAACAATCTTACAAAGTTTTGTTGCCAAATTTTTGTGGACTTAAAATTTTCAGAATTGTTATAGGAATAAAAATGCAATTCTTTAGGAGTTGTTCGAGGAGGAGATCCTCGGGAGCCTCATCAAGTGGGAGCTCAGTTCGACAGTCTTATGTTGAACCAAGCGAAAGCTCGATGCGAGATGCCGCCACCAAATCATGCTTGTGGCCTTGCGACGAGTTCATGGAAGGTGCGGGTATTAAGGAGGAATTTGATCAATTTATTCACAACACAGAGCTTGCCTCCTTCATCACAGATAAGTGCCCCCAACACCTCAAGCTCACAAAAACCTTCACAAAGAAATTTAAATATTTTCCTCGTGAGTCTAGAGTTTCGTTTAACCAGTACGATCATTCCTTTACCATGCCGTTAGAAATGTTTAGCGATGCATGCAAACTTCCATTTGAGGGTTCCCTTGATGAACCAACAAAATTTGAGTACAAGTCATTTTTAGTTAATCTTTGCTTTGGCGAAGATAGAGGGGTTACACAAGGGAGAATTAACAGTATCCATTTTCCATCACTACAATATTTTGCGCTCTTTAACGGTAAATGTGTTGTAGGCAAACAAGATTGTAGCACACTGTGTGCTCATGATTTGAGTCTCTTACATAGTGCCATAACTGGGAATAAGGATTATAATCTTGGTGCAATTGTTGCACGGAGGTTGCATCTTAATGCTGTTAGTGGTAACTTTCATGGAGGAATCTATGCCTCCCGTGTAGCGGAAAGATTAAATGTTTCACCATGGCCTAATGACCCCATCTTACCTACTCAGTATTTAGACTTTGATGCCATGAAGCATCATAAGTTCCTTACGGGTACGGTCACTAACTACACCTATAACTTGAGATTTAATAGAAAAACGTTGTGCCTGTTGCTTTGCCTGCTCCTGCTCTCTTTGATTTTCACACTAGGGGAAGATATTATGTCCTTGAGAGCGAAGCCCATGAGTACAACGCGGAGGTTGAAGCTGCCAGGAGGGCCGCAGAGTCTGCTCCGAGATTCTCAATGAGCCATCGGCCAGATTATTATTCATACGGATGGTGATTACCAAGCTAGGCCAAAAAGCCTAAGCTTGGGGAATTACGTATTTCCACCGACATTACATTCATGTTCACACATTTCATTCTAGTTGTCGGTGTCCATACTTTTTCATTGTAATATCCATGCTAAAATTGTTTTCTCGCTTTCTTCTTGTGTGTTTGAAAAACTTTGAGAAAACCCAAAAAATATTTCCTACATCTTTTTAGTTTTTCTTTCTAGCTTAGTTTAATTGTTGCATCAAAAGAAAACCCAAAAAGATTTCTCGCTTCTTCTTTTACTTGTTGGGAGCTTTCCCGTGTAAATAGTTTTTTTCGTTTTTGTTTTACTTCTTTAATTTGCTTTCTTCTTGAAAAACTAAAAACTCCAAACATATTTCCATGTGTTTCTCTGAAATTCTTTTCTGTTTACTTGAGTCGTACCGAGGAGAAGACCACGATGAAATTGTTGAGTGGCTCTCATCTGCATTATTGTTTATCCAACAAAGAGCCATATTACTTTATCTTCTCCTCTTGAATAAAATGTTTGCAGATTCCAGCTTAGTCCACGGCACTCTAGCACTATTATTATCTTATTATCGTTCGATCGTGCAAGTGAAAGGCAATAATGACGATATTTGATGACTGTGGCAGAGAAAAGCGGGTATGAACTCAACTTGTTTTTGTTTTTGTAAATATGTTTAACCTAGTATCCCTTGATTCGGCTCATTATGATCAAACATGTTTGCAATGACCATTAGAGATTATAGTTGTTCATGCCATGCTTAAGTAGCTAGGAGTGGATAATGATTTATCTTGGGTGTCAACATGCATTAAATGGTTGTGATGCGGTATCATGATATGGTATCCTCCTCTGAATGTTTCAAGTGGCTTGACTTGGCACATGTTCACGCATGTAGTTGAATCAAAACCAACATAGCCTTCATGATATTTATGTTCATGGTGTCCATATCCTACTCATGCTAGTATTCAATGTTGATTATATGTAATGCATGTTCATGACCGTCTTCGCTCTCTAGCTGGCCGCTTCTCAATCTATTTGCTAGCCTTCACCTGTACTAAGCGGAAATACTGCTTGTGCATCAAAACCCTTGAACCAAGTTATGCCAGATGAGTCCACCATATCTACCTATATGCGGTATTACCCTGCCGTTCCAAAGTAAATTTGCATGTGCCACCTCTAAAAATTCAAATGAACATCTGTTTTGTGTGCCTGGACCGCTCATGAAGCGACAGGGGGTGGTCAGTATCTTCTATGCTAAGCGGGTTATTCTCATGATGAGTGTTTATTCACTTGTCCTTACACGAGAGGGGCGGTAATAGGGATTCCCAGTCCCGAAATCAAAAAACAAAAATAATTAAACAAAACTCCCCCAGGAATGCTATTGGTTTGGACGGTACCCATGGATGCGGATCGCTGTGGAGTGTGATTGTTGGTGGAGGGGGAGTAAACCTTTACTTTTACCGCTTGGGAACCGCCGCTAATTTGTTTAGCATGGAAGATATTGATAACTCTTGGTCGTGACGTTGACAGGAAGGGTGTACCTCTCAAAATTATATATATCTCTGTTTTAAACTTTGAGCTCTGGCACCGCTGCAAATCCATGCTTCCCTCTGTGAAGGGACTATCTATTTACTTTTATGTTGAGTCATCACCTTCTCAAATAAGCGCCAGACCTGAGAGCATTATTGTCATCCTCATGCATTGTGTATAGTTGATGTTGGGTGCAGCATGACTGGATCTTTTCTACCATGAATTACAATGTTTAGTCGCTGCTTGAACTTTGGAGGTGCTCTGCATTTATGTTTTGCGGTCTCAGAAAGGGCTAGCGAGATACCATTATTGTCATATTGTATCATGATTGTTTTGACAAAGTGTTGACGTTTGAGATATCTTATTATTGCTCGCTAGTTGCTTATGTTATTGTTATGAGTAAATATAATTTCTAAGAGTTATTGTTGCCATTGTTAGTCATAATCTTTGCTGAAAACCTGGGTGCTACTTAAGCATATATATGTAAATAAGAACAAAAGAGTTCATAAAAGTTTTTCTTTATCACTTTCAGTTTGTCAACTGAATTGCTTGAGGACAAGCAAAGGTTTAAGCTTGGGGGAGTTGATACGTCTCCAACGTATCTACTTTTCCTCACTCTTTTGCCCTTGTTTTGGACCCTAATTTGCATGATTTGAATGGAACTAACCCGGACTGACGTTGTTTTCAGCAGAACTACCATGGTGTTGTTTTTGTGCAGAAATAAAAGTTCTCGGAATGGAATGAAACTTTTTGGAGATTTATTTCAGAATAAATGAGAATTATTGGCGCCAAAATACACCGCAGAGGGGGGCCAGGGTGAGCATCACCCACCAGGGCGCGCCAGGCCCCCTGGGCGCGCCCTGGTGGGTTGTGCCCACCTCGTGGCCCCACTTGCCCTAACTCCGCCACTATAAATTCCTAAATTCGGAGAAAAAAATCAAAGAGAAAGAATTATCGCATTTCACGATACGGAGCCGCCACCACCTCCTGTTCTTCATCGAGAGGCCAGATCTGGAGCCCGTTTGGGGCTCCGGAGAGGGAGATCTTCGGTCTTCGTCATCACCAACCTTTCTCCATCGCCAATTCCATGATGCTCCCCACCGGGAGTGAGTAATTCCTTCATAGGCTTGTTGGTCGGTGAGGAGTTGGATGAGATTCATCATGTAATCGAGTTAGTTTTGTTAGGGCTTGATCACTAGTATCCATTATGTTCTGAGATTGATGTTGCTATGACTTTGCTATGCCTAATGCTTGTCACTAGGGCCCGAGTGTCATGATTTCAGATCTGAACCGTTTATGTTATCATCTCTATATCCATGTTCTTGATCCGATCTTGCCTAGTCATATGCACCTATTACGTGTTATGATCCGTTAACCCCATAGTGACAATATTTGGGATACTTCGCGGTGATGACCGTAGTTTGAGGAGTTCATGTATTCACCATGTGTTAATGCTTTGTTCCGGTTCTCTATTAAAAGGAGGCCTTAATATCCCTTAGTTTCCTTATGGACCCCACTGCCACGGGAGGGTAGGACAAAAGATGTCATGCAAGTTCTTGTCCATAAGCACGTATGACTATTTATGGAATACATGCCTACATTACATTGATGAACTGAGCTAGTTTTGTATCGCCCTAGGTTATGACTGTTACTTGACGAATATCATCCAACAAGTTACTGATCCAGTGACTACGGTCTTTCCACTTATTGTTCTTGCTAAGTTACTATTACTATTGCTGATGTTCCAACTGCTACAAAACTAGTGCTACTACTGTTACCGCTATTGTTACTATCACTACTGCTATCAAACTATCATACTAGTGTGCTACTGATTACCTTGCCGCAGATATTTAATCTCCAGGTATGGTTGAATTGACAACTCAACTGCTAATACTCTCAAGTATTCTTTGGCTCCCCTTGTGTCGAATCTATAAATTTGGGTTGAATACTCTACCCTCGAAAACCGTTGTGATCCCCTATACTTGTGGGTTATCAGATGCTCATTTGGATCCCAATTTTATTTTGAATCAAGGCGTCATACTCGGAGCAGCTCCGGTGACCTTGTGGCGGGCTTACCCGACAATTCAGCCGCCCGCAAGCGACAGAATGAGGTGCCTCACAGTCCAACCCCTTCTCTTCCCAAGGTTGGCCTTATCCGGCAACCTCTTAATCCTTCTGATTCAAATTATCAGGAGTCATCACCTTCATCAGGCGACTCAACCGCCACAAAGCTACCACCCCTTGTTATCAATCAAGGGTAAACTTCTTCCTTATACCATGTACTGTTTTATTCATACTTAGCCTTGCATACGCTTCATTCTGCTATCTTGTTTGCAGGGATAAGGCCAAGACTAAGAAACGAAAGGTTGGCGATTCAACAACCAATCCTGAGGTCCCTGAGTCAGAAAATCCGACTTTAGTGACTCCTGAAGCTTATATTGAAAACCCCGAAGATCGTCACGGCGACCAAGATGAACTGCCCCAGCATACTGAACCGGCAAGCACGGAAGCTATAGATGCTGAAGCTAATCCAGCAGATAATCTTAATCCGACCAGTCCTCATAAAGCAACTGAAGATGCCCCTTCTCATGACAAGAATGAGGAGGTTACTATCACTGGGACGGGTTACACGGCTCCAGCGACCTCCAATGTGCTGACCAAGCTTATCGCCAAGGATGAGACGCCATTGCCTGAAAAGGGGAAGGCTAAGCTTGAACTTCCCAATTATGAGGAGTTCAATGCTGAAGACTTGCAAGTGGGCTATTTAAGTCGCCTCTCTATAAGCCGGGACATGGAAGCCAGCCTGGTTGGTATGATGAAGAGAAAATATGAGGTATGCTCAATTTTGTCTTGTACTCTATATATCCTTGTGTAGCCCCGAAGGGCCGGCTCATCTTCATGAGATGATCAGGTCTTGTAAATATAGAACTTCTGAAGAATCAACCTGTAGCCCCCAAGGGCCGGCTCATCTTCATGAGATGAGTCGGGTCTTTTTAATATAATATTTGTGAAGAATCGACCTGTAGCCCCCAAGGGCCGATTCATCTTCATGAGATGAGCCGGGTCTTCTTAATATAATATTTCTGAAGAATCGACCTGTAGCCCCCCAAGGGCCGGCTCATCTTCATGAGATGAGCCGGGCCTTCCAGTATCATGTGTTGGAAGAAAAATGATATGCATTAGCCCCCAAGTGTCAAGTATATTGCTTGCAATCTGCTTGGGACTTGATAAAATTTTTGCTTGTCATAGCCCCCAAATGTCAGGCTGCACCTTGCTGCCGGCTTAGGACTAAAGAATATTTAAAGTGATAACTCTCACTGTGCAGGAAGCTATGAATGTAGCCGAGTCAAATGCGACCGGCTTGAAAAAAGATTTGAAACTAGAGCAAGCAACCCAAGCCAAAGATGAATTGCGCCTGCAATCTTCATTGGAAGAATTGGAGAAAATCAAGGCAGATTTTGAAGTAGAGAAAAAGTCTTTCGAGACTGAAAGAGCCGCCTTGATCAAGCGCGCGGAAGACGCTGAAGGTCAATTGAGACCCGTTACTGAAGAGCTGGCCGGGTTAAAAAGGCTTATTGCTCATATGACCCAAGCCATCTTTGGTAAGGATTTTTATGAGCTCGTGATAATCTGCTCAAATAACCATGTATAAAAACTCGCTTGGCGACTCACACGCTTGAATTGTTTGCAGGTCCCCGAACTCGCAATCTCCAGGACAACAGCTTGATGAAGCTAAAGGTTGTATATTCATTGGCTGAACATTTATAAGCTGGAAGTCTCTGCACCATCAAAGCTGTCATGGGTGACAAAGAACCGGTGAAGTTCATCAAGGATGTACTGAGACGCCTCTCAACGATCCCGAAGCAAATCGAAGAGCTGAAAAGATCAGTCGCCCGAGCAGGTGCAATGACATCTTTGAGCCGGGCCCTGGCTTATTCAGCAGATCTGGATCCTGTGGAGATGGCCCGAGGATTTCCTCAGTACAAAGATAACGGGTCAGAATTCTCTACTTCTAACTATGCTCGTTGCGTAAAGGCGACTCGAGTGTTGGCCAGCCAACTGGTTGCAAAGATGGATCTAAAGAAGTATCAGGCGGCCTACGACGACAACAACTCGCGAGTTTAGCCGCCATCTTTTGAAGCTGTAGACCTAACTCCTCAACGCTGTAAGCACATTTTCGCCCTTGATGTTGACCCGTCCCCGATCTTGCATGAAGAAGCCATTTTCCAAGCTTTAATCAATATCAACTGGGATGTGGACAACCTTCAGATCCAAGACACGGAATAATAAGCGCAGGATAACCCAGAGACATCACATGCGAGAGGTCAGCCCGGAGCTAACCCGGATGGCTCGGAAGTCGGGTTACAAGAGTAATTTCTGCTTCAAAAAAACTTGATCCGAAATTCGGGGCTCAATTTGTAGCCATGTAATGGTTTAAGCAAACGACTGGTTGCCTGTGTCATGCCTTCGTGCACGTTATGATTGTTGCTCCAATCTGAATTGGATGACGAAGGATCAACAAGTCTGTTAATTTGCCTTTATCATTTTGTTTGGAACCGTACAGCCTGTTGCTTGCACATGTTTTTGATAAATCGCATGTAGCGACATGTATGTGCAGAAAGTACACCTGCAAAGACAAGTTCCACCAAATAATACTTAAAGTGGAAAGATCCGGCGAGTCATCGACCGGCGACTTATAGTCATTAAAACAAAAAAATCAGATTAATAATCTGGCGACTCACGGTCGATGAATACTCAATGATGAGCATGAATATCCCATAGTTCTTTTGACCTGGGGATCTTTTAGGCAGAAAAAATTCTTGAAAAACAGAAATAAACAATATCCCCATATATCTATGGAGTGAATTATAAGTCGGCTTTCGAGGCTCGACAAAAAGACTGGCTTTCGAGGCTCAAGTCTTGCTTCAATGAAGCTGGCATGATAGCCTTGGTTTATCCTCGCTTTCTATAAGCCGGCTCTCACGTGACTTAAGCCGCCGTTTTAACCTTAACAAGTTCAGGGTCATAAAGGTTGACTTGTTAAGAGTACGGCGGGTCACCTTTTTGGAGTAGCATCAAGCAAACAGGAAGGTTTAACCAATATATTGTGGCCTTTTTGCCGGGTTAAGAGGGTGAGAAAGCAAAACTCGGTGAGTTGGAAGCCCCCAAGTGACCAATGATCAGTAAATAAAAACTCATGCACAATATATGAGATGAAATGATAGAGGCCCCGAGTTTCAGGGATGCCGGCTTTATTATACTTGATCATTAAAAGGTATATACATCATGTAGGCATGTACAATGACTGAAGCCGGTGACTTAAGTGCAGTAAGGCCGAAGATGAGCAATGTTCCAGGGCCTGTTGGTCTCCTCCTCAGAGGTACGTGACTTATTGTGTTCACGTATGTCGATAAGATAATATGATCCATTATCGAGGTTTTTGCTAACCACAAAGGGACCTTCCCAAGGAGGTGAAAGCTTATGCATGCATGTCTGATTTTGAATCAAACGGAGCAATAAGTCGCCCTCCTGGAAACTGCGGTTGCGAATTCTTCGACTGTGATAATGACGAAGGTCTTGTTGATAAATTGCAGATCGAGCCGCCGCGAGATCATGTTCCTCCTCCAAGGCGTCAATAGAATTTTGTCGAGTCGTTTCATTGTCCATCTCAACATAAGCCGCCACTCGGGGCGAGTCATGACGTATGTCACTCGGAAGAACCGCCTCTGCACCGTAAACCATAAAGAACGGTGTGTAGCCCGTTGACCTGTTGGGGGTAGTCCTTATACTCCAAAGAACTGCAGGAAGCTCTTCAACCAAACAACCCAGAGTACGCTCCAGAGGGACCATGAGCCGGTGTTTAATCCCTCGTAATATTCCCTGGTTAGCACGTTCTGCCTGGCCATTGGACTGTGGATGAGCCACAGATGAAACATCAAGTCGGATATGCTCCTCCTGACAGAACTTCTACATAGCACCTTTAGACAGATTTGTCCCATTATCAGTGATGATACTATGAGGATAACCAAAACGAAAGATCAGCTTTTTCACAAACTGAACTGTAGTTGCCGCCTCACAATTGCTAACTGGCTCTGCTTCAACCCACTTGGTAAATTTATCAACCGCCACTTTTTATCCTTAGACCTCTTGAACGGCCCAACCATATCAAGCCCCCAAACCGCAAACGACCAAGTTATTGGGATCATCCATAATTCTTGAGCCGGCACATGAGCTTGTCGTGCAAATTTCTGACAACCATCACACTTGCGAACAATGTATTCTGCGTCAGCATGAGCAGATAACCAGTAAAAACCGTGTCTGAAAGCCTTGGCCACCAAAGATCTTAACCCGGCGTGATGACCACAATCTCCTGCATGAATTTCATGCAAAATCTCCCTGCCCTCGCCAGGGGAAACACAACGTTGAAACACGCCAGTTATGTTGCATCGATGTAACTCGCCATTGACAATGGTTATGGACTTACATCGTCGGATGATCTGTCTGGCCAGGAGCTCTTCCTCTGGAAGCTCTCCCTGGTTTAAATAAGCTAGATAAGGTACTGTGCAATCTGGAGTTGCTCGCAGAGCCGCCACCAACTGCCCTTCCGGGTCTAGGATAGCCAGATCTTCTTCTGAAGGTAACTTGACAGAAGGATTATGCAACACATCCAGGAACACATTGGGTGGAACCGGCTTACCTAGCCGAGATAGAGCATCAGCTGCCTCATTAAGCCGCCGGTCTATGTGATCCACTTGATATCCTTTAAAGTGACCAGCAATGTTAGTCACTGCCTGACGATAAGCCGCCATGAGAGGGTCTTTAGAATCCCACGTCCCTGAAACTTGTTGTGCAATGAGGTCTGAGTCGCCCAAACATCTGACTCGGCTTAAGTTCAATTCCTTAGCCATGCGGTGCCCATGTAACAAAGCCTCATACTCAGCTGCATTATTAGTACAGGGAAACATAAGCCGTAGGACATAACAAAACTTGTCACCTCGTGGGGAAGATAAAATAACTCCAGCCCTCGAGCCTTCCAATTGCTTGGATCCGTCAAAGCATATCGTCCAGTATGTATTATCTGGTCTTTCTTCGGGTGCTTGTAACTCTCTCCAGTCATTAATGAAATCTACCAAGGCTTGAGACTTGATAGCAGTCTTGGGCACGTATGTCAAGTGATGAGGCCCAAGCTCAATTGCCCACTTAGCAACCCGGCCTGTAGCTTCTCTGTTTTGGATGATATCTCCCAGAGGAGCCGAACTGACCACAGTGATTGGATGCCCAAGGAAATACTGCTTTAACTTGCGACTAGCCATGAACACTCCAAACACCAATTTCTGCCAATGCGGATATCTCTGCTTGGACTCTGATAAAACTTCACTGACATAATAAACTGGTCTTTGGACTGGGTACTCCTTCCCTGCCTCCTTGCGTTCCATGACAACTGCCACACTGATGGTCCGATTATTAGTCGCCACGTACAGGAGCATAGGCTCTTTGTCGACCGGAGCTGCCAAGACGGGCGGCTCAGCCAACTGCCTCTTAGGTGCTTCAAAAGCCTCATTAGCAGCATCACTCCAGACAAAATTATCAGTCTTTTTCATCATCTGGTATAGCGGAATTGCCTTTTCACCCAGGCGGCTTATGAAACGGCTCAGGGCCGCAATGCGACCCGCCAAGCGCTGCACATCATTGATACATGCCGGTTTAGACAAGGAAGTGATAGCCTTAATTTTCTCCGGGTTAGCTTCGATGCCCCTCTCCGACACCAGAAAACCTAACAGTTTTCCTGCAGGTACCCCAAAAACGCACTTGGCTGGGTTAAGCATCATCTTGTATACCCGGAGGTTGTCAAAGGTTTCCTTCAAATCCTGAAGCAAGGTTTCCTTCTTCCTTGACTTTACCACAATGTCATCGACATAAGCATGAACATTGCGTCCAATCTGTCCATGGAGGCAATTCTGAAAACAATGTTGGTAAGTTGCCTGAGAACTCTTGAACCCAAAAGGCATAGACACATAACAGAAAGCTCCAAAAGGTGTGATGAAAGTTGTTTTCTCCTGGTCTTCAACTGCCATCTTTATCTGATGATAACCAGAATAAGCATCCAGGAAGCACAAACGCTCACAACCTGTCGTTGCATCAATGATCTGGTCAATACGGGGGAGGGCAAAGGGATCACCTGGGCAAGCCTTATTGAGATCTGTGTAATCCACACACATACGCCATGTGCCATTTTCTTGAGCACAAGCATCGGGTTAGCCAACCACTGAGGGTGAAAAACTTCCACTATGAACCCGACAGCTAAGAGCCGGGCCACTTCTTCTCCAATGGCCTTACGCCTCTCCTCGTTAAAACGACGGAGAAATTGCTTGACTGGCTTCATCTTAGGATCCACATTAAGGTGGTGCTCAGCGAGTTCTCTCGGTACACCTGGCATGTTAGAAGGTTTCCATGCAAACATGTCCCGGTTCTCACGGATGAACTCGATGAGCGCGCTTTCCTATTTGGGATCCATTCCTGTCCCAATGGTGAACTACTGAGAAGAGTCGCCAGGGACAAAATCAACTTTCTTTGTATCTTTACCCGGCTGGAGCTTGAGGAGAGGGTCCTTCTCAGTGGTGGGCTTCTTGAGAGGGGTCATATCAGCCAGGTCAACATTGTCTGTATAAAACTTGAGCTCCTCAGCAGCATAAGCCATTTCTGCATAAGCAGCGTCTCCTTCTTCACACTCCAAGGCGACTTTGCGATCTCCATACACCGTAACCGTTCCTTTTGGTCCTGGCATTTTGAGGTGTAAGTATATGTAATAGGGGCGAGCCATGAATTTGGCGTAAGCCGGCCGTCCAAACAGCGCGTGATATGGAATTTTGATCTTGACTACCTCAAACCACAGTGTCTCTGCCCTGTAGTTATTCTCGTCGCCGAAAGCCACCTCTAGAGCAATCTTTCCTATAGGATAGGCTGACTTGCCCGACACGACTCCATGAAAGACAGTAGAGGACGGCTTAAGATCATTCTCTGTCAGATTCATTCGTCGAAAAGTGTCATAGTAGAATACGTTGATGCTGCTGCCACCATCCATAAGTACCTTGCTAAACTTGTAGCCGCCCACTTGAGGGGCCACCACTAAGACCAGATGACACGGATTATCAACACGGGGCAGGTGATCTGCCCGACTCCAAGTAATCGTGTGCTCAGACCACTTCAAATACCGTGGCAACGCCGGCTCAACCATGTTAATCGCCCTCTTGTGGATCTTCTGGTCACGCTTGCAAATGCTCATAGTGAATACATGGTACTGGCCACCGTTCAATTTCTTAGGATTACTCTGATATCCTGATTGATTATGTTGCTGCTTATTACCTTGATCAGATTGCTGATTATGACCACCGTGATTCCCTTGGCCCTGATAGCTAGAACTTGAGCTGCCATTGCCAAAGCCGGCTCCCTAGAATCCTCCAGAACCTGACCCGCCTGGCGGCCCATTGTCGTTGCCATTATGTCGCTAGAACATCTGGTTCCTGAACTCCTGCATGATATAACAATCCTTCCAAGCATGAGAAGATGGCTTGTTGGGATAAATGTGCTTTGGACACGCACATTAAGAGCCTCCTCGTAATTTTTGGGCTTCCCTCCAGCGTATGGCCGCTTGCCGTTATGACGCTGATTTTGAACCCTGCATTGGTGTTAGCCACAAAATATGACCCGCCATCTGGGAACTTGCGTTTTCCACCATTGCCCTGGTTATTACTATTAAGCATGGGGGCATTCTATTGCTGACTCTTACCACCATTGTTTTTCTTACCTTTTCCACACTTGTCATCGTCTGAATTAGGATCCTTCATGCCATCAGAGTCGGCATACCTGGTAATTGCATCCATGAGATTGCCCATATCCTGGCACTTACGCTTAAGCCGCCCTAACTTTTGCTTAAGAGGCTGGACGTGACAGTTCTTTTCTAGAATCAAAACAGCTTGAGCCACTGCAATGTTATCTGAGGAGTGGATAATGGTGGCGACCCGGCGAGCCCAATGATGGGCCGACTCATCCTCACGCTGCACACAATGCTTCAAATCCACAATTGTCATAGGTTTCTTACAAGTCACCTGAAAATTCTTGATGAAGCGCTCCTTCAACTCTTCCCAGGTGTTGATGGAATTGGGGGCAGGTTCTTTAACCATGTACGAGCTGGCCCCTCCAACATCATGGTGAAGTACTTAGCACAGACTGCATCGCTGACATCCAACATGTCCATAGCCAGTTCATAGCTCTCAATCCACGCCGCCGGCTCAAGATCCGCTGTGTAGTTCGGTACCTTACGAGGTCCCTTAAAATCCTTAGGCATGCAGTCATTACGTAAAGCCGACACCAGGCACGGAACTCCGATCGTTCTGGCATTTGACCCAATGGCCACCGAAGGTGAAGGGACCACCGGGGGCGTCTGACAAGCCCCCTGGTTTGCTGCCTCCGCTTCTCGACGGGCCCTCGCCTCATCCACAATTGCTTGCGCAACAGGGGGCGAGTTACGACGCTGCTCACAGCTGGAGACTGCCGGCGACTCTGCGCGTCGGCTATAGCTACGACTTGGCAAAGGAGTTGAATGCACACGCTGTCGACTATATGAATACTTAGCTTGCTGGGCAATCACTGTTTGTAACGGTTCAATGGCATTCCGGGCTTCAACCTCGATCGGCGATTCACCAGTAATAGGGAGTGCAGTAAGCCGGGTTGCCACTGCCACCATGTTATCCACCGGGTTGGAGAAGTGCCCCGGCGGTGTCAAAAAACGTTGCGGTGTCGTCTGGACGAGGGGCGGGCCTGGGGCCGGCTCTTCCCTCTGGGCTGGCTCCGGCCGGTGAGGTTGAGCCGCCGCCCTGCCCCCAGGCATCTTAGGAGTCACTTGGGGTATAATTGGTGCTCCTGGAGTACTTGGGCCTGCTCCTGGAGAGTTGAACAAACACGTGGGCTCATAGACTAGGGGTAAACGGCTCTGGTGCCTCCTCCGAAGAACTGCATTAGATGCATTTTGATCAAGGCTGAGCCGCCATCTCTTTGCCTTCAGACGCTCTGCTTCTGCATTAACCTGAGGTTGCAGTGCAGCTATCCGGGTGTTCTCAGTGTTAATGTCTTCCTGGGCCTTGGTCATTTGTTCATGTATCTTTGCAATCTTCGCATTGCGTTCTGCTTGATTTTCCACAGTGACCTCGGTCCCCGGTAAGGTTGTCAGGGTAGTCATCAGCTCGGACAGAACTTGAGCCGGCGGCCTGACCGAACCAGGTATCCCAAAAGCCGGCGTTGAGGGGTCAACTGTTGATGTTGCTCTGGCCGCCGTAGAGTGAAGAGTCGGCGCCGTCCCGACCATGAATATGGCGGCTCAGCACGGCAGCTCGTAAGGGTCCAGAATATTGTTGCATCGGAATATCCCCCAAGCCCGCCGTCTTCAAGCTGATAAACTGACACTGTCTCTCCGGTCGAGGACCCATCATCTGAATAGACGAGAGTCTCTCCCCCAGACACAGAATTTTCCTCAAGTTCTATGCTTTGCACAAAACCAACAAAGACATGCTTCTGGATGGCTTGACTCCCGGGCGAGTTGCGCGCTCCGAGTCGACTCGACGATGTCGGTGCAGATGTCTGGCTTGGGCCCTGACTCGCCGATCTTGCTGAGTAAGACATGAATCTTGCCGAAGGGGACCCGGTATCCGTACTCGATTGAGTCGGCCTCGAGACACCAGTCGGTGTCGTCGATGTAGAGCTTGCCGCGGCGACTCTTCGTCATCCTGCCAACGGCGTTTCCCTCGATCCCTGGGAAAGAGCCCTTCAAGAACTCGAAACCACCGTGCGCTGGCCCCACGGTGGGCGCCAACTGTCGTGGTTTTGTCACGGCGGATTCCTGGTGTGAGGACTTAGATGTGAGGCCATCGCAACTGGGCGGTTAGCTTGTCGGGGTTGATCAGAATTGAGAGACACGGCTTACCCAGGTTCGGCCCCTCACGATCGAGGTAATAGCCTACTCCCGCTTTTCTGCTTATTGCTTGGTGATCAATACAAGGGAGTGAATTCGCTTGACCTAGCTATTGATCGATTTTAACTTAAGTCTACTGGCCTCAAGGACTCGCCTTTATATACAGGTCGAGACCCTGGGTTTACAAGAGTCTGAGTCGTGCTACGATTCGTGGCCAAGTATATCTCTAACTTTCCTTACCTCCTAAGTAAGGAAACTCTAGGCGACCTTCCACCTCTTGGGCATTGAGTCGCCATCCTCTGGTACTAGGCCGCAACCCGGCTCACTTGGTAAGCCGCCTTGCCAATCTTGTTCCTCAGCTTCATAGCCCGCTTTGTGGATTGATACGAACTGCCATCAGGATGACCCGGCCAAATAGGGCGGGTTATATCGTGGGGTTATATCCCCAACAGCAAGTGAATAATTCATAGGCATTTCTTGACATTTACCAATGTTACCAACCCTTTGACATTCATTGCATGAAAGGACATACTTACGAGCATCTTTGGAAAGAGTAGGCTAATAAAAACCGGATTGTAGTACCTTGTGTGCAGTTCTGTCACCAGCATGATGTCCTCCGTAAGGCTCGGAATGACACTTCCTTAAAATATGTTCCTGTTCATGCTCAGGTGTACAACGTCTAATAACACCATCTACTCCTTCTTTATAAAGATGTGGGTCATCCCAAAAGTAGTGTCGTAAATCATAAAAGAATTTTTTTATTTTGCTGATAGGTAAAACTTGGTGGAATATATTTAGCAACGATATAATTAGCATAATCAGCATACCAAGGAGTGCTATGTGAAGTATTTATAGCAGCAAGTTGTTCATCAAGAGAATTATCATCAATATGCAGTGGGTCATCAAGAACATTTTCCATTCGAGACAGGTTATCTGCTACAGGTTTTTCAGCTCCCTTTCTATCAACGATATGCAAATCAAACTCTTGAAGCAAAAGCACCCACCTAATGAGTCTAGGTTTAGCATCTTTCTTTTCCATAAGGTATTTAATAGCAGCATAATCAATGTGAATAGTTACTTTGGAATCAACGATATAAGGTCTAAACTTATCACATGCAAAGACAACTGCTAAAAATTCGTTTTCAATGGTGGCATAATTTCTCTGGGCGGCGTCTAGAGTTTTACTAGCATAATGAATAACATTCAATTTTTGTGTACTCTTTGCCCTAGAACAGCACCAACAACATAATCACTAGCATCACACATAATTTCAAATGGCAAGTTCCAATCAGGTGGTTGAACAATGGGTGCAGAAATCAAAGCTTTCTTAAGTATTTCAAAAGCTTCTACACAATCATCATAAAAAACAAAAGGAATATATTTTTGAAGAAGATTAGTTAGTGGCCTAGAAATCTTTGAGAAATCTTTGATGAAACACCTATAGAAACTAGCATGAACAAGGAAACTTCTTATACCTTTGATATCTTTTGGGCATGGCATCTTCTCAATTGCGTCAACTTTAGCTTTGTCCACTTCAATCCCTCGTTCGGAAATTTTATGCCCAAGCACTATGCCTTCATTTACCATAAAATGGCACTTCTCCCAATTCAAGACAAGATTAGTTTCTTCACATCTCCGCAAAACTCGATCAAGGTTGCTCAAGCAATCATCAAAAGAAGTCCCGTAAACGGAAAAGTCATCCATGAAAACCTCAACAATCTTTTCACAAAAATCAGAGAATATAGCAGTCATACATCTTTGAAAACTAGCAGGTGCATTGCATAAACCAAAATGCATACATCTATAAGCATATATTCCAAAAGGGCAAGTAAAGGTGGTTTTCTCTTGATCCTCTTTTGACACAGGTATTTGAGAAAAACAAGAATGTCCATCAAGAAAACAAAAGTGTGTGTGCTTAGATAATCTTTCTATCATTTGATCAATAAAAGGCAAAGGGTAGTGATCTTTCCTAGTAGCTTTGTTTAATTTCCTGAAATCGATCACCATCCTATAACCAGTTACTATTCTTTGCGGGATAAGCTCATTTTTATCATTAGGAACGACAGTTATACCTGCTTTCTTAGGAACACAATGAACACGACTTACCCATCTACTATCAGCAATAGGATAAATTATACCTGCCTCCAGAAGCTTTAGTATTTCAGTTCTTACCACTTCCTTCATCTTAGGATTTAAGCGGCGTTGATGATCAACGACAGGTTTAGCATCCGGTTCCATATTAATCTTCATCTGACATAGAGTAGGACTAATGCCCTTAAGATCATCGAGAGTATATCCAATAGCAGCCTGATGCTTCTTCAAAGTTTTAAGTAATCTCTTTTCTTCATGCTCTGAAAGGTTACCACTGATAATAACAGGATATATCTTCTTTTCATCAAGGTAAGCATATTTCAAAGTATCGGGTAAAGTCTTTAACTCAAACACGGGATCTCCCTTGGGTGCAGGAGGATCCCCTAAAATATCAACTGGCAAGTTGTGTTTAAGAATAGGTGTTTGTTTAAGAAATATGTCATCTATTTCATTCCTCTCATTCATATGCATGTCATTTTCATGGTCTAATAAATATTGCTCTAACGGATCGGTAGGAGGTGTACGACAATAGAAGCAAGACCAATGATTTCATCCTTACATGGTAATTCTTTCTCATGTGGTTGTTACCAAACTTGGAGAAGTTAAATTCATGAGACACATCACCAAAGCCTATCTTGACCTTCTCAGCAACACAATTAATTTCAGCATTAACAGTATTCAAGAAAGGTCTACCAAATATAATGTGACAAAATTTATCTTGTTTCGTACCAAGTACAAAGAAATCAGTGGGGTACTTAATTTTTCCACACAAGACTTTAACATCTCTAACAATCCCAACTGGTGTAATAGTGTCTCTGTTTGCAAGTTTAATAGTAACATTAATGTCTTCAAGCTCAGAGGGTGCTATGTCATTCATAATTTCTTGATATAAAGTAAAAGGAATAGCACTGACACTAGCACCAAGGTCACACAAACCATGATAACAATGATCTCCAATTTTAACTGAAACCCCAGACATGCCCACAACTAGTTTATTTTTATCTAACTCATCCTGAGCGTTTCTAGCAGGTTTCGCAATTCTAGCAGCTTCACCACACAAGTAAGTAACTTGACCATCAACATTATCCGCTAGAAGATCTTTAACCAGAGCAATTTTAGGCTCAACATTTATTTGTTCGGAAGGGGTAGGTGTCCTAACATGACTCTTATTAACCACGGTTGTAGCTTTAGCATGTTCCTTAATTCTAACAGGAAAAGGTGGCTTCTCAATGTAAGCAGTAGGAACAATTGGATCAACATGGTTAACAATCATTTCTTCCTTCTCAACTTTAATGGGTTTATCTAATTTCTTTTCAATCGGTGGATGGTATTTAGACCATTTCTCCTTAGGGAGATCAACATGAGTAGAAAATGATTCACAAAAAGAAGCTACAATCTCAGAGTCAAGGCCATATTTATTACTCAACTTATAACAAGTATCGGTTTCCATAAAAGATTTTACACAATCGAACTTGAGCTTTATACCCGACTCTTTACCTTTGTCGAGTTCCCAATCTTCAGAGTTGCGCTGAATTCTTTCTAGAAGATCCCATTTGAATTCAATAGTCCTATTCATGAAGGAACTGGTGGAAAAAGAATCGAGTAGTGCTTGATCATCATGAGAAAGCCGAGCATATTGTTTTTGTATAATAGTGTTTCTTGGGATCTCATGGTTGGGACAGGTGTGCATCATAGATTTAAGCCTCCCCCAAGCTTGAGCGATACTTTCTCCTTCACGAGGCCAGCAATTATAAATAAAGTTCCGATCACGATGAACTAGATGCATAGCATAAAACTTTTGATGAAACTCCAACTTCAAGCGATTCCAGTCCCATGATCCAATATCACCCAATAGCCTGTACCACATTAATGCCTTTCCCTCCAAAGATAAAGGGAAAACTTTCTTCTTAACTTTGTCTCCAGAAAACCCTGCAAGCTGAAATAATCCACAAACTTCATCGACAAATATCAAATGGTAATCAGGATGAGTCGTTCCATCATATGGATTAGATAACAGTTTTTCAAGCATACCCGAAGGGATCTCATAATAAATATTTTCAGTAGGTTCAGTCGGTTGAGGAACAATTTCCTCATCATCGGTTCGAGGCGAAGATGCCCCGAACAAGCCACTCAAAGGGTGACCGTTCATAGCGACAAGCAACAGTAAATTTCAGCACATATAGAAAATGTTTCCTTACCAATTCCACTTACCAAAGGCGCTTCACTCCCCGAAAATGGCGCCAGAAAACAGTCTTGATGACCCACAAGTATAGGGGATCAATCGTAGTCCTTTCAATAAGTAAGAGTGTCGAACCTAACGAGGAGCAGAAGTAAATGACAAGCGGTTTTCAGCAAGGTATTCTCTGCAAGTGCCGTAAGTAGCGATAGTAGATAATTTTTTAGCAAGATAATTTGTAACACGTGATAAGTAACGATAGTAACAATGGTACAGCAAGGTAGCCCAATCCTTTTTATAGCAAAGGACAGGCCTGGAAGTACTCTTATATTAAGCAAGCGCTCCCGAGGACACATGGGAATTTCTGTCTAGTCATGTTCATCATGTTGAGTTGATTCGCGTTCGCTACTTTGATAATTTGATATGTGGGTGGACCGGTGCTAAGGTGTTGTTCTTACTTGAACTAACAACCTACTTATGATTACCCCCTCTCGCAAGCATCTGCAATTACGAAAGAAGAATTAAGATAAATCTAACCATAGCATGACACATGTGGATCCAAATCAGCCCCTTATGAAGCAACATGTAAACTGGGGTTTAAGCTTCTGCCACTCTAGCAACCCATCATCTACTTGTTACTCCACAATGACTTCCCTTAGGCCCATAACATGGTGAAGTGTCATGTAGTCGATGTTCACATGACACCACTAAGAGAAGTAACAACATACATATCATCAAAATATCGAACGAATACCAACTTCACATGATTACTTATTACCAGACTTCTCCCATGTCCTCAGGAACAATAGTAACTATTCACACCTCATCAACATGTTCAAAATCAGAGGTGCAATAATAATAATTAAGGATCTGAACATAATTTCTTCCACCAAGTAATCCAACAAGCATCAACTACAAGATGTAATCAACACAACTAGTAACCCACAGGTACCAATCTGAGGTTTTGAGACAAAGATTGAATACAAGAGATGAACTAGGGTTGGAGATGAGATGGTTCTGGTGAAGATGTTGATGAGGATTGGTCCTCCCACGAAGGAGGAAGCGTTGGTGATGATGATGGCTTCGATCTCCCCCTCCAGGAGAAGAATTTCCCCGGCAGAATATGACTACCGGAGTGCAAAAGAGCCTTTGCCTAGGTTTCCGCCTCGAGACGGCGGTGCTTCATCCCGAAAGGTTGCTTATGATTTTTTTTCTAGGGTAAAACACACCATACAGGAGAAGAGGGGCATCAGAAGGCCAGCCAGGGCCCCACAAGCCATCCGGGCGCGGCCTGGGGGGCGCCCTGTTGGCTTGTGCCTGGCTGGTGCCCCCCTATGGTATATTCTTGACCCAGAAATTCTTATATATTCAATAAAAATTCCACATGAAGTTTCAAGTCATTTGGAGTCTGGTGATTTTTCTGGCTTTTTCTCGGTTTTCCGGTCTAGAATTCCAGTTTCCAGATAATTCCATCTTTGTGATGTACCTTGCATATTCAGAGAGAAGGAACATAATAATTGTATGATAATAGGGAATAATGGATAAGAATAACATAAATATGAATAAGAAATCATGATGCAAAATGGACGTATCACTCCACAAACACAGAGAGGTGGTAGGAGCGGAGGTAGTTCCGCCTAAGTGGCACTACTGCTCGCGAGAGTGGTAGTACCTCGCCCTACTGCCGCTCGGAGTTTGCTGAGAGTTCTAGGCCTAGAAAGAAGGGCACTAGTGGCGCGGTAGTAACAGGCGGTACTACCGCGCCATACTATCGACCAAAAACCTCTCAGCCCGACACGAAAAGTCGAGACTCTGAAGCCAGCGGTACTATGCGCGGTACTCGGCATTGGCACTACCGCCCGTAGGCCGTACTACCGCTGCCCAGAGCGGTACTACCGCTTACCAGAGTAGGCGGTACTACCGTTGCCCTGCGCGGTACTTCCGCTTGGTTCCTTTCGGACTAGAACAAAGACAACGTAGGACCAACTCCATTGATGCAGAAAAGGAACACGGGGTGCAAATGAAGGTGTACGTGTTGATTCCACACAAACCTTTCCGATGCGGACCCCCTCTTAATAGTACGGTTCTCCTATGACTCAATTCCACCAAAAATGAAACGCAGGGAAGAAACCATCTTCACTCTAATCCACCGAGGGGCTAGAATCATCTTGTGCCATATGATGAATTATCTGAAAGGCTTAATGCACACGATTAGTCCGCAAATGCATGGCCATCAATCACCAAAACCACTAGGGTAGAAATATGCCCTTACAGTGACCCTACGGGTTCAAGAATCATGTAGACATGACCGAGACACGTCTCCGGACAATAACCAATAGCGGGACCTGGATGCCCATATTGGTTCCTACATATTCCACGAAGGTCTTTATCGATTGAACCATGATGTCGGGGATTTGGTTAATCCCCTATGCAATTCCCTTTGTCCAGCGATATGTTACTTGGCCGAGATTCGATCGTCGGTATCTCCATACCTAGTTCAATCTCGTTACCGACAAGTCTCTTTACGCATTCCGTAATACAAGATCCCGTGACCAAACTCATTAGTCACATGTTTGCAAGCTTCTTGTCACGTTGTATTACCGAGAGGGCCCAGAGATATATATCCGTCATATGGAGTGACAAATCCCAGTCTCGATCCATGCCAACTCAACGGACACATTCAGAGATACCTGAAAAGCACCTTTATGATCACCCAGTTACGAAGTGACGTTTGATAGCTCACAAGGTATTGCTCCGGTGTCAGTGAGTTGCATGATTTCATGGTCTAAGGAACAAATACTTGACATGAAAATAATATAGCAATTAAACTTTAATGGCACGATCATATGCTAAGCTTATAGTTGGGTCTTGTCCATCACATTATTATCCTAATGATGTGATCCCGTTATCAAATGACAACTCATGTCTATGGCTAGGAAACCTTAACCATATTTGATCAACGAGCTAGTCTAGTAGAGGCTTATTAGGGACACAGTATTGTTTATGTGTCCACACATGTATTTAAGTTTTCGGTCAATACAATTCTAGCATGAATAATAAACACTTATCATGAACAAGTAAATATGATAATAACCATTTATTATTGCCTATAGGGCATATTTACAACAAAGAGGACCCGTCGTCACTCCACGTGGAAGTGGACAGTGCGGAGGGCACTCTCGCACGCAGAGGCGCTCAAAAGGCGGGTACTTCAACATACTTTATAGGAGTAATGTTTCCTCCTTTATGTTTGAGTAGTCATACTAGTTTTTGAGGATATGGATGAAATTGAGTATGACTAGAACCGAATTCCTATAAGAGATTTATATCCTCTTTATATGTGATGAATTGATTATTCCTCGTGATGTTGTGAAGAGCGCTCACTTAGCATTAGGCCATTAGCCCCTTTTGGGAATTAAGGGATTTACCACCTTTGTGATAGTGGGTTGTTGAGGTATTTAGTGATAACACTTATCTCACTCCTTCTCCAACCTTAGATAAGGGAGTAACGGAGAACCCCCTAGCTTTCGCCATGTTCACGGGGAAAGCTTTCATCCTTGGTAACTGCAACCTGCTGGGGGAGGTCGGTGGTGTGCCTGATGCGTGGTCTCCTCAGTGTATGAACGTACCTTTATTTGGTTCTGCCCACATTTTCCCATACAAAGTGAATGGAGATATGTAGAGCTGGAACTATGAATTCAGATATATTGTGCAAATCATACCGGTGGTGATGAATCTGAAATCTCTGAGAGCACCTTTACTACTCAAGCATTGTCACATTTATTTTAGTCACCTTTTTATTCCCGTTTTTACCTTTTCGTTTGTAGTTTAGTTAAAACCACTCTTTATCTGCTTTCCCTAGCAACCGATAAAAGTAAACTATTTCCAAACCCCGCTTTGGGTGTGAGCCCAAGTTCGGAGTTTGTAGTGTCATCCTTTTTGCTCCATGTAGGTTTGACACTTACTTATCATGAATTATGCTACAAGCCATGTGCACTCGCATTACATCACCTACCCCTAGACATAAACTCTAATTCCATGACCCCCTCCAATCCCCTACCCTTGTGTGATGCTATTCTAATTTATCTTAACCATTTGCATGTCAGTGGATTTGAGCATGGATCCCCAACAGACAGGTCCAAGTAATTTAATGTGGTTTGTGTGTGATGTTGGTCAGTTAGCCTTGCGACGTCGATAAATGTGGGGTGGACATCACACAAGAGATAACATGTTCAAGGTGCAAGACTTTTGACAAGTGTTATGAATGATTAGCAAGATTCTTTCACATAGTTGATTTGGCTGGGATTCAGTCAACAATAAGTTACTCATCAATAGAATAATATTAAAAATTCTTATTCTATGTAAAATATACATGCAACTGGTTTACTTTGTATATGTGGCCATGCCAATAAGAAAGCAACATGTTACGAGAATAAAGAAGTGAAGAACCATGAGGAAATTTGCACAATTACTTGAAAGATTATGCAACCGATGAAGGTGCAATGACAGGTGCTAAAAGTGAAGCGCAACCAATAGAATCATTTATATTTAATTATTGACAAATATGTTCACGTATTGCATAAAATTTAGTTTTAAACACTACATCAAAGTACAATTTTCATCCTATGACAAATGAGCAATTCTAGTGTAGATAATGCTCATCCAAACAAGCTTAAGAACCGAGTCTCTAATGCGAATTCCAAGTGTCAATTCTATGAACATCCAAACAACAGAATTAGGATCAATGTCAAGATCAAAGCCAGGAGATTTGATATTGGGGCTGTAAGAGCATATTCCTCCATATGTGGTTTTGGTAATGGATGACAATCCCTATGGACTAATGGTTGCCTTGAGTTATATTCGAAGGATTTGTCCGTAGGCACTTCTTGAAGTCCATCTGTTGGTTTCAAGGAGTTTATATGGCGACCAATGTGGTATTCAAGGTTTTATCCAAAGATTGGTCATCTGAGAGTTGAGCTTATTGCAAGCATGTCCTGAAGAAGAAGATTGTGTGAGCATTTATGTTTACCTTCAAGATGTCATCTTTATGAAGAGAGAATATAAGATACAAGGTTGATCAAGACTAAGTCAAAGAGTGAATCAAGTTGATCAACATACAAAGCGTACAAGATGTACCAAGAGGGATCAAGTGATCCCATGGTATGGTAAGCATTGTCCATTACGCTTTGTGCACTAACCCATGGTCTATGTGAGAGTTCTATGTGGAGTTAGGTATGTTTCCATGGGCTTGCGTCAAGAGGAAGATGTCATACAACCCATGGAGGATGACATCAAGTGGTGATCGTCATCAAGATTGCGGTGTGCAAGTTCAAGTGGAGCATCACGAAGAGATCATGCTTGAAGCTTGTCGTCCATTGTGGTGACAATGGACTTGTGAAGATGTGGTGAAGAATGGCTCACCCATTGTGGGGTATGGGGGAGCAATCAACTAGTCTTCATCGAGCCAACGCAATCAAGAACGGTGGTCCATCTTGAGGAAGTCAAGATCAACATCATCTAGCCCAAGTGGACTATGTGCAAGGTATAGGTTTGCCCCTGATAGGTATTCTATTTTACTGGTCTCATGGTGGTAGTTGGGAGACCGGGTTATAGATCGATTGTTGTACTATCAAGGGGGGCTCTCAAGTGAGTAGCTTGATCGTATTGTTCGTTGAGATCTCAAACAATTTGCATCCTTGCATCATCTTTCTTGGTTCTTGTTTGGTGTTTCTCTTTGTGAGTTTTCGAGCTTAGGGTCATCTTCATGACAAGCTCGAGTTCATCGAAAACGGAGTCCATATGCATCTTCTATGATGTTTTCGATCTTGGAGTTTTTGCTTGTTCTTCATTGATAGAGGTTTCACATCTCTATATCATTGGCATTGTTATACTGCCACTTATTATAACCAGTCGTTGTTGGATAGCTCTTGCCTTCCTGAATGATGGGGAACGTTGCATGGGAAACAAAAAATTTCCTACCCACACGCAAGATCTATCCATGGTGATGAGCATCTACGAGGGGGAGAGTGGATCTACATACCCTTGTAGATCGCTAATCGGGAAGCGTTGAGAAACGCGGTTGATGTAGTCGAACATCTTCGCGATCCAAATCGCTAGCCGTCCCGCGATCCGATCACGATCCGTCCCGCGATCCAATCATGAACCGTCCCGTGATCCAATCACGGTCCTTTCGATCTAACGCCGAACGGACGGCACCTCTGCGTTCAGCACACGTCCAGCTCGATGACGATCTCCGCCTTCTTGATCCAGCAACAGGGAGCGGAGAGGTAGATGAGTTCTCCGCCAGCACAACGGCGTGGTGGCGGTGGTGGTGGAGCTGTCCCGGCAGGGCTTCGCCAAGCACAACCGAGACGATCTAGTGGAGAACAGATCTAGAGGGAGAGAGAGGCAGCCGTGGCTTTTCAGGTTGGGCTGCCCTCAAATCCTCTAGTATATATAGGAGGAAGAGAGGGGAGGAGGCAGCCCAGAAAACCCTCCACCAAGGAGGGTTCGGCCGAACCATAGGGGAGGAGTCCTTCCCCAACTAGGACTCCTCCTCCCACAAGGGAGGCGGAGTCTTGGGAGGACTCCTTCCCACTTGGCCTCCTCCTTTCCTATTTCGCATGGGCCCCTTAGGGGCTGGCCGTCCAGCCCACCAGGGGCTGGTGCGCCACCCCCTAGGCCCATGTGGACCTTGGGGTGAGTGGGCCCCTCCCGGCACTCCCGGTACACTACCGGTGACACCCGAACTTTTTCCGGTGACCAAAACGGGACTTCCTATATATCAATCTTTACCTCTGGACCATTCCGGAGCTCCTCGTGATGTCCGGGATCTCATCCGGGACTCCGAACAACTTTCTTTCACCAACATACATAACTCAATACTACTGAAATGTCACCGAACGTTAAGTGTGCAGACCCTGCGGGTTCGAGAACTATGTAGACATGACCGAGACACCTCTACGGTCAATAACCAATAGCGGGACCTGGATGCCCATATTAGTTCCTACATATTCTACGAAGATCTTTATCGGTTGAACCTCCATGTCAAGGATTCAGTTAATCCCGTATGATGTTCCCTTTGTTTCTTCGGTATGTTACTTGCCCGAGATTTGATCGTCGGTATCTCTATACCTAGTTCAATCTCGTTACCGGCAAGTCTCTTTACTCGTTCTGTAATACAAGATCCCGTGGCTAACTCTTTAGTCACTTTGCTTGCAAGGCTCATTGTGATGTTGTATTACCGAGTGGGCCCTGAGATACCTCTCCGTCACACGGAGTAACAAATCCCAGTCTTGATCCATGCCAACTCAACAGACACCCTCGGAGATACCTGTAGAGCATCTTTATAGTCACCCAGTTATGTTGCGATGTTTGATACACACAAGGTATTCCTCCGGTGTCAGTGAGTTGCATGATCTCATGGTCATAGGAACAGATACTTGACATGTAGAAAACAATAGCAATAAACTGACACGATCATATGCTATGTTCATAGTTTGGGTCTTGTCCATCACATCATTCTCCTAATGATGTGATCCCGTTATCAAATGACATCTCATGTCTATGGCTAGGAAACCTTGACCATCTTTGATCAACGAGCTAGTCTATTAGAGGCATACTAGGGACACAGTGTTGTCTATGTACCCACACATGTATTTGAGTTTCCAATCAATACAATTATAGCATGGATAATAAACGATTATCATGAACAAGGAAATATGATAATAACTAAATTATTATTGCCTCTAGGGCATATTTCCAACAGTCTCCCACTTGCACTAGAGTCAATAATCTAGCTCACATCACCATGTGATTAACATTGTAATGAATCTAACACCCAATGAGTTCTGAGGTTCGATCATGTTTTGCATGTGAGAGAGGTTCTAGTCAACGGTCTGCAACATTCAGATCCGTGTGTTCTTTGCAAATCTATATGTCAGACTGCAGATGCTACCACGCTCCACTTGGAGCTATTCCAAATGACTGCTCCACTATACGTATCCGGACTGCTACTCAGAGTCGTCCGAATAGGTGTCAAAGCTTGCATCGACGTAACCCTTTACGATGAACTCTTTATCACCTCCATAATCGAGAAACATTTCCTTAGTCCTATAGTTACTAAGGATAATCTTGACCGCTGTCCAGTGATCCACTCCTGGACCACTCTTGTACCCCTTGATAGACTCATGGCAAGGCACACACCAGGTGCGGTACACAGCATGACATACTATACAGAGCCTGTGGATAAGGCATAGGGGACGACCTTCGTCCTTTCTCTTTCTTCTACCGTGGTCGAGCTTTGAGTCTCACTCAACTCCACACCTTACAAATCAGGCAAGAACTCTTTCTTTGACTGATCCATTTTGAACTCTTTCAAAATCTTGTCAAGGTATGTACTCATTGAAAGTTTTATCAGACGTCTTGATCTATCTCTATAGATCCTGATGCCCAATATTTAAGTAGCTTCATTCCAGGTTTTCCTTTGAAAAACTCCTTTTCAAACAACCCTTTATGCTTTCCAGAAATTCTACATCATTTCCGATCAACAATATGTCATCCACATATACTTATCAGAAATTCTATAGTGCTCCCACTCACTTTATTGTAAATACAAGTTTCTCATAAACTTTGTATAGACCCAAAAACTTTGATCACCTCATCAAAGCGTATATTCCAACTCCGAGATGCTTGCTCCTGTCCATAGAAGGATCGCTGGAGCTTGCATACATTTTAGCATCCTTAGGACTGACAAAACCTTCCGGTTGTATCACATACAACCTTTCCTCACGGATACCGTTAAGGAAACGACGTTTTGACATCCATCTGCCAGATTTCATAATCGAAAAATGCAGCAACTGCTAACATAATTCCAATAGATTTTAGCATCGCTACGGGTGAGAAAGTCTCATCGTAGTCAACTCCTTGAACTTGTCGGAAACTTCTTTGTGACAAGTCGAGCTTTATAAATGGTGACATTTACCATTAGTGTCTGTCTTCTTCTTAAAAGTCCATTTGTACTCAACGGCCTGCCGTTCAACGGGCAAGTCTACCAAAGTCCATACTTGGTTTTCATACATGGATCATTTCTCGGATTTCATGGCTCCTAGCCATTTGTTGGAATCCGGGCCCACCATCGCTTCTTCATAGCTCGTAGGTTCACTGTTGTCTAACAACATGACCTCCAAGACAGGATTGAAGTACCACTCAGAGGCGGTACGATTTCTTGTCGGCCTACGAGGTTCGGTAGTAACTTGACCCGAAGTGTCATGATCATCATCATTAACTTCCTCTTCATTCGGTGTAGGCGCCACAGAAACATCTTTCTGCGTTGTGCTACTATCCAACTGAAGTGACGGTTCAATAACCTCATCAAGCTCTACCTTCCTCCCACTCAATTCTTTCGAGAGAAACTCTTTCTCGAGAAAGGACCCGTTTTTAGCAACAAACACTTTGCCCTTGGATCTGAGATAGAAGGTATACCCAACTGTTTCCTTAGGGTATTCTATGAAGATGCACCTTTCCGCTTTGGGATCGAGCTTATCAGACATAAGCGTCGTATTCCCAAACTCTGAGAAATGACAGCTTAGGTTTCTGCCAAACCAGAATTCATACGGTGTCATCTCAACGGACTTAGATGGTGCCCTATTTAAAGTGAATGTAGTTGTCTCTAATGCATAACCCCAAAACGATAGTGGCAAATCGATAAGAGACATCATAGCATGTACCATATCCAATAGAGCACGACTACGACGTTCGGACACACCATCACACTATGGTGTTCCAGGCGGCGTGAGTTGTGAAACAACTTCCACATTGTCTTAAGTTGCATACCAAACTCGTAACTCAGATATTCACTTCCACGATTATATCGTAGACATTTTATCTTCTTGTCACGATGATCTCAAACTTCACTCTGAATTTGTTTGAACTTTTCAAACGTTTCAGACTTGTGTTTCATTAAGTAAATATACCCATATCTACTCAAATCATCAGTGAAGGTAGGAAAATAACGATATCCACCGCACGCTACAACACTCATTGGACCGAATACATCAACATGTATCATTTCCAATAAGTCACTTGCCCGCTCCATCATACCGGAAAACGGGGTCTTAGTCATCTTGCCCATGAGGCATGGTCTGCATGTCTCAACCGATTCGAAATCGAATGAGTCCAAAGATCCATCGGCATGGAGTTTCTTCATGCGCTTTACACCAATATGACATTTAGCGGCAGTGCCACAAGTATGTGGTACTATCATTATTAGCTTTGTATCTTTTGGCATCAATATTATGAACATGTGTATCACTACGATCCAGATTCAATAAACCATTCTCATTGGGTGCATGACCATTGAAGGTATTATTCATGTAAACAGAATAACCATTATTCTCTAACTTAAATGAATAACCGTATTGCAATAAACATGATCTAATCATGTTCATGCTCAACGCAAACACCAAATAACATTTATTTAGGTTCATCATTAATCCCGAAGGTAGAGAGAGTGTGCGATGGTGATCACATCAACCTTGGAAACACTTCCAACACTCATCGTCACCTCACCCTTAGCTAGCCTCCGTTTATTCCGTAACTTTTATTTCGAGTTACTAACATTTAGCAACCGAACCGGTATCCAATACCCAGGTGCTACTAGGAGTACTAGTAAGGTACACATCAATAACACGTATATCAAATATACTTCTGTCGACGTTGCCAGCCTTCTTATCTACCAAGTATCTAGGGTTGTTCCGCTTCAGTGACCGTTCTCCTCATAATAGAAGCACTTAGTCTCGGGTTTGGGTTCAACCTTGGGTTTCTTCACTGGAGCAGCAACTGACTTGCCATCCATGAAGTTTCCCTCCTTACCCTTGCCCTTCTCGAAACTAGTGGTTTCACTAACCATCAACACTTGATGCTCCTTCTTGATTTCTACCTTCGCGGTGTCAAACATCGCGAATAGCTCAGGGATCATCATTTCCATCCCTGGCATTTTATAGTTCATCACGAAGCTGTAGTAGCTTAGTGATAGTGACTTGGAGAACTATATCAATCACTATCTTATCTGGAAGATCAACTCCCACTCGATTCAAGCGATTGTAGCACCCAGACAATCTGAACACATGCTCACCGATTGAGCTATTCTCCTTCATCTTGCAGGCAAAGAATCTTGTTGGAGGTCTCATACCTCTCAACACGGGCACGAGCCTGAGATCCCAATTTCAGCTCTTAGAACATCTCATATGTTCCGTGACGTTCAAAACGTTTTGGAGCCTCAATTCTAAGTCGTAATGCATGACGCACTGAACTATCAAGTAGTCATCAGAACGTGCCTGTCAGATGTTCACAACATCTACAGACGACGCTTGAGGGGGTGGCGCACCGAGCGGTGCATTAAGGACATAAGCCTTCTGTGTAGCAATGAGGACAATCCTCAGATCACGGACCCAGTCCGTTTTATTGCTACCATCATCTTTCAACTCTATTTCTCTAGGAACATATAAAAATTCAAGGGAGCTACAACGCGAGCTAGCAATCTACAACATAATTTGCAAAGACATTTTGACTATGTTCATGATAATGAGTTTAGTTAATCATATTACTTAAAAAAACTCCCACTCAAATTGATATCCCTCTGGTCATTTGAGTGTCACATGATCCAAATTCACCAACTCAAGTCCGATCATCACGTGAGATGAGGTGGTTTCAATAGTGAACATCTTCATGTTGATCATATCTACTATATGACTCATGTTCGACCTTTCGGTCTCTTATGTTCCGAGGCCATGTCTATACATTCTAGGCTCGTCAAGTTTAACCCGAGTGTTCCGCACGTGCAACACCGGCTTGCACCCGTTGTATGCGAACGTAGAGTCTATCACACCCGATCATCACGTGGTGTCTCGAAACGATGAACTTTCGCAACGGTGCACACTCGGGGAGAACATAATTTTATCTTGAAATTTTAGTGAGGGATCACCTTATAATGCTACCGTCGTCCTAAGCAAAATAAGATGCATAAAAGGATTAACATCACATGCAAATCATAAGTGACATGATATGGCCATGAACTTGTGCTTTTGATCTCCATCTCCAAAGCACCGGCATAATCTCCATCGTCACCGGCATGACACCATGATCTCCATCATCTTGATCTCCATCAACGTGTCGCCATGAGGTTGTCGCGCCAAATGTTGCTTCTATGACTATTGCTAACTCATAGCGATAAAGTAAAGCAAAAACGGCGAAAATAAATTAAAGACAACCCTATGGCTCCTGCCGGTTGCCGTACTCATCGACATGCAAGTCGTGATATTCTATACAAAACATGATCATCTCATACATCACATATATCTCATAATGTAATTGGCCATATCACATCACAACATACCCTGCAAAAACAAGTTAGACGTCCTCTAATTGTTGTTGCATGTTTTACGTGGCTGCTACGGGTATCTAGCAAGAACGATTCTTACCTACGCAAAACCACAACGGTGATACACAAATTGCTATTCAACCTTCTCAAGGACCGCCTTTGTCGAATCCGATCCAACTAAAGTGGGAGAGACAAACACCCGCCAGCCATCTTTATGCAACAAAGTCACATGTCAGTTGATGGAACCGGTCTCTCGTAAGCGTACGAGTAAGGTTGGTCCAAGACGCTTCATCCCACAATACCGCTGAATCAAGAAAAGACCAAGGGAGGAAGCAATCTGAGCATCAACGCCCACAAACTCCTTTGTGTTCTACTCGTGATCTCATCTACGCATAGACCTAGCTCATGATGCCACTGATGGGGAACGTTGCATGGGAAACAAATTTTTTCCTACACACACACAAGATCTATCCATGGTGATGAGCATCTACGAGGGGGAGAGTGGATCTACATACCCTTGTAGATCGCTAAGCGGGAAGCATTGAGAAACGCGGTTGATGTAGTCGAACGTCTTCACGATCCAAATCGCTAGCTGTCCCGCGATCCGATCACGATCCGTCCCACGATCCAATCACGAACCGTCCCGTGATCCAATCACGGTCCTTCCGATCTAGCGCCAAACGGACGGCACCTCCGCGTTCAGCACACGTACAGCTCGATGACGATCTCCGCCTTCTTGATCCAGCAAGAGGGAGCGGAGAGGTAGATGAGTTCTCCGCCCGCACAACGACGTGGTGGCGGTGGTGGTGGAGCTGTCCCGGCAGGGCTTCGCCAAGCACATCCGAGACGATCTAGTGGAGAACAGATCTAGAGGGAGAGAGAGGCAACCGTGGCTTTTCAGGTTGGGCTGCCCTCAAATCCTCTAGTATATATAGGAGGAAGGGAGGGGAGGAGGCAGCCCACAAACCCTCCACCAAGGAGGGTTCGGCCGAACCATAGGGGAGGAGTCCTTCCCCAACTAGGACTCCTCCTCCCACAAGGGAGGTGGAGTCTTGGGAGGACTCCTTCCCACTTGGCCTCCTCCTTTCCTATTTCGCATGGGCCCCTTAGGGGCTGGCCGGCCAGCCCACTAGGGGCTGGTGCGCTACCCCCTAGGCCCATGTGGCCCTTGGGGTGAGTGGGCTCCTCCCGGTGGACCCCCGGAACCCTCCCGGCACTCCCGGTACACTACTGGTGACGCCCGAACTTTTTCCGGTGACCAAAACGGGACTTCCTATATATCAATCTTTACCTCCGGACCATTCCAGAGCTCCTCGTGACGTCCGGGATCTCATCCGGGACTCTGAACAACTTTCGGTCACCAACATACATAACTCAATACTACCGAAACGTCACCGAACGTTAAGTGTGCAGACCTTGCGGGTTCGAGAACTATGTAGACATGACCGAGACACCTCTATGGTCAATAACCAATAGCAGGACCTGGATGCCCATATTGGTTCCTACATATTCTACGAAGATCTTTATCGGTTGAACCTCTATGTCAAGGATTCAGTTAATCCCGTATGATGTTCCCTTTGTTTCTTCGGTATGTTACTTGCCCGAGATTCGATCGTCGGTATCTCTATACCTAGTTCAATCTCGTTACCGGCAAGTCTCTTTACTCGTTCCGGAATACAAGATCCCATGGCTAACTCTTTAGTCACTTTGCTTGCAAGGCTCATTGTGATGTTGTATTACCGAGTGGGCCCTGAGATACCTCTCCGTCACACGGAGTAACAAATCCCAGTCTTGATCCATGCCAACTCAACAGACACCCTCGGAGATACCTGTAGAGCATCTTTATAGTCACCCAGTTACATTGCGACGTTTGATACACACAAGGTATTCCTCCGGTGTCAGTGAGTTGCATGATCTCATGGTCATAGGAACAGATACTTGACATGCAGAAAACAATAGCAATAAACTGACACGATCATATGCTATGTTCATAGTTTGGGTCTTGTCCATCACATCATTCTCCTAATGATGTGATCCCGTTATCAAATGACATCTCATGTCTATGGCTAGGAAACCTTGACCATCTTTGATCAATGAGCTAGTCTATTAGAGGCATACTAGGGACACAGTGTTGTCTATGTACCCACACATGTATTTGAGTTTCCAATCAATACAATTATAGCATGGATAATAAACGATTATCATGAACAAGGAAATATGATAATAACTAAATTATTATTGTCTCTAGGGCATATTTCCAACACTGAATCCAACAAGCTTGAGTTTGCTCAATTCGGAGCTCGTATGCGGAAGTTATGGCAATTTCTTTCTCAGGATAGTTTTCAGTGCTCAGGCGGTAGTACCGCTCGGTACCACGATAGTACCGCTTAGGCAGTACTTTCGCTATGTACTACCGCTTATTTGAAGGTTCTGGTGCCTTTGCCCTTGTTGAGCGGAAGTACCGCTGCTACGAAGCGGTAGTACCGCTTAGGAGGTTCAGGCGTCCGCGCCAGCCACCAGACACCTGGTCTGATGCCCTGCGCCACCTGAGTGGAAGCAAAGCGGTTGTACTAAGCGGTAGTACCGCGGGCATGAGCGGTAGTACCGCTCCGTTGGTTCTACCGCCTCGAGGTTTCTTCTGTTTGCATGTTTTTCCTGGAACTACCACACCAAGCGGTACTATCGCTCAGCCGGACGGTAGTACCGCTTGTGCACGACCTGTGCACATAACGGTTGGATTTGGGGAAACCTATTTAAGGGGGTCTTCTTCCCCAATGGTTCCCCGTCCTTTGAGCTCGAGTTTGCCCCCCATTGTTGACCTTCTTCGAGCTTGCTAACTCTCAATCCCTCCAATGATTCTTGATAGTTCTTGAGGGAAAAGAGAGAGGAGATCTAGATCCACATTTCCACCAATCATTTTCTCCTCTATGTGAGGGGAACCCCTTGGATCGAGATCTTGGAGTTCTTTGTGAGCTCCTTGTTCTTCCTCTCATCTTCCTCCATAGCCACTAGGGCCACCACTTTGTGTGTTCTTGCCATTGCATTAGTTGCATCGTTTTGAGTTCTCCACGGTGATACGTGGAAGTGAAAAACTTGAGAAGCTTATTACTCTTGGTGTTTGGTACCCTAGAGCTTGTTCCTCTTGGGTGCCTTGGCACCCTAAACGGTTGGTGGTGCCTCGCAGTTCAATCGTTGTGGTGTAAAGCTCCGGGCAAGCGTCGGGGTCTCCAATTAGGTTGTGGAGATTGCCCCGAGCAATTTGTACGGGTTTCGGTGACCGCCCCCAAGGGTTACCAAAGTGTACGTGTACGGTGACCGCCCCCAAGGGTTGCCATTTGTACGGGTTCGGTGACCGCCCTCAAGGGTCCCTTAGTGGAATCACGACATTTTGCATTGTGCGAGGGCGTGAGGAGATTACGGTGGCCCTAGTGGCTTCTTGGGGAGCATTGTGCCTCCACACCGCTCCAAACGGAGATTAGCATCCGCAAGGATGTGAACTTCGGGATACATCGTCGTCTCCTCGTGCCCCGGTTATCTCTTACCCGAGCCCTTTACTTATGCACTTTACTTTGTGATAGCCATATTGTTTCATGATATATATCCTGCTATCACTTAGTTGTTTATCTTGCTTAGCATAAGTTATTTGTGCACATAGGTGAGCCTAGTTGTTTTAGGTTTTATGCTTGACTAATTAAACATTAATTTTATTCCGTATTTGTTCAAGCCTAAACTGTAATTATTTTAAAACGTCTATTCACCCCCCCCTTCTAGGCGACATCCACGTCCTTTCAGGGGCCAATACAGTTCCATGGCCCTGAAGATCAACATCCAAAGGAAACCTTAGGGTTTTTCATGCATAGCTTGTTAGGTTTGTAAGATTAAGAACATACATTTTGAACATGTTGAACTATTTTTTTTGTTTTGACCACAACTAAGAGAAGCAGCCAATTCTTACGAAAATCTTGTTTGTTTCATTTGGTGCAGAAAATATGTCACACATTTATTCGCATTTCAGTTTGTGTAGTATGCAATGTGCTAACACACTCAATTTTCTAATCCATGATATCGAAGACTTATTTTTTTCCTAATCCATGTATTTAGAATCCTGCAAAGACACTACCAAAATTTTGGCTCTTTCTTGAACGGGTGCCAATTTTTTGGATCATTTTATCTCTGCCAGTATTTGGCCAAAATATGGACAACCAATACCTTATCTAATACGTACATTAGTAAACCAATTTCTTGGTAGATGATCTTCGGCTCAACCTCAAACGAAACACAACCTAACGTATGCTAATGTCCATATTGTTCAAAGTACAGCTTTGCCGTGTCATGGTACATGTTTTTGGTTGTACATTAAGTGCACTCTTCTCTGTATCAATATTAATCGCCAAACCACCATTCCTAGTTGATGACTCCTTAATTTCTGCTCAACTGCTTTTTATGAACCGTCATCTATTCTATTCACCAGGACCTCTTTGATTCACATGATTCTAAAAACTAAGAAATAGAACAAACACATGATTCTAAAGCACGATGAAAAATTCTTGTCCACGTCGTCTCCAGTCAGACGTGGCGACGATGACGTGATGACATTTATCCCTTTTTGAAGGCGCTGCTGTGGAAAAGTCGATTTGACACAAGTATTAATTTCATATCTTATAATAGTTCCACCACGATTGTCTTTGTTATATACTTGCTGAATAATTATTAAAATATGGTTGTGTGCACCGTAATGATGCAAAGGCCGGAGGCTTAACCTTCCTTTCAAAAAAACAAAAAAACAAAATTGTAATGTTATGTCCATTTGACTACTACAAGATTTTGGTTTTTTAACTGGGCCATAGGAAAAACAAAAGGATTGTTTCGTAGATTTTAAATTTTCTATGACGTGTAATGCAAATCACTCCTTAGATTTTTTTCCCTATACGTCCATCCTAAAAATCAAACAAGAGATATAGATATTCTTTCCAGGGTTTCCAAAATTGACACGAAAATAATTTCAAATAAAGAGGCCCTAAATCAGTATATTGCAATTAGTTATCACGAGAAACAGAATTCCACCTCACCTCTCTTTCTCTCTCTGGCGAAGGAGGAGAGAGAGAAGAGATTGACAATAATAAAATAAGAAAAGTTTAAAGGAAAAGCGCACCGTTATTTCCACTCACTCCCTTCCTATTCCCTCCCTCCTCCTTCCCTCCCTTCTCGCCGAGCCACCCGACCAATTCCCTGCCCCCCCTTCCCCTCCCTCCCTCCCTCCCCCCCCCCCCCCCCCCCCCCCACACCCAAATCGCCGCCATTTCGCTAATCCCGGCTACTCTCGCGGCGCACGTGCTCCCCTCCCCCTCCTCTTTCCTCCCCCCCTGGCGTCGACGCGGCGGCGGCTCCCGGCGGTGGCCAGGCGGGCGCGGCTACGAGGAGGCGGGCGTGCGCACGGCGGGGCGGAGCTCAGGCTAGGGTTCGAGCCGGCGGCATTGGCGGCGTGGATGAAGTGGTAGGAGGTGCTCGGACGGTGGGGAACAGCGGCGGCGGCGGCGGTTGCATGCAGGCAGGCCGGCAGCCATGTATTTCGCCAGGCTCGATGACTCGCCCATGTTCCGGACGCAGGTGAGCTGGGCTGGGTGGATCTCGTTCTCTGGGATGTCCGGGTGGCGTGTGTCCTCCGAGAGTTTCATGTCTATGCCATCGGCAACTCGGCGTTGCCGCCAACGGGTCGGGGGAATGCCTGCTCCATCTTTAACTTGATTGGCTTGTTGGAGTGGTGCTCGCCTTCGTGTATTCTCATTCAGTTTCTGGTGAATGCGCGAGGAAAGCTGTTCTCTTACCCCGTGATTTGGCTTCCGCATGTCTGTGTTGTTGCGTGACGCTGGTTTTGCTGCGTGTGTTGATATCGCCGCATCTCACTGATTTTAATATGCGCGGCCATGTGCTTAAAATAATTTCGTGGAGGGCGTGGGTCTTAAACATCCTTCTGATGCTACCGGGCAATCAAATTTACTTCACTGGATGGAAATTTGGTCTGGATTACCAGGTTGGCGCATGTGTGTGTGTGTGTGCCGATTTCACTACTGTATGTCGAATTTCCATGGTCGTTCGTCAGTTTCTTTTTTCTGTAGCGGGCGGTTTCGGGTTAGCTTAACTTCTAGATGAAACAATGCCCTTTGTATTGATCTGCAGATTGTTCGGTAGTACATATGGCTATAGTTTGACGCGGTTGCGATTTTGTCAAAGTTGACATGACGATTTTGTTGGTGGAGCTGCGGCTTTTATTTGGAAAATTGCATTTCACCATTAGATTAACATCAACTGTTATTTATTTATTTTTGTTTATTTCCCAGGCGTGCAGTCTATGCAGCCCATAAAGTTTGCTAGTTTGACATATACCGATACCACTTCCTATAGTAGTTTTGTTTGAATACATTGGAAGAATAAATTTATTCTACCATTTAGTTAATGTATAAACTGAATACTTTTGAATACGCTGAACATATAAACAAAATCTTTGCCTCAAAGAAATGCACAGATCTGATTGCCCTCCAGTTCGTTAGAAATTTGTAGTAGGAACTGCTTATGTTTTTGACATTGGGTCCAAGTGATCGATATGAAAGGTAGAGTGCTGGATGCCCCAATGCCTCATTGGTTGTTTTACTTACCACATTCACGAATGAATTTTACTCATTCATGAACGAAACCTCACTCTCTCTTTTGACTTCCCTTGATTCATGACCAACCGTTTATCTTCTCTTGACCTTTCGACAAACAGATACAATCACTTGAAGAAAGTGCTGAAGTACTAAGAGAGAGGTGCTTGAAGTTTCATAAAGGTTGCCGCAAGTATACGTGAGTTTTCGTTTGGAGCTCATTCATTTTCTTTTGTTTACTCTACCTGACACATGTATGGTTGAGCACTTCAAGTCTTCAGCTGTAATTCACTATCCCCATAACATAAAACTGCTATGTATACCCATTCAACCCCAGCCTGTGTCAAATGTAGATAAATTAATACACACACCTGTGATTTGTTTCAGTGAAGGGCTAGGTGAAGCCTATGATGGAGATATTGCATTTGCATGTGCACTTGAGACATTTGGAGGAGGCCATAATGACCCAATCAGTGTTGCTTTCGGTGGTGAGTCATGTTATTCTCTCGATATCTTTAATCATGTCATTTATTCTATTAAAAAAGATCGTACTTGAACTTGAAGATATGTTTTGCTTAGTACTGAATGATCTGCTTGTACGAGTGAGAAAACTTCTTCATCAACGTCACTCACTTATGCTTTGTTTTCTTCATTGTTTTTGAAATTTATCTGTATGCTCTCAATTTCTTGTCTTTATCACTCATGCCATCTGTTTCTATCTACGTGGTATTTATTTTATATTTTATTTAAGTTCTGACTTCACAAAGAGAGTATCAAATTGAGCATGTTGTAACTAAGCCCTTACAATTGATAGAATGAAAATTGAATGAGGAGGCCACACAATGCTCATCTGGAATTCTTTGGTTGCATGTTTCTCCGCATATCATAGTTTTAAATAGCGTCACCCTGCTCAAACAGCTATAGCATGGTTATAGCAGGGCTATAGCCTGCTATTTTGTAACTATATCGGACAATTGTACATGAATACCATTTGGTGGCACCCTGCTCAAACTGTTATAGTGTGGCTATAGCCGGCTATTTAAAACTTTGCCTCATATAGGGGCTGATAGAAGTTGAGTTTAGACATTCCCTTGACTAAGAATACACAATTCATCTCCTTTACAGGACCTGTTATGAACAAATTTACAATTGCCCTGAGAGAAATAGGAACATATAAGGAAGTCCTGCGCTCCCAGGTACCGCATCTTTTTTTGTATTGTATAAGCATTGTTTGAAGCTTTCGAACAATGCATTATGTTCACTCTTCAATTTTGCATGCATTGCTTATCAAATTAACTAGATTTTTGGTTTAAATTGGCTGCTCATTTTCTGTGATGTTACATTGCTGGCCTGATGTCTTTCTCCAATACTTCTGATGTTTTGGTCAGTGAACAGCATAAGCTGCACTTATAATACCTTATTGCTACCAAACAAAGAAACAGGGATCACTTGGTCAACATGCACTTGATGATGTTAATGGAAAATAACTATTATAGTACCTATCTAATTATTGGCATGACCACATTCTTTGCTGCTTCCTTTTTTACTCATCTTACATGACTTTGATGTTAGAACTTGGTCCCCCAAGAACCATTACACTTATATATATAATGTTGTTTGGAAATCCGTATCAAATTTGATGCTACATTAGTGAAAAATACAAATGCTCTCATTTCATGGTCAAACACACTTTGTGTACCTAAGGTGGTATATTTCTGATTCAGTTTCCTGGCAGGTTGAGCATATGCTAAATGACAGATTGCTAAACTTTGTAGACGTTGATTTGCATGACGTTAAGGTACCATTATTGTTTTCTGCTAACACCGAAGCTTAGAAGTTTGTACCAAGAACTATTCATTGAAATAATTTCCTGCTTCATAAATTTAACCAGGATGCCCGGAAGCGTTTTGACAAGGCTAGCCTCGTGTATGACCAGGCAAGTTAATCAATATATCTATTACCCGAAAATGTGAAAAAAGAGGGAAAATGAAGTGTGTTTCTAAAGCTATCGTGGAAACTTTTTTGATAATGATTTTTGATGCCTTCGTATTCTTAACGCAATTCTGATTCTTTTTTGCCTTGTAGTGATCAAAATGATGCAAGGTTTTCCTTATATTTTCTTGGGACTTTAAAAGCTGTCAATATTTGTCTTGGATATAACAAGTTTCCAGTTTTCATCAGCCAATAATACCTGTTTGCTGTTTCTGATTTGTTTGTTCTGATTCTTTCTAGTCAATTAATTGATGTTGGAATGGTTATATATGCACTTCTCTTAGCTAACCTTACTGTTATTTACGGCTTATTTTCTGTCTTTTCTCTATTTTCTGCCATATTTTAACCTTTGCAGTAGTTTGCTTTGCTAGTTATGTAATTTTTTGGGAGAATATGTTTTGACTTGCTAATTGCCTTGTTAGATTCGCGAGAAATACTTATCATTGAAGAAAGGCACAAGAGCAGACATAACAACTGCCATTGAAGAAGTAAATACCTTTCTGTTAATCTTGTATGATAAGAGGTAATTCAGTGTTTCCCCTCTAACCGACTTACACTTGGCCTGTACCAGGAGCTCCATAGTGCTAGATCTGCATTTGAGCAAGCTCGTTTCAACCTGGTATGTGAACAGTTGGCCTTACCTTTGCTCTTGTGATTTCATATGTATGTTTAAATGCATATCATGCCATCGCTTCCTATACCTCTTTGAATTTTCAGGTAACTGCAATTTCGCATATCGAGGCAAAGAAGAGATTTGAATTTTTGGAGGCTGTTAGTGCGACAATGGATTCACACCTCCGATATTTTAAACAAGTAGCGCCTTTTTTTTAATCTTCCTCTTCGTGATGCTATATTTTGCTACAAAATGATTAATCTTATCTGCTGCCATTTATGCAGGGATATGAACTGTTGCATCAGATGGAACCCTATATTAATCAGGTTACCATTAAACCATGCCTCCCTTCTTAATACATTTTCCCTAGTCTTTTTTGGTGTTTGAATTGCAAATGTGTTGATAGAGCGATGGTAACGCTTCCTGTAGTGAGGTGGCTGACCTGGGTTCAAAACCTGGGTCTCGCATAAAAAATACCCCTTGCTGGTCTTCCCCCTTCAGGTTGTTTTTTCGGTACATGAATGAATAATCCTGGCACACGAAGAGTGTGATTTTTTTTTCATTGGGCACACCATCTATGATCTATCCCAGCTCTTGGTGCACCTTAGATCCGTACGTCAAAGCCCTGCAGTTTCAGATATGCGCCCTACAATCACACACATAGTATTCTAGTGCATCATTCATCATTCTCTCTTGTAATTATATGCTCTTTTAATAAAATTTACTGTTGGGGCCTCCCCTACAGTTTCCTGGTAAAAAGAAGCATCTTTCACCATCCTTGTGCCTTGTCTTCTATATGGGGCACATGTGCTCCCACATTCATCTTCATGATGCAACATTGCACTCCCATTTGTTTGTGCCCTGTGTGCCTTATTGGTAGCTTGTCTAGGCTGGTATTGCTGTTGGTTATGAGAAATCATGATGACAGCACTAAATCGAAGTTGGTTATGTCCTGGTATTGCTGTGCACCTTTGGACACTAGAAACATTATTTTGCAACTAAAATATCAGTAAAGCTGGCCAACGCTTGTGTTTTTGCAATGAGAGGTCACCATCCTACTTAGTGGTAAACTACGAATCCCATTTTACCATATATTTGTGTAACTGTCATTTGATTACTTTCGGTTGTCTCGCTTGTCAAGAAGACAGTTTATCACTAACTTGTGGTTGGATTGTCCTGCAGGTTCTCGCCTATTCGCAGCAATCAAGAGAGAGGGCAAACAAGGAACAAGCTTCTCTTTTAGAGAGGATGCATGAGTACAAAAAGCAGATAGATCGTGATAGTCGGTCATCTGGGAATGGTTTAAGTGATTCCCATAATGTAGATGGCATACAAACAATTGGTAGAAGTTCACATAAAATGATTGAAGCAGTGATGCAGTCATCCACTAAAGGCAAGGTAACATTTCTTTTCTCGACTGGAAATTGAAGATTTATGCATAAATGCAGGTTCTATAGCTCCCTCCATGGACGGGGTTTATATTATGATGTACTAATTTTCAGGTTCAGACCATTCGTCAAGGTTACCTCTCAAAGAGATCATCAAACTTGAGAGGTGACTGGAAAAGAAGGTTTTTTGTTCTGGATAGTCGAGGGATGTTGTACTACTATCGCAAGCAAATTAATAGGCCAGCTGTAGGTCCCCCTCGTAGCATTTCCCTTGAAATCCTCATGCATTCAGCATGATTTTGCACATGTATGATACAATTCAGCTTGGCCCCTTTCCTCAACTTTCACTTATGATCTTATCAGGGTGTTTGTCAAGTTCAAAGAACCAACAATACCCCTGAACATGGTTCAGGGTTGCTGAGCAGATTGTTCTCTTCTCATTACCATGGTATACATGATGAGAAATCTGTTGCACGGCATACAGTAAATTTGCTGACATCAACCATTAAAGTCGACGCAGAACAATCAGATCTGAGGTTCTGCTTCAGAATTATTTCACCCATGAAGATCTACACATTGCAGGTAGATGCACAAAATCGCAGACAATGCAGTTTTCATGTTGAATATACACGTTTGCTACTTTAGTGACATCATCTGATATTTATACAGGCAGAGAGTGCTCTAGATCAGATGGATTGGATCGAAAAAATTACCGGTGTCATTGCATCTTTGCTGAATGCACAATCCCCAGAACAGGTTAATAATGGGCCAGATTAGATGATTCCAGTTGGATTATTTATGTTCTTCAATTCAATTTATTATGATGTTATGTTTCAGTGTCTGCACAGCCCTAGGAGCTGCGGCCATGATCGGAGCGCTAGTGAGAGTAGCTCCTATACTAGTTCAGTGGAACTGGAAACTTCCACAAGTGAAGATTTAACACTGGAAAAGAACACTGGAAATGGACAACATCATCACAGGACCAATATCAAACCCGAAAAACCAATTGACTTGCTTAGGAGGGTTGATGGTAATACTATTTGTGCTGATTGTGGTGCTGCGGAACCTGATTGGGCGTCGTTAAACCTCGGTGCTCTTCTGTGCATAGAGTGTTCTGGGGTACACAGAAATCTAGGAGTGCATATATCGAAGGTATTGAAGAAAACTTACAATATATTCATGCTTATTGCACATAGATTGGTTGCCGCATCCCCATTTAACTTGAAGTCTAGAACAGCATTCTTGTGTCTTGCCTGTGCATGATCTCACATGCTTTTGTGACCGGAAACTACTCTTATAGCTGCAACTGTTACACATCTGCTATTTGGTTGCGAGCCATCATTTACACATATGATTAAAAAATTGCACTCTAAAATATAAACCCAAATTCCAACCTGCAATCTCTAAAGCCTTTAGTTATGCCCTTTTTTCCTAGCTATTTTAGAAAGGATATTCTTAGATGCTGAATTATTTATATGCAAATTTAATTTAGTCAATGTGGCAGCATACCTTTTTGGTTTGAATATAGATTTGCAGTATTTTATGTGATACCAGTAAACTTAATAGAGCAAAATTTCTCTTTTTTTTTGTCAACAATGGCAGAAAATAGCATGCACCTCTCCTGTTCGGAGACCTGCAATGCTTAACTCTCCTTCTGTTCAATGAAATGAAACGCAAAGTCTTTGCGTTTTCTCGAAAAAAAATAGAAAAAAAAATAGCATGCACTGTTATTTAAGTCATTGATGTAGTGACTTGCATGCATCATCCTTTTTAGGAGACTCGCTGAGATTCAACTTTAGGACACTGACATTCTTTGAAGATGATACAAGTAATTGTTTCTGTTTGGATGTCCCTAGATATGTGTGTGTAACCGTGTACATTGCCACCTATACTTCTACAAGTGTCTGCAGTCTGCCTATTTTTTATGCATATTTTGCATCAAAGTTGATTACATAATTAGCAAGTTGTGTTTGATGGTATCATTAGTGTCACTAATGACTAATTAGCTGAACATAACTTCAAAATAAATACATCATATTTGCAGGTAAGGTCTCTGACTCTCGATGTCAGAGTCTGGGAGCCATCTGTAATCAACCTCTTTCAATCATTAGGCAACATGTTTGTGAACAAAGTTTGGGAAGAAACATTACCTTCATCAAACAATGGCTCTTCTGTTGATAATACAAGGTAATATGAATTTCTTTACAAAACTTCAAGTCTTTTTTTAGCGCTTTCAGAAATTAACTTGCAACTTCGTTGTGTTGCAGTACTAATGGATCACAGGCAGCACAATACTTCACCACCAGCAAGCCTAAACACTCGGATCCTTTCTCTGCCAAAGAGAAGTTTATTCATGCCAAGGTGCTTGCGAGTTGTCCTTTTGCAATTGCTTCTCTGCACTTCTCCCATTATTAGCAAATAAGTGTTGAGGACAAAGTTGTCTCCAGATATCCCGATGGGAAAATGATTGGGTAAAAATGATTCATGGTAGTTTATTACCCGAACATTTCTTAGCCTAAATACAGTTGTTGCCTGTCACGATTAGTTGCCAGATGGTACTTGTGAGATCCACCGATATTTTAAGCCCTTGCAAATATTTTTGTTCTTTACAGTTGCATCCTCAGAGTTTCAGAAATATTGCCTGTGGGTTGTATCCACATTGACAAAGTTGCTTCAAGTGCTTTTATTTGGTTTCGGTGGCCTACAGACTGCATCACGTTTGACTTGTTATGTAAACTCACTTCATGCAGTTCATTTATACTACAGATGCTATATGTGAACTATCGAAGTTGATTTCCGTGATGCTATCCATGTAGAATAGTAAACTCACCAGGATTTTTGTGGCTACATTAACTCCATATATAATGAAAAGTAAAGCTTGTGGTTTCATAAATTATGAATCTGCAGATAAGTTTTTTTAATTGCATTATGAGTTCCTTAACATTGATCTTGGTTTGAGATGCCCATTAAGCTAAGTGAGCATTAAATTCATGGACTAGAATTTATATAGCCTGTCAGCTGGTTTAGAATACATTTTGTAAAGTCAATATCTATCCTTCAGTTTCATGTATCATATTGTCATATATTGAGCTCTTTACGGTGCAAATGTTCCAGTATGCTGACAAGGAATTTGTACGGAGGCATAGTATCGATGAGATTCACATAGCTCAGCAGATGTGGGATAGTGTAACTGCAAATGACAAGAAAGGAGTATACAGTCTCATCGTGGCATCACACGCCAATGTAAATTTGGTTTATGGGCAGATGGCTTCTGGTTTGTTGCTGAATCTTGGAAAAGCACTTCTACAAGAGCAGCCAGCTTCACCATCTGATGGAAGCCCTAGATTTTTTGACTGCAATTCACATGAGAAGGTTTCTCCTAGAGAGTCGCTTTCTCCTCCCAGCACAAGTTCACATGTAGATGAGTTGGATGATAGATATGAGGGTTTCTCCTTGCTTCATCTTGCATGCCGTGTCGCAGATGTGGGGATGGTTGAATTACTTTTGCAGTACGGTGCTAGTGTAAATGTGTCTGATACAAGAGGTCGGATGCCCCTTCATCACTGTATTTTGAAAGGAAGACATCTGCATGCAAAGCTTCTGCTCACCAGGTATGTAGCTGCTTACAACTTCAGCACTTTATTTTGCTCCATATGTTGTCTGTCAACTAGGAAAACCACCTGGTTGTCCGGTGAGGGCTGGGATGTTGTTTCTGCGGACTGGGAACTGAATTTGATGTTACCTGCAGCACTTCATTGTGCGGAAAAAATAGTAGAGGAGCTTATAATTTCAATTTCATAAAATAAGGGCGCCTGTACTGAGTTGTGGATAAGTTGCGGCCAATTCTTAGACCTTACTCAAGAATAGAATATTTTTTATCTACTTTGAAGATGCGTCCTAATTGATGACTTATTTATTATTACTGACCTATACCTTTGGTTCGGACTGTTGGTTTTAAAAGGCTGCCCGCACTGTTGTTTGTTTGACTATAATCACAACCAGGATTTAAAAAACCTCAACTAGACCAAATACCCCTCTTTTTGCCAGAAGGTAGTATCTGCCAGCAACTATCTGTTTCGTAAGACTTTGTGCATTCTCTAATTGCTCAGGCGCCTATTTTAATTACAGACGGATGCTGATACAACTGCGATAAAACTTGCTTTGTATTGATGTATTGGCAGAATATGTGTTGTCCTTCAGAGGAAAAAAAGAAGGGGTCTATGTCTCAATCGACAGAATTTTCTCTAGTCTCAGTCTATTCAGAAAAGTGCAACTTCTACATTTTTGGGGACTCAAGATTCTCCGTGTCTATTGTGGCCTAGCAAACCGAAAAAAAAGATGCCTGTTTTGGAGAGTACCCTGAAAGAGAAAAATAATGCATCTTTTGAAAAATTTAAAACTATTATGCAAACCAGTTTTAGGATTATCGGATGCAATATGAGAACTGTCCCATTGTTCTTTTTGTTTGCTGTACTGTAGATTATTAGGGATTATATCTGTTTAGCTGCACATGTCCAAAAACAGACATGTCTCACCTATTATTTCCAATCAATTTATTTGCAGGGGAGCCAACACACATGCCACAGACCGAGATGGTAGATCAGCATTGCAGTATGCAATGGACCGTTCCACGAGCGATGAAGACATGCTTGCGTTGTTAGAGGAGCACTTCAGATAATTGCTGCAGGCAGCCTTCACTTGAGGAGTATGCCGCCCAGCAAACAAACACAGAGTACGCTGTGGCACTGTCTGAGTTACTCAGCTCCATGCTCTGATAAGTCCCCAGCTTGTCTTGCTGATAGTCCGAAGCTGGTGGCATGAATGGAGCCTAATCTTCTTCTGGAGATCCCGCAACATGATGATGTGGTTTATTCTCTTGTCCGGTTGTTAGTTTTAGCGTGCACCGGTCTTATTTATCATCTCGCAAGCCGATGTTTGCAGATGGTGCATAGTAATTTTGTATATGGAGTTGCTTCTTGTTATATCCATCATCTTTCCATGTAAGGTAGATGGCCCTGTGGTGAAAGATGATTGTACATATGGATATGTGCCATTGTGATTTATGGAATATGAAGTACTCGACACGCTCTAGTCGGTTGTCACACTTGATATCTGCTGTCTGCCGCTGCCTGTCATTTGTAGCAGAAGAATCGGCCTTGAGCCAGCAGCTATCCCTCGTCTACAGCTTACAGTTACTGAAAAATACCTAGTTGTCTGGTATTTGTTCAATGCCAAGCATTCGATTTGGCAGACAGTTGGTATGATGAGAGGAGTGGATATGTGTGGTTGATCTGCCACTCTGGGACAAGCCGTAGTATGTATGATTGATCTTTACCAACTTAAAAGTACAATGTTTTTGCACTCTGGGTATGCATTGTTATAGTGTCAGTGCATTTCATGCGTGTTGCTCTTTCTTCTAGCCCGAATGTCGGTCGAAAACCAAGTCTGTAAATCCTGTCAAACACCATTGAAATGAAAAAAACTTTATATCGGGAGCGATGCTGTGCAATCCTGCAAAAAATTGAAGATCATGTAAACTCACTTTGTGCGGATTAATTCGGTTACACCGCGTACTAATAATCAATTGACATCTACTAATGATCTGCCGTAATGATATTGACCTTGCATACTGGACTTACCATGGTCCTGGGTCAGGACACTGTATTATTTTTAGTAATTAATTAACGTCAATGTTGGATTATACTGCACTACGTATCTCAGAGGACGAACGGCTCTGCTTGCTTAACCGCTTGGACAGCTCAGCTGGCAAGCGAATAAACTCAGGTAGGACGACGTGATATTCGCACTCGGTACATAAGTACCGAAAGTACGTACGTACTATGCCTATGCGTGCTCGAGTAATGAATGTGGATTGGATTTGAAAGGAAAAATGGCGGCTACCACGGACAGAATGGATGCCACGAGCAGCATTACAGTTTCTAGGCGGATTCGGTGGACAGGGCTATGCATGCATTGGAGGGCCTCCCTCCCTCGTCCCGTGTCTGGGCGTCTACCGTCAGCAGAGCTGCCTCCTTCAGGATCAGGAGGACTCGGCCTCGCTCCCCGGTTGCTCCTGTCCAGTCCTGGCAAGGCCAATCGTGCAGCCTTCGGTCACGCCTCGTAGGAGTGCGAGGATAGCCAAGGTGTATGTCTGTGGCTCCATCTCCATGGGCGTGCAGCAGCGGATCCTTTCATTCGTCGCCTGGGGCTCGCGCATGGCGATCAGAAATGAGACGTTCCAGACGTACCTGGACCTCTTCTTCAGGCCCCTCACCGCCGCGCAGATTTCGGCAGTGCTCGCCCTCTTCGGATGGCTGGGAGCCGACGGTGCTTCCTCTCACGGCTTTGCGTGCCGCTGCTGGAGGCGTCGGCTTAGGCCTTCTCTGGCCGGGGTTCTATAGGGGTTACTAGGGCATTTGTAGCAACCAGTGGAACGCCTGTGCGTTGCAACGGGCTAATGCATATAAATAAATCGAACAAATGGTTAAGGTCGCCTTCAAGGTTGAAACTCATTTCTCCTTGTACGTCCGCACATGTTCGGACATCAAACGGGCTAGCGGGCTCACTAAAATTCAACCGCATGGACAACCTCACCCCCTCCCCCCAAATACAGACCATACATGTGAGAAAAATGTACTTCCCGGACTATTCTCCATGTTATGTTCAACACGCGGTCCCAACACAAAAAAGCCACCCCACAACGCACCCTTCCTTTCTCTTGTCGGACCCTTCCCTTCCCGCTCGGTTTCCCGTCTCTCTCTCTCTCTCTCATATCCCCCGCTAACCGCCGCCACGACCTCCAGCCACCACGACCCCCAACCCCCAGCCGCTTACTGTCATCCATCGTCCATCGCTTCTCCCGCTTCCCAATATCCACGACAGAGTGTCCCCACTACCCTCCATTCTCCTTTGTTCAGGAAGTCAAAGAAGGAGAGGAGGGGCGGCTCCGGGCGGTGCATCTTCTGTGGCGACCACCAGCCACCAAGTATTTCTTATCGCTCTGGCGAGCACCAGTCACCAGGTAATGCCTTGAATATGTTGATTACTGCCGAGATATATGTAAACAAGCTCTGCTAGCCCTAAATCATAGCGGTTATTTCGTAGTTCACCAATATACTGGTGTGGTAGAAAAAAACAATGAAGTATTTTGAAGAAAATAAATAATTTAATTTGTTTATATTGTGCACAATAAATACCTATTTCCTTTTCTTTGTTTGTGGGGGAAATCGACATATATTTTTTGACTATGCAAATACAGTACAATACGTGTATAAGAGTTTGGCAAAGACCCACAACATGGCAACTTTCAGGTACAATTTCATGAAAACATAAATGCCCCATTTTAATTAGATCAAGAAACATTCCTTTGATTTTGTTGCCAACTTTTTTAGGGGAAATTTTATAGCAAAATCCAATGAACACATAGGATGATCCTAGCCTTGCTGGAATAATGGACAAATCCACACAAGAAAGGTGGGATAAAGACTCAGTAATCTCACCATATTGTTACGCCATCCTTCATCACCATGCATGCATTAGGATGATAATAGGATGGAGCATAGCCACTATGTTTTAAACTTTAAAAAGAGGTCACGTGCTGGGTCGCCATATGAGGTGAAGCGCAATTGATGGAGAACATCATTGTGTGAACTGGAGATCTGTTTTTATGAGCTCATTGTGTTTCACATGACCTGAACAACATGTTGTCTGAAATTTAAAAGAAAAATAGTTTGGCACTTGTAGCTTGTGATTGAAATTACGTAATTAGCATGAGAGGATTTAACTATGAAAAAACGAAATCTGGAACATGAACATGTAGTTGTTTGGTCGAAGTGCGATGAACATTGTTAGATGGCAGAATAGAAATCACGAAAATCAGCGTAAATATGCTCAGGGGTTATTTTGATCGCCAGAGCCGCCACTCCATGTGCTTCATGAACGGATCTCCACCACCACACTTGGGGTCGCGACAGGCAGGTGACCCACCAGCGCTGCTACGTGGAAGCGGCGCCAGACATCAGCGTGAGGCAGCGGTGGCAACACAACAACCGCATGACCCAACAACCTACTATCCACATTGCAAGAAGCTCCTACATAAGCAGCAAAATCAGACATTCTACTCAACTCAAATTTATTAGTAGCAGTCAAGCTAGGCACCAGCGACTGAAACTCCAGTTTACAGACATGTTCCTCATGGCAGTGACGACGCCCACCGGGGGGAGCGGAGACGGCCAGAGTAGCCCCCGTTGAAATATACCTAGAAGACCGGTTGCACCCATGTGATTACCTCTCACGTCGCTACCTCTTCAACTAACACACCTAGTCTCAAACGTTCTGCGATTGCATGTACTTCATCAGTGTAGTTAGCTTATGACGTAGTTGAGGTAGTGGACTCACATGCGTTTACATGTTCTCTGTATATATCTTCACACACTCGATTGATAAATACACAAATTCAATCATCTCGTTCACTTCTTCTCTACAACTCCGTGGAGCGTGGCCATCACGGAGTTGGAATATTACGCGTGCACTGTTGTGTGGTGACCCCCTCGACCTCCCCAGAGGTGCCGAAGGAGGCAACGACATCGTTGTGGGTTAGGCGGTCAGCCCCACCGCCGACCAGCAATGCCCATGTAAAAGACGATGCACGGAGCGAGCGCGTGGTGGTGTCCTATGTGATGGCGTGTACCCAGACTTGGCCATCTGTAGTGTCATGGCAACCGGATATCGAGTTGGAGGTAAGGGTGAAGGGAGGGAAACAAGCACACAAACAGCAGTGGCGGTGCGACGGGCGATCGTGCCATCGCCTTTCCTTTTCCCATGTGATGGCCCAGAGGCCACCATGCTCGCCTTTGCTCTCTCTCGTTATCTCTTCCATGGCTTGTAGAAGAATGGGAGAAACCCCTCATGTAGATCCAGATCAGATGGGAGTTGGCTTTGGAAAGAAAATCAGAATTGGGAATGGATCGGGAAGTATTTTTTAGATGATGTATCAGGAAGGATTTATGGAAAGAAATTAGAACGGAGCAGAAAGAATCAAGAGAAACACCAAGTCAAAGGTGGGGTTCACTCGAAAAAGATAGGTGGGTTTGTTCCTTTGTTGATAAAAAAATGATGTGAGTTGGAATAAAAATCGGTGGAAGGTGTGACGAATGAACGACCGACCTATGTACCGCCCCTTTGGGAGTAGAGATACGATTGACAAAAACTTCCTACTATTAATTATTTAAATCCCTAATTAAGTCTCTCACTAATTAATGAATTGTATTAATGGCTTGATTTCATAATTGATTTGCGCAAAAAAATCCCTACTTAGATGGACTTAATTAATTGTATGTGTAATTAATTTTCTGTCTATTGATTGTATTAATGGCTTGATTTTTCAAATTGATTTGGAGCTTCATTTCCAAATTCTGTTTGCATTAATGACTGAGCCGATAAAACGACTTACGGACTCCCATTTAGGAGTAGAGATGGATCGGCGAGTATTTTTTTAGATGATGGATCAGGAAGGGTTGATGGAAATAAATTGGAACGGAGCAGAAACAATCTGAGAAGAGAAACACCAAGTCAATGGTGGGGTTCCCTTGAAAAAGATCGGTGGGGTTGTTCTTTTGTTGAAAAAAAATCAGTGTGAGGTGGAATAAAAATCGGTGGGAGGTGTGACGAATGAACAACTGACCTATGACCTATGTACTGCCCTTTAGGAGTAGAGATAGGATTGAAAAAACTTTCTACTATTAATTATTTGTATCCCTAACTATGTCTTTGACTAATTAATAAATTGCATTAATAGCTCGATTTCATAATTGATTTGACAAAAAAATCCCTACTTAGATGGACCTAATTATTTGTATGTGTAATTAATTTTCTTTCTAATTAATGATATTAATGGCGTGATTTCCAAATTGATCTGGTTTCTTCGTTTCCAAATTGATGACCGAGTACCGACGAAACGACGTACGGACTCCCCAACTAGGAGTAGAGATATATCCTACAACGCTGGACGGGCATCCCTTCGGAAACCTTCAATGGTCACGCTGAGAACGTGTCACTTGGCGAATGCTCAGCGTCTATCACGTGTTGCGCTCTGGATTTTTTCTTCTGATTTTATTTTTTAATTTTTTCGCACGTGTTTTAGACTTTTTTTTGCCTTTTTGGATTTTCATCGGACTTTCCTAACTTTTGGACAAAAGAACGTGAAAACTGCATTCTTTTTCCCCCTTCCGCAAGAAGCACGGGTTTGCCACTCGAAAACGAAAAAAAACCGTGTTACGGAAAAACACGTTTTTTTTTTCGCGAGAGGCGCGGGTTAAAAAAAACATATTTTTTCCTTCTGTAAGAAGCACAGATTTGCTTTCGTGAGTGGAGGTGTTTGCTTCCGTAAGAGACACGGCTGTGCTTCTCAGAAAGCGAAAATAATACTTTTTTTCTTGCTTCCGCGAGAGGCACGGGTTTGCTTCCGCGAGAGGCACAAACGTGCCTCTTTCGAAAAAGAAAACAAAAACATGCTCTCGGTTCGGTCTTATGTCCTTTTTTCATTATTTTTTTCCATCAAAACCTATCAACATGGATCTAATTTTAAAAATCTCGATGCAAAGAATCCAACGGTGAAAACAGTTCGAGATTTGGACGCACGGTTTAAGAGATAAAATATTTTAATAAACGAATCTACGAAAAAAGGAAAAACTTTCAGGTTACGACAAGTGACGCATATGCAACGCGCCAATATTTTTGAAATGTTTTTCATAGATTGTTTTCTCTAAAATATATATTAAAATATTTTAAAGTATAAAAAAACAAATCAAACAACAAAAAACAGAAAACGTGAAAAACCCCCAGAAAAAGGAGGCTTTTTGGGCCTCCCGCGTTCCTGGGCCGGGCCATCTCGCTCTCATTCAGCGAGCGTCCCGTGGGTCTCGTGAAGGCGAGATTTAGGGGCGCCGGACCGAACGACTAGTTCGCTCGGGGATGCACGTTCTACCGAACGAGGGAGCACTCCCTCGAAAGCCTCCCAACGATCACTTCCACGCGCCGCCACGTGTCGCGCTCTGAGCGTTCCCTTTGGATTTTGTTTTTTTATAATTTTTTCGCACGCGTTTTCGGCTTTTTAGATTGATTTTTTTGGTTCTTTTGGTGTTCCGGTTTTTCACCGGTCTTTCTTAGCTTTTGGACAATTAAGAAAAAACATTTTGCGCGAAAAAACGCGTTTTCTGTTTTTTTCGCAAGAGGCACGGTTTTGCTTTCGCGAGAGGCACGACCGTGCCTCTCGGAAAGGGAAAAACGCGTTTCCTATTTTTTTTGCGAGAGACACGGTTTTGCTTCCGCGAGAGGCACGATTTTGCTTTCGCGAGAGGCACAACCGTGTCTTTCGGAAAGGGAAAAGAACACGTTTTTTGGTTTTTTATCTTTTCACGAGAGGTACGGTTTTGCTTCTGCGAGATGCACGATTTTGCTTTCACGAGAGGCACGGCCATGCCTCTCGGAAAGGAAAAAAACGCGCTTTCTGTTTTTTTGTGAGAGACACGGTTTTGCTTTCGCGAGAGGCACGGCCGTGTCTCTCGAAAAGGGGGGAAAAAATGCGATTTTTGGTTTTTTTCTTTTCACAAGAGGTACGGTTTTGCTTCGCGAGAGGCACGCTCGCGGAAAAAAAATCACGTTCTCGGAAAGGGGAAAAACACGTTTTCTGTTTTTTTATCGCGAGAGGCATGGTTTTTTCGTCCCGTTTTTTTTCTGAAAAAAAGTTCGTCAGAACTTATCAACATGGGATCTAATTTTGAAGATCTCGACCCGAGGAACCCAACGTTGAAAACGGTTCGAGATTTGGAAGCACGGTTTAAGAGATAAAATGTTTTGAAAATACGGATCTACGAAAAAAGGCAAAACTCTCATGTTGCGACAAGTGGCACACATGCAATGCGCCACTTGTCGCAACCTGGGAGGTAGGAGTGATCTTTAAAATGTGTATTCGTCAATTAGTGATCTCGACCAAACGAAGTCGTTCGATGGCAGAACCCTTCAAGCACGAACGACCCCCACTAACACGTCTAAAAAAGGCCTAATAGCCCATTTTGCCGAGCCTCTTTTCCAGACGTAAATAAAAAGCACCAAAAACAGAAAAAGTAAAAAAATAAAGGGACCCCTTGCCATCAGAAAAAAAGTTTACTGTGAAATGTCATTGTTGCTGATCCACTTTCAAGTGACCACAACAATATAAAAATTGCCATGTGACAAAAAAATTGGAATTTCCCGAGCGAAGAAAAAATTGAATTTGATATGTTATGAAAATTTGCCGTTATACGTGGCAAAACCTAGATGAAATCCTATACAAAATCATGGCAAAAATGCCATGGGTGAAAAAAAACTAAAGTGGGGCATGAATTGCCATGGAAAAATCTGTCTTTTTTTATGTTGTGTCGTTAGAAACAATTCAAGAAATTGCCATGGCAACAAAATTTTGTTGGGAAAAATGTCATGGCGAAGAAATACAAATGAATAGAATGAACATTATGCAAAAACAAAACTAGGACCAAAAACTACCATGGCAGGTGCATATTTAAGTCGTGCATAAAAGAAATTTGTCATGTATGAAAAGTAACACAAATTATGATAAAAAATTGCCATGGCAAAAATGTATATTAAAATTGCCATGGCATTTTAACTTAAAATTCCATGGCAAAAGTTTTAAAAAGATATTTTGTCATGGCAAAAATTGTTTTGGTAACATGGCAAAATTTGTATTGATGACATGGCAAAAGTTGTAAGTTTATTGCCATGGCATGTTTTGTATTGGTGACATCAAAAAATGTTATAAAAGATTTTTTGCCATGGCAAAAATTGTTTTGGTAACATGGCAACATTTGTATTGATGACATGACAAAAGTTGTAAGTTTATTGCCATGGCAAGTTTTTGTATCGGTGACATCACAAAAAAGTTTTAAAAGATTTTCTTCCATGGAAAAATTTATTTTGATGACATGGCAAAAGTTGTAAGTTTATTGCCATGGCAAGTTTTGTATTGGTGACATAACAAAAAGTTTTAAAAAATATTTTTTCCATGACTACATTTGCCATGTTATGAAGTATGAATTTGCCATGCCTGTAAAGTGTAAACTACAATTGCCATGCCCCGTAAAATAAATAAATTTGCCATGTTGTGGAGTATGAACTTGCCATGGTTCGAATAATAAAAATGCCATGGTCAGGAAGATGTCTTTGCCATGGTTAGTAAAATAAATTTGCCATGGCAACAAATTTAAAAGATCAAACTTGCCCTGTTCTCAAACTAATTTGTAATTGCCATGACAACATACTTCGGATGGACATGGCAAAAGACACAACAATCAGGGCAACACATGCTTTTAGTTACCATGGCAAAAAACACGTCGAGAAAAGTTACTGATTTTAGTTGCCATGGCAAGTTTGCCGTGTTTTTGAACATCTTAGGTTGCCATGATTTTGCATCTTAAGTTGCCATGGCAAGTTTGCCATGTTTGTGAATATCTTAATTAAACATGTTTGCCATGCTTTTGAACAACTTAATTAAAGAAGATTGCCATGTTTGGCGCTTATCATTTGGGTTATATGTTCTCCATGGTAGCTACAAATGAAAACAAAATCCTATGCAAAAAACGTGGCAAGAATGCCATGGGTGAATCACCTAAAAAAGTAGAGCACAATTTCCCATGGCAAAAATAATCATTGGTCATGCTATGACATGGCAAAACTATGACAAAAAATTGTCATAGTTTCTATTGACACGACAAAACTATGAAAACAAAACACGGCAAAAATCTAATGAGGGATTTGCACAAATGAACCTTCTAAAAGGATTTGCACAAAAGGAAATAAACTACTATTGATGGCACATTGCTATCACACATAATGTAACAACGAAACTATGATTCACAGTGATCCATGGCAAATTGGCGGATTCCATTGGAGAAAATTGCTGCAAAAATGAAAATGTAGCAGAGTGTTGGTACTACTCCCTCCACCCCGTAATATAAGACGCTTTTTGATACTACACTAGTGTCAAAAAATATCCTAAATCACGGGAAGGAGGGAGTATCTTATTGGGTCCTTGGCGGGTTCCATCGCAATTTGGACAAAAAAAGCCGAAAAATGGTAAATGGAGCAGAGGAGGTACTGTTGATTAAAGCTTGACGAGTTCTGGGATGTGATAAAAGCTTCCTTGGTGATCTTGGAGAGATGCAAGGTTACGTGCTTTAAGAACCAGCAAAACAACTACATACCCTGCATTTAGAATTGCATCATAAGTGCAAAAGATGATGACCAATACAAGGAATCAAGGGAAGCCACCATGAAAACAAATGCACCGACCCACTTACCGAAAAAGGGTTTCCCCTGTTTTAAATTATAAAGCAACCATCATCACAAACATCCGAGCGAACCAAAACACACACATGCCACCACGACACAAAAACCACACACCCAAGGCAAGATACAAAGGTGCCGAGCACCATCACACCACACCGACGACAACCAAGCAAACTAAAGATGAGCTAAGAAGGACCAATTGGAGACGATGGAGACCTCCACCACCGAGGAAGGGTGAGACGGACAATGATGAAGCAAGGACTCCAGGACGGTGTCTCCCAGAAGGGTCCGGCCACAAATAGCCTCCACCGTCTGATCCGCATATCAAGTTTTCACCCGGAGCCACACGCAAGGAGGGGGAGCACCGCGACAGAGCCTTCAAGAAGAATACGACGTCCACGGCCGCCGCCGCCGAAGGCCAGTACAAAAACTGGGCATGTGATGTACCCCGGCGCTCACACTCCTTTGACACACCCCTGCTCCGTCCACTACCTGCAGCCAAGCCTGCCGCGAAGCCATGGATGCCTGCCCGCACCTGAGACACAAGTTCTGCCCTCGAACGCCATGCCTCCCGCCGCCAGGGCCACCGCCCAGCATCCAGACACCCCCAAGACCATCCAAAGAGACCAACTTTGTACCATAGGGACACCCTCGACCGGCGAACCGCAGCATACGTCCTGCCTTGAACCTCGTTGGAGCTGCGACAGCCCGAACGCGGTCGAGGAAAGGAAGATACCAGATTTGTACCACAGGGACACCCCCAACCGACGAACTGCAGCATATGTCTTGCCTTGAACATCGCCGGAGCTACGACAACCCGAACGTGGCCGAGGAAAGGGGGAGATGGGGTAGTGGACGCATCCGGACCTGCGCACCCCTGTGCCTGTGATGGGTGGCCCGAGCACGTCGGAGCCGCCCATCCCTCCAGCCAACCTCCCAACCGGACACACCCCTGTGTCGCCCAACCTCAGCGGCCGACGTAGAACCACATAAAGCCACTGACGCAGACCCGGCCACCGGCAAGGAGGACCCCCACAAACCGGCGCCTACCACCAAGAATACTCACCGGGGAGCTCATCTGCGCTGCCGCCGTCGTCCAGCTGCCGAAATGCCTGGAGCCTGACCAGCATGCCCACCAACCACCGTCGATGCACCTCCACCACCACCAGCCGCGGCCACGGCAGGGGCGGACGCCCGAAGCTCACGCCGCCCTCGGCCTGCGCCGATTGAGCCCAAATCTGGTCGTCCGTCACTGCTGGAGCCCACCAGACACCCCCGCCGTTGCAGCCCCTTCACGCTGCTGTCCACAACTGTGAGTCCACCGCCAGCTGCTGTCGTCGCGCCACTGCACCCTGAGCAAACATCGTGCCACCGCTCGACTCGGAAGCCCGCACCCGCCAGACCGAGCGAGGGAAGGAGAGCACCCCGCCACCGCCAGCACTGGCCGGGCTTTGCCTGTCAGTACGTCGAGGCTAAGACGAGTAGGGGGGAGCCCATGGCGGCACTAGGGATTCCCCCCAGGCGCTCGCGGGAGCATCACGGGAGGGGAAGGGGAAAGGGGGAGGGGAATCTCACACCGCACCGACCCACTTATGAACTGACAAAAGAAATAAAATGGAAAATACCACTTGACCGAAGATCCCTTGCTTGAAGATGAAGTACACAGGGGACCTCTAGGTAAACCGAGCCAACGACTCGGTAGAGCGGCCCTACACAGGCCTGCGCGCGTAGACGAACGGGATAGCCGCTCCCCAATGCGCCTGAGCGGCTCTCCTCGCCGCTGCCTCGAAGCTCTCCTCCGCCAGCAGAGGTACCCCTGTCGTCGCATCCTACCTCTCCCACAAATCCACAACCTCTTAAACACCATAGTCCGTGTGTGCCGAATCCCGGCGAACTCAGATGGTTGCTGTGGTCGTCGTCTTCGTGCAGTCCGGCGGCGTCGCGTCACGAGGCTTCGAGGACGGATGGATCCGGCACGGGGCAGAGAGATCCGGGTGCGGCAACTCATTCTGGACCATATCCCGGGCGGAGAAGAGGATCCCGTGGTTGGGCACGGAGAGCTTGAAGCCACCGGCGATGACATGCTCCCTACAACACAGGCCGAGGGGAGAGATGAGAGAAGATGATGGGGGAAATGAAGGAATGAACGTGGAAGCAGTGTGGAGCTTCCGGTGCAACCCGCCTGGACCTCTGATATGTCTCCAATGTATCAATAATTTATGAAGTATTCATGACATAATTACCCAAGTTCTACGTGGTTTTGGTATGATGTGAATGAAACTAACCCGCACTGACGTTGTTTTTAGTAGAACTACCATGGTGTTATTTTTATGCAAAAATAAAAGTTCTCGGATTGGGCTGGAACTTTTTGGTGATTTTTTAGAACAAAATAGACCCCCAAAGCTCCATGGAAGGACCAGACGAGTCCAGGGGACCGAGGAGCTAGGGGGCGCACCCTGGGGGTGTGCCTTTCGCTCCTAGCTCGTGGGCCCCTCAGGAACCCCCTGGCGTGAAACCAACGCCAAAAATTCCTATAAATATAGAAACCACCAGAAATAAACCTAGAACTTCTACTCCGCCGCAGCAAGCCTCTGTACCGAAGCAATCTCATCGGGATCCCTTTCCAGCACCCTGCCGGAGGGGAAACTCATCAACGGAGGCCATCTTCATCATCTCGGCGGTCTCCATGACTAGGAGGGAGTAGTTCACCCTCGGGGCTGAGGGTATGTACCGGTAGCTATGTGTTTAATCTCTCTCTCTCTCCCACTCTCCCTCTCTCGTGTTTTTGAGTTGGCACGATCTTGATGTATCACGAGCTTTGTTAATATAGTTGGATCATATGGTGTTCTTCCCTCTGTATCTTGATGGATGAACTAAGTCTTTCCCTTTGAGTTTTTGTTATGTTGGATTGAATACCTTGGATTTGAGAGCACATGATTTATGTTTTGCATGTGGATACCCGTGGTGAAAATGGGTGTTCTATTGAGTAACCGGATATATGTTTTGGTCATCAACTTGCGGATCCCCTGGTGACATTGGGGTGATCTAGGCACATAGGGTGATGCACGTTCACGTCCTACTTTCTCTGATAGAAATTTTGGGGTACTCTTTGAAGTTCTTTGTGTTGGATTGAATATGATGAATCTGAAATTATTTGATGCATGCCGGATAATTAACTCATGGATACTTGTAGTGACATTGGAGTATCTAGGTGACATTAGAGTTGATTGATGCATATCATATGGTGTTATTCTAGTACAAACTCTAGGGTTGTTTGTGACACTTATAGGGATGGCTCAATAGATTTATCAAAACAATTATTGTGAGGTGGTTTTACTACCTACAACAATTTCATCTTATGTTCTCCACTAGATAGGAACTTTGGAGTGATTCTTTGTCGCACGTTGAGGGATGGTTATATGATTCAATTATGTTAGCACTGTTGAGAGATCGCACTAGTGAAAGTATGAACCCTAGGCCTTGTTTCCAAGCATTGCAATACCGTTTGTGTTCACTTTTATAAATTGTTAACCTGCTGTTTTTATTATTTCAGATTACAAAAACCTATATCTACTATCCATACTACACTCGTATCACCATCTCTTCACCAAACTACTGCACCTATACAATTTACCATCGTATTGGGTGTGTTGGGGACACAAGAGATTGTTTGTATTTGATTGTAGGGTTGTTTGAGAGAGACCATCTTCATCCTACACCTTCCACGGATTGATAAATCTTAGGTCATCCACTTGAGGGAAAATTGCTACTGTCCTACAAAACTCTGCGCTTGGAGGCCCAACAGAGTCTACAGGAATAAAGTTGTGTAGTAGACATCAAGCTCTTTCTGGCGCCATTGCCGGGGAGGTGAGTGCTTGAAGGTATATCTTTAGATCTTGCAATTAAATATTTTAGTTTCTTATTTTATCACTAGTTTGGTCTTACAAAAAGAAAACTACAAAAAATGGAAATTATGTTGTCTCAAATGCTTCATCTTTATAACGTCTTTCTTGAACATGATAGATCAGAAAATTGTGTCAAAGTGTTAGAAGAAGAATTTAATAAAATGTATGGCATAAAATCCGTGAATGATAAGCATGCTTGCAATGTTGCTAGTATGAATTCTTTGAATATCCATGATTGCAATGTTGCTTGGGGATGCTATGTTTGATGAATATGATCTTTTTAGTCCCCCTACTTTTGATGAGAAAATTTATTATGATGAAAGCAAGCCTCCTATTTATGATGATTATATTGCTGAAAGTGGGTTTGGAAGAGTGTCAACTCTAGGTACTACTGGTCCCACTATTTTGGAGGGTGCAATCTTATGGCAATAATTATGAAAGTGGATTTGGAGGGGTCATGACTTTATTTAATGATGATTCAACTATTTTGGAAGTGGTTTCAATTGATTATCACAACAAAGTTGCTATCTATGATGATTATGGTGATGACATGTATGATAAAAAGAATAATGATAACCATGAAACTCGTCATCATGAATTTAATGTTCAATTTGGTTATGTCAATCAAGTATCTCATGATAACTTTTTGTTGAGTTGGCTCCCACTATATGAATGAGAAGTAAATTGCTTATGTGGAGAGTAATAAAAATTCTATGCTTGTGGATCATGAGAGGAATGCTTTATGTGATACTTATATTGTCGAATTCCTTCATGATGATTCTCAAAATTATTATGAGATAGGAACATATGCTTATGGATATCTCAATAATACCAAGTTTCCTCTCTATGTGTTGAAAGTTTCGAAGTTATACTTGTTTTGCCTTCCTATGCTAGTCGATTCTTGCCCCCATAAATTGTTTGCTCACAAAATCCCTATGCATATGAAGTGGTTTAGGCTTAAATGTGTTTGCTATATGCTTCATGATGCTCCCTTTGTGTTTCAATTCTTTACTTTTAGGTGAGCATCATTGAAATCATCATGACTAGCTAAAAGGCTTGAAAGAAAAGCGCTTGTTGGGAGACAACCCAACACTTATCACTTCTTATTTTTTTGTATTCACATGGTTAAGCTACTGTAGTAATCATGTTTTGCGCCTTTTATTTCAATAAAGTACCAAGTAAAGCCTTTGGGATAGTGTGGACACTTGTTGATTTGATTCTGTGCAAAAAGAGAAACTTTTGCGTCCAGTATACGAATTGTTTGATTTTACTCGAATATTCTGAATTTTTTACACATTATTTCCATGCAAATGGCCTACGTTGTCCTAATGTTCAGAATTATCGGAGATAGGGAAACATGGATTTAGTTCAGATCTTTACAGACTGTTCTGTTTTTGACAGATTCTGTTTTGCATGCATAGTTTGCTTGGTTTAGTGTTTCCATAGCTTATATTTAGTGATATAAATTATGGGAATGATAGAATAAAGCAAGAATTATGTGAGAACATTTATTAATCTTGTCTTGACATTACCTAAGTGAATGATCCTTTTTTATTACATTAACTCATCTCATGAGTTTCGTTAAGTTTTGTGTGATTGAAGTTTTCAAGTTTCGGGTGAGATAACAATATGAGGAGAACAAGGAGAGGCAATAACTTAAGCTTGGAGATGAACAAGGCACCCCAAGGTAATATTCAAGGAAGACTCAAGCGTCTAAGCTTGTGGATGCCCCGGAAGACCTTGATACGTCCATTTTGCATCATGAATTCTTATTGATATTTATGTTATTCTTGTCCAATATTCCCCATTATGATATAATTATTATGCCTTTTCTCTTTGAATATGCAAGGTACATCACAAGGAGGGAAATCACTGGAAACTGGAATTCTGGACTTGAAAACCGAGAAAATGGCTGAAAATTCACTGGACTCCAAATGACCTGAAACTTCACGGAGATTTTTTATGGAATATATAAGAATTATTGGGACAAAAATACACCTGAGGGGGGCCACCTGCTGGCCACAAGCCAACAGGGCGCGCCCACTCCCCTAGGCGCGCCCTGTTGCCTTGTGGGGCCCCAGCAGGTCACCCGATCCCCCTCTTCTCCTATATGGTGTGTTTTACCCTAGAAAAAATCATAAGGATACTTTCGGGATGAAGCGCTGCCATCTCGAGGCGGAAACCTAGGCATAGGCCCTTTTCATCGCCGGCGGAGAGATTCTGCCGGGGAAACTTCCCTCCGGGAGGAGGATATCGAAGCCATCGTCATCACCAACGCTTCCTCCTTTGTGGGAGGACCAATCTTCATCAACATCTTCACCAGCACCATCTCATCTCAAACCCTAGTTCATCTCTTGTATTCAATCTTTGTCTCAAAACCTCAGATTGGTACCTGTGGGTTACTAGTAGTGTTGATTACATCTCGTAGTTGATGCTTGTTGGTTTACTTGGTGGAAGATATAATGTTCAGATCCTTGATCTCCATTATTACACCTCTGATCTTGAACATATTTATGATGTGTGAGTAGTTACTTTTGTTCCTGAGGACATGGGAGAAGTCTTGTTATAAGTAATCATGTGAAGTTGGTATTCGTTCGATATTTTGATGAGGTGTATGTTGTTGCTTCTCTTAGTGGTGTCGTGTGAACGTCGACTACACGACACTTGACCATGTTATGGGCCTAAAGGAAGGCATTGTGGAGTAACAAGTAGATGATGGGTTGCGAGATTGACAGAAGCTTAAACCCTAGTTTATGCGTTACTTTATAAGGGACTGATTTGGATCCACACGTTTCATGCTATGGTTAGATTTATCTTAATTCTTCTTTCGTAGTTGCGGATGCTTGCGAGAGGGGGTAATCATAAGTAGGTTGTTTGTTCAAGTAAGAACAGCGCCTTAGCACCGGTCCACCCACATATCAAATTATCAAAGTAACGAACGCGAATCAACTCAACATGATGAACATGACTAGACAGAAATTCCCATGTGTCCTTGGGAGCGCTTGCTTATTATAAGAGTACTTTCAGGCCTGTCCTTTGCTACAAAAAGGATTGGGCTACCTTGTTGCACCTTTGTCACTATTTCTACTTGTCACTTGTTATGAATTACTTTGCCACAAAACTATTTATCACTGTTACTTGCAGCACTTGGAGAGAATACCTTACTGAAAACTGCTTATCATTTCCTTCTGCTCCTCGTTGGGTTCAACACTCTTACTTATCGAAAGGACTACGATTGATCCCCTATACTTGTGGGTCATCAAGACTATTTTCTGGCGCCGTTGCCGGGGAGTGAAGCGCCTCTGGTAAGTGGAACTTGGTATGGAAACATTTGCGATACGTGCTGAAATTTACTGTTGCTTATTACTATGGACGATCACCCTTTGAGTGGCTTGTTCGGGGTATCTTTGCCTCGAACAGAAGTGGAAAAAGTTTCCACTCAACCTACTGAACCTACTGAAAATATTTATTATGAGATTCCTTCGGGTATGTTAGAGAAACTGCTGGCTATCCCTATGACGGTAGAACTCATCCTGTTTACCACATGATATATGCAGATGAGATTTGTGGATTGTTTAAGCTTGCAGGTTTATCTGGAGACAAAGTTAAGAAGAAAATTTTCCCTTTATCTTTGTAGGGAAAAGCACTAATGTGGTACAGGCTATTGGATGATATTGGATCATGGGACTGGAATCGCTTGAAGCTGGAATTTCATCAGAAGTTTTATCCTATGCATCTAGTCCATCGTGATTGGAACTTTATATATAATTGCTAGCTCCATGAAGGAGAAAGCATCTCTCAAGCTTGGGGGAGGCTTAATTCTATGATGCACACTTTTCCCAATCATGAGCTCTCGAGGGAAATGATTATACAAATTTTTTATGCTCGGCTTTCTCATGATGATCAATTATTACTTGATTCTTCTTCTACTGGTTCCTACATGAAGAGGACTATTGAATTCAAATGGGATCTTTCGGAAAGAATTAAACGCAACTATGAAGATTGGGAATTCGACAAAGGTAAAGAGTCAGGTATAAAGCTCAAGTTTGACTGTGTTAAATATTTTATGGAACTGATACTTTCCATGAGTTTAGCAATAAATATGGTCTTGACTCCGAGATAGTAGCCTCTTTCTGTGAATCATTTGCTACTCATGTTGATCTCCCTAAGGAGAAGTGGTTTAAATATCATCTACCTATTGAAAAACCATTAGAGGAACCTGTTAAAGTTAAAGAGGAAAAAATGTTTATCATGTTGATTCGGTTGTGCCTACCGCTTACATTGAGAAACCTCCTTTTCCCGTTAGGATTAAGGAACATGCTAAAGCTACAACTGTGGTTAATAAAAGTTACATTAGAACACCTAAACCCTCTGAACAGATAAATGTTGAGCCTAACATTGCTATGGTTAAATATCTCCTAGCCGATAATATTGATGGTCAAGTCATCTATTTATGTAATGAAGCTACCAGAATTGCAAAACCTATTAGAAACAATCGGGACGAGTTAGATAAAAACAAACCTATTTCTGGCATGCCCATTGAAAGGATGTGGATGTTGCCTAGAGGGGGGGGTGAATAGGCGCTTTAAAATAATTACGGTTTAGGCTTGAACAAATGCAGAATAAAAGTAGCGGTTAATTAGTCAAGCACAAAACCTAAAACAACTAGGCTCACCTATGTGCACCAACAACTCATGCTAAGCAAGATAAATAACTAAGTGATAGCAAGATATATATAAAGAAACAATATGGCTATCACAAAGTAAAGTGCACAAGTAAAGGGCTTGGGTAAGAGATAACCGAGGCATGCGGAGACGACGATGTATCCCGAAGTTCACACCCTTGCGGATGCTAATCTCCATTTGGAGCGGTGTGGAGGCACAATGCTCCCCAAGAAGCCACTAGGGCCACCCTAATCTCCTCATGCCCTCGCACAATGCAAGATGCCGTGATTCCACTTAGGGACCCTTGAGGGCGGTCGCCGAACCCGTACAAATGGCAACCCTTGGGGGCGGTCACCGGAACCCGTACAAATTGCTCGGGGCGATCTCCACAACCTAATTGGAGACCCCGACGCTTGCCCGGAGCTTTACACCACAATGATTGAGCTCCGAGGCACCACCAACCATCTAGTGCGCCAAGGCACCCAAGAGGAACAAGCTCTAGGGTGCTCAAACACCCAATACTAATAAGCTTCTCAAACTACACTTCCACGTATCACCGTGGAGAACTCAAACCTATGCACAAAATGCAATGGCAATGGCACACTGAGTGCCCAAGTCCTTCTCTCCCAAATCCCACCAAAACAACTAATGTTATGGAAGAAAATGAGAGGAAGAACGAAGAAGAACACGAAGAACTCCAAGATCTAGATCCAAGGGGTTCCCCTCACATAGAGGAGAAAGTGATTGGTGGAAATGTGGATCTAGATCTCCTCTCTCTTTTATCTCAAGAACTAGCAAGAATCATTGGAGGGATTGAGAGTTAGCAAGCTCGAAGAAGGTCAACAATGGGGGGGGGGGGCAAACTCGAACTCAAAGGATAAGAACCATTGGGGGAAGAATACCCCCTTAAATAGGCCTCCCCAAATTCAACCGTTATGTGCACAGGTCGTGCACAAGCGGTACTACCGCTCGGCTGAGCGGTACTACCGCTTAGTGTGGTAGTTCCAGAAGAAAACAAGCAAACGATCAAAAACCTCGAGGAGGTAGTACCGCTGGAGCGGTACTACCGCTCCTGCCAGCGGTACTACCGCTTAGTATAGCCGCTCTACTTCCGCTCAGGTGGCGCGGGGCATCAGACACAAGATAGCAGGTGTCTGGTTGCTCGCGCGGACGCCTGAACCACCAGAGCGGTACTACCGCTCCGTAGCAGCGGTACTTCCGCTTAACAAGGGCAAAGGCACCAGAAGAAATAAATAAGCGGTAGTAGCAGCGGTAGTACATAGCGGAAGTACCGCCTAAGCAGTACTACCGTGGTACCGAGCGGTACAACCGCTAGATCAGCGAAAGACTGCCCTGACACTGAAACTGCCATAACTTTCGCTTATGAGTTATATTAAGAATAGACAGTATAAGAATGCCAATGATATAGAGATGTGAAACCCCTATCAATGAAGAACCGGCAAAAACTCCAACATCGAAAACATCATAGAAGATGCATATGGACTCCATTTTCGACGAACTCGAGCTTGTCATGAAGATGACAATAAGCTCTAAAACTCACAAAGAGAAATACCAAACAAGAACCAAGAAATATGATGCAAGGATGCAAATGGTTTGAGCTCTCAAGGAACGATACGATCAAGCTACTCACTTGAGAGCCCCCTTGATAGTAGGACAATCGATCCTATAACCCAGTCTCCCAACTACCACCATGAGACCGATAAAAATAGAAAACCTATCAAGGGCAAACCTATACCTTGCACATAGTCCACTTGAGCTAGATGATGACGATCTTGACTTCCTCAAGATGGACCGCCTTTCTTGATTGTGTTGGCTCGATGAATACTAGTTGATTGCTCCCCCATACTCCACTATGGGTCAGCCACTCTTCGGCACATCTTCACAAGTCCATTGTCACCACAATGAACGGCCAGCTTCAAGTATGATCTCTTCGTGATGCTTGACGTGGCTTGAGACTGCGTCGGTATTTCCCCAAAGAGGAAGGGATGATGCAACACAGCTATGGTAAGTATTTCCCTCAGTTATGAAACCAAGGTTATCGAACCAGTAGGAGAACCAAGCAACACTATGTAAACGATACCTGCACACAAAGAACAAATACTTGCAACCCGACACGTAAGAGAGGTTGTCAATCTCTCCACGGTAAAAAGATAGATTGGTTTGTATTAGATTGGATAAATAGATCGCACAAGAACACAAAATAAAAGATGCAAATAAAAAGTGCAGCAAGGTATTTTTGTTTTTTGGAATAATAGATCTAAAAACAAATGCGGAAAAAGATAGACCGGAAAGCAATATATTAAAAGAATAGACCCGGGGGCCGTAGATTTCACTAGTGGCTTCTCTCAAGAAAATAACACACGGTGGGTAAACAAATTACTGTTGGGCAATTGATAGAAGATCAATAATCATGAAGATATCCAAGGCAATGATCAATATATAGGCATCACGTCCAAGATTAGTAGACCGAAACGATTCTGCATCTACTACTATTACTCCACACATCGACCGCTATCCAGCATGCATCTAGTGTATTAAGTTCATGGAGAAATGGAGTAATGCAATAAGAACGATGACATGATGTAGACATGAGCTATTCATGTAGGAATAGACCCCATCTTGTTATCCTTAATAGCAACGATACATGCGTGCCTCGCTGCCCCTTCTGTCACTGGGAGAGGACACCACAAGATCGAACCCATCACAAAGCACCTCTTCCCATGGCAAGAAAAATTGATCTAGTTGGCCTAACTAAACCAAAGATTCAAAGAAGAAATACGAGGCTATAAATAATCATGCATATAAGAGATCAAAGAAGACTCAAATAATATTCATGGATAGAAACTGATCATGAACTCAAACTTCATCGGATCCCAACAAACACACCGCAAAAAAGTCATTACATCAAATAGATCTCCAAGAGACCATTGTATTGAGAATCAAAAGAGAGAGAGAGGAAGCCATCTAGCTACTGCCTACGAACCCTTAGGTCTATGGTGGACTACTCACGCATCATCGGAGAGGCACCAATGAGGATGATGAACCCCTCTGTGATGGTGTTAGATTGGATCTCGTGGTTCTGGAACTTGCGGCGGCTGAAATTGTGTTTCATCTCCTCCTCTAGGGTTTCTGGAATTTCTGAGGATTTATAGAGCTGAGAGGCGGTGGAAAAGACCTCCGTGGGCCCCATGATACATCAGGGCGCGCCAGGGGCCTCTGGCGTGCCCTGGTGTATCGTGGACCCCACGGGCCTCCCCCCAGGTGCTTCCTTGGCTCTCAAGTTGTCTTCTGGTCCAAAAAAATCTCCAAAAAGTTTCGTGGCATTTGGACTCCGTTTGGTACTGATATTCCGCGAAGTAAAAAACAAGCAAAAAACAGCAACTGGCACTGGGCACTATGTCAATAGGTTAGTCCCAAAAAATGATATAAAGTTGCTATTAAATGATTATAAAACATCCAAGAATGATAATATAACAGCATGGAACAATCAAAAATTATAGATACGTTGGAGATGTATCAATGCTCCACTTGAACTTGCACACCGCAAACTTGATGACGATCTTCACTTGATGTCATCCTCCATGGGTTGTATGAGATCTTCCTCTTGACGCAATCCCATGGACACATACCTAACCCCACATAGAACTCTCACATAGACCATGGGTTAGTACACAAATCATAATGGACAATGCTTACCATACCATGGGATCACTTGATCCCTCTCGGTACATCTTGTACGCTTTGTATGTTGATCAACTTGATTCACTCTTTGACTTAGTCTTGATCAACCTTGTATCTTATCTTCTCTCTTCATAAAGATGATGTCTTGAAGGTAAACATGAATGCTCACACAATCTTATTCTTCAAGACATGCTTGCAATAAGCTCAACTCTCACATGACCAATCTTTGGATATAACCTTGAATACCACCTTGGTCACCATATAAACTCCTTGAAACCAATAGATGGACTTCAAGAAGTGCCTATGGACAAATCCTTCGAATATAACTCAAGGAAACCATTAATCCATAGGGATTGTCATCAATTACCAAAACCACACATGGAGAAATGTGCTCTTACACCCATTGTTTCTGTTAAAATTGGAGATCATTGTTATCATGGCTTATGTGACATTGGTGCTAGTGTTTGTGCTATACCTTTTACCTTATACCAAGAAATTTTGACATAGCACCCTCTGAGATTGAAGATATTGATGTCACTATTAAAATTGTAAACAGAGACATCATTGCACCACTTGGGATTGTTAGAGATGCTGAGGTCTTGTGTGGAAAAGTAAAGTACCCTACGGATTTCTTAGTACTTGTCTCACAACAAGATAGTTTTTGTCCCATTATATTTGGTAGACCTTTCTTGAATACCGTTAATGCTGAAATTAATTGTGTTACTGAGAAAGTGAAGGTAAGCTTTGGTTATGAGTCTCATGAATTTAATTTCTCTAAGTTCGGCAGAAACATTATGAAAAGGAATTGCCCAGTAAGGATGAAATAATTGGTCTTGCTTCTATTGCCGTGCCTCCTACTGATCCATCAGAACAATATTTGCTAGACCATGAGAATGATATGCATATGAATGAAAGAAATGAGATAGATGATATACTTCTTAGACAAACACCTATTCTCAAACAAAACTTGCCTATTGAAATTTTAGGGGATACTCCTCCACACAAGGGAGATCCCGTGTTTGAGTTAAAGACATTACCTGATACTTTGAAATATGCTTATCTTGATGAAAAGAAGATATATCCTGTTATTATTAGTGCTAACCTTTTAGAGCACGAAGAGAAGAGATTACTTAAAACTCTGAAGAAGCACCATGCTGCTATTAGATATACTCTTGATGATCTTAAGGGCATTAGTCCCACTCTTTGTCAGCACAAGATTAATATGGAACCTGACGCTAAACCTGTCGTTAATCACCAACGCCACTTAAATCCTAAGATGAAGGAAGTGGTAAGGACTGAAATACTAAAGCTTCTGGAGGCAGGTATAATTTATCCTATTGCTGATAGTAGATGGGTAAGTCCTATTCATTGTGTTCCTAAGAAAGGAGGATAACTGTTCTTCCTAATGATAAAAATGAACTTATCCCACAAAGAATCACAACTGGTTACATGATGGTAATTGATTTCGGGAAATTAAACAAAGCTACTAGAAAACATCATTGCCCCTTGCCTTTTATCGATGAAATGTTAGAAAGGCTATCTAAGCACACACATTTTTATTTTCTTGATGGATATTCTGGTTTCTCTTAAATACCTGTGTCAAAAGAAGACCAAGAGAAAAGTACTTTCACATGCCCTTTTGGAACTTATGCTTATATACGTATGCCTTTTGGCTTATGTAATGTACCTGCTACCTTTCAAAGATGTATGACTGCTATATTCTCTGATTTTTGTGAAAAGATTGTTGAGGTTTCCATGGATGATTTTTCCGTTTACGGTACTTCTTTTGATGATTTCTTGAGCAACCTTGATCGAGTTTTGCAGAGATGTGAAGAAACTAATCTTGTCTTGAATTGGGAGAAGTGCCACTTTATGGTGAATGAAGGTATAGTACTTGCGGGCAAGATATCTGAATGAGGCATTGAGGTAGACAAAGCTAAAGTTGATGCAATAGAGAAAATGCCATGTCCTAAAGATATTAAAGGTATAAGAAGTTTTCTTGGTCATGCTGGTTTTTGTAGGCGTTTTATTAAAGATTTCTCGAAGATTTCCGGGTGACTAACTAATCTTCTTCAAAAAGATATTCCTTTTATTTTTCATGATGATTGTGTAGAAGCCTTTGAAATACTTAAGAAAGCCTTGATTTCTGCACCTATTGTCCAACCACCTGATTGGAACTTACCATTTGAAATCATGTGAGATGCTAGCGATTATGCTGTTGGTGCTGTTCTAGGGAAAAGAGTAGACAAGAAGTTGAATGTTTATTCATTATGCTAGTAAGACCCTAGACAATGCTCAAAAGAATTATGCTACCACCTGTGGGATCACAAGAAGTGTATGTCTAGAGGGGGGGGGGTGAATAGACTACTTGCAAGAATTAAAACCTAGCCTTTTCCCAAGTTAATTGGTGGGCAGTTTTTAGCAATTATAACAAGTCTAATGCACCCTACACATGCTAGTCAACAAGTATGGCATCGGAAAGTAAGACAAGCACATGTAAGAGAGAGTGGAGATAGGAAGATCAAACGCAATTTGGAGACGCAAGGATTTTTCCCGTGGTTCCGATAGGTGGCGCTATCGTATATCCACGTTTATGGAGTCTTCAACCCATGGAGGGTAACGGTTGCGAGAGTCCACGGAGGGCTCCACCCATAAGGGTCCACGAAGTAGCAACCTTGACTATTCCATAACGGCTTCCGTCCATGAAGGACTAGCCTCAGTATGGGTAGATCTTCACGAAGTAGGCGATCTCCTTGCCCGTACAAACTTCTTGGTTCAACTCCACAACACGAAGTAGGAAGCTCCCAAGCGACACCTAACCAATCTAGGAGGCACCACCCTCCAAAAGGTAATAGGCTCGGTAATGTCGATGAACTCCTTGCTCTTGTGCTTCAAGATGATAGACTCCTCAATACACAATCACTCTCTCACAGATTTGGCTTTGGTGGAAGAGATTGATTGGGTGGAAAGCAACTTGGGGAGGCTAGAGATCAAGATTCATATGGATAGAGTGGAATGGCTTGATCTCAACACATGAGTAGGTGGCTCTCTCTCAGAAAATTGGATGGGGCAAGTATGGAATAGTTCTGAGTGCTTCTCCTGCGAGTGGGTGGTGGTGAAGGGGTATATATAGGCATACCCAAAAATCCTACTATTACACCTAAAGTGACCAACTCGGTGACACCGAAGTATAAAACTCGGTGGTACCGAGTTGCTCCAAAGGTAGCAACTTTTGAATCTCGGTGAGACCGATACAAAGATCTCTGCAGTACCGATAAGGTGACCAACGGTCAGTTTCCACAACTCGGTGACGCCGATCCAAAATCTTGGAAATTCCGATTTTAAGAATCGAGGTAACAGAGAGTTGGCGAGCTGAACTCGGTAGCACCGAAGCAGAATCGGTTGCACCGAAGATCTAGGGTTTGGCATGGGTCTGTGTGAGGTGGGAATCGGTGGGACCGAGTGGGAAATATTGGCAGCACCGATTTTCATGATAGGCTTGGACAGACTTTTGTGGAAGAGCTTGTGGGTGTTTTTGGTGACTATCACTTGTGCACTTGGATCATATTATTCACCAACAGTACCTTACCCCCTTTTAATAGTATTGGCTTTCCTATGGACTCAAGGTGATTTCTCACAAAGTAAAATGTAGAGTCCTCTTGCTTGAAGCTTTGCCAATGCTATTCCTTCCCATTCTTCTTCTTGGGGATGCTCTTCACAATCCTTAGCCAACCTTCTCTGTGGACTTTATCTGAAATACACTAGATAAAAGTATTAGTCCAAGAGACAATGTATGTTGTCATGAATTATCAAAACCACCAAGGGAGCATATTGTGCTTTCAATCTCCCCCTTTTTGGTAATTGATGATAACATACAATCAAAGCTTCAAATAAAGATATGCATAGATATCATGAAGACTTTGAGAGACACATGACTTAGACTTGCTCCCCCTAAATGTGTGCAATCCCTTTAAAGGATAGTTGCTTTGGAATGCATGGACACACATATAGTAGAAGGGATATGACGAGTCATGTGTATCTTGGCTATATGCATCAAATACATGTGAATGAGTTACATCCTTGTTTAAAACTTCACTCTTGCAAACAATATGTGCAAGAAGCAAGAGATCATCTTGATCAAGGATATGATGCATATACTTACCTTGAGTTCTTGAGCATTCTAGTAGTAGAAATACACTTGAGAAAACAATGTTAGGAAACACAAGAGTATTTTACGAGTCAAAAAGCAATAGAACTCAATAGTACCAAGATGTGGAGAACATATAGAAGATGATATTCCTTAAGATTGATATGTCTCCAAGAACATTTAGAACTTTCTCCCCTAGATATGAAATAGTAGGTCATCCTCTCCCCCTGAATCTTAGCATGTAGATATTGGGATTGGATAGGGTGAGACAAGTCTAAAGAGAATAGCAAATAAGAGTATCAAATTAGAACAACAAAACTTCTCTACCTACTTTGGTATTCTCCCTTTGTCTATGTAAGCATAAGCTTTGATATTCTCCCCCTTGATTGTATCTCCCCCTTTGCATTGAAGCATGTATCTCCCCCTTTGCATTTGAAGCTTTGGTATTTCCCCCCTTTGGCATTAATTTCCAAAAAGGCCCATACACAGGGTTTGACACAGGGATCATGGAGTTAGAAGGGATCCTTGAGAACAAGGGTCATAGAATGTAGGGTTCACAGAAAAGAATGAGGATCATAGAGAGCATTAAAAACTGATGGAACATAGAGAACAATTTCTCCCTCTTTCACTGATGTGAGAGCTTGTAAGACTTCTCCTCCTTTGAGTTAGGGATCCTAGAATAAAGTTCCCCTTTTTTTTAAATAATAAGGGATCATCGAAGAAATGGAGAATTGCTAATTTTAACAAAGGATAGAAAAGATAGCAAAGTCGGTGGCTCCGAGGCAAATAAGTCGGTGGAACCGAGACGTGTATTTGCAGCCTATCTGCATGATCGGTAGAACCGAGTCATTTGAATCGGAGGCTCCGAGGATATAACAGAAACTTGGCAATTACTAGAACTTCTCAAATGATTTTAGAAAAATTGCAATAAAATTTTAAAAAGATCTGCAAGGGAAATACAAAAGACTTTTCAAAGAAACATCAACTAGAGAAGACTTGAGTGGTTCCAAGGAATCTCGCAAATAGAGGATGAACCACACTAGAAACTTTAACTAGATGATGGTCGGCGACTAGGTCACCTATATTAGAGTATATTGACTTAGGAGCCAAGTAAGAATACTTGATCATAGGTCATACTCTTCGTTTAAGCACAAATGGGGTTACCATTTTTCGATTAAGCATTTTAATGTTTTCATATCACTTGAGTTGCTTTAACTCATGACTTGGAGTAAAGCTATTTCAAGGATATGAGTACTTACCTTTGAGTGATGTTGATGACGTGGCTTGTAGGTGAACTTGATGAGGATGCTCGAGATTGATGAAGTTCATCTTGAGTTGGGAGCAATCCTTCTTGTTTTGGTTCACTTGTCACCTACATAGATTAGTCATGCAAGGAAGAACATGCTATGACATAATACCAATTTGTGAAATTCAAATATGTGTCAAGGATATGTTTTTGTTGTCCTCTTCCTTCCATCATCAAAAGGGGTTGTGGGTACTTGGCCATGACAAGATTGCTTAAGATATGAGTTGATGGCAATCTTGTGGAGTGTTGTTCTTCCAAGTACCTAAAAAAGGGTTAGATGCAATACAAGGGAGCATAGAATTCCAAGTTATATGAGATTCATTGTAATGATAGCATGGAATGGTCAAGTAAGCTCATCCCCTTGCATGCATCCGAGTGAGCTTAGCTCAAGTTTGAAGCATCAATGATGTTCAACTCACTCCTCAAATAACAAAACACTTTCTCATCAAGTGGCTTAGTAAAGATATCGGCCAATTGCTTGTTGGTACGAACATGCTTAAGATTAATATCTCATTTGGCAACATGATCACGAATGAAATGATGTCGAACTTGAATATGCTTAGTTCGAGAATGTTGCACGGGATTATGACCAATCTTAATAGCACTTTCATTGTCACAAAGTAATGGAACATTTTTCACATGGATTCCATAATCCTTAAGCGTTTGTGTCATCCATAGCAATTGTGCACAACACGATCCGGCATCAATATACTCAGCTTCGGCGGTAGATAGAGATACCGAGTTTTGTTTCTTGGAGGACCAAGACACAAGAGGTCTACCAAGAAATTGGCATGTACCCGAGGTGAATTTTCTATCAACCTTGTCACGGGCATAGTCCGAATCGGAATAGCCAACAAGGTTAAAAGAAGATCCCTTGGGATACCAAATGCCAAAGTTTGGTGTTTGTATCAAATATCTTACAATATGTTTCACGGCCAAAAGATGACACTCTTTAGGTGTAGCTTGATATCTAGCACACATGCAAATACTAAGCATAATATCGAGACGGGAGGCACATAGGTATAAAAATGAACCAATCATAGATCGATAAACCTTTTGATCAACCGGTTCGTCCTCCTTGGTAAGGTCAACATGTCCACTAGTAGGCATAGGAGTTTTCATACCTTTGCACTCTTGCATGTTGAACTTCTTGATCAAGTCCTTGGTATACTTGGTTTGAGAGATGAAAGTTCCTTCTCTCGTTTGCTTGATTTGCAAACCAAGGAAAAATTTCAGCTCACACATCATGGACATCTCATACTTCTCTGACATCAACCTTCCAAATCTTTCACTAAATTGGGGGTTAGTAGATCCAAAGATAATATCATCCACATAGATTTGGCACACAAATAATTCACCATTAACTCTCTTAGTGAATAAGGTTGCGTCAATTTTGCCAATTTCAAAACCCTTTTCAATGAGGAACTTCGTTAAGCATTTATACCAAGCACGTGGGGCTTGCTTAAGACCATAAAGTGCTTTTCGAAGCTTGTAGACGTGATTAGGTTTCTTGGGATTCACAAAACCAGGGGGTTGTTTGACATAGACCTCTTCTTCAATCTCACCATTTAAAAAGGCACTTTTAATGTCCATTTGATAAGGCGTGATATCATGGTGATTAGCATAAGCAAGAAGAATGCGAATAGCTTCAAGTCTAGCGACGGGGGCATAGGTCTCACCATAGTCCATACCTTCGACTTGCGTATATCCTTGGGCTACAAGACGCGCCTTGTTGCATACAACTTGACCGTCTTCATCTTGCTTGTTCCGAAACACCCATTTGGTTCCGATGATGTTGTGCTCGCCCTTGGGCTTCTCCACGAGTGTCCACACTTCGTTCCTCTCGAAGTTGTGAAGCTCTTCATGCATGGCGTTCACCCAATCCGGGTCTTCAAGAGCTTGTTCAAACTTCAAGGGTTCAATGCTAGAGATGAAAGAATAATGCTCACAAAAATTAGCTAAGCGAGTTTTAGAGCGAGTGATTCTCCCGGTTTGTATGTCACCGAAGATTTGGTTTAGAGGATGGTTCTTGGTCACTCTTGCTCAAACTCGGGGTAGCTTCGGCTTGTTGGATGGTGGAGCTTCTTCATCATCATCTCCTTCATCTTCGTTGTTGTTGAAGGTGTCATTTCCTTGAGGTGGTGGTGAAGGAGGTTGTGGTGGATCTTCATGATGTACTTCCTCCTCTTCATCTTGTCGTGTACCGCTTGTGGATGCCTCCATGTCGTGTTGAGGATCACCTTGACGTGAAGTAGGGGCTTCGACTTGAGTTGACGAAGTACTTTCCTTCACCTCCATGGGACGAATCTTGCCGATGGACAAGTCTTGGATAGCTTCCAAAGGATCCTTATCTCCTACATCATTTGCAATTGTTTGACTTGCGAACCATTAGATTCATCAAACTTCACATCTACCGTCTCTTCAACTTTTCGAGTGAAGTTGTTGTAGACACAGTAAGTGTGAGAGTTTGATCCGTAACCAAGTAGGAATCCTTCATGAGATTTAGGAGAAAATTTAGTACGATGATGCTTATCAAGAATGTAGCATTTTGAGCCGAATACCCGAAAGTATCCAACTTGGGGTTTGTTACCGGTGAGTAGCTCGTATGTCGTTTTACCGAGAAGCTTGTGCAAGTAGAGTCGGTTTGTGGCATGACATGCTGTTTCCACGGCTTCTGCCCAAAAGTGTCTTGGCATCTTGTATTCATCAAGCATCGTTCTTGCCATCTCAATAAGAGTCCGGTTCTTCCTCTCAACAACTCCATTTTGTTGAGGCGTGTACGTAGCCGAGAACTCATGTGAAACACCTTCTTCGTCAAGAAAGGTATCTACATGGGTGTTCTTGAACTCCGATCCGTTATCGCTCCGAACCTTCTTGATCTTCACCTCAAACTGATTTTGCGCTTTGCGAGCGAAGTTCTTGAAGATCTTTTGTACCTGCGACTTATCATCAAGAAAGAATACCCACGTAAATCTGGAAAAATCATCAACTATGACTAGACCATAGGAATTTCCACCGAGGCTTTTGTAAGCATTGGGACCAAAAAGATCCATGTGAAGTAACTCGAGTGGTCTCCTAGTAGTCATGATATTCTTTACAGGATGACTTCCACCTACTTGCTTTCCAGCTTGACAAGCACTACAAAGTCTATCTTTGTCAAAGATAACATCTTTAACACCAATGATCACCTTTGATAAGCTTGTCTAGATTACGCATGCCAACATGTCCTAGTCTTCTATGCCAAAGACAACCTTTAGAAGATTTTGCAATAAGACAAGTACGAGGTTTGGATCTCTTAGTGAAATCGACAATATATAGATCACCTCTATGGAAACCGGTAAAGACCATGTTATGATTATCTTGATGAAACACTTGGCAATCTACTTTCGTGAATAGCACATTAAAACCAAAGTCGGCAAGTCTAGATACGGAAAGAAGATTGTAGCCAAGGGATTCAACAAGCATGACGTTTTGAATAGAGCTATCATGGGATATGGCCACCTTACCAAGACCGAGTACCTTACCCTTGGAGTTGTCTCCAAAAGTTACATACCTTCTGTTGGGGAACGTAGTAATAATTCAAAAATTATCCTACGTGTCACCAAGATCAATCTAGGAGATGCTAGCAACGAGAGAGAGGGAGTGCATCTTCATACCCTTGAAGATCGCTAAGCGGAAGTGTTGCAAAGAACGCGGTTGATGGAGTCGTACTCACGCCGATTCAAATCGCGGAAGATCCGATCCAAGCGCCGAACGGACGGCGCCTCCGCGTTCAACACACGTACAGCCCAGGGACATCTCCTCCTTCTTGATCCAGCAAGGGGGGAGGAGAAGTTGAGGGAGAGCTCCGGCGGCACGACGGCGTGGTGGCGGTGGAGCTCGTGGTTCTCCGGCAGAGCTTCGCTAAGCACTACGGAGGAGGAGGAGGTGTAGGAGGGGGGAGGGATGCGCCAGGGCAAGGGGTGCAGCTCCCATGAGCCTCCCCACTATATATAGGGGTGGAGGGGGCTGGTTTCTTACCCTCCAAGTCCATTGGGGCGTTGGCAAAGGTGGGAGGAAAGAAATCCCATCCTTTCCCTTCCCCACCGATTGTTATCCCCCCTTTTTAGGGATCTTGATCTTATCCCTTCGGGATATGATCTTATTCCTTCTAAGGGGAGATCTTGGTGCGCCTTGACCAGGGGTGTGGGGCCTTGACCCCACTCCCCACGTTCATGTGGCTCCCCCCATGCAGGTGGGCCCCACTCCGGAACCTTCTAGAACCTTCCCGGTACAATACCGAAAAATCCCGAACATTTTCCGGTGGCCAAAATAGGACTTCCCATATATAAATCTTTACCTCCGGACCATTTTGGAACTCCTCGTGACGTCCGGGATCTCATCCGAGACTCCGAACAACTTTCGGTAACCACATACAATTCCCATTACAACTCTAGCGTCACCGAACCTTAAGTGTGTAGACCCTACGGGTTCGGGAACCATGTAGACATGACCGAGACACATCTCCGGCCAATAACCAATAGCGGGATCTGGATACCCATATTGGCTCCCACATGTTCCACGATGATCTCATCGGATGAACCATGATGTCGGGGATTCAATTAATCCCGTATACAATTCCCTTTGTCCATCGGTACGTTACTTGCCCGAGATTCGATCGTCGGTATCCCTATACCTTGTTCAATCTCGTTACCGGCAAGTCTTTTTACTCATTCCGTAACACATGATCCCGTGACTAACTCCTTAGTCACATTGAGCTCATTATGATGATGTATTACCGAGTGGGCCCAGAGATACCTCTCCGTCACACGGAGTGACAAATCCCAGTCTCGATTCGTGCCAACCCAACAGACACTTTCGGAGATACCTGTAGTGCACCTTTATAGTCACCCAGTTACGTTGTGACGTTTGATACACCCAAAGCATTCCTACGGTATCCGGGAGTTGCACAATCTCATGGTCTAAGGAAATGATACTTGACATTAGAAAAGCTCTAGCAGACGAACTACACTATCTTGTGCTATGCTTAGGATTGGGTCTTGTCCATCACATCATTCTCCTAATGATGTGATCCCGTTATCAACGACATCCAATGTGCATGGTTAGGAAACCATGACCATCTATTGATCAACGAGCTAGTCAACTAGAGGCTCACTAGGGACATGGTGTGGTCTATGTATTCACACATGTATTACGGTTTCCGGTTAATACAATTATAGCATGAACAATAGACAATTATCATGAACAAGGAAATATAATAATAACCATTTTATTATTGCCTCTAGGGCATATTTCCAACAGCCTCCCACTTGCACTAGAGTCAATAATCTAGTTACATTGTGATGAATCGAACACCCATAGAGTTCTGGTGCTGATCATGTTTCGCTCGTGAAAGAGGTTTAGTCAACGGATCTGCGACATTCAGATCCGTATGTACTTTACAAATATCTATATCTCCATCCTGAATGTAACCACGAATGGAGTTGAAGCGGCGCTTGATGTGCTTGGTCTTCTTGTGAAACCTGGGCTCCTTGGCAATGGCAATAGCTCCAGTGTTGTCATAGAAGAGAGTCATCGGGCCCGACGCATTGGGAATCACTCCTAGGTCGGTGATGAACTCCTTCATCCAGACTCCTTCCTGCGCTGCTTCCGAAGCAGCTATGTACTCCGCTTCACATGTAGATGCCGCCACGACGCTTTGCTTGCAACTGCACCAGCTGACTGCCCCACCATTCAAAATATACATGTATCCGGTTTGTGACTTGGAGTCATCCGGATCTGTGTCGAAGCTTGCATCGACGTAACCCTTTACGACGAGCTCTTCGGCACCTCCATAAACGAGAAACATATCCTTAGTCATTTTCAGGTACTTAAGGATATTCTTGACCGCTGTCCAGTGTTCCATTCCGGGATCACTTTGGTACCTCCCTACCAAACTTATGGCAAGGTTCACATCAGGTCTGGTACACAACATGGCATACATAATAGAGCCTATGGCTGAGGCATAGGGGATGACACTCATCTTTTCTCTATCTTCTGCCGAGGTCGGGCATTGAGCTGTGCTCAATCTCACACCTTGCAATACAGGCAAGAACCCCTTCTTGGACTGATCCATATTGAACTTCTTCAATATCTTGTCAAGGTATGTGCTTTGTGAAAGACCAATGAGGCGTCTCGATCTATCTCTATAGATCTTGATGCCTAATATGTAAGCAGCTTCTCCAAGGTCCTTCATTGAAAAACACTTATTCAAGTAGGCCTTTATGCTTTCCAAAAGTTCTATATCATTTCCCATCAACAATATGTCATCCACATATAAAATGAGAAATGCTACAGAGCTCCCACTCACTTTCTTGTAAATACAGGCTTCTCCATAAGTCTGTATAAACCCGAATGCTTTGATCACCTCATCAAAGCGAATGTTCCAACTCCGAGATGCTTGCACCAGCCCATAGATGGAGCGCTGGAGCTTGCATACCTTGTCAGCATTCTTAGGATCGACAAAACCTTCCGGCTGCATCATATACAATTCTTCCTTAAGGAAACCGTTAAGGAATGCCGTTTTGACGTCCATTTGCCAGATCTCATAATCATAAAATGCGGCAACTGCTAACATGATTCGGACGGACTTCAGCATCGCTACGGGTGAGAAAGTCTCATCGTAGTCAACTCCTTGAACTTGTCGATAACCCTTAGCGACAAGCCGAGCCTTATAGACTGTCACATTACCATCCGCGTCAGTCTTCTTCTTAAAGATCCATTTATTTTTTATGGCTTGCCGATCATCGGGCAAGTCCACCAAAGTCCATACTTTGTTCTCATACATGGATCCTATCTCGGATTTCATGGCTTCAAGCCATTTGTTGGAATCCGGGCCCGCCATGGCTTCTTCATAGTTCGAAGGTTCACCGTTGTCTAACAACATGATTTCCAGGACAGGGTTGCTATACCACTCTGGTGCGGAACGTGTCCTCGTGGACCTATGAAGTTCAGTAGTAACTTGATCCGAAGTTTCATGATCATCATCATTAACTTCCTCTCTAGTCGGTGCAGGCACCACAGAAACATTTTCTTGCACTGCGCTACTCTCCGGTTCGAGAGGGGGTACAATTACCTCAGCAAGTTCTACTTTCCTCCCACTTACTTCTTTCGAGAGAAACTCTTTCTCTAGAAAGGATCCATTCTTGGCAACAAAGATCTTGCCTTCGGATCTGAGGTAGAAGGTATACCCAATAGTTTCCTTAGGGTATCCTATGAAGACGCACTTTTCCGATTTGGGTTCGAGCTTTTCAGGTTGAAGTTTCTTGACATAAGCATTGCATCCCCAAACTTTCAGAAACGACAGCTTAGGTTTCTTCCCAAACCATAATTTATACGGTGTCATCTCAACGGATTTAGACGGTGCCCTATTTAAAGTGAATGCGACAGTCTCTAATGCATATCCCCAAAATGATAGCGGTAAATCAGTAAGAGACATCATAGATCGCACCATATCCAATAGAGTGCGATTACGACATTCGGACACACCATTACGCTGAGGTGTGCCAGGCGGCGTGAGTTGTGAAACAATTCCACATTTCCTTAAGTGCGTGCCAAACTCGTGACTCAAATATTCTCCTCCACGATCAGATCGTAAGAACTTTATTTTCTTGTCACGTTGATTCTCTACCTCACTCTGAAATTCCTTGAACTTTTCAAAGGTCTCAGACTTGTGTTTCATTAAGTAGACATACCCATATCTGCTTAAGTCATCAGTGAGGGTGAGAACATAACGATAGCCACCGTGAGCCTCAACGCTCATTGGACCGCATACATCGGTATGTATTATTTCCAACAAGTTGGTTGCTCGCTCCATTATTCCGGAGAACGGAGTCTTAGTCATCTTGCCCATGAGGCATGGTTCACACGTGTCAAATGATTCATAATCAAGAGACTCCAAAAGTCCATCTGCATGGAGTTTCTTCATGCGTTTGACACCAATATGACCAAGGCGGCAGTGCCACAAGTATGTGGGACTATCATTATCAACCTTACATCGTTTGGTATTCACACTATGAATATGTGTAACATGATGTTCGAGATTCAATAAAAATAAACCATTGACCAGCGGGGCATGACCATAAAACATATCTCTCATATAAATAGAACAACCATTATTCTCGGATTTAAATGAGTAGCCATCTCGCATCAAACGAGATCTAGATACAATGTTCATGCTCAAAGATGGTACTAAATAACAATTATTGAGGTTTAAAACTAATCCCGAAGGTAGATGTAGAGGTAGCGTGCCGACGGCGATCACATCGACCTTGGAACCATTCCCGACGCGCATCGTCACCTCGTCCTTCGCCAGTCTCCGCTTATTCCGCAGCTCCTGTTTTGAGTTACAAATGTGAGCAACCGCACCGGTATCAAATACCCAGGAGCTACTACGAGCGCTGGTAAGGTACACATCAATAACATGTATATCATATATACCTTTGACGTTGCCGGCCTTCTTATCCGCTAAGTACTTGGGGCAGTTCCGCTTCCAGTGACCGGTTCCCTTGCAATAAAAGCACTCAGTCTCAGGCTTGGGTCCATTCTTGGGCTTCTTCCCGGCAACTGATTTACCGGGCGCATCAACTGCTTTGCCGTCCTTCTTGAAGTTCTTCTTACCCTTGCCTTTCTTGAAACTGGTGGTCTTATTCACCATCAACACTTGATGTTCCTTTTTGATCTCCACCTCCGCTGATTTCAGCATGGAATATAACTCAGGAATGGACTTCTCCATCCCTTGCATATTGAAGTTCATCACAAAGCTCTTGTAGCTAGGTGGAAGCGGCTGGAGGATTCTGTCAATAACCGAGTCATCCGGAAGATTAACTCCCAGCTGAGACAAGCGGTTGTGTAACCTAGACATTTTGAGCATGTGCTTGCTGACAGAACTATTTTCCTCCATCTTAGAACTGAAGAACTTGTCGGAGACTTCATATCTCTCGACCTGGGCATGAGCTTGGAAAACCATTCTCAGCTCTTGGAACATCTCATATGCTCCGTGTTGCTCAAAACGCTTTTGGAGCCCCAGTTCTAAGCTGTAAAGCATGCCGCACTGAACCAGGGAGTAATCATCACTACGCGACTGCCAGGCGTTCATAACGTCTTGAGTTGCTGGGAAAATGGGTGCGTCACCTAGCGGTGCATCAAGGACATATGCTTTCTTGGAAGCTATGAGGATGATCCTCAAGTTACGGACCCAGTCCGTATAGTTGCTTCCATCGTCTTTCAGTTTGGTTTTCTCTAGGAGCGCGTTGAAGTTGAGGGCAACATTAGTGTGGGCCATTGGATCTACAAGATAGATTGTAAAGACAATTTTAGACTAAGTTCATGATAATTAAGTTCATCTAATCAAATTATTTAATGAACTCCCACTCAGATAAACATCCCTCTAGTGATCTAAGTGATACATGATCCATATCGACTAGGCCGTGTCCGATCATCACGTGAGACGGACTAGTCATCAATGGTGAACATCTCCATGTTGATCGCATCTACTATACGACTCATGTTCGACCTTTCGGTCTCTCGTGTTCCGAGGCCATGTCTGTACATGCTAGGCTCGTCAAGTCAACCTAAGTGTTTCGCGTGTGTAAATCTGGCTTAGACCCATTGTATGCGAACGTTAGAATCTATCACACCCGATCATCACGTGGTGCTTCGAAACAACGATCCTTCGCAACGGTGCACACTTAGGGGGAACACATTTCTTGAAATTTTAGTGAGGGATCATCTTATTTATGCTACCGTCGTTCTAAGCAAATAAGATGTAAAAACATGATAAACATCACATGCAAATCATAAAGTGATATGATATGGCCAATATCATCTTGCGCCTTTGATCTCCATCTTTGGGGCGCGTCATGATCACCATCGTCACCGGCACGACACCATGATCTCCATCATCATGATCTCCATCATCGTGTCTTCATGAAGTTGTCTCGCCAACTATTACTTCTACTACTATGGCTAACGGTTAGCAATAAAGTAAAGTAATTACATGGCGTTTTTGATTGACACGCAGGTCATACAATAAATTAAGACAACTCCTATGGCTCCTGCCAGTTGTCATACTTATCGACATGCAAGTCGTGATTCCTATTACAAGAACATGATCAATCTCATACATCACATATATTTCATCACATCCTTTTGGCCATATCACATCACATAGCATACCCTGCAAAAATAAGTTAGACGTCCTCTAATTGCTGTTGCAACTTTTACGTGGCTGCTATGGGTTTCTAGCAAGAACGTTTCTTACCTACGCAAAAGCCACAATGGTGATATGCCAATTGCTATTTACCTTCATAAGGACCCTCTTCATCGAATCCGATCCGACTAAAGTGGGAGAGACAGACACCCGCTAGCCACCTTATGCAACAAGTGCATGTCAGGCGGTGGAACCAGTCTCACGTAAGCGTACGTGTAAAGTCGGTCTGGGCCGCTTCATCCCATAATGCCGCTGAATCAAGATAGGACTAGTAACGGCAAGCAAATTGACCAAATCATCGCCCACAACTACTTGTGTTCTACTCGTGCATAGAATCTACGGATAGACCTAGCTCATGATGCCACTGTTGGGGAACGTAGTAATAATTCAAAAAAATTCCTACGTGTCACCAAGATCAATCTAGGACATGCTAGCAACGAGAGAGAGGGAGTGCATCTTCATACCCTTGAAGATCGCTAAGCGGAAGCGTTGTAAAGAACGCGGTTGATGGAGTCGTACTCGCGGCGATTCAAATCGCGGAAGATCCGATCCAAGCGCCGAACGGACGGCGCCTCCGCGTTCAACACACGCACAGCCCGGGGACGTCTCCTCCTTCTTGATCCAGCAAGGGGGGAGGAGAAGTTGAGGGAGATCTCCGGCAGCACGACGGCGTGGTGGCGGTGGAGCTCGTGGTTCTCCGGCAGAGCTTCGCTAAGCACTACGGAGGAGGAGGAGGTGTAGGAGGGGGGAGGGCTGCGCCAGGGCAAGGGGTGCAGCTCCCATGCGCCTCCCCACTATATATAGGGGTGGAGGGGGCTGGTTTCTTGCCCTCCAAGTCCATTGGGGCGTTGGCAAAGGTGGGAGGAAAGAAATCCATCCTTTCCCTTCCTCACCGATTGTTATCCCCCCTTTTTAGGGATCTTGATCTTATCCCTTCGGGATATGATCTTATTCCTTCTAAGGGGAGATCTTGGTGCGCCTTGACCAGGGGTGTGGGGCCTTGCCCCCACTCCCCACGTTCATGTGGGTCCCCCCATGCAGGTGGGCCCCACTCCAAAACCTTCTAGAACCTTCCCGGTACAATACCGAAAAATCCCGAACATTTTCCGGTGGCCAAAATAGGACTTCCCATATATAAATCTTTACCTCCGGACCATTCCGGAACTCCTTGTGATGTCCGAGATCTCATCCGAGACTTCGAACAACTTTCGGTAACCACATACAATTCCCATTACAACTCTAGCGTCACCGAACCTTAAGTGTGTAGACCCTACGGGTTCGGGAACCATGCAGACATGACCGAGACACCTCTCCGGCCAATAACCAATAGCGGGATCTGGATACCCATATTGGCTCCCACATGTTCCACGATGATCTCATCGGATGAACCACGATGTCGGGGATTCAATTAATCCCGTATACTATTCCCTTTGTCCATCGGTACGTTACTTGCCCGAGATTCGATCATCGGTATCCCTATACCTTGTTCAATCTCGTTACCGGCAAGTCTCTTTACTCGTTCCGTAACACATGATCCCATGACTAACTCCTTAGTCACATTGAGCTCATTATGATGATGTATTACCGAGTGGGCCCAGAGATACCTCTCCGTCACATGGAGTGACAAATCCCAGTCTCGATTCGTGCCAACCCAACAGACACTTTCGGAGATACCTGTAGTGCACCTTTATAGTCACCCAGTTACGTTGTGACGTTTGATACACCCAAAGCATTCCTACGGTATCCGGGAGTTGCACAATCTCATGGTCTAAGGAAATGATACTTGACATTAGAAAAGCTCTAGCAGACGAACTACACGATCTTGTGCTATGCTTAGGATTGGGTCTTGTCCATCACATCATTCTCCTAATGATGTGATCCCGTTATCAACGACATCCAATGTCCATGGTCAGGAAACCATGACCATCTATTGATCAACGAGCTAGTCAACTAGAGGCTCACTAGGGACATGGTGTGGTCTATGTATTCACACATGTATTACGGTTTCCGGTTAATACAATTATAGCATGAACAATAGACAATTATCATGAACAAGGAAATATAATAATAACCATTTTATTATTGCCTCTAGGGCATATTTCCAACACCTTCGTGGTCCATGGTTTGGTGTGATCTCTTCAAACATCTCTCTATCTCCGGTCATATGATCGGTGCATCCACTATCGAGAGTCCACTCTTTTCCTCCGAACATGTAATCCTTGAAGTTTGCCATGAGACTTATATTCTTCATGATCTTCTCATGCTCGATGTCGAACAACTCATCTTCATCATAGTAGCCATGTTCCACATTGTCATCATCAAGTGGGAAGTCCTCGTCATGAGAAACGAGAAATTCGTTAGGGTTGTGATCATGACAATGTTCAAGATTATGAATGCGAATGGATTCTACAATGATGTTGTTGATAGTTATGACATCTCCTTTAGCACGCATGAGGTCTCTAAGTTCAAATAGATAGTCATCAAACTTGGGATCACTAGGCATCATTTTGTGAAAGGAAATAGTTTTATGAAGAATTTCATCAAGATTACTCAATGAATAACTTGGATATCATTTCTCCAAGTCATTCCACAAAGTGTAAGCACATTCAAAATTCTTCATTTGATTAAGCACAATCCTAGGCAATCCTCTAATGATAAGATTAACAGTTCGAAGATTGGATAGCATATCAATTTCCTCTTTGTGTGTGGGATGTAAAGGATCAATGGGAGGTACATAGGGGTTCTTAACATACTTGCTCAAATGAAATTCATTGAATAGCTCAAGCATCTTATATTTCCATTGACTATAGTACTCCCCATCAAGAATAGGCACTCTACAACTCAAACTCTCCAAACTATACACATCCATCTTCCTCCACGGTGATGAAACCGATGCAATGGAGACCAAAGCTCTGATACCACTTGTGGGATCACTACAAGTGTATGTCTAGAGGGGGGGGGGTGAATAGACTACTTGCAAGAATTAAAACCTAACCTTTTCCCAAGTTAATTGGTGGGCAGTTTTTAGCAATTATAGCAAGTCTAATGCACCCTACACATGCTAGTCAACAAGTATGGCAGCGGAAAGTAAGACAAGCACATGTAAGAGAGAGTGGAGATAGGAAGATCAAACGCAATTTGGAGACGCAAGGATTTTTCCCATGGTTTCGATAGGTGGCGCTATCGTACATCCACGTTTATGGAGTCTTCAACCCACGGAGGGTAACGGTCGCGAGAGTCCACGAAGGGCTCCACCCATAAGGGTCCACGAAGTAGCAACCTTGACTATTCCATAACGGCTTCCGTCCACGAAGGACTAGCCTCACTATGGGCAGATCTTCACAAAGTAGGCGATCTCCTCGCCTGTACAAACTTCTTGGTTCAACTCCACAACACAAAGTAGGAGGCTCCCAAGCGACACCTAACCAATCTAGGAGGCACCACCCTCCAAATGGTAATAGGCTCGGTAATGTCGATGAACTCCTTGCTCTTGTGCTTTAAGATGATAGACTCCTCAACACACAATCACTCTCTCACAGATTTGGCTTTGGTGGAAGAGATTGATTGGGTGGAAAGCAACTTGGGGAGGCTAGAGATCAAGATTCATATGGATAGAGTGGAATGGCTTGATCTCAACACATGAGTAGGTGGCTCTCTCTCAGAAAATTGGATGGGGCAAGTATGGAATAGTTCTGAGTGCTTCTCCCGCGAGTGGGTGGTGGTGAAGGGATATATATAGGCATCCCCAAAAATCCAACCGTTACACCTAAAGTGACCAACTCGGTGACACCGAAGTATAAAACTCGATGGTACCGAGTTGCTCCAAAGGTAGCAACTTTTGAATCTCGATGAGACCGATACAAAGATCTCGGCAGTACCGATAAGGTGACCAACGGTCAGTTTCCACAACTCGGTGACGCCGATCCAAAATCTCGGAAATTCCGATTTTAAGAATCGTGGTAACAGAGAGTTGGCGAGCTGAACTCGGTGGCACCGAAGCAGAATCGGTTGCACCGAAGATCTAGGGTTTGGCATGGGTCTGTCTGAGGTGGGAATCGGTGGGACCGAGTGGGAAATATTGGCAGCACCGATTTTCATGATAGGCTTGGACAGACTTTTGTGGAAGAGCTTGTGGGTGTTTTTGGTGACTATCACTTGTGCACGTGGAGCATATTGTTCACCAACAGTACCTTACCCCCTTTTAATAGTATTGGCTTTCCTATGGACTCAAGGTGATTTCTCACAAAGTAAAATGTAGAGTCCTCTTGCTTGAAGCTTTGCCAATGCTATTCCTTCTTCTTCTTCTTCTTTGGGGTGATCTTCACAATCCTTAGCCAACCTTCTCTGTGGACTTTATCTGAAATACACTAGATAAAAGTATTAGTCCAAGAGACAATGTATGTTGTCATGAATTATCAAAACTACCAAGGGAGCATATTGTGCTTTCACTACCGAAAAGGAATTTTTAGCAGTTGTCTTTGCATGTGATAAGTTTAGACCTTATATCGTTGATTCCAAAGTTACTATTCACACTGATCATGCTGCTATTAAATACCTTATGGATAAGAAATACGCTAAGCCTGGGCTGATTAGGTGGGTGCTTTTGCTTCAAGAGTTTGACCTGCACATTGTTGATAGAAAGGGAGATGAAAATCCCATAGCAGATAATTTGTCTAGGATGGAAAATGTTCTTGATGACCCACTGCCTATTGATGAGCAACTTACTGTTATAAATGCTTCCCATAGTACTCCTTGGTATGCAGATTATGCTAATTACATTGTTGCAAAATATATACCACCTAGTTTCACCTATCAACAAAATAATTTTTTTCCCTATGATTTGAGACATAAATTTATAAAGAAGGAGTAGAATGTGTTATTAGACGTTGTGTACCTGAGCATTAACAGGGACAAATCCTACGAAAGTGCCACTCCGGGGCCTATGGAGGACACCATGCTGGTGACAGAACTGCACACAAGGTATTACAATCTGGTTTTATTGGCCTACTATTTTCAAAGATGCTCGTATGTATGTCCTCTCTTGTGATGAATGTCAAAGAATTGGTAACATTAGTAGACGTCGGGAAATGCCTATGAATTATTCACTTGCTATTGAACCATTTGATGTCTGGGGCTTTGATTATATGGGACCTTTTCCTTCCTCTAATGGATATACTCATATTCTAGTTGCTGGTGATTACGTTACTAAGTGGGTAGAAGCTATTCCAACTAGTAGTGCTGATCGTAAAACTTCTGTTAAAATGCTTAAAGATGTTATTTTCCCAAGGTTTGGAGTCCCTAGATATTTAATGACTGATGGTGGTTCACATTTTATTCATGGTGCTTTCCGCAAACTCCTAGCTAAATACGATGTTAACCATAGAATTGCATCACCTTATCATCCTCAATCTAGCGGTCAAGTTGAGCTAAGCAATCGAGAAATAAAACTAATATTGCAAAGGATTGTTAATAGATCAAGAAAGAATTGGTCTAAGAAACTTGACGATGCTTTATGGGCTTATAGAACCGCTTATAAGAACCCTATGGGAATGTCTCCATATAAAATGGTCTATGGAAAAGCATGTCATTTACCTCTTGAGTTAGAACAAAAGGCTTATTGGGCTGTTAAAGAACTTAACTATGATTTTAAACTTGCCGGTGAAAAGAGGTTATTTGATATTAATTCATTGGATGAATAGAGGACACAAGCTTATGAAAACGCAAAATTGTTTAAATAAAAAGTTAAAAGATGGCATGACAAGAGAATCCAAAAGCGAGAATTCAATGTAGGAGACCTAGTTCTTTTGTACAATTCTCGTTTCAAATTGTTTACAGGAAAGCTTCTCTCCAAATGGAAAGGACCCTATGTTGTCGAGGAGGTCTATCGCTTCGGTGCTATCAAGATTAACAACTTCAAAGGCAAAAATTCGAGAGTGGTAAATGGGCAAAGAATTAAACACTATATCTCAGGTACGCCTGCCAATGTTGAAACTAATATTATTCAAGTTATGACTCCAGAAGATCACATAAGAGAGACCTTCCGGAACACTCCAGAAAGCTGAAAAGGGGTAGGTATGTGATACGGTAAGTAAACCAACTCCAAAAATTCAAAAAAAAATGTTTTGCCAGTTTTGGTATTTTAGAAAAATTACAAAAATAAAAGCGAGTCAGGGGGACCCACGAGAGAGCCACAAGGCAACAGGGCGCAGCCACTGAGGGAGTCCTAGTTTAAGGGGTCCTCGGATAGCCGACCTGTTTCTCATAGGCCGGACTATGTGGGCCACTGGATAAGCATTGGGTGATCAAGGGCCCCGTCGCCATGGTGGAAGTTTCAAGGAGCCTTGGCGTGTCCTCCAAGTTGTCGACAGTAGATAGGCCTGTTTTTTCCCTTTGATGTGCAACCGACTATGTGTAAGCCCTAGGTACCCTCGGCGTCTATATAAGCCGGAGGGTTTTAGGTTGTAGGGCAAGAGAACTCATCTAGGGTTTAGCTATTCGATCTCGAGGTAGATCAACTCTGTAACCCTTATACCATCAATATAATCAAGAAGGACATAGGGTATTACCTCCATAGGAGGGCCCGAACCTGGGTAAACATCGTCTCCTTCATCTCCTGTTACCATCGGTTCTAGTCTCACAGCTCGGGACCCCCTACCCGAGATCGGCCAGTTTTGACACCGACATTGGTGCTTTCATTGAGAGTTCCGCTGTGATCGCCAAAAGGAATCGATGGCTCACCTTGTCACAAGCGACGCGATCTGCACCCAGGGGACTCTCGCCTCGGATCAGATCCTCGCAAGTGGCGACATCTCGTCGCACGCTTACCCGATCGGCCACCTAGGCCAGATCGGAAACTTTTCCCCCGATCAAGGAATCAGGTTCGGAACCCTAGAGTTCGTCGCCGATTCACGGGGAGAACTCGTCTTGATGGAACCCTCGACTCCTACGGAGGAGCCCGCACATCCTGACGCCTCGACGCCAAAGACATCGGGCCCTGCCTCCGATGATGAGGTCATTATCCCCGGGCCGTCTGAACCGCCCAATCCGGTCGTTGTGACCGGATCTACCATGGTTAAACAGGACCCGGGTCCGCTTTCGTGCGACTCCGGAACTGCGACGCCGCATACTGACCCCACTCGCTTCAGCGACACGCATCCCACCATCGCCTCATTTCTGAACGAGCTATTTGATCGGATCGAGACCATGTGTATGGCTGATGACCAGATCCCGGTCTATGACCGGCTCGGGCTTAAACCCGGCGATAGGGAGATTCACATCCCCACGGTCACCCACCTTGTCGCCACCGTCGAGTGTCCGGCTGGGGGCTCGTCCCTCCAGCGACCAGAATTAAAAATGGTTTACACCCCAGTCTCCGATCACCGAGACCTCGCCTGCAACCCAGACTCCGGAGTTCGCTCCGGAAACAGACCAGTATCGGTCCCTGATCTATCGCACAGTTCAGAGTCCGTGATTCCGAACTCCCACCGGAGCGTGGAGTCAAATCTTTTCCCACCCACCTCCCAAGCTGATCACTCAAGCATCGCAACAGAGCCCAAGTCTTCGGACTTACGGGACATTAAGCAGTTATCAGGAGAGTCGGTTCATCATTACTGGGCTAGACTCCTGCTCGCTAGAAACAAAGTACGGGGCCTCAGTGATCAAGATATAATGGCAACCTTCAATCGCAACTTCCATGATGAAGGGATTCTCAATGCCCTGGAGCGTCGGCACATTCGTGACTTTACCGAGCTGTCAGATTTGGTACAAAAGTATTGTGCCATGGAAAGCGCTTGGCAAGCCGAGCGGCTGTTTTCGGAACCAACCTTTACCGAATACCCTAGAGGAGATCGGAAAAAGAGGATACCTCTGAAGTGGCCAGCTAAACTTGAACCCGCCAAAAAGAGAAACAGGCCCCTTCCAGGGGTCAGTACCGTCCTAGATGGACTACTGGATAAACCTTGCCCTATACACTCCGCATTGCTGAACACAGCTCCAACTCACAGCCTTAGAGCTTGCTGGGTCGTCAGGCAGATCGCAAAAAGCGGTGAAGCCATTCTTGAGGCACCACCGCCGAACTGGCGCTCCACATCGCCACCAGAATACAACGCCGAAGTCCTGACGATCTACGAAACGTTCCCTTCAAGGAACAGGAGGAAAAGAGCTCATAAAGAACTCGAGCAGATATATCATGTGGCAACAACAAGTGCATGGGCAGACATACCCATTACCTTCGGAGATACTGACCGACCAGCCATTCTTCCCGGTCATTCACCGGCCGCACTAGTCCTGAACCCCATCATCGATGGCTTCAGGTTACACAAGGTGCTGATGGACGGCGGCAGTTGTTTAAACCTGATTTACGAAGATACCCTAGAAAAAATGCAGTTCGACCGATCTCGCATCGAACATAGCAACACAACTTTTCGGGGAATCATCCCGGGGAAAGAGGCGCGCTGTTCAGGACGTATCGTCCTGGACGTAGTGTTCGGCACGCCCGAAAACTACCGATCTGAAGAACTCCTCTTCCACATCGCGCCCTTCCCCAGTGGCTACCACGCCCTGTTGGGACGTGACGCCTTCACAAAATTCCAGGCTATACCACATTACGGGTATATGAAACTTAAGATGCCAGGACCAAACGGGGTGATCACAACCGCCAGTGATCCGAATATAGCCCTTCGGGCCGAAAACAAAACAGCAGCGCTTGCCCTCGAGGCTCTAGCTGAGACCTTTGCTGCAGAAGAGCTGACCGCACTTCGGTCAACAGTAGACAAGGACGACGTGATCCTCAGCAAGAGGCCCAAACCCACGTCCTTTAAACCGGCAAAGGAAATCGTTAAATTTCAGGTACACCCGACGGACCCCAATAAGACAGCGTCCATCGGAGCTCAGCTCGATCCCATAGTGGACGAAGCGCTGCGAACATTCTTACGAGAAAACTGGGACATCTTCGCCTGACATCCTTCTGATATGCCCGGAATCCCACGGCGGCTGGCAAAACATAGTCTGAACATCATCACAGGCTTTAAGCCCGTCAAGCAGACTCTGCGCCGCTTTTCCGAGCCCAAACGACAAGCTATGGGTGAAGAATTAGCTAAACTACTAGAGGCCGGATTCATTCGGGAGATTAAGCACCCCGAATGGTTGGCAAACCTGGTTATGGTACCAAAGAAAGATAAATCCTGGCGGCCGTGCGTCGACTTTAAAGACCTCAACAAGGCCTGCCCTAAGGACCCTTTCCCCCTACCACGCATAGACCAGATTATTGACGCCACGGCCGAACACAACTCGTTGTGTTTCCTCGACGCTTATTCCGGATACCATCAGATTAAAATGAAGGAATCCGATCAAGCGGCAACCGCATTCATAACCCCTTACGGGCCATTCTGCTTCAACACGATGCCCTTCGGGCTAAAAAACGCTGGGGCTACGTACCAGCGCATGATCCAGACTTGTCTCGCAAGTCGGTAAAACAGTCGAGGCATACGTGGACGACGTGGCAATCAAAACCAAACACGTCAGCCATTTGATCGACGACTTAAGGCAAACCTTTGCCAGCCTACGCGAATACGATATACGGCTTAATCCGGAGAAGTGTGTCTTCGGAGTTCCCGCTGGTAAACTGCTCGGATTCATCGTTTCCCATAGAGGAATAGAAGCGAATCCGGCCAAGATCCGTGCCTTATCAGAACTTGCAGTTCCCACAGAGCTAAAGCATGTCCAAAGGTTGGCTGGTTGCGTGGCGGCGTTAAGTCGCTTTACCTCCCGCCTCGGTGAAAAGGCTTTACCGCTCTACAAATTGCTGAAACGGACCAAGAATTTTGAATGGACCGATGAAGCAAAGGCCGCATTAGAAGAAATTAAGACACTCCTGGCAAGTAATCCCATACTCACAGCCCCAGGCGTGGGTGAGCCCATGTTATTATACATATCGGCCACCAACCAAGTTGTTAGCGCAGTGCTCATCGTCGAACGAGAGGAGGAGGGACACAAATTCCGGATACAGAAGCCATTATATTATGTGTCAGAAGTACTAACGCAATGCAAGTCCAGGTACCCGCACTACCAGAAGATAGCCTATACAGTATTTATGGCATCATGGAAACTAAGACACTACTTCCAAGAGTGTTCGGTCACGGTGGCATCCGAAGTACCCCTGAACGATATAATCAACAACAGGGACGCCACCGGCCGCATAGCCAAATGGGCCATTGAGCTCCTTCCCTTTGAAATCGCCTACAAGCCAAGACAAGCTATCAAGTCTCAGGTATTGGCAGATTTCCTCGCCGAATGGACAGAGGCCGAGCTCCCAAGGGAATATAGTACATACTCCCATTGGACAATGTACTTCGATGGATCTAAAACTCTGGCCGGACTGGGGGCTGGAGTTATTCTCACATCCCCCACAGGTGACAATGTCCGATACGCGTTGCAGATCATGTATGCCGATTCCAACAATGCAGCCGAATACGAAGCACTTCTGCACGGTCTTCGGATGGCAGCATCAATGGGCATACGCCGGCTGGAGGTACGGGGAGACTCCAACTTGGCCATCTCCCAAATCAACGGTGAATTTGACGCCAAAAACCCGAAGATGGCGGCATACAGAAATGCTGTCCTAAAGATATCCGCACGGTTCGAGGGGCTGGAATTTCACCACGTCGCTAGAGACGACAACCAAGCTGCCGACATATTGGCTCGCATGGGGGCCAAACGCGACCCTGTCCCGCAAAACACTTTCCTGGAACGGCTCTTTAAGCCATCCGTGGTTTGGCAGGACGATCATAAGGGCGCCGATCTAACCCGTGCAGACGAGGTTGTTCCCTCTATAAATGAACCAGACGATCAAATCACCGGCGGCTTCGTATTGGACGAAACGCCCTCAGCTCACGAGGTCATGGCAGTAATCGCACCATGGACCGAGCCCTTCCTCGCCTACATTCTTCGCAAAGAACTCCCCGACGATCAGACGGAGGCGCGGCGCATAGTTTGGCGCTCCAAAGCCTACAAGGTACACGAGGGTGAGTTATACAAGAAGAGCACCACTGGAATATTACAGCGGTGCATATCTGAGGAAGAAGGGCGGCGGCTCTTAGCCAAAGTCCATGCAGGGATGGGTGGTCATCACGCCGCTCTGCCTTAGTAAGCAAGGCCTTCCGGGCTGGTTTTTTCTGGCCCACAGCTCGGGCGGACGCCCAGTCACTTGTCAAATATTGCGTGGGGTGTCAACTTTTTGCAAATCAAAGTCACATGCCCCCAACAGCTCTTCAGACTATTTCGATCACCTGGCCCTTCGCGGTCTGGGGGCTGGATATGGTCGGACCACTTAAAGGGGGGACCAAGAAGAATAAATACCTACTGGTCATGGTGGACAAGTTCACCAAATGGATAGAGGCAAAACCTGTCAAATCAGCCAAGTCCGGACCAGTAATCGACTTTATATCTGGCATGGTACACCATTACGGCATTCCGCACAGTATAATAACGGACAATGGATCCAATTTCACGGCCCAAGAGGTCAAAGACTGGTGCGCAAAAATGGGCATTAAGCTCGATTACGCATCGGTTTATCACCTGCAGACCAATGGACAATTCGAACGAGCAAACGGCCTCATTATGAGCGGCATTAAGCCACGTTTGGTTCGGTCTCTTCATGAGTCCGACTGTCATTGGGTTGCGGAGCTCGACTCCGTTCTATGGGGCCTGCGCACCACCCCGAATAGATCTACGGGATACACACCTTTTTTCATGGTCTATGGGGCAGAAGCGGTCCTTCCTTGCGATATTATTCACGATGCACCAAGGGTGCGCATGTACGAAGAAAAGGAGGCCGAGTTAGATCGGCAAGACGACTTGGACGCCTTGGAAGAAGAGCGCGACATAGCTCGGGCCCGCTCTACCTTTTATCAATAGTAGGCCCGACGTTACCAGAGCAGGGAGGTCAGGGCACAAGCATACAACGTGGGCGAACTCGTCCTACGGCTCCCGGAGAAGCAGAAGCATAAACTCAAGCCCAAATGGGAGGGCCCCTTCATAATCGACGAAGTACTCGCGGGAGGGGCTTATCGTCTTCGAAACCCGTCAGATAACCGCCTTGAACCAAACCCATGGAACGCAGCTCGTCTTCGGCGCTTCTACGGATAAACCGGTGTCGTCACACTCCTTACCCCTTTATTTCCCTTTTCTTTCTCCTTTTTTTATTTTCTACTTTCCCTCCCACCTTGATTTTTGGCAGGTTTGAATTTTTTCCTTTTCTTCCCAACTCTATGTTCGGTTCAACCGATCTTGTACTAAGATTTTCGGCCTACACCCTTAAGTGTTAAATCCGAAGACAACACCTGGGGGCTTCTTTTCCGAAGCCAATGCTTCCATATTATGAGCACTTATTCACATTTATTGTGTATGCATGTTCCCCTTGTCGTTTTTTAAAGCCATCATATGCATCAATTCGAACTAAGACTTTGCCAAGCTGGGTTGCCTCGCTCCTGTGCTTACCCTCTACGTTCCCAATTGTTCAGCTAGAGGGTAAAGGGAGCACCTCTGCGATTGTTATGACCGGGTCATCCGGATACGTACCTCAGACGGGTGAAGCCAAAAGCTAGCTATCTTCAGTAGACAATTGATCGGCTACGACAGACTCAACTAATAAAACTATGGTCGTTATGACCATTACTCGGGCTTCTTCTCTTACAAAAGCCCCTAGTCACATACTAATAGTATACGGCCTTCTACCTACGATTTACGTAGCACCCTAAAGAAAGGTATCGATAGAGGTACTATTTTCTTCGGAAGATGTTTCTTATGCTCAACAGTAATATAACATATCTCCCTGTGTGCTTTCTGTCTGTTCGCACCACATGGCCGGATTGCCTGGTTCCCCGAACATAATTCACTCCCCTAGGGTGATATTTTACAAGGAACACTCCCAAGCTCTTAGCGTAGGAGGCTGAAGCCGATGGCCGGTTAAGACAAAGTTTACAACACAGACGGAGCAATTCCTCGATTATTAGTACATAGCTACAGATAATCATACATCTGGCTGCCGATCGAGATTGTCGATTATGGTGTCCAGGGAGCAATCTTCTTGTGAGAGACGGGCAGCAGGCATCACTTGGTCGTATACCAGGTGGAGCGGCACTTCTTGTCCATCTGACCCTACTGGCCCAACCCGAGCTATACGCTTGGGGTTAAGTCCGGTATAGCGGGTCTTGATCATCGCCCATGCCTCTCGTGCTCCCTCTCGACAAGCCGATGTCTTCCACAGCTCGAACCTACTTCGGGCTCCCTTGAACCGATCGACTAGTTCGGTCATCCCCTCCGGAGGTTGCTCGGCGGGCCACAATGCTTTCACCATGCTCTTCATGGCCTTCCGAGCCCGCTCATGAAGGGCAGACAGCTCCTTCAGAAGGCTTCCCTGGTAGGATCCGATCTCTTCTTCGGGTCGCCCAGACAGGAGACCTGTACATGAGTCAAGGCATGCGTATTATGTTTCATTCATAGGAACTACCTTCTGATGTTAGAATCACACTTACCAAACATGCCTCTCTGTAATTTATGGTTCTCTCCTTGGGCCTGGGCCAATTGAGTCTTTAAGGTCTCAATTTCTTCGGCCTGCTGTTTGTTTTCCGCCTTAAGGCGGTTCTTCTCTTCGAGGTGTCGCTGCAAAACATGACAGCCAGCCTCGTGCTGGGACTCGGCATATCGCTGAGATTCTCGGGCTACATCCAAATCTCTTTGTAATTGCCCTATTGATTCAGCTGCTACATAGTACCCTCGCGTCAGCATGGGAATATACTTAGAACAGCAGAACAGATATACTCACCATGTACCTCCCGAGTAAAGCTCTTCACTTGCTCCAATTTGGCCTTTACAGATTCCACCTGTGTTCGGCTGGCTTCCAGTTCCTTGGCCAGTTGCTCGCTCTGTTGCTTCGAGGCCTGCTTTAGCGGTAAAACAATACAAGGATCCTTAATTCGGTCATGCCGATCAATTTAAGGCTCGGGGGCTACTGGGTTTACACGAGTGTTCGGACTCTAATAACCGACTACTCACCTGCAGGCTGGACGATATCAATTTCATGGCCTCCCCGAACCCTGCTCGGGCAGCTCCGATGTTCTATATTATTCCCGCAAAGTACTTCTAGTTTTATTCCTGCAAAGTAGTTTCATATTTGTTCTAGGTAAAGCAAGCATTAGCGTGCGTAGAGTTGCATCGATGGTCGATAGAACTTGAGGGAATATTTGTTCTACCTTTAGCTCCTCGTTGGGTTCGACACTCTTACTTATCGAAAAAGGCTACAAACGACCCCCTACACTTGTGAGTTATGAAGACCTTTTTTTGGCGCCGTTGCCGGGGAGCAATAGCGTGGGGTGAATATTCTCGTGTGTGCTTGTTTTCTTTATCACTAAGTAATTTTTTATTTTCTATTATTAGTTGTTTTCTATCTTTAGATATGGGTAGGAAACGCAAAATACCAAAAAAATTAGATGTACTTCCTGCTCCAAAAGTTGAGGAACCACTAGTGTTCCGTACTACCGAAGAATATTATTTGGATCATCTTCGATCCATTTGTGCTCGTGCTGAAAACCCAACTAGCTTAGTTGAGGGAAAATCATTAAATGAGCATGCTTATTATGTGCGACACCGCATATCTCAAAAAGGGAAACTCTTGTGGCATCAAATTAATACTTTGTGTTGCTATGCTTGGAATTTATGTGAATTACATGATTTTACTTGTTGTTCTGAAGAAACTAAAAAACACCTTCCCTACCAATGTGTGTTTAATGATGAAATACTATCTTCTTATGCCAAGGAAGCCTATTGTTATTTTGATGTTGAACAAATTGAAGAATTTGTTGCTTTTAAGGGTGCTTATGAAATTGCTTCTTTGATTGAAAAGTGTGATGCTACTCTTTACAAGGCTGAAATTTTTTCCATAGTCAAATATTGCTATGAAAATTATGCTTCTAATGCTTATGTTAAATAATTTATTGAAGGAATGATCGCTGCCTTAGAAGAGACTAATATTTTGCAGGAATTTATGGAAGAAGAAATTGCTGAAACTGTGAGCTCATTAGATGAAAAAGGTGAGGAGGAGAGCGAAGAACAAAAGGAGGAAGAGCGAATTGATCACCCGTGCCCACCTTCTAATGAGAGTAACTCTTCAACTCATACATTCTTTAATTACCCTTCGTGCTTACCGAAGGATGGATGGCATGATGATTGCTATGATCCCTTGGATTCATTTGAAATATCCCTTTTTGATGAACTTGATGCTTGCTATGCTTGTGGCCAAGATGCCAATATGAATTATGCTTATGAAGATGAACTTGCTATAGTTCCTTATGTTAAGCATGAAATTGTTGCTATTGCACCCACACATGATAGTCCTATTATCTTTTTGAATTCTCCCAACTACACTATATCGGAGAAGTTTGCTCTTATTAAGGATTACATTGATGGGTTGCGTTTTACTACTACACATGGTGATTTTAATGAATATAATATGCATGTGCTTGCTGCTCCTACCTGCAACTATTATGAGAGAGGAACCAAATCTTCACCTCTCTATGTTTCCAATACTATGAAATTGCAAGAAACTGTTTATACTATGCATTGTCCTTTACATAATGTGCATGAATTGTTCTTGTATGACATGCCGATGCATATGAAGAGGGTTAGAATTCGTTGTCACATGATATATATCACTTTGTTCTCACTACTAAATTACAAATCATTGTTAATTAAAATTGGCCTTGATATACCTTGGGATCCGGGTGGATCCATTACTTGAGCACTTTATGCCTAGCTTAATGGCTTTAAAGAAAGCGCTGCCAGGGAGACAACACGGAAGTTTTAGAGACTCATTTATTTCTGTTGTGTGCTTTTATAAAGTTTAAAAACAAAAAAAAATATAGGGGAACCTAAAACTTCACAAAAGGAAAGATGAAAGTGAGAGAGATGATGAGCATCGTTGAAGTGGGGGATATCCTTGAACTTTGTTCATGCCCATGGAAACTTTGTGAGTCTTGAATCACGGAAAATTTTCCAACAAAAATAATTATCCTCTTGTACAAATCCATTGTATTATAAAAATAATGTTCCAAGATTTGCCTTTAGGATGATTAGATTGATTGTTGGTATGTGCGGTGTAAAAACAGAAACTTTGGCTGTAGTGCGTGAATTTTCATTTTTTACTGGAACGTCAAAAGTTTCTGAAACTTTTACACAGTATTGCTATAATTGTTTTTATTTGGTCCTAATTTTTCAGAATTTTTGGAGTTACAGAAGTATGGTCAAAGTTCAGATTACTACAGACTGTCCTGTTTAAGACAGATTCTGTTTCTGATGCATTGTTTTGCTTGTTTTGATGAAACTATCGATTTTATCGGTGGTATAAGCCATGTAAAAGTTATAATATAGCAGGGATAATGCAAATATAAAATATGAATGGGTTTGAAACAGTACTTAAAGTAGGAATTTGCTTTATTATACTAACGGATCTCACCAGTCTTCTGTTAAGTTTTGTGTGGATGAAGTGTTCGAACATCGAGGAGGTCTCGATATGAGGAGAAGGAGGAGAGGCAGGAGTTCAAGCTTGGGGATGCCTATGGCACCCCAAGTAAATATCCAAGGAGACTCAAGCGTCTAAGCTTGGGGATGCCCCGGAAGGCATCCCATCTTTCTTCAACAAGTATTGGTATGTTTTCGTTTTCGTTTCGTTCATGTGATATGTGTAAATCTTTGAGCGTCTTTTGTGTTTAGTTTTCACTTTTATTTTATGCACCATGCTGGTATGAGATAGTCCATGGTTGATTTATAGAATGCTCATTGCACTTCACTTATATCTTTTGAGTATGGCTTTATAGAATACTTCATGTGCTTCCCTTATATCATTTGAAGTTTGGATTGCCTGTTTCTCTTCACATTGAAAACCATTATTCATAGAATGCTCTTTTGATTCACTTATATTTGTTAGAGCTTGGTCATTTGTAGAAAGAATTAAACTTTCTTGCTTCACTTATATCTATTTAGAGAGTCAACAGGAATTGGTCATTCACATGGTTAGTCATAAAATCCAACATAAAACTTAGGGATCACTGAATATGATATGTTTGATTCCTTGCAATAGTTTTGCGATATAGAGATGATAATATGTGGGAGGTGATAACCCACAAGTATAGGGGATCACAACAGTTTTCGAGGGTAGAGTATTCAACCCAAATTTATTGATTCGACACAAGGGGAGCCAAAGAATATTCTCGAGTATTAGCAGCTGAGTTATCAATTCAACCACACCTGAAAGACTTAATATCTGCAGCAAAGTATTCAGTAGCAAAGTAGTATGGAAGTAACGGCAACGATGGCAAGTGACAGTAGCAGTATTGTAGTGATTGTAACAGTAGCAACGGAAAAGTAACTTAGCAAAGATCAATATGGGAAAAGCTCGTAGGCAATGGATCAGTGATGGATAATTATGTCGGATGGCATTCATCATGCAACGGTTATAACATAGGGTGACACAGAACTAGCTCCAATTCATCAATGTAATGTAGGCATGTATTCCATATATAGTCATACATGCTTATGGAAAAGAACTTGCATGACATCTTTTGTCCTACCCTCCCGTGGCAGCGGGGTCCTAATGGAAACTAAGGGATATTAAGGCCTCCTTTTAATAGAGAACCGGACCAAAGCATTAGCACTTAGTGAATACATGAACTCCTCAAACTACGGTAATCACCGGAAAGAATCCCAGTTATTGTCACCCTGGGGGATGCGGATCATAACTCGTAATAGGTGTCTACAACTTGCAAGATAGGATCAAGAACACATATATATTCATGAAAACATAATAGCTTCAGATCTGAAATCATGGCACTCGGGCCCTAGTGACAAGCATTAAGCATAGCAAAGTCATAGCAACATCAATCTCATAACATAGTGGATACTAGGGATCAAACCCTAACAAAACTAACTCGATTACATGGTAAATCTCATCCAACCCATCACCGTCCAGCAAGCCTACGATGGAATTACTCACGAACGGCGGAGAGCATCATGAAATTGGTGATGAAGGATGGTTGGTGATGACGACGGTGTCGATTTCCCCTCTCCGGAGCCCAAATCAGACTCCAGATCTGCCCTCCCGAGGAAGAACAGGTGGTGGCGGCGGCTCCGTATCGTAAAACGCGATGAACTCTTCTCTCTGATTTTTTTTCTCTGCGAATAGGAATATATAGGAGTGGAAACGAGGTCGGAGGAGCTTCAGGGGCCCCACAAGACAGGGGGGCGCGCCCTAGGGGGGGGGGGGCGCCCCCTGGCTTGTGACCAGGTGGTGGCCCCTCTCCGGTTGATTCTTTTGCCAATATTTTTTATTAATTCCAAAAATATTCTCCGTAAATTTTCAGGTCAATCCAAGAACTTTTATTTCTGCACAAAAATAACACCAAGGCAATTCTGCTGAAAACAGCGTTAGTCCGGGTTAGTTCCATTCAAATCATGCAAATTAGGGTCCAAAACAAGGGCAAAAGAGTTTGGAAAAGTAGATACGTTGGAGACGTATCAACTCCCCCAAGCTTAAACCTTTGCTTGTCCTCAAGCAATTCAGTTGATAAACTGAAAGTGATAAAGAAAAACTTTTACAAACATATGTCTAACTGATGTTCAGGTTTTCAGCAAAGATTATAGACTAATCACATTCACAATAACATTTAGGTCTCACATTTACTCATATCAATGGCATAATCAACTAGCGAGCAATAATAATAAGTCTCGGATGACAACAATTTTATCAAAACAATCATGATACAATATGACATAATGGTATCTCTCTAGCCCTTTCTGAGACCGCAAAACATAAATGCAGAGCACCTCTGAAGAACGAGGACTGACTAGACATTGTAATTCATGGTAAAAGAGATCCAGTCACACTCATACTCAATATCAATTAATAACAAAGCATACAAATGACGGAGGTGCTCTCTAACTGGTGCTCTTTATAAGAGGAGGATGACTCAACAAGAAATAAAATAGATAGGCCCTTCGCAGAGGGAAGCATTGATTTACAGAGGTGCCAGAGCTTGAGCTTTTAAAATAGGGATGAATAATGATTTTGAGCAGTACGCTTTCAATGTCAACATAACAACCAAGAGATCTCAATATCTTCCATGCTAGATACATTATAGGCGGTTCCCAAACAGAATAGTAAAGTTTTTACTCCCCCTCCACCAATCGATCACACTCCACGGTGGGCCGAATCCACGGGTACCGTCCATACAAACAACAATCCCGGGGGAGTTTTGTTTCATTATACTTTGATTTGATTTTTGAGCATGGAACTGGGCATCCCGAATACCAGCCACTTTCTCGTGAATGATAGTGAATCAACACATATCGTGAGAATAACCCACCTAGCATGGAAGATACTGACAACCCCCAGTCGCTACATGAGCGATTCGGGCATACAAAACGGAATATTTATTTGAAGGTTTAGAGTATGGCACATGCAAATTTACTTGGAACGGCAGGTAAATACCGCATATAGGTAGGTATGGTGGACTCATATGGAACAACTTTGGGTTTATGGAGATGGATGCACAAGCAGTATTCCCGCTTAGTACAAGTGAAGGCTAGCAGAAGACTGGGAAGCGACCAACTAGAGAGCGACAATAGTCATAAACATGCTTTGAGATTAACCAACACTGAATGCAAGCATGAGTAGGATATAAATCACCATGAACATAAACATCGTGGAGGCTATGTTGGTTTTGTTTCAACTACATGCGTGAACATGTGCCAAGTCAAGCCACTCGAATCATTCAGAGGAGGATACCATTCTATCATACTACATCATAACCATTTTAATATGCATGTTGACACTCTAGACAAACGATTATACACTCTTAGCTAATTAAGCATGGCATGAGTAACTATAATCTCTAATTTTCATTGCAAACATGTTCAACCCATAATAAGCTGAATCCAGGACGATGAGCTAGTCATATTTACAAAAGCAAAATAGGTCGAGTTCATACCAGCTTTTCTCCATCTCAGTCACTTCATCAAATATCGTCATTATTGCCTTTCACTTGCACGACCGAACGGTGTGAATAATATTAAGAGTGCACGTGCATTGGACTAAGATGAAATTTGCAAGCAATAACTCAAAGGAGAAGGCAAAATAATATGGGCTCTCTGTAAGATAAACAATGATGCAAATGAGAGCCACTCAACATGTCATCATGGTCTTCTCCTTACGACCCAAAGAAGAAAGAAAAACTATTTACACGGGAAAGCTCCCAACTAGCAAAAGAAGAACGAGAAATCCTTTTGGGTTTTCTTTTAATACTACACTAAACAAACTAGAAAGTAAAGCTAGAACTAATTTTTTTGGATTTTCTCAAGGTTAATTAAACACACAAGAAGAAAGCAGAAAAGAGAAAATAAATTACCATGGATGATACAACGAAAAAGTATGAACACCGACAACGGAAATGTGTGTGTGAACATGAATGTAATGTCGGTGGGAAATACGTACTTCCCCAAGCTTAGGCTTTTGGCCTAAGTTGGTCTAGGGCCATGGCTGGAAATAACCCTCTCCTGGATACTCCGGAGGATACTGAGGGTTCCACTGATTCGCGAGCTCCTGTGGCAACCACTGAAAAACTGGAGCCTGATACGGATCAAGGGCTGGTGCAGGCTCAGGTGCTGGGGGTTGCGACAGACCCCAATATCTATAAATGTCTCTGGGCATAATAGTGTACCTGCCTGAATGGATATCGAACAAAGAAGAAGCAGGCAAAGCAATAATCTCACAAGTACCTTGACTAAATACTAAGTTGTAAAGCAACCTCTTATCATTATATTTCTTAATAAAATCATGTGCTACCATACTATCATAATCTAAATATCTTGTAGGAAGCAGCATTTCCTCTTCCTCGTCAAGCCTAATAGGTATCTCAAAGTGTTTAGCTAACCGAGATGCATAGATACCTCCAAATATGGGGCCCTTCGAACGGTTTAAGTTCAACCGTTGGGCCACTATAGCGCCCAGACTAAAAGTTCTATCAGCAAGTAAAGCGTGGCGCAGAATGGCGAGGTCGAGGGCACTAAGGCTTCCACTCTCGCGACGACCAACTAAACATCTCCCCGCAAATAATGAATAATAGCGTAAAACAGGAAAATGTACACTAGCCGCTCTTGCCTTTGACACCCCTCTCTCTTCCCCTACAGTGATTGCGGCAATAAAATCCTCCATGTCTCTAGGACGTGGTTCACTGATGCTGCCCTCATGAGGTATTTTGCAAACATTGCAAAAATCGTAAAGTGACTTTCCTTAGGCACATCATATAAATGAAATTCTACCATGGGAGGATTCTTCCTAGGATAAAAGTGAAAATTTTGCATGAAAGTATTAGTAAGTAGGAGATACTAGTCACACTTATCGTTGAGGAAGTCGGTGATGCCTGCATTTTCTGCTAGATAATAGAAATCTTCATAGATTCCGGTCGCCCTCAAGAATGGTTCACTTGGCCATTCACATGGCCGAACCTCCGCGGTGCGAGGGATATTGTATCTAGGCTTCTCATTTTCTTTTTCTTTAAAACCCCGGCTTGAAGAGCCTCTTAACAATCTCCTCATCATTTCTTTTTCTGAACAATAATTCTGAAATTTTTAGTGACTCCAAATAAAAGTGAACAAAACTCAACAAAACTTATAGCAACTACTCCCACAAGTGTCTAGAGGCTATATCATGCATCAAAACTACTTAGGACCATACAAATTTGACATGCAAGCTCAAGAACAAAGTCACCACAGCAGCAAAAATTTGCAATATATAAAGCACTAGAACAAAAACTAATTGGACCATTGGAGGAGTCACATACCGATGAACAATCCCCTAAAACAGTTTTGCAAATGGAGCTTTGAGCAAGGAGATCGAAAATGGCAGCAAGATGAGCTAGAACACGGGTTTGAGCAATGGTGGGATTTTTTCTGGAGGAAGACGAAGTGGATGGGTGCTGGAATAAGTGAAGGGGCCCCACGTGGGACCGACAAGCTAGAGGGGCACGCCCAGGGGGGTGGGCGTGCCCTGCAGGCTTGTGGCCCACTGGTGCAGCCCCCTGATGTGTTCTCAGTGCCAAAAATTCTTAAATATTCCAGAAAAAATCATACTAAATTTTCAGGGCATTCTGAGGACTTTTATTTCCAGGTCATTTTTCTATTGCATGGATAAAACGGAAAATAGAGAAATAACAGTATTTTTCACTCAATTTACTCTAAAGAACAGAAAATAAAAGTTGGGTACAGAAGGTTGTGCTTTCTAAATTCATCCATCTCATGCCCGTCAAAAAGAATCCATCAATAAGGTTGATCAAGTCTTATTGACAAACTTTTTCGAATGACACGGAACCGGTGAATTTTCGAATAACACTAGGTTACCTCAATGGGGATATGCATGTCCCCAACAATAAGTATATCATATTTCTTCTTGACAGTAGGGAGAGGGAATTCAAAGTCTCCAATAATAATCGTTGAAATTTTTTCAATGGAGTTGATACTATGAACTTGCGATTGTTTCTTTGGAAAGTGTACCGTATGCTCATTACCATTAACATGAAAAGTGACATTGCCCTTGTTGCAATCAATAACAGCCCCTGCAGTATTAAAAAAGGGTCTACCAAGGATGATCGACATACTGTCGTCCTCGGGAATATCAAGAATAACAAAGTCCGTTAAGATGGTAACGTTTGCAACCACAACAGGCACATCCTCGCAAATACCGATGGGTAAAGCAGTTGATTTATCAGCCATTTGCAAAGAGATTTCAGTAGGTGTCAACTTATTCAAATCAAGTCTACGATATAAAGAGAAAGGCATAACACTAACACCAACTCCAAGGTCACATAAAGCAGTTTTAACATAATTTCCTTTAATAGAGCATGGTATAGTAGGTACTCCGGGATCTCCTAGTTTCTTTGGTATTCCACCCTTAAAAGTATAATTAGCAAGCATGGTGGAAATCTCAGCTTCTGGTATCTTTCTTTTATTCGTCACAATATCTTTCATATACTTAGCATAAGGAGACATTTTCAGAATATCAGTCAAGCGCATACGCAAAAAGACAGGTCTAAGCATTTCAACAAAGCTCTCAAAATCCTCATCATCCTTCTTCTTGGATGGTTTAGGAGGAAAGGGCATGGGTTTCTGAACCCATGGTTCTCTTTCTCTACCATGCTTCCTAGCAACGAAGTCTCTTTTATCATATCTTTTATTCTTAGGTTGTGGGTTATCAAGATCAACGGCAGGTTCAATCTCCACATCATTATTATTACTAGGTTGAGCATCAACATGAACATCATCATTAATATTATCACTAGGTTCATGTTCATTACCAGATTGTGTCTCAGCGTCAGAAATATAAATATCGTTTGGGTTTTCATGAGTATCAATAACAGGTTCACTAGTAGCATGCAAAGTCCTATCGTCACTCTTTTTCCTTTTATTAGAAGGACCAGGTGCATCAGTATTAACTCTCTGAGAATCTAGCTCAATTCACTTAGGATGGCCCTCAGGATACAAAGGTTCCTGAGTCATTCTACCACCTCTAGTCACAACTCTAACAGAATGATCATTGTTCTTACTAATCATCTCATTAAGCAAATCATTCTGTGCCTTAAGTACTTGTTCTACCTGAGTAGTTACCATGGAAGCATGTTTACTAATAAGCTTAAGATCATTGACAGTTCTACTCATATAATCACGCAAGCGATCATGCATGTAAGCATTATGTTTCAATTGTCTACTAACATAAGCATTGAAATTTTCTTGCTTAACAATAAAGTTATCAAATTCATCCAAGCATTGGCTAGCAGACTTATTATAAGGAATATCACCTTCATCAAATCTACGGAGAGAATTTACCTCTACTACCTATGTCGGGTTATCAAGACCATGTATTTCTTCAATAGGTGGTAGATTCTTAACATCTTCCGCTTTAATACCCTTTTCTTTCATAGATTTGTTTGCCTCTTGCATATCTTCAGGACTAAGAAATAGAATACCTCTTTTCTTCGGAGTTGGCTTTGGAGGTGGTTCGGGAATAGTCCAATCATTATCATTGCTCAATATATTATTCAATAGTAGTTCAGCTTGTTCAACAGTTCGTTCCCTGAAAACACAACCAGCACAACTATCTAGGTGGTCCCTAGAAGCATCGGTTAGTCCATTATAAAAGATACCAAGTATTTCATTTTTCTTGAGAGGATGATCAGGCAAAGCATTAAGTAATTGGAGAAGCCTCCCCCAAGCTTGTGGGAGACTCTCTTCTTCAATTTGCACAAAGTTAAATATTTCCTGCAAGGCAGCTTGCTTCTTATGGGCAGGAAAATATTTTTCAGAGAAGTAATATATCATATCCCGGGGACTACGCACACAACCAGGAGCAAGAGAATTAAACCATATCTTAGCATCACCCTTTAATGAGAAAGGAAACAACTTAAGAATATAGTAATAACGAATTTTTTCCTCATGAGTGAACAGGGTGGCTATATCATTCAATTTAGTAAGATGTGCCACAACAGTTTCAGATTCATAACCATGGAAAGGATCAGATTCTACCAAAGTAATTAACTCAGGATCGACAGAGAATTCATAATCCTTATCAGTAACAAAGATAGGTGAAGTAGCAAACTTGGGATCATATTGCATTCTAGCATTCAAAGATTTTTCTTTCCACTTGCGTAGTAATTTCTTAAGATCATCTCTATCCTTCCAAGCAAGAAAGTCCCTAGCTACCTCTCCTTCCATAACATAACCCTCAGGTATATCAGGCAATTCATATCTAGGAGAGCTAGGCCTAGCAGGTGTATTATAGTGTTCAGTTTCAATAATTTCATCAGATTCAGAAATATCATCAGTTTCAGCATTCACTCTAGCAATTTGTTCATCAAGAAATTCACCCAGTGGCACAGTAGTATCAAGCAAAGTATCATCATAAGCATCATGCATAGCAAAAGTAGCATCATCAATTACTTGCGACATATCAGATTCAGTAGCAGGTGGTGGTGTCGCAAATTTACTCATAACAGAAGGTGAATCAAGTGCAAAGCTAGATGGCAGTTCCTTACCTGTCCTCGTAGTTGAGGGGTAGATCTTAGTTTTAGCGTCTTTCAGATTCTTCATAGTGATCAACAGATATAAATTCCAAGTGACTCAGAGAATAGAGCTATGCTCCCCGGCAACGGCGCCAGAAAAAGGTCTTGATAACCCACAAGTATAGGGGATCGCAACAGTTTTCGAGGGTAGAGTATTCAACCCAAATTTATTGATTCGACACAAGGGGAGCCAAAGAATATTCTCAAGTATTAGCAGCTGAGTTGTCAATTCAACCACACCTGAAAGACTTAATATCTGCAGCAAAGTATTCAGTAGCAAAGTAGTATGGAAGTAACGGTAACGATGGCAAGTGACAGTAGTAGTATTGTAGTGATTGTAACAGTAGCAACGGAAAAGTAACTTAGCAAAGATCAATATGGGAAAAGCTCGTAGGCAATGGATCAGTGATGGATAATTATGTCGGATGGCATTCATCATGCAACGGTTATAACATAGGGTGACACAGAATTAGCTCCAATTCATCAATGTAATGTAGGCATGTATTCCATATATAGTCATACATGCTTATGGAAAAGAACTTGCATGACATCTTTTGTCCTACCCTCCCGTGGCAGCGGGGTCCTAATGGAAACTAAGGGATATTAAGGCCTCCTTTTAATAGAGAACCGGACCAAAGCATTAGCACTTAGTGAATACATGAACTCCTCAAACTACGGTAATCACCGGAAAGAATCCCAGTTATTGTCACCCTGGGGGATGCGGATCATAACTCGTAATAGGTGTCTACAACTTGCAAGATAGGATCAAGAACACATATATATTCATGAAAACATAATAGCTTCAGATCTGAAATCATGGCACTCGGGCCCTAGTGACAAGCATTAAGCATAGCAAAGTCATAGCAACATCAATCTCAGAACATAGTGGATACTAGGGATCAAACCCTAACAAAACTAACTCGATTACATGGTAAATCTCATCCAACCCATCACCGTCCAGCAAGCCTACGATGGAATTACTCATGAACGGCGGAGAGCATCATGAAATTGGTGATGAAGGATGGTTGGCGATGACGACGGCGTCGATTTCCCCTCTCCAGAGCCCAAATCAGACTCCAGATCTGCCCTCCCGAGGAAGAACAGGAGGTGGCGGCGGCTCCGGATCGTAAAACGCGATGAACTCTTCTCTCTGATTTTTTTCTCCACGAATAGGAATATATAGGAGTGGAAACGAGGTCGGAGGAGCCTCAGGGGCCCCACAAGACAGGGGGGCGCGGCCTAGGGGGGGGCGCCCCCTGGCTTGTGACCAGGTGGTGGCCCATCTCCGGTTGATTCTTTCGCCAATATTTTTTATTAATTCCAAAAATATTCTCCGTAAATTTTCAGGTCAATCCGAGAACTTTTATTTCTGCACAAAAATAACACCAAGGCAATTCTGCTGAAAACATCGTTAGTCCGGGTTAGTTCCATTCAAATCATGCAAATTAGAGTCCAAAACAAGGGCAAAAGAGTTTGGAAAAGTAGATACGTTGGAGACGTATCAGGAGGTACTAGTGGATGATCGTGTTTAGTAAGATATTGGTGTTAAGGTTTGTAATTCCCGAAGCATGCACATATAGTCTCCCGTTTTGCTAGGAAGTTGGAGCACAATTTATTCTTGATTGTCTATCTTTGTGTGAAGGTCGGTGGCGTGCGATGGTTAACTCCTACCAACCTCCCCCTAGGAGCATGCGTAGTAATACTTTGCTTCGAGAGAGCTAATAAACTTTTGCAATAAGTATGTGAGTTCTTTATGACTAATGTGAGTCCATGGATTATACGCACTCTTACCTTTCCGCAATTTGCTAGCCTCTACGGTACCGTGCATTGCCCTTTCTCACCTCGAGAGTCGATGCAAACTTCGCCGACACATCCAAACCCCGTGATATGATACGCTCTATCACACATAAGACTTATTATATCGTCCTCAAAACAGCCACCATCCCTACCTATTATGGCATTTCCATAGCCATTCTGAGATATATTGCCATGCAACTTCCACCGCCTCCGTTTTGATGACTTGAGCATTCATTGTCATATTGCATTACATGATCGTAAGATAGCTAGCATGATGTTTTCATGGCTTGTCTGTTTTTTGATATCTTTGCTACGCTAGATCATTGCATTCATATAGAGTCATACTTTGTTCTACTATCGTTGTAGTATTGAGTTGTAAGTACATAGAAGTGTGATGATCATAATTATTCATTATTAGAGCATGCCCCAGTGATGAAAGGATGATGGAAACTATGATTCCCCCACAAGTCGGGATGAGGCTCCAGACGAAGAAAAAAAAGAAAAAAAAAGAAAAAAAGAAAATGAAAAAAAGAAAAAAAGAAAAAAAGAAAGAAAAAGAAGAAGAAAGAAAAAGGGGCATGCTAATTCCACACTTGTGCTTCAAAGTAGCACCATGTTTTTCATATAGAGAGTCTCCTTTGTTGTCACTTTCATATACTAGTGGGAATTTTTCATTATAGAGTTAGATGCATACCCACTTAGTTTTTATATTGAGCTTTCATACACTTATAGCTCTTAGTGCATCCGTTGCATGGCAATCCCTACTCCTCGCATTGATATCTATTGATGGGCATCTCCATAGCCCGTTGATACACTGAGTTGATGCGGGACTTTCTTCTCCACTTTTACCCCTTTGAAACCTACCACCATATTCTATTCCACCCACAATGCTATATCCATGGCTTGCGCTCATATATTGCGTGAGAGTTGAAAATGCTGAAGCGCGTTAAAAAGTATGAACCAATTGCTTGGCTGACACCGGGGTAGTACATGATTTATACTTTGTGTTAAGAAGACAGAGCATGCCAAGGCTATATGATTTTGTAGGGATAGCGTTCTTGTTGGGGAACGTCGCATGGGAAACAAAAATTTTCCTACGCACACGCAAGATCTATCCATGGTGATGAGCATCTACGAGAGGGAGAGTGAATCTACATACCCTTGTAGATCGCTAAGCGGAAGCGTTAAGAAACGCGGTTGATGTAGTCGAACGTCTTCGCGATCCAAATCGCAAGTCGTCCCTCGATCCAAACACGATCTAGCGCCGAACGGACGGCACCTCCGCGTTCAACACACGTATGGCTTGATGACGTGTCAGGACCGGTTTTCCAGGATATTAATTTCCCAGTAAATGGTCCTTGTGCTCACCAGCCCCAGGATTACTGTTAGCTGATGAGGCACAATCTTGATACAGAAATTCCAAGCAAATACAAAATATGTAGTACAAGACCATTCTGGTCTATGAGTACAACAAAAGGTTTCTAGTGGTTGATGGCGGAAGCGGTTCGGGGTCATCAGCGTCTATGGGACTCCATTTCCCACAGGAACAACTGACCTGGATAACTCCTATCTTCGCGCGGCTGCTATCTTCAGTGCCTAGGTTCCGGGGCTGTCGTCATTGCGCTCCTCTCCAAGCAAGAAATCTGGCCAAGACAATAGCCAGGGACAAGCCAGTGAGTACTTTGAATGTACTCGCAAACATCATGAAAACAGGTACAATATAGCAGGTGATAAACATGTACTGAAACAATCCACGATCGCTTAGTCAGTCTCAAAATAAAATTCATGATGCACGCAACCAGGTCATTCATATTAAACAGGAATAAGCAATCAGAGAATAAAAATAAAATAAACCAATCGGGTGTCTGAAGCGACGCCTCGAAAGGATAATAATATAAAGCATGCCTCAGTCGGGCGTCTGAGCGACGCCACATAAAGGGCTTATAAGGGAAATAAATAACAAGCATGCCACAGTCGGGCGTCTGAGCGACACCACATAAAGGGCTTATAAGGAAAATAAATAACAAGCATGCCACAGTCGGGCGTCTGAGCGACACCACATAAAGGGCTTATAAGGAAAATAAATAACAAGCATGCCACAATCGGGCGTCTGAGCGACACCACATAAAGGGCTTATAAGGAAAATAAATAACAAGCATGCCACAGTCGGGCGTCTGAGCGACACCACATAAAGGGCTTATAAGGGAAATAAATAACAAGCATGCCACAGTCCGGCGTCTGAGCGACACCACATAAAGGGCTTATAAGGAAAATAAATAACAAGCATGCCACAGTCGGGCGTCTGAGCGACACCACATAAAGGGCTTATATAATAAAAATCACCATAAGTATCCAGGAGGTAGAACCGTCCCAAGAATACTCAATAATACAATTATTAAAAATGGTTAGTCCACAATAATAATAGTCATAATCATCATTGGTCACACGTCATGATCAAGGTTCCGGTTTAGAAGTTTTTCCTCCGAAGACCGACACTAAGACCAACACTTGACCCATCCCAGACTGTAGTCCTTAACCGCGGACACGGCTATTCGAATAGATATAAACTCTGCAGAGGGTGTACTCTTTACCCACGAGTAACGGATTCCGTTAGTCCATCGGGACTAATTCCGTTTACGGTCTTTGAATTGAAAACACACCTAACTCGCACACACCAGCTTAACTTACCGGTGTCTGGAATCACCCACAACACTCGTTAAGCAAAACTCTAAGTGGGGAGGCTCCAACCTCGATTAGCATGGGATCAAATTTATATCGCGCGCTCTAAGGGGTGCCCCCCTCTCGGTCCAACCGGAAACACCCATGCCCCCGGACCAGGTGGCATGCCTACCGGCTGCAGCCGGTATCTTCCACCATGGCTTCTCTGTACGGTGTGTGCTAAGAAAGGGGTTGACAACTTACTGGACCGTACCCTACCTGCGGCAGGGACAAGTGGTAGCACGAGACAAGTATGGGGGTTACTGGAACAAGACTCGATCTATGGTCGACTCGGGAGGCTTATGTATTCCCTGCATGGTTAGCATAACAATGCTTTTCACAGTTTCCTGACAGGGCCACCACCCTCATGCTCCATCATGCCTCACTGCACATCCCCGACACAACGAGATGTCAGTTACGTGGTTGTGTCCACCGGAACACAACCCTCTTTCGGACATCATCCGAACTATCACCAGGCATATGTGGCATGAGAAGTGGCTACTTTCATCAATATCACATGTATAGCAGAAAGTATTTTCGCCATATGCTTATATGCATGAGTATGTTTTTCCACATGAAATAATGGTACTCCACTTTAGCATAATGATGAACTTCAAATGTTCTAGCAAGCAACACATGACTTGCATCATATCTGAGTTCAAGATGCTTGCCTTTCAGGTGCAGAGGTGTAGGGTGCACCACAAAACTTTTGAAAGTTTTCTTCTCTCTCCGTTTCCTATTTTTGAAAATATTCAAATCAACACGCAATTCAAAAACAGTACAAAAAGTTGTCTTGGAAAATTTTCAAATAAATATGAAAATAAACTAGATAAAATTTGAGAGAGGTAGGAAAAAGAATCAATTCGATTGGAGTTTTATTTAAAAAGATATGCCCAGTAAAAGTTTAGTCAAAATCCTGTTTTTAATTAAAACAGAAAATAGAAAACGGTTCAGACGGAATACGCCTTCGGGAGAAGCAAACGTACTTTGGTAGGGTTTACGCTTTCTGAAAACAGTCGCGCACTTCCTGGAATACGCTTCCTCTCGAAGAAAACGCACTTTCGGGGAAGACGCCATCGGACCAGGGCTTGACTCGCCGACAGGCGGGGCCCGCCTGTCGGGTTCCTCTTCTTTCTCCCGCGCACCGGGGGCAGGGCCAGAGGCGAGCTCCGGCGACGATTGCCGGCGCTAGGAGGCACCTCTCCCGGAGCTGTGCACACCGGCGTGCTCAGGTGGGAGGGCCCCATCCTCTAGAGGGCAAAAAGATCGCCGGGGAGCTCGGGGGTGAGCACCCCTTCATCAATGGCGGAAGAGGCTTCGGCCATGAGAGGGAGCTTGGCACTTGCTGGCTCCCGGGCGAAATTGGAAGAGGGAATGGATCTATGGGGTCAAAGGTGAGCTAATGGTGAAGAAAGAAGGGGACGGAAGGCTCTGCTTTGCTTGGAATCATCCGGATCGAGGCGGCGGGTGCTCGGCCGGAGACGGGGAAGACGGGCTCCTCCGGACGTCAGGCTGCTTTGGGAGCTTCACTACGGGACTAGGGAGGGGGATGGAATGGCTGGACGCGCTCGGGGCTCCCTTTATAGGCGAATCGAGGTCTGTTCCGCGGCAGTGGATAAGAACGCCGGCGAACCGCTGTTCTGTTGCTTGAAGCGCGACGTGACGGCGATGGCGCTAGCGGACGAGCTCGCGGATGAGCTTGGCCTGTTCCAGAGGGCAGCTGGCGGGCGAGGGTGGCTCGGGCGGCGCTGCCATGGCAGAAGCTCTGGCGGCGGCAGTGGCGGCTTGCGGGCGACGCTGCATGGCTCGTGGGGGAAAGGCTGGTCTGGCTTGGCGCTACGCAGCGGGCAGCAGGGGACGGGATAAGCTCGGGGAGGCAGTAGGTGGGCGCGGCGGCTCGGGCGTCGCACGAGCAAAACGTGCGCTCTGGACGCGCCCAGCGCACGCACGGCACCTGTTCGACGGAATGACAGGGAGGCTAAACTTGCTTGGATGCAAATGGGAAATAACAGGACGATGGTTTAGGGTTAAACATGCCTAGAAGACATGCTGGTTTGGCTAGGTAAGCTGGTTACTAATACAATCATAGCACCATGCCAATTCTGGCCATGCTCCAAAGGTGTTTGACAAAATGCCAAGGCCACCTAGGAGACTTTGCTGGCCACCAAAATTACCAGGTTGGGGTCTCTTTAGATGCACACTAGAATGGCAAGTTTAGTTTGGCAAAACCAAAAAGTTGTTAGTGCAAGTTTTTGAGAAAACCAATTCTGGACAGAAACTAGAGTGCATTATTCCATGGCCTTAAAATACTGCAATGGTCCCAAACTCTTGGACTTAAGAGTTTGGTAGGGTTTTCTGCAATCATGAAAAATCCCAATGCAATTAGGGCAAAATAAATAGGGTTGCAGTACAAACTGCCAAACTGGACCAGAATGCAAATGAGGATGGTTTGCTCAAATTTTTCAAAGAACCCAAATGGATTTTTGCATAAACATGAGTTATATACCTCTACTGACATCCCCAAATTTTTATGGAATTTTTAAAGAAATATTTAAATAGGCTGCAGTGCAAACTACAAACTGAACCAGATTTAAAAGCTTGAAGTGGAGCTCAAAATTTACAAATGGTCAAGCTGGGTTTTTGCATAAAAGTGATCCAGGGACATCACATGCCATTTACAAATTTTTGTGGAATTTATAGATGAAGTTATAAAATAGTTGTAGTGCAAATGAGGCTCTTAAAAGGGTTAAAATGCTATTAAATGAATTAAATCTTGACAAATTTTATTTTAAAAATTTTTCCACTGGTTTTAATGAATGTAATAAAATGATTCAATAAAACATTCAAGTCCCACCATATTATTCAAAAGTTTCAGATAAGAGGGAAAAAAAATTAAAATCCAGAGAAAAGAAGTGGCTCTGAAATCCATAAAAAAAATCCAGAAGGATAGAAAATAAATACTCCTGGCAAAATTTTAATTAATAAAACATGATTAAATTTTTGGGGTGTTACATGACGCCTTCACCTCCTCGATCCAGCGAGCGATGGTGAAGTAGTGGATGAGTTCCGGCAGCAGGACGGCGTGGTGATGGTGGTGAGGAACAATCTCTGCAGGGCTTCGCCAAGCACTACGGAGATTGTGACGGGAGGAACTAGAGGGTTAGGGTTGCCGGCACATGGCTTGGGAAATCTTGATGTATCTTGTGTGCTAGCCCTGCCCCTCTATTTATATGTTGAGCCCTGGGGTCTAAACTTGGAGAGAAAGCCTCCACAAGGTCGGTTTTGCCCGCACAAGGTCGGTTTGGCCCACACGGAAAGAGTCCTACTCGGATTCCAGCAGTACCGCGTACAAGCGGTAGTACCGCTCATGAGCGGTAGTACCGCTTGAGCGGTAGTACCGCTTCACACAAGCGGTAGTACCGCTTACACGGTAGTACTGCCTTACCAGCGGTAGTACCGCTTAAGGCAGCAGCAAAACTTCCTTTTGCACTTTCCAATACCTCGTGGGCTTTACCCCTTTGGCCCATATAAAGTGTTGCTGCACCCGAACACTTCGGTAAACATCCGGAACCCCTTCCGGAGATCAAAACACTATTATCACATATATCAATCTTTACCTCCGGACTCTTCCGGAGATCCTCGTCATGTCCGGGATCTTATCTGGGACTCCGAACAACCTTCGGTCACCAACAAAATAACTCAACTATACTAATCATCACCAAACGTTAAGTGTGTAGACCCTGCGGGTTCGAGAACTATGTAGACATGACCGAGACACCTCTACGGTCAATAACCAATAGCGGGACCTGGATGCCCATATTGGTTCCTACATATTCTACGAAGATCTATATCGGTCGAACCTCTATGTCAAGGATTCAGTTAATCCCGTATGCTGTTCCCTTTGTTCTTCGGTATGTTACTTGCCCGAGATTCGATCGTCGGTATCTCTATACCTAGTTCAATCTCGTTATCGGCAAGTCTCTTTACTCGTTCCATAATACAAGATCTCGTGGCTAACACTTTAGTCACATTGCTTGCAAGGCTCATTGTGATGTTGTATTACCGAGTGGGCCCTGAGATACCTCTCCGTCATACGGAGTAACAAATCCCAGTCTTGATCCATGCCAACCCAACAGACACCCTCGGAGATACCTGTAGAGCATCTTTATAGTCACCCAGTAACGTTGCGACGTTTGATACACACAAGGTATTCCTCCGGTGTCAGTGAGTTGCATGATCTCATGGTCATAGGAACAGATACTTGACATGCAGAAAACTATAGCAATAAACTGACACGATCATATGCTACGTTTATAGTATGGGTCTTGTCCATCACATCATTCTCCTAATGATGTGATCCCGTTATCAAATGACATCTCATGTCCATGGCTAGGAAACCTTCACCATCTTTTGATCAACGAGCTAGTTAACTAGAGGCTTACTAGGGACATAGTGTTGTCTATGTACCCACACATGTATTTGAGTTTCCAATCAATACAATTATAGCATGGATAATAAACGATTATCATGAACAAGGAAATATAATAATAACCAATTTATTATTGCCTCTGGGGCATATTTCCAACAGTCTCCCACTTGCACTAGAGTTAATAATCTAGTTCACATCACTATGTGATTTACATTGTAATGAATCGAACACCCATGCAATTCTGGTGTTGTCCATGTTTAGCCCTTGGAAGAGGTTTAGTCATCGGATCTGCAACATTCAGATCCGTGTGTACTTTGCAAATATTTATGTCGTCCTCCTTGATGTAATCGCGGATGGAATTGAAACGTCGCTTTATGTGTCTGGTCCTCTTGTGAAATCTTGGTTCCTTGGCTAGAGCAATGGCACCAGTATTATCACAAAACAGAGTGATTGGGTTAAGCGCACTAGGCACTACTCCAAGATCTGTCATGAACTCCATCCAGACACCTTCCTTCGCCGCCTCCGAGGCAGCGATGTACTCCGCTTCGCATGTAGAATCAGCTACCACGCTTTGCTTGGAACTGCACCAGCTAACCGCACCCCCATTAAGAATAAATACGTATCCGGTTTGCGACTTAGAGTCATCCGGATCAGTGTCAAAGCTTGCATCGACGTAACCCTTTACGATGAGCTCTTGATCACCTCCATAAACGAGAAACATGTCCTTAGTCCTTTTCAGGTACTTCAGGATATTCTTGACCGCCGTCCAGTGTTCCATTCCTGGATCACTTTGAAACCTTCCGACCATACTTATGGCAAGGCTGACATCGGGTCTTGTGCACATCATTGCATACATGATAGAGCCTATGGCTGAAGCATAGGGGATGACACTCATCTTTTCTCTATCTTCTGCAGTCACTGGGCATTGAGTCTTACTCAACTTCACACCTTGCAAAACAGGCAAGAACCCCTTCTTGGACTGATCCATTTTGAACTTCTTCAAAATCTTATCAAGGTATGTGCTTTGTGAAAGTCCTATTAAATGTCTTGATCTATCTCTATAGATCTTGATGCCTAATATGAAAGCAGCTTCTCCTATGTCCTTCATTGAAAAACTCTTGTTCAAATATTCCTTCACGCTTTCCAACATTTCTATATTGTTTCCAATCAGTAATATGTCATCCACATATAATATTAGAAACGCTATAGAGCTCCCACTCACTTTCTTGTAAATACAAGCTTCTCCGTAAACTTGTATAAACTCGAACGCTTTGATCACCTCATCAAAGCGAAGATTCCAACTCCGAGATGCTTGCACCAGTCCATAAATGGATCGCTGGAGTTTGCAAACTTTGTCAGCATTCTCTGGATCGACAAAACCTTCTGGTTGCATCATATACAACTCTTCCTTAAGGAAACCGTTAAGGAACGCTGTTTTGACATCCATCTGCCAAATTTCATAATCGAAAAAGGCAGCTATTGCTAACATGATTCTGACGGACTTAAGCATCGCTACGGGTGAGAAGGTCTCATCGTAGTCAACTCCTTGAACTTGTGAAAAACCCTTTGCCACAAGTCGAGCTTTACAGACGGTGACATTACCATCCGCGTCCGTCTTCCTCTTAAAGATCCATTTGTTCTGAATGGCCTTACGCCCTTCAGGTAATACTTCCAAAGTCCACACTTTGTTTTCATACATGGATCCCATCTCGGATTTCATGGCCTCTAACCACTTCTCGGAATCCGGGCCCATCATCGCTTCTCCATAGCTCGTAGGTTCATCGTTGTCCAACATCATGACCTCTAAGACAGGGTTGCCGTACCACTCAGGAGCAGTACGCGTCCTTATCGACCTACGAGGTTCGATAGCAACTTGATCCGAAGCTTTATGATCATCATCAACTTCCTCTTCAGCTGATGTAGGCTCTACAGAAACATCTTTCTGCGCTGCGCTACTCTCAGGTTGAAGTAAAGGTTCAACAACCTCATCAAGTTCTATCTTCCTCCCACTCAATTCTTTCGAGAGAAACTCTTTCTCAAGAAATGTTCCGTTTTTAGCGACAAACACTTTGCCTTCGGATCTGAGGTAGAAGGTATACCCAACTGTCCCTTTTGGGTATCCTATGAAGACGCATTTCTCCGCTTTGGGTTCCAGCTTTTCAGGCTGAAGCTTTTTGACATAAGCATCACATCCCGAAACTTTAAGAAATGACAACTTTGGCTTCTTGCCAAACCAAAGTTCATATGGCGTTGTCTCAACGGATTTCGATGGTGCCCTATTTAAAGTGAATGCAGCTGTCTCTAATGCATAACCCCAAAACGATAGTGGCAAATCGGCAAGAGACATCATAGATCGCACCATATCCAATAAGGTTCGATTACGACGTTTGGACACACCATTACGCTGTGGTGTTCCAGGCGGTGTCAGTTGTGAAACAATTCCACATTGTCTTAAGTGACTGCCAAACTCATAACTCAGATATTCTCCTCCTCGATCAGATCGTAGGAATTTAATCTTCTTGTTACGATGATTCTCAACTTCACTCTGAAATTGTTTGAACTTTTCAAACGTTTCAGACTTGTGTTTCATTAAGTAAATATACCCATATCTACTTAAGTCATCAGTGAAGGTGAGAAAGTAACGATAACCACCGCGCGCCTCAATACTCATCGGACCGCACACATCAGTATGTATGATTTCCAACAAGTCACTTGCCCGTTCTATTGTTCCAGAGAACGGCGTTTTAGTCATCTTGCCCATGAGGCATGGCTCACATGTGTCAAGTGATTCAAAATCAAGTGACTCCAAAAGTCCATCAGCATAGAGCTTCCTCATGCGTTTTACGCCAATATGACCTAAACGGCAGTGCCACAAGAAAGTGGTATTATCATTATCAATTCTACATCTTTTGGCATCAATGTTATGAACATGTGTATCATTACTATCGAGATTCAATAAGAATAAACCCCTCACTTCGGGTGCATGACCATAAAAGATATTACTCATATAAATAGAACAACCATTATTCTCTGATTTAAATGAGTAACCGTCTCGCAATAAACAAGATCCAGATATAATGTTCATGCTTAACGCAGGCACCAAATAACATTTATTCAGGTTCATCACTAATCCCGATGGTAATCGAAGAGCGAGCGTGCCGACGGCGATCACATCAACCTTGGAACCATTTCCCACGCGCATCGTCACTTCATCCTTTGCCAGCCTCCGTCTATTCCGCAGTTCCTGTTTAGAGTTGCAAATGTGAGCAACCGCACCGGTATCAAATACCCAGGCACTACAACGAGAGTTGGTAAGGTACACATCAATAACATGTATATCATATATACCTTGTTTGTTGTTGGCCGCCTTCTTGTCAGCCAAATACTTGGGGAAGTTCCGCTTCCAGTGTCCAGTTCCCTTGCAATGAAAGCACATAGTTTCTGGTTTGGGTCCAGCCTTGGGTTTCTTCACGGGAGGAGCAACTGCTTTGCCACTCTTCTTGGAGTTACCCTTCTTACCCTTGCCATTTTTCTTGAAACTAGTGGTTTTATTGACCATCAACACTTGATGCTCCTTCTGAATTTCAGACTCAGCGACTTTCAGCATCGCAAACAGCTCGGCGACTGACTTGTTCATCCCGTGCATGTTATAGTTCAACACGAAGCTCTTGTAGCTAGGTGGCAATGATTGAAGAACTCTGTCAGTGATAGCCTCTGGCGGAAGGGGCATCCCTAATTCAGCCAGACGGGTGGAGTACCCAGACATTCTGAGTATGTGATCACTAACAGACCCGTTCTCCTCCATCTTGCAAGTATAGAACTTATCGGAGGTCTCATACCTCTCGATCCGGGCATTCTTCTGAAAGATAAACCTCAACTCCTGGAACATCTCATATGCTCCATGACGTTCAAAACGTCTTTGAAGTCCCGGTTCTAAGCCATACAAAATTGCACATTGAACTATTGAGTAATCATCAGAGCGAGCCTGCCAGGCGTTCACAACGTCTAGAGACTCAACTGGAGCGGGTGGATCACCAAGCGGTGCATCAAGGACATAAGCCTTCTGGGAAGCCGTAAGGATAATCCTTAGATTACGGGCCCAGTCCACAAAGTTACTTCCATCATCTTTCAACTTAGCTTTCTCTAGGAATGCATTAAAATTCAGGGGTGCTACTGCGCGAGCCATGATCTACAACATAAATATAGCAAAGACAACTTAGACTATTGTTCAAGATAATGAGTTTAGTTAATCATATTACTTAAAAAACTCCCACTCAAATTGACATCCCTCCGGTCATTCGAGTGTCACATGATCCAAATCCACCAACTCAAGTCCGATCATCACGTGAGTTGAGGTGGTTTCAATGGTGAACATCTTCATGTTGATCATATCTACTATATGACTCATGTTCGACCTTTAGGTCTCTTGTGTTCCGAGGCCATGTCTGTACATGCTAGGCTTGTCAAGTTTAACCCGAGTGTTCCGCACATGCAACACTGGCTTGCACCCGTTGTATGCAAACGTAGAGTCTATCACACCCGATCATCACGTGGTGTCTCGAAACGACGAACTTTCGCAACGGTGCACACTCGGGGAGAACACAATTTTATCTTGAAATTTAAGTGAGGGATCACCTTATAATGCTACCGTCGTCCTAAGCAAAATAAGATGCATAAAAGGATTAACATCACATGCAAATCATAAGTGACATGATATGGCCATGAACTTGTGCTTTTGATCTCCATCTCCAAAGCACCGGCATGATCTCCATCGTCACCGGCATGACACCATGATCTCCATCATCTTGATCTCCATCAACGTGTCGCCATGAGGTTGTCGCGCCGACTGTTGCTTCCGTGACTATTGCTAACTCATAGCGATAAAGTAAAGCAAAACGGCGAAAATAATTAAAGACAACTCTATGGCTCCTACCAGTTGCCGTACTCATCGACATGCAAGTCGTGATATTCTATACAATACATGATCATCTCATACATCACATATATCTCATCATGTAATTGACCATATCACATCACAACATACCCTGCAAAAACAAGTTAGACGTCCTCTAATTGTTGTTGCAAGTTTTACGTGGCTGCTACGGGTATCTAGCAAGAACAATTCTTACCTACGCAAAAACCACAACGGTGATACAAAAAATGCTTTTCAACCTTCTCAAGGACCGCCTTTGTCAAATCCGATCCGACTAAAGTAGGAGAGACAGACACCCGCCAGCCATCTTTATGCTACGAAGTTACATGTCAGTTGATGGAACCGGTCTCTCGTAAGCGTACGAGTAATGTTGGTCCGAGCCGCTTCATCCCACAATACCGCCAAAACAAGAAAAGACCAAGGGAGGAAGCAATCTGAATATCAACGCCCACAAACTCCTTTGTGTTCTACTCGAGATCTCATCTACACATAGACCTAGCTCAGATGCCACTGTTGGGGAACGTCGCATGGGAAACAAAATTTTTCCTACGCACACGCAAGATCTATCCATGGTGATGAGCATCTACGAGAGGGAGAGTGAATCTACATACCCTTGTAGATCGCTAAGCAGAAGCGTTAAGAAACGCGGTTGATGTAGTCGAACGTCTTGGCGATCCAAATCGCAAGTCGTCCCTCGATCCAAACACGATCTAGCGCCGAACGGACGGCACCTCCGCGTTCAACACACGTACGGCTTGATGACGCCTTCACCTCCTCGATCCAGCGAGCGATGGTGAAGTAGTGGATGAGTTCCGGCAGCACGACGGCGTGGTGATGGTGGTGAGGAACAATCTCTGCAGGGATTCGCCAAGCACTACGGAGATTGTGACGGGAGGAACTAGAGGGTTAGGGTTGCCGGCACACGGCTTGGGAAATCTTGATGTATCCCATGTGCTAGCCCTGCCCCTCTATTTATATGTTGAGCCCTGGGGTCTAAACTTGGAGAGAAAGCCTCCACAAGGTCGGTTTTGCCCGCACAAGGTCGGTTTGGCCCGCACGGAAAGAGTCCTACTCGGATTCCAGCAGTACCGCGTACAAGCGGTAGTACCGCTCATGAGCGGTAGTATCGCTTGAGCGGTAGTATTGCTTCACACAAGCGGTAGTACCGCTTACACGGTAGTACTGCCTTACCAGCGGTAGTACCGCTTAAGGCAGCAGCAAAACTTCCTTTTGCACTTTCCAATACCTCGTGGGTTTACCCCTTTGGCCCATATAAAGTGTTGCTGCACCCGAACACTTCGGTAAACATCCGGAACACCTTCCGGTGAATTCTGGAACCCTTCCGGAGATCAAAACACTATTATCACATATATCAATCTTTACCTCCGGACTCTTCCGGAGATCCTCGTCATGTCCGGGATCTTATCCGGGACTCCGAACAACCTTCGGTCACCAACAAAATAACTCAACTATACTAATCGTCACCAAACGTTAAGTGTGTAGACCCTGCGGGTTCGAGAACTATGTAGACATGACCGAGACACCTCTACGGTCAATAACCAATAGCGGGACCTGGATGCCCATATTGATTCCTACATATTCTACGAAGATCTATATCGGTCGAACCTCTATGTCAAGGATTCAGTTAATCCCGTATGCTGTTCCCTTTGTTCTTCGGTATGTTACTTGCCCGAGATTCGATCGTCGGTATCTCTATACCTAGTTCAATCTCGTTATCGGCAAGTCTCTTTACTCGTTCCATAATACAAGATCTTGTGGCTAACACTTTAGTCACATTGCTTGCAAGGCTCATTGTGATGTTGTATTACCGAGTGGCCCCTGAGATACCTCTCCGTCATACGGAGTAACAAATCCCAGTCTTGATCCATGCCAACCCAACAGACACCCTCGGAGATACCTGTAGAGCATCTTTATAGTCACCCAGTAACGTTGCGACGTTTGATACACACAAGGTATTCCTCCGGTGTCAGTGAGTTGCATGATCTCATGGTCATAGGAACAGATACTTGACATGCAGAAAACTATAGCAATAAACTGACACGATCATATGCTACGTTTATAGTATGGGTCTTGTCCATCACATCATTCTCCTAATGATGTGATCCCGTTATCAAATGACATCTCATGTCCATGGCTAGGAAACCTTCACCATCTTTTGATCAACGAGCTAGTTAACTAGAGGCTTACTAGGGACATAGTGTTGTCTATGTACCCACACATGTATTTGAGTTTCCAATCAATACAATTATAGCATGGATAATAAACGATTATCATGAACAAGGAAATATAATAATAACCAATTTATTATTGCCTCTAGGGCATATTTCTAACAGTTCTTTAGCCTTGATATTTTGAAAGACATGATTGTTTGTTGGGATGCCTGAGTATTAATGTCTTTATGTCAAAACTAGACTATTGCTTTGAATCACTTGTGTCTTAATATTCATGCCATGATTAGATATATGATCAAGATTATGCTAGGTAGCATTCCACATCAAAAATTATCTTTTTTATCATTTACCTACTCGAGGACGAGCAGGAATTAAGCTTGGGGATGCTGATACGTCTCCGTCGTATCTATAATTTTTGATTGTTTCATGCCAATATTATACAACTTTCACATATTATTGGCAACCTTTTATATGATTTATTGGACTAACATATTGATCCAGTGCCCAGTGCCAGTTCCTGTTTGTTGCATGTTTTTTGTTTCGTGGAATATCCATATCAAATGAAGTCCAAACGTGATAAAAATTTACGGAGATTTTTTTTGGAATATTTTTGAATTTTTAGAAGTGAAATCAACGCAAACGGAGACCCACAACGAGCACGATACACCAAGGCGCGCCCAGGAGCCCAAGCACGCCCTGGTGGGTTGTGTTCACCTCGTACGTCAGTTGGAGCTCTCCTTCGGGCGCAAGGAAGCTAATTTTTGGATAAAACTCCCCTCATAATTTCAGCCTGATCGGAGTTACGGATCTCCGGGAATATAAGAAACGGTTTTCGGCTAGAAAACAGGAACGTGAAACAGAAGAGAACAGAGAGGGAGATCCAATCTCGGAGGGGCTCCTGCCCCTCCGTCGCCATGGAGGCCATGGACCAGAGGGGGAACTCTCCTCCCATCTAGGGGGGATGCCAAGGAAGAAGAAGAAGGAGGGGGGCTCTCTCCCCCTCTCTCCCGGTGGTGCCGGAACGCCACCGGGGCAAGGATCGTGACGGCGATCTACACCAACAACTTCGCCGCCGTGAACACCAACTCTCTCCCCCTCTATGCAGCGGTGTAACACCTCTATTCCCCGTTGTAATCTCTACTTAAACATGCTGCTCAACTCCATATATTATTTCCCAATGATATTTGGCTATCCTATGATGTTTGAGTAGATCTCTTTTGTCCTATGGGTTAATTGTGGTATGATGTTATGGATGTGAGTTGTATGTTGATATGGTGCTGTCCTATGGTGCCCTCCGTGTCGCGCAAACGTGAGGGATCCCTGCTGTAGGGTGTTGCAATATGTTCATGATTTGCCTATGGTGGGTTGCTTGAGTGACAGAAGCATAAACCCGAGTAGGTGGGTTGTTGCATATGGGAGTAAAGGGGACTTCATACTTAATGCTATGGTTGGGTTTTACCTTAATGAACTTTGGTAGTTGCGGATGCTTGCTAGAGTTCCAATCATAAGTGCATATGATCCAAGTACGGAAAGTGTGTTAGCGTATGCCTCTCCCTCATTGCATATAGCAAGTATCTATCATATTATATTCAATTGCCTAAGGACAATCTTTCTCTTGTGTTACACAAAAAGCTTTCTACTAGTCTATTTACTTTTATTGTTCTTTTATTAAAACAGAACCTAACTTTTATTTCCACGTTCTTTATTATCTTGCAAAGTACTTCTAGTTTTATTCCCACAAAGTAGTTTCATATTTGTTCTAGGTAAAGCAAGCATTAGCATGCGTAGAGTTGTATCGGTGGTCGATAGAACTTGATGGAATATTTGTTCTACCTTTAGCTGCTCGCTGGGTTCGACACTCTTACTTATCGAAAAAGGCTACAAACGATCCCCTACACTTGTGGGTTATCAGAGATTCACATGCAAATACACTATCTTGGACATCTTTTATGATTGTGAGCCCCCACCAAATATTATATAATGATAAAGTGTTGATGTTGGACAAGGAAGACACCGTAATGGTTATGTTTGTTTACACCTGCATATAAGTTATATTGTCATGGATCCTTTAACATGTGATGCTTGCTTTTGATCTTTTGCTAGCCAAAGAAAATTTTCTGCACCAAGTAGAGATACTACTTGTGCGTCCATAACCCCTTAAACCCAGTTTCTCTCCATGAGAGTCCACCATACCTACCTATGGATTGAATAAGATCCTTCAAGTAAGTTGTCATCGGTGCATGAATCAATAAAAAATGCTCTTAAATATGTATGATCTTTTTACGATCTTGTGATGCCAAAGAAATAAAAGCGACAGATTGCATAGTAAAGTTTGCTATCATAAGGGGCAATATAAGGTGACATTCCTTTCCAATAAGAGTTTGCACATCACATATTAAAAAGCGCATGACAACCTCTGCTTCCCTTTGCGAAGGGTATGTCTTTCACTTTCATGTATTTACTTCTACATAAGAGTCAATGATGTTTATTCCTTTTCCTACTCAATAATTCTATAGTTGGCAAGCATTATGGGTTGAAGAAAGATCCAGATATATATATCCAGTTGGATGTAGGTGATCATGATTCATTACTGTTGACATTATCCTTGAGGTAAATGAGTTGGGTGGCAATTACTTTGAAGCCCCCATCTTCCTATGTGTCCGATGGAAACATTAGCTCCAAAAATATGCAATGAGTATCAACAATCATATAAGACTAAATGATAGTTGAGTATGTAAACTTTCTACAATAAAAGCTCTTACATAGACTCTTCTCTGGAATATGATGAATTATGATTGTCTCAATGACTAAGAACATAGTTTGCTGATTGTCAATAAAGTTTATGCTTCATACTTCTGGAAAGATTGTTACTTGTTTATGAGAAGTTATATGATGAAAAACTTACTGCTATGTTAATATTCATGATGCTCTCATGTTCGTATTCTGTTTTGATCGACACCTCTCTCTCAAATTATGTGGTCATTATTATCGAGTTCGGCATTCACCTGAGGATAAGCGAGGTCTAAGCTTGGGGGAGTTGATATGTCCATTTTGCATCATGAATTCTTATTGATATTTATGTTATTGTTGTCCAATATTCCCCATTATGATACAATTCTTATGCTTTTTCTCTCTGAATATTAAAGGTACATCACAAGGAGGGAAATCATTGGAAACTGGAATTCTGGACCTGAAAATCGAGAAAATGGTGAAAATTCAGTGGACTCCAAATGGCCTGAAACTTCACGGTGATTTTTTATGGAATATATAAGAATTATTGGGCCAAAAATACACCTAAGGGGGCCACCTACTGGCCACAAGCCAACGGAGCGCGCCCACCCCCCTGGGCGCGCTCTGTTGCCTTGTGGGGCCCCAGAAGGTCTCCCAACCCACCTCTTCTCCTATATGGTGTGTTTTACCCTAGAAAAAATCATAAGGATACTTTCGGGATGAAGCGCCACCGTCTCGAGGCGGAAACCTGGGCAGAGGCACTTTTGATCTCCGGTGGAGAGATTATGCCAGGGAAACTTCCCTCCGGGAGGGGGAGATCGAAGCCATCGTCATCACCAACGCTTCCTCCTTCGTGGGAGGACCAATCTTCATCAACATCTTCACCAGCACCATCTCATCTCAAACCCTAGTTCATCTCTTGTATTCAATCTTTGTCTCAAAACCTCAGATTGGTACCTATGGGTTACTAGTAGTGTTGATTACATCTCGTAGTTGATGCTTGTTGGTTTACTTCATGGAAGATATTATGTTCAGATCCTTGATCTCCATTATTACACCTATGATCTTGAACATATTGATGATATGTGAGTAGTCGCTTTTGTTCCTGAGGACATGGGAGAAGTCTTGTTATAAGTAATCATGTGAAGTTGGTATTCGTTTGATATTTTGATGATGTGTATGTTGTTGCTTCTCTTAGTGGTGTCATGTGAACATCGACTACACGACACTTCACCATGTTATGGGCCTAAGGGAAGGCATTGTGGAGTAACAAGTAGATGATAGCTTGCGAGAGTGACAGAAGCTTAAACCCTAGTTTATGCGTTACTTCATAAGGGGCTGATTTGGATCCACACATTTCATGCTATGGTTAGATTTATCTTAATTCTTCTTTCGTAGTTGCGGATGCTTGCGAGAGGGGGTAATCATAAGTAGGTTGTTTGTTCAAGTAAGAACAACACCTTAGCACCGGTCCACCCCATATCAAATTATCAAAGTAACGAACGCGAATCAACTCAACATGATGAACATGACTAGACAAAAATTCCCATGTGTCCTTAGGAGCGCTTGCTTATTATAAGAGTACTTCAGGCCTGTCCTTTGCTACAAAGAGGATTGGGCTACCTTGCTACACCTTTGTTACTATTGCTACTTGTCACTTGTTACGAATTACTCTGCCACAAAACTATTTATCACTGTTACTGGCAGCACTTGTAGAGAATACCTTACTGAAAACTGCTTATCATTTCCTTCTGCTCCTCGCTGGGTTCAACACTCTTACTTATCGAAAGGACTACGATTGATCCCCTATACTTGTGGGTCATCAGGCATCCCCTCATCTTCAACACTATCAGTATATCTTACTTGGAGCTATATTTTTATTCATCACATAATGTGTGTTTTGCTTGGACCATCATTTTATTTTGTTGGAGTTTTCTTGCTTTTATTTATAATCATGTTTTTAAATAAAAGAGTACCAAGAATTGCCCCCTAGGATGCTTGAATTGCATGTTCGATGTGTGTTGTACAAAAATAGAAACTTTTGTTGTAGTGTTTGAATTTTCATATTTTACTGGAAGATGGAAAGTTTCTGAAATTTTGACACAATGTTTTCATACAAATCATGTATTATGTCCTAAATTTTCAAAATTTATTGAGTTAGATAAGTACACCTTTTGAATTAATCTCTACAGACTGTCCAGTTTACACAGATTGCTGTCATAGTTTTGTTATCTGCTTATCCTAGAGTTTTCATGGCTTGTATTGGTAGATATAAATTATGGAAATGATAGTATACTAATGTTTGATAATTATTATGCTACTTGTATTGACAGTACATGAAGTGTTGATTATTTATTATGTTCACTAACCTATCTCACGAGTTCTTATCACTACTGCAGGATGGTCCAAAGACGACACATCAATCAGAGACCCTTCAACAAAACTGTGTGCGATCCACCAATTGCAAACGGTATAGTTCAAGCTCCACCGCCAATGACGAAAACCGTGTGCGATGGAGGAACTATCAAATACGATTCAAAAAATAGTTGCATGTGTGATGCGTCACATACAGTTTGTTCTTATGAACTGTTTGTGATTATGGAATATAACAGAAACGGTTAACAAACTACATACGTGTGCGTAGTGCAACATACAGTTCACTCGGACAAACTGTCTGCGCTGATCCAGCAGAACACAATCGAGTTAGCCTAAGAAAGCGTGTGTGATACCCGACAAACAGTTCATTCATCAGAATTGTTTAGGAAGACCAATAATAACCCAAACGATTCATCCTGACAACCGTGTGTCTTGTGGGTACCCAGCAAACAGTTCATTCCTCAGAATTGTGTGGGAAGACCAAAAATAACCCAAACAATTCATCCTGACAACCTGTGTGTGTTGTGGGCAGACGGTTGCTGCTAATAATTGTATGAGATGTGATTTGCTCTGTTTGCACAACATCTATATGCTCTGTCTACAGAACACCAACATCATTGTTGCATATCCAACTTGAACATCCAGTTACATAAGTGACTACACAACATATGTATATTCCTCAATATAAATTTACAAGAAGTAGATGATCACCAAATCATACTGTTCTTCTGACGACGGTTGTCGACAATGCTCTGCTTGTGGCTATCCCTTCTGATCATGCCTGGCATGACCGCCGGTGTACTCGAGGTCGAAGCCGACCACTTTGTACTTGTCATCCTCAGCAAGAAGCTGCTCCAACGTGTTGATGGAGTTCACCACCACGACCGGGTCGTTGGTGTACACCACCAAGAGGTCTGTCTTCCTGATGTGGGTGTCCACTTTGACAATTTTGGCGAACTGCCGCTCGGCGCCGGCAACCGCCATTGGATCCGCACGGGAAGGTTGAAGCGATGAAGAGATCGTGGGTGTGCTTCTTGTGTTGTGTGGTGCGATCGGAAGGTGGAAGAGACGAAGGTAAATGGCCGCGGGAATAAATTGCGCCGGACAGCCTGGAATTTCGGCACGTCCGCATGGCAGTTTTTGCAGCGCTTAACTGCATGGTGGCGCTGAGAGCGGCACAACCGCATGCATATGGTGCCCCGAACGTACGTGACCGTTCACGCGTGGACGCCGGTAGAGCGAGTGCGCACGAACGCGAGTACAATGCACCGCGGCTGCATCAACCGCCTCATGAGTAGATGAAAGCACATATGCTCCCTTGGTGGTTTTGATAATTCATGACAACATACATTGTCTCTTGGACTAATATTTCTACCTAGTTTATTTCAGGTCTAGTCCACAGGGATTGTTGGCAAAAGGTTGTGAGGAGATTCCCCAAGAAGAAGAAGAAGAAGAAGAAGAAGAAGAAGAAGAAGTATAGGATTGGCAAAGCTGCAAGCAAAGAGACTCTACATTTTACTTTGTGAGAAATCACTTTGAGTCCATAGGAAAGCCAATACTATTAAAAGGGGGTGAGGTAACGTTGGTGAACAAAATGCTCCACGTGCACAAGTGCTAGCCACCAAAAACACCCACAAGCTCTCCGACAAAAATACTCTGTCTAAACCCTACTACACAAAATTGGTGCCACCAAGTTTTTCTACTCGGCCCAACCGATTTTCATCTCACACAGAACCCAACCAAACCCTAGCTTCTCGGTACAACCAAGTTCTATATTGGTGCAACCGAGTTTTGGTGACCAACATTCTGGTGTACCATTTTATAAAATCAGAATTTCCGAGTTTTATGATTAGGTGTCACCGAGTTTGGAAACTGCCCTCGGCCACTCATATCGGTACTACCGAGAATCATATATCGGTCTCACCGAGATTCCTAAAGTTGCCACATTTTGAACAAATCGATACGACCGAGTTTTATTTCAGTTTCACCGAGTTGGTCAATAATGGTGTAACGGTTGGATTTTTTGAGATGCCTATATATACCCCTCCACCACCTCTCACTCGAAAGAGAAGCACTCAGAACTATTCCACACTTGCCATATCCAATTTTTTGAGAGAGAACCACCTACCCTTGTGTTGAGGTCAAGATCATTCATTCCAACCATATGGATCTTGATTTCTAGCCTCCCCAAGTTGCTTTCCACCCAATCAATCTCATCTACCAAGCCAAATCTGTGAGAGAGTGATTGAGTGTTGAGGAGTCTATCATCTTGAAATACAAGAGCAAGGAGTTCATCATCATTACCACATCTATTACCTTTTGGAGGGTGGTGCCTCCTAGATTGGTTAGGTGTCGCTTGGGAGCCTCCTACTTCATGTTGTGGAGTTGAACCAAGAAATTTGTAAGGGCAAGGAGATCGCCTACTTCGTGAAGATCTACCCATAGTGAGGCTAGTCCTTCGTGGACGGAAGCCGTTATGGAATAGTCAAGTTTGCTACTTCGTGGACCCTTATGGGTGGAGCCCTCCATGGACTCTCGCGACCGCTACCCTCCGTGGATTGAAGACTCCATAAACGTGGATGTACGATAGCGCCACCTATGGAACCACGGGAAAAATCTTCGTGTCTACAATTGCGTTTGATCTTCCTATCTCTACTCTCTTTCATGTGCTTGTCTTACTTTCCGCTGCCATACTTGTTGACTAGCATGTGTAGGGTGCATTAGACTTGTTATAATTGCTAAAATCTGCCCACCAATTAACTTGGGAAAAGGTTAGGTTTTAATTCTTGCAAGTAGTCTATTCACCCCCCTCTAAACGTCTCTTCTATCGATCCTACAGAAGATTAATTCGCGACGGTGCGTACAAAACGACCGTTTGCTTTGTAGTAAAACGCAAACGTTTTTATTATTATTAACCGTTTGTGTACTGGTCATTTCTCCCACCTCTGTCCCGTCTTGTCACCGCGTTGCCGCCCGAGGATTCCAGTGCACGCTTCGAGAGCGCGTAGGTTCCCGCGCAAGTTCCCGCGCAAGCTTCCCGTCCGGCTCGCTGAAATCCCCCAATCACCCAATGCTTTGGGAGCATGCAACATTTCTTTTGGGCTTCCCATTCCCGCGCAACTGCGCAGGAATGCGCGCAAGCTTCCCGCCCGGCTCGCCTTGGGCGTCTGCTTTATAAACCCTCACGGCCGGCGCCTCCACATCGCATTCATCCCCTCCCTGCCCGTAGCTTCTCAAGTTTGCTTCTCCCCCAATCGCCAATGGCTCGTCATCGCTCCGCCACTCCGCCAGAGGGCAGCTCCAGCTGGGAGGCTGCACCACGTCAGCGGCGTAGTACCCGGAAGCGTGTAGTGCGTGTGGCGTCCTTGTTGGCTGTGCGCACGGCACCCACCACACGCTCCTCCACATTTGCCCGAAGGCAGCTGCTGCCGGCGACCGCCGTGGCCCCCACCCCATCATCGGCCGCCGTTTTTGCCAGCCCACCAGCTGTCTCCTTGGCCACCACCACACCAGCGTCTGCCTTGGCAGCCACCCCACGGTCAGCCGCCGGGGCCATCACCCGCTCCGCCACCGCGGCCTGAAGGCAGGAGGAGGAGGCCGCCGCCGAAGCACAGCCGCTCGGCTTTTGCGTCAGTGGCCTAGCGCGCTACATCAACTTCCTACATGAGGAGGAGGAGTGCGAGGTCGAGAATGCAAAGAGGCTCACCGCCGCCGTGGCCGCAGCAGACGCCGCAGCTATGTCGCGAAATGAGGAGATCTACACCGAGTCCTGCCGCTTCGAGGAGGCGCGTCAGGAGCGGCGGAGGGCAGCAGCGGCAGCCGACGAATTTGACTCTTCCAGCTCGTCGGTAGGCTTCTCCTCCTCTGCCTCTTACTGAACGCGCTCGGCAGAGGAGAAGGCTGCTAGCAGTAGCACGAAGCCCCTCCGGAGTATATTTAGGGGCTATTTTATTCAGTTCATCTAACTATAGATATGGTTGAACTATCCCACCTACTTTAAATTAGCTATTTCAGTACGTGGTTGGCAACAAATGGGGAAAAGTTTGTTCGATTCAGCTGTCGAGTTGAACTATTTTGTACAAAGACCAATGCTTGATCTATGAATGAAATCTCTGTTTATTGAATTTCAGTTGCAAAATTGCACCGTAATAGTGATTTTGTTCTTGTAAAATTGGACAAATCTCAGTGTTTCCAATTTGACAAATGAAAATTTACCCAATATGATAGATTCGAATCATACCTGACTCCTGCTGCCAATGCATCGATCGGTGCTTACATGGGGTGCTTAGTGTATTAAATGTCTTAGCAACTCAAGTCCACAATGCATTGTTGCTGAGGTCCCTTCATTTAATGATTTAGCAACTAAACTCTTGCATGCATTGGTGAGTTTCCTTCATTTAAGTGTTTTGCCAAGGTTCACGCGCTTGGCATTGTTTCTTCATGTGGTCACCAAACTGATATGTCTCCTTAATTACCATCCCACATCAGATTTTTTGCATACATGGCAACCTCAGCAGTTAGCACCGGTACAAGGTGTAACATCGGGAAGGGCACACGGGTCATCATTCACAACCGTTTGCGATGATGCAATGAAAATATTCCTTCGCACCAAATTTTCGCTTGGCTTAGTAGGGAAGGAACAATTGCCCTCGGTTTGCATACATGTATTCAGTCTGAAACGTCTTTGACGACTGGCAAAGGACACACCACCCCGATGAGCGTGCGCAGGACATTGCTCGCACGCCACCCGTCTACTCAAACACCTGTCCGCACGCTACCTCCTTGCCAATACAGATAGCGACACGTGGCCCGCACGTAAATGGTCCGTTGAACGTCCACGAATTATAAATAATACGCCCGTTTGCGATGGTAACGTGACATGTTTTTGTTCCAAAATGCCTTTGTTGGCTATTAATAATGCTTGCTATTTCTCTCAAAGTGGACACTAAAAATACCACAACATATTTGTGCTTTATATGATGAGGCCCTGCCCAACATAGACCTTGTGACTGTAGTTCATATTTGAATTATGTACATTAAATGCACATAAAACTCAATTAATGTATAAAAAATCCAAAGGAACCCTTAATAATTTCATATTTTTGCAGTACACACCTATTGCTTTATGTTGTTTCTAGAAAAAAATCAAGGAGATAAGAGGCATCGGATGTCGTTTCACCCGCAGATGTGGCATGCATATGTTCCCTAACGGAACCACTGGACACAGCTTATTGTGTGAGAACGTTCGGTTTGTAAGAGGCTTGTGACAAAACATGTCCAAGTTGGTATTTTTTTACCACGGCATATGTGTGCCTTGTCATGACACCATTCCAAGTTTCATGAATTTCTGACGGAGTTTTGGATTTATGAGAATTGGGAAACCAAGTTTCTCGATGTTTGTGGTCGAGCCAACATGCTTAGATGTTTGAAATTCATTCTCATTTCTTGCATGTAACCTAACACATGCATCCAAGGACACATATATGATTTTCAACCCATTTTGCCGCCCCGGACTTTGTGATTGTAGATCAAATTTGAATTATGCACATTAAATAATGCACCGAAAACTCAATTAATGTATTTAAAAGCCAGATGATCCCTTAATTTATTCATATTTTTGCACTTCGCACCAACTTGTCTATGTTGTTTCTATAAAGAAAATCAAGGAGACAAGAGGCATCAGATGTCTTTTCGCCCGCATATGTGACATGCATATATAATGTTCCCTATCGAAATCACAACGCTTCTTGTGAGGAGCTCCGATTTGTAAGGGGATTGTCCAAGAACATGTCCAATTTGGACAATTTTTTTACCATGGCATATGTGTGTCCTTGTCACGACACCATGCCAAGTTTCATGAATTTCTGATGAGTTTTGGATTTACGGGAATTTGAAAACCAAGTATCTCAATGTTTGCGGCCGAGCCAACAGTCAATGAGATGTTAGAAATCCATTCCCTTTTCTTGCGTGGGACCTAAACATGCATCCAGGGAAAGGCATATATTTTTTCAACCTATTTTTCATGTGTTGGACCTTGTGATTGTAGTTCAAATTTGAATTATGCACATTAAAAAGCTAGAAAACTCAATTAATGTGTTAAATAGGTCTCACGAACCATGGAAAAAATACACATTTTAGCATGACTGTCATGTGTTGCTCTATGGTGACTCCAGAAATAAATTCAAGGCGAGAAAAGACAACGGATGTTGTTTCGCACATAAAATGTGAACTTTCCCTATCGAAACACACGACTTTCTTGTGATAACCTTTGGTTTGTAAGAGGCTTTGTGCCAAAACTTGTCCAAAATTGGGCATTTTTTTACCACAACACACACAACAGGGCAATTGATAGCACCATGCCCAAATTTCATGAATTTCTATCAAGGTTTGCATTTACATGAATTTAAAAACTAAGTTTCCGATGTTTGCGGTCGAGTCAAGCCGATGCTATGTTTGAAATTCATTCCCATTTCTTGTGTGGGACCTAAACATGCAGCCAGGGAAACGTATATGTTTTTTCGACATATTTTCATGAGTTGGACCGTGTGATTGTAGTTCAAATTTGAATTATGCACATTGAATGCCTAGAAAATTCAATTAATGTACTTAAAATGCCAAACAAACTGTGTAAGATTCAATTGTTTCGCACGACACATTCATGTTACTCTATGGAGACTCCAGAAATAAATTCAAGGCGAGAAGAGACATCTGATGTTGTTTCGCACATAAAATGTGAACTTTCCCTACCGGAACCACATGACTTCTTGTGAGAATCTTCGGTTTGTAAGAGGTTTGTGCCAAAACTTGTCCCGAACTAGGCATTGTTTTTACCACAACACACATGCACCATGACATGACACCATGCCAAGTTTTATGAATTTTTCACGATATTTGTATTTACTGGAATTTGAAAACACGGCTTCTGAAAGTCTATGGCCTAGCCAAAATACCGAGAGGTTTGGAATTCGTTTAATTTCCATTTCTTGCATGGGACCAAAACATGTATCCAGTGACAAATAGATGATTTTCAACCCATTCAGGTGCACTCTAGTATGTGCTTAACTGCAGTTCAAATTTGAACTATGCACATGAAATGTCTAAAAAACTCTTTAAATGTTTAAAAGGGCCTAAACAAACCATAATAATTCCATATTTAACACACAGTCCTATAGTTGCAAGTTCACTGTAGATAAATGTTATTGCCATCCAAACACCTTCAGTTGCCAATGTAACTTCATTTTTCATTTCAAAGCAATATGAAAAATCAAATACATCGCAAACAGTTCTTGATCATGAAACGTGTGTGATGTGGTATAAAAATATCTTGGGCCAATCCTCATATATGGCTTAGGCCGGAAGCTTCAGTCCACCGTCGGCGCATCAACCACACAGTCACACTTGTTCCCCAAGACCACCGTACTGTTCAAGCGTCGCCGGTGAAAGATGGGGACGTGGATCCGCGTCGTGAGGGCAACTTCGGCGACCCACTCCGGCATGAGAGCGGCTGCATCAACCATGAACGCGCTCACAACATCCTTGAGCGCGGTTGCACTCTCTGACAGGGCGGCTGCGGCCGCCGAAAGGGCAGCTGCTGCATCTGAGATGGCGGCAGCAACATCCGCGACCGGGATAGCAAATGGCGAGAACGGCACAGCAGCTATCTGTTCCTCGGCGGCCGCCGTAGCCCTGATGGTGGCTGCCCATGCCTCTGCCGATGCCGCCCATGCCTAGGTCATGTCGGTCACCACACAAATAGCAGCGGCCTTCTTCGACAATGATCGGCAACCTATGTTCGAAGAGTTGGCAATCGCCGAGAGCGCTCGGGCAGCCGTCCATTTGTCGGCAGCCTCCCTTGCCAAGATGGAGGCCGTCAATGCCCAGACCATGGCCGCCCACACAAAACTCATGGCGGCTTTTTCCAAAGAGATGGCGGACGCGTACAACGAGATGCTTGCAGAGTATGTGGCGATGGATGCCATGGAGCCCCTTCCCCTGGAGGTCGTCGAGTGCGATCTGGTCATGGAGGATGCGGCGGAGATCGACAAGCGTCAGGCAGAACATTAGTCTTTGTTTAGAGCACTGGTCTTTTGTTAGAGTAATGTTTAGGTCAACCAGCTCTGTTTAATTGCTCGATTAAGTAAGTGCGGGCTCTGGTGTAGGCTCTTTTGTATAGTACCCGAATTAGCATTTGATGTTAAATTATGCAACGACGTGGATGACCACTGTAAGCAGGGAAATTTGGACCAAAAATTTGCCGCCATATCCCCATTCCATCTTCCAATTGAAAATGAAATTGAAGTTGATCACACACAATTTTTTGGAACGAACCGTGTGCAATGTAGTACCCAATCTTACGTCGGAAGCTTGGAGACAAACATTTGCATGTCCAAGTTCATCACACACGGGGTATAGCACATGCTTCGTTTGTGATGTGTTGATATCGAGAACTATTCTGCACCAAATGAAAATTTTGGGCTGCCGCGGAAATATCTACCTCCCTCGCCCCCCGGTACCAATCTAAAGCCACATTCCCCCCGTTTTCTCTACCTTTCCTAGATCAAACCTTCACTGCTTGCTCGCAGCGCCACCTCCTCGCCGGCGACGCTCCTTCCTGCTGCTCGGCCTCCTCCATCTAGTCAGGTAATCCACACCTCCCCAATACACCCTCACCCCCTCCTCCTCCATCCCACATGGTCCGATCGACGCGACACCTTCCACCCAAATCACCGTCCCATCCTCCAAATAATCGCCGCCGAAAGCCATGGTGCATGTAGTATAGCCAAGATCTCAAAGAGCATTTGGCTGCGGAGAAGCAAATAGCGGCTGCACACGCAAATGAGGCAGCTATGGCTTCCATGCGTGCTGACCCCCAGATCTTGGAGGAGCACCTCGCCGTCGAGGCCACCGTCGACGCCTCGCGCGCTAACGCTGCCACGCGGTTGGCTGCTATAAACGACAGCTCGTGGTCTTTTCTTGAGGGCACCGCCGGTGCGTTCGACAAAGACTTCGATGTGTTTTCTCAGCGTGCCTGTGCTTACCTCAACTCTAGAGCCGGCATGTTGGTGCCGGGGCAGGATCAAGCCACTCACCACTACGAGGTGTGCACCCATGGCATGAAGGCCTCGCCCTCTTACAAGTTGAAGGAGCCCATCATAATCGATATCTCCAACGATGAGGAATAGCTTGTTTTTCTTAGCTTTATCACTAAGGACCTATGTTCACCTAGCTACGCCAGTTAAGCATGTTTCGTTTACCTGTTGCGTGTGCCACTACTGCCTTTCATTTAGAAATTCTAGTGAAATGTCCAATGTAATGCTACTGCAACCTGAACTTCTAGTATGTTCTATTGTGCAATGTGGTGCTTAGTTAACTGTTTCGTTCATTCGTTGTGGTGATCATTTAACTATTTAATTCAATTCTGAAATGTGATGTACGATTGTTGTTGGTACAATTTTGTATTGTTATGCATGTGAGGAATAAATCGAATTTAGATGTACTAAATACATGTGAAACATATAGAATTGATATATTTCCTAGTTCTTAGCACGCTTGGTTTAGTTAATTGGCTTTTCCATGTGGCTCGAACTAATCTGTTGGATCCGCAATGTGTTTATTTTCCATTAACATATTTTACTGATAGTATGCCAAATATCACTTGTAACTTGATCAATATTTGTCTTAAATATGTTGCAGGGGGAAACAATGAGGGATACTATAGTTTACCATCGAGGTTTGCACATCCATGGTCATATGGCTAATAGCACATTATTGTGCAATTGCGGAAACCATTGTAATATTAATGTTTTTGATAATTTGTTCTTGCACATGTAGGTCCTGCTGTAAGAGGTTTAGACCTACTGTTCGACCCTTTTTGCATGTGGGGAAATGAGGTGTCCTTGAATATCAGTCAAATCAAGAAACTCAGAAAGATTGTTAAGATAAAGAAACTAGCTACGAAAAACAACAAGATGTTTGTCTGCACAATCAAGAAGACATCAGTCAACTATAGGATGGCACCATCTCTTTCACCTTGTCCTTTTCCCTTTGCGCCATTTCAAATTTTAGAAAAGATATTTATGCGTATGTTTGTTTTCAGTCCTTCTCAAGGCAGTTCATCGATGATTACGTCTCAAACCACCTGTATGATAAAGATGCGATGAAGGTATTCATACAGCACCCACGGTATAATCTTGAAGTCTTCCTTAAGAGGACGAAGGATGGGCGGGCAATCATCCACAGGCACTGGCCCAAAGTTGCGAGGACCTTCAACATCATTGAAGGCTCAATATTCGCCTTCCGCTTTAACAGTTTTCTAGATGAGATTCATCTGTCTATTTACCGTCTATGATGATACTTAATTTCCAAAGGTTTTAGATGTTGCATTTGAAACTTTGTCTTGTTGTGCAATCGGGTAGCTAGGCAGTATATGCCTATATGATGTTGTACCCTGATGTAATTCAATTATGAAATCCTGGTTGCCGTACTACGAATAAGAAATATATTCTGTGGTTGATATGAAATGTTAATTTGATTACTACATGGATTATAAATAATAGAGCAATCAGGCTGATTATTGGGGCTCCCATTGCAGACGGTTTCTAAGACAACACCATGGGCGATGACCTAAACAAAGCCACACGGTTTCTAGAAAGTTGGCGTGTTGGATCGGTGACCAATCACACACGAATTCTGGTCGACAACTGTGTGCGTTAGGACACCTAATCACAAATGTTTTCACATAGCTAGTGTGTGTGATGGGCAGCCCAATGCCAAACAGTTTCTTCTAGACACCGTGAGTGATGTTTTGAGTAACGCAAACGACAGAATTATAACTATCGTGTGTGATAACCACCCCTATCACAAACGATGTTATGTAGAAAATTGTGTGTGATCTGCAATACGAACATAAACTTACCCTTGGGATTCCCTGTGTGGGATGCTAAGCTCATCTCACACGTCTTCCCCAATATGTCTGTTTGTGATGGCCCTTCCAATCGCAAACGATATATTTTTGCCCATCGTGTGTGCCCAGGTGCAGGCATCGCCGACAGGTTTTCCCTGTCGTGTGGGATAGGCCCCCCTATCGCCCACACATGCAAGGCGACGGTTTACGACTACGTCACGGAAAGGGGTTAAAAAACGTTTGTATAGCACGCGGCTGCACTAGTGTATCAAGTTTTGTGTGGATGAAGCTTTTAAGATTTAGGGAAATCATGATATGAGAGGAATTAACGAGACACAAGAGATCAAGCTTGGGGATGACCAAGGCTCCCCAAGTCAATATTACAAGAAGTATCAAGCATCTAAGCTTGGGATGCCACGTTAGGCATCCCACCTCTCTTCGTTAACAAATATCGGTTAGCCTATGTTAAACCTAAGTTTTTATTTGTTCACATGATATGTACTATTCTTGGAGTGTATTTTTGTTTTCTTTGATGTTTGAATAAAATCCTTGGATCTAAAAATTTATTTGGAGAGAGTCTTCACGTAGCTACTTAATTGTTTAACTACTCATTGATCTTCACTTATATCTTCTTGGAGTAGTTTGTCATTTACTCTTGTGCTTCACTTATATCCTAAGAGTAAATTGCGAATGAATTGAATATCATAAATCTAAAATCATACATGTTGCAAATTTTTAGTGGTAGTTTCACTAGTAAAATCAATTGAAGTTTGAAAATCACAATACTGGTCATACAAGCAATTAATGAATGATTAGTATAAGGAAGAGAACTTTCACATACAAGTATATTATCTTGGACATATTTTATGATTGTGAATACCCATTAATTATTTTCAACCTTGATCAAATTAGTTGAAGTTGGACAAGGAAGACAACGTAATGCGTTATGTTTGGGTATATTTGCATAGAAGTTATATTCTTATGGATCCTCCAGCATGTGGTGCTTGTTCATAACCATTTTCTAGCCAAAACTTCGTACTAAGTAGAGATACTACTTGTGCATCTAAAATCCTTGAGCCAAGTTTCTGCCATGAGTGTCCACCATATCTATCTATATACAATATTACCCTGTCGTTCCAAGTAAATTTGCATGTGCCATGTCTAAAACCTTCAAATAAACATCTTTTTTATGTGCCCGTACTGCTCATGAAGCGACGGGGCGGTCAATATATTCCATGATAAGCGGGTTATTATCATGGTGGGTGTTTATTTACTTGTCAATGCACGAGAGAGGCTGGTAAAAAGGATGGCCAATCTTGCATAATACAAAATAAAATAAACAAGAAACCCCCCTAGAAAGTTGATTGTTTGGAGGGCACCCGTGGATGCGGCTAGCCATGGAAAGTGTTTGAATGGTGGAGGGACCGAGGGAGAGTAAAAAATATATTTTGTTTGGGAACCGCCAGTAATGTGTTTAGCATGAAAGATACCGAAATCCTTTGTCGTGACGTTGACAGGAAAGGCAGACCAGCCAAAATATATTCATCTCTGGTTTAAACTTTGAGCTCTGGCACCTCTGCAAATCCCTGATAACCCCCAAGTTTAGGGGATCGCGACAGTCTTCATGGGTAGTATTTCATCCTAATTTATTGATTCGACACAAGGGGAGCCAAAGAATATTTATTGGCCTTGACAGTTGAGTTGTCAATTCAACCGCACCTGGGATATCTCTTTGTAGCAAAGGTTTTGTAGCACGGCAAATAGTAGTAGCAAAAGTAACAGTAGTAGTGACAACATCAATTTTGTAGCAGTTGTGACAGTAGCAGTAGCAACATGAACTTAGCAAGATTCAGTATATGTAAAGCGTAGGCACGTGGATCGGTGATGGATAATGATTTAGATGACATTGATCATATAACAGTTACACACTAGGGCGACACAGAACTAGCTCGAATTCATCAATGTAATGTAGGCATGTATTCCGTATATAGTCATACGTGCTTGCGAAAAGAACTTGCATGGAATCTTTTGTCCTACCCTCCCATGGCAGCGGGGTCCTATTGGAAACTAAGGGATATTAAGGCCACCTTTTAATAGAGAACCAGAACAAAGCATTAACACATGGTGAATACATGAATTCCTCAAACTACGACAATCACCGGAAAGAATCCCAATTATTGTCACCTTGGGGTATGCGAATCAAGACATGTAATAGGTGCATACAACTTGCAAGATAGGATCCAAATCAATCTTATATTTGTGAAAACATAATATGCTCAGATCTGAAATCATGGCACTCGGGCCCTAGTGACAAGCATTAAGCATAGCAAAGTCATAGCAACATCAATCTCAGAACATAGTGGACACTAGGGATCAAGCCCTATCAAACTTAACTCGATTACATGATCAATCTCATCCAATCCCACCGCCATCCAGCAAGCGTACAAAGGAATTACTCACTCACGGTGGTGAGCATCATGACGGTGTTGATGGAGAAGGGTTGGTGATGACGACGACGACGATTTCCCCTCTCCGGAGCCCAAAACAGGCTCCAGATCGGCCCTCCCGAGGAAGAACAGGAGGTGGCGGCGGCTCCGTCTCGTGAAACACGATGAAAACTTCTCTTTGATTTTTTTCTCCGAAGATGTGATTTTATAGGACTGGAATTAGGCTCGGAGGAGCCACAAGGGCCCCACAGGCCATCAGGGCGCGGCCTAGGGGGGCGCCCTGATGTGTGGTGGCCCCTGGCACACCCCCTCCGGCAGGTCTTTGCTCCATAAATCATTATAATTCTAAAAAATAATTCACAAAAAGTTTCGTCCGATTCCGAGAACTTTTATTTCCGCACAAAAATAACACCAAGGTAGTTCTGTTGAAAACAACGCCAGTCCGGGTTAGTTTCATTCAAATACTGCAAATTAGAGGTCAAAACCAGAGCAAAAGTGTTTGGAAAAGTAGATACGTTGGAGACGTATCAACTCCCCCAATCTTAACTCATTGCTTGTCCTCAAGCAATTCAGTTGACAAACTGAAAGTGATAAAGAAAACTTTTACAAACTCTTTTGTTCTCGTTGTTATACACATGCTTAGCTAGTGTTCAAGTTTTCAGCATAAATTATAAATGACCACATCCATGATAACAATTAGGCATCATATCAACTCATGGCAATACATAACCAACTAGCAAGCAAATAATAAGATGTCTCACATGCCAACACTTATCAAAATGATCACGATATAATATGGTGTCATGGTATTTCGCTAGCCCCATCTGAGACCGCAAAACATAAATGCAGAGCGCCTCTAAGGTTCAATAAGCGACTAAACATTATAATTCAGAGTAGAAAAGATCCAATCATGCTCGTATCCAACATTAACTAGACTCAATGCATAAAAATGACAATAGTGCTCTCTGGTCTGATGCTTATGGTAAGAGGATGATGACTCAACATAAAAATAAATAGATAGGCCTTTCGCAGAGGGAAGCGTTGATTTGCAGAGGCGCGAGAGCTCAAGTTTTAAAACAGAGTTGGAATATGGTTTTTGAGTGGTGCACTTATCCTGTCAACGTCACGACAAAGGTTTTCAATATCTTCCATGCTAAACTCATTATTGGCGGTTCCCAAACAGAATAGTAAAGTTTACTCCTATCCACCATCCATACACAAACCATGGCTGGCCGAATCCACGGATGCCTGACAACATGTCCACTGTCCCAAGGAGTTTTGTTTAATTAATTTTGATTATGCAGGACTGGGCATCCTTTTACCAGCCTCTCTCGCGCAATGACGGCAAATAAAGGACCTTCTTGAGAATAACTCATTTAGCATGGAAAATATTGACCACCTCGTCGCTCCATGAGCGAGATGCGTGCACAAAATAGATGTTTATTTGAATGTTTAGAGATGGCACATGCAAATTTACTTAGAACGGAAGGGTAATACCGCATATAGGTAGGTATGGTGGACTCATGTGGAATAACTTGGTTTAAAGGTTTTGGATGCACAAGCAGAATTTCCGCTTAGTACAGGTGAAGGCTAGCAATAGGTTGGGAAGCGACCAACTAGAGAGCGAAAATGGTCATGGGCATGCATTGCGAATAATTAACATTAGACATAGCATGAGTAGGATATGAACACTCTGAATTTAAACATCATGAATGCTACATTGGTTTTGAATCAACTTCATGTTTGCACATGGGCCAAGTCAAGCCGCTTGAATTTCTCAGAGGGAAATACCATACTACCATACCACATGATAACCATTTTAGTGCATGTTGATCTATAAGATAAATCATTATTCACTACTAGCTGTTTAAGCATGGCATGAAAAGCTGTAATCTCTAATTGTCATCATGAACATGTTCACTCATAATATACTGAATCGAGATCGAACGAGCTAAACATATTTACAAAAACGGAAAACAAGAAGAGTTCATACCAGCTTCCCTTGCCACAATCACTTCGTCAAATATCGTCATTATTGCCTTTCACTTGCATGACCGAATAATGTGATAATAGTAATAGTGCAAGAATACCGTGGACTAAGCTGAAATCTGCAAGACAGTTTGAACAAAGGAGAAGACAAGGTAATATTGGCTCTGTGTTAGGTAAACATTAAAGCATATAAGATCCAGTCAACATTTTCATCGTGGTCTTTTCCTTTCAAGAACTCAACCAAAATAAAAGAAATTCAGTGAAACAAACTGAAATATTTTTGGAGTTTTTGTTTTTCTCAAGCAAGCAAATAAACTAAGGGAAAACAAGAACAAGAAAAACTATTTACATGAGAAAGCTCCCAACATGCAAAGGAAATCTTTTTGGGTTTTCTGTTTAGTACTAGGATAATTAAAGCGGCAAAAGAAAACTAAAAAGAAGCGAGAAATATTTTTGGTTTTTCCAAAGTTTTTCAAAAACACAAGAAGAAAGCAGAAAAATAAATTTAACATGGGAATACAGTGAAAGAGGATGAACATTGACAATTTATATGAAGTACGTGAACATGAATGTAACGTCGGTGAGAGATACGTACTCCCCCAAGCTTAGGCGGTTGCTTGCCTTGGTGATCACCACTGATAGTCTGTAAAATGGTTAGAGTGATAGCTTGTGGCGGCGTTCCTGGCCGCCTCCTCCACTAAACGAGTAGCCTCCACTGCAGCCTTGTATTCCTGCACCTCCTCCTCGAGGACATAATGACGCTGTCGAGCCTAAAAATCAAAGAGGGCGGATGCAGGCAAAGTGACAGACACAGGCGTATATTTATCAAATATTAAATTATATTCATAACCCCTAGCGCGGTTTACAATAAACTCATGATAGCGCATAGCGTCAAAGTCTAAATATCTTTCAAGCAGGATAGGATCATTAGGTTGAGGCGACACTCCTAGCCTTGCAGCTACGCGTGAGGCATAAATCCCTCCATACAAATCACCATTGCTAGAATTAGAGTGCAACCTTCGGGAAACAATCGCCCCAAGGTTATAGTTTTGTTCACCAGTTACAACAGTGTGGATAAGACTTAAATCAGGGGCACATAAAGCACTACAATCTTGTTTCCATACTACGCATTTCCCATTAAACAGCGCAAAGTAACGAATAGCGGGAAACTGTATACTTTTAATTCTTGCATGTGTTACCCCCCTATCTTCTCCAACACATAGGCTATTGAGAAACATATCATAATCAGTTTTTGAAGGTTTCTCAGTTGAGCCCCAGAGTGGAAATTTGCAAGCAATGGAGAAATCTTCTAGAGTCATGCTAAATGATTCATCATACAATTTAAATAACACTCTAGAAGCATGCGATTGATAACGAAAACCTTGCGTAAATGTACGGGTAAGGTCATAGTGTTGGACACACTTATCTGCGAGGAAATCGGTGAGGCCGGTATTATAAATGAATTGGTCAAATTCATCCTTAATGCCTGCACCTATCATCAAATCTTCACTTGGCCACCGACAAGATTTGGCGTCAGCCATAACTATCCGGTTAACTCGTGGCTCGATGTATACTTGTCGTACTGAGTTCCCACTAGATGACTCACCCGAGGTGAGTCCTCTCGAGGATCTCCTCCTAAAGAAACTCATCTTCCCAAGAACAAATTTCTGAAATTTTTGAGCCACAAACTTATGTCAATAAAACTTTGTAAGATTGATAGCAACTACTCATATGGGTGCCTAGAGGCCATATCAAGCACTCATACTACTTGGAACTCAAAGAATCGAACATGCAAGCTCATTTTCTGTAGCACCAAGTGCAACACAATATGCAAAATATAAACCACTAAAACAAAAACTAATTGGAGGGATGGAGGAGTCACATACCAAGGAACAATTCCTCAAAACAGTTTCAGAAACGGAGTTCCGAGCAAAGAGATCGAAAATTTCACTTTCGGGGTGAAGAACACGGCAGAGAGATGGCTAGATTTTTTTTGCTGGAGGTAGGAGAGAGTGTGGGACGAAGGGTTAAGGCAGGGGCCCCTTGTGGGCCCCACAAGCCATCAGGGCGTGGCCTAGGGGGGGCGCCCTGATGTGTGGTGGCACATAGGTGCAGTCCCCTGCTGTTATTTTTATGCCAATATTTTTTATTTATTCTAGAAAAAATCATGTTAAATTTTGTGGCATTCTGAGACTTTTTATTTTTGGGCATTTTCTACGCACGGGGAAAACAGAAAAACGGAAAACCATGCTAATTTATTTTATTCAAAGTGAAAATAACAGAGGATAAACTTTTTGATACAGAGAGTTGTGAATACTAAATTCATCAATCACATGCCTTTCGGAAAGGATCCATTAATAAGGTTGATCAAGTCTTATTAACAACCACTTCCGGTTAGCATGAAATCGAAGAATTCTCGTATATCACTAGGTTACCTCAATGGGGATTTGCATATCCCGAACAATAAGATTATAATATCTCTTCTTGATAGTAGGTAGAGGAATTGCAAAGCTTCCAATGATAACCGTGCGAGTAGGCTCAATGACATTAATATTATTAACCAAAGTTTGCTTCTTCGGAAAATGCACGGTATGTTGCTTGCCATTGATGTGAAAGGTAACCTTTCTTTTATTACAATCAATAACAACCCCTGCAGTATTTAAGAAAGGTCTACCAAGGATGATCGACATATTGTCATCCTCGGGTATATCAAGAATAACAAAGTCTGTCAAGATAGTTGTCGGTCTCGAAACCGGCGGATATCGGGTAGGGGGTACTGAACTATGGAACGATGGTAACAGTGGACGAAGGAGACGATGTTTACCCAGGTTCAGGCCATCGTAAGGAGGTAAAACCCTATGTCCTGCTTGATTATATTGCTGAGTATGAAGGTTTACAACCTCGAGATCACACGAGTTAAACCCTAATGAATTGAGTTCTCTACAAACTAAGACCCCTGGTTTATATAGACACTAGGGGTCCCTAGGGTTACAAATGGTCAGTTTCCATCCGGGCATAGATACGTCCATCCTTTCTTGGAGGACACACCAAGTCTTTGGAATATTCCCCATAAGCCTAGGGTCATTTCGTAGTCCGGCCTTCCCAAAGATGCCATAATGCGGCCCATCGGGCCGGACTATAAGAGATAAGTCAGCGGCCCGAGGACCCCTTAATCCCGGACTCCCTGAGTAGCCCCCGAACTAGCCTCCAACGCCGGTCTTTAGGTCATTAGCTGTTCCGCACATCTAGAGTGTTCGGCTTGCGGGGCGACTTACTTTTTTCCTTTCATGCTTCGACAATCCTTAGCTCAGCCACCGATGACACCTCTCTGTCCGAACATACCTTGCTTAGCCTTGAAGGCCAAACGCCCGAGTGTGAATAGTACCCTTCCTGACAACTTTCCTGACAAAAGGTTCAAATGGGTCGTGGCCATTTCAACTAGTTACAAAAAGTTGATTCGCGGTTCGAGGCCGCCTTTTTATTGGCACGTTCAATTGACGTGAAGATCGTGCTCCATTTTTTACGGGATATGATCAATGATTTGGGCTATCCCACGCGCGCATAACGGGGCAGTCGCTTTGGAACTAGCGTAGCTCACGGTGCAGTAAGGGGATGCTTGGTGTTACGGCCTTCCATAAAAGGGGAAAACGCCTTCACAGTCCTTCCACGCTCCCCAGATTTGCTTTCTCCAACCTTCCCCGCTCCGAGCGCGCAGATCTAATCTTTCTCCAGCCCTTCCTCCAACACCCCTTCTTATTCCCCGAGCACGACCATGGCTAGTTCGGGCTCGCAAGGCAAGTGGGAGGCGTCGTGCGTCACCGAGGACGACATCCAAGAGCTGAAACGCACCTGCTACCTCTCGGTCGACGTCACCCACCGTGCCCCCGAAGAGGGCCAAGTGATCCCCACGCCATAGCCCTGGGAGCGGGTAGTGTTCATCCCCCATTTCATCCGGGGACTGGGCTTCCCGCTGCACCCCTTTGTGAGGGGTTTGATGTTCTTCTACATGTTGGACTTCCACGACCTTCCCCCAAAGTCCATTATGCACATATCGGCCTTCATCCTCGTCTGCGAGGCCTTTCTGTGGGTCCAGCCACACTTCGGCTTATGGCTGAAGGTCTTCAACGTCAAGCCGAGGACCATGAGCAGCCAGCACGTGGACTGTGGGGGGAGCGGTGATCAGCAAGCTCCCTCGGGTGCAGTGGCCGGACGGCAGCTTCATCGACACCATCAAGACCTGGCAGAAGGAGTGGTTCTATATTACCGAACCGCGCGTTGCAGATTGGGCGGACCTTCCCGAATTTAGATCTGGCCCTCCCACGAGGCTGACTTTGTGGATCAAGAAAGGGCTGGACTGGGGGTCGGCCTCTGAGGTTAAGGCGCTGCAGGAACGCATCGGAAAGATGCTGGAGGCAAACATTGGCCTGACCAATGTGGTCCAGGTCATGCTTCGTTGCCGCCTCCTCCCCTGCCAGCTCCAAGCCACACCGATGTGGGCCTACAAGTCAGACGATCCTCCCACCATGCGCAAGCTCTACCGCACCACTCGGGAGAAGTTGTGGAAGGCGCTGTTCAAGCCCCAGGAGGAGTGGCCGGCCAAGGATGAAGACACCGGCCTGGACGCTGAATACCCACCGCTTAAGGTGAAGCTTCAATCTTTCTATTTTCAGGTTCAATCTTTTAGCAAGGATTCTAATCTCTTCTCTCCTGATTTCCCCAGGGCTGGCTGGCTAAGGCTATGCGGATCAACGGCCCTGCCCCGCTGCCCGAAGCCCCTAGGTCGACCCTCCTGACGACGATGCTGGTCTAGGCGCCATACTTGGCGCTAGAGAAGAAGGACAAGAAGAATAAGGGCGAGAAGAAGGAGACCCGAGATGGTCTTCGCCCAAGAGGTCCTTTGGATGCTAAGTCCGGGGAGACCGTACCCTCCTCCGCTCACGAGGAGGAGCAGACGGAGGAAGAGGGAAATCGATTCCCCCCAGCAAAGGAAAAGGGCGGCATCAGTAGATGCCGAGGTGGACTCAGCTCCCCCCTCTCCGAAGAGGCCCTACAGGTTCAAGGTGACCTTGCCCGATGTCAGCCCGGATTCCGATGAGGAATCCGAGGCGTTCGAGAGGATCCCGCGAAGGGTCCTCAAGACCAAACCCGCAACCCAGAGGTACGGATTCCGAATATATTGCTTGTGCAGGATTTTTGCTGTTGACCGAACTAATGCCTCCCATGTTGTAGCCCGGCCCGCGATCTCCCGACCGAGCAGGTCTCCGAGGGAGATCCCCTGCTAGCCAAGCTGGCGGAAAGCGGGACTGCGTCCCGCACATCCCCTCGAGCCACCGACGAGGCCGTGGAGGTGATATCCCGGCGGACGCCTCCTCGGCTGAATACTAAGGGTGAGGAAGTCATGACCGAGGCTCAGACCTCAGTGGCCGAGGACCAGGAGACCGCCCCCCTCCTGGAAAACAAAGAGGGAGGTTGTGAGTCGTCGAGGCTTCCTCCAAAGACGGCTACGGAGACTGACGAGGCTCCGATATCGACTACTCTCCCTTCACAAGAAGGAGGAGATGTGGTGCCGCCACCGGTGCCACCTGTGATGGGGCAGGCCACAACCGGGTGGCCAGCCACAATGGAGGAGGCCTTGCGTAGCTCCGTCATCACCGAAGACCAGAGCATCCTTATGGGTGCGGTCCTGAAAGGCATTCAGTCCGTTGATAGCGGCTTGAAGGAGGCCTTCGGCGGTGTCTTGACTGGCTTCAAGGTAAGTCATGTAACGCACCTCTCTCTGAGTGGAATTTGTTCGTGAAATATATATATTCCAGATAGGTATAGTAGCCCCTGAGCCCTGGGTAAGTTTAGAAAACTTACCCGGGGATCAGAGGATCTCAGGTTCCGAGTAAAATCAATATTTTGATTGTCGCCGGAGATGGTCTGGAAAAGAGGGTCTAGGACCAACAATTCCGATGTGTGTCTCACATAATCTTTGATGTGCAGGCCTCGTCATCGGCAGTAGCTGTCCACGATGTGGAGCTGGCTGAGCTCAACCGGAAGCTCAAGAGCTCCGACGAGGAGCTGGGCCATCTGAACAGGCGGTTTGATGAAATGCAAGGTGAGTAGGAGTTTTAGAGACCTTATCCAATCCTCTTTGATTGAGGTTCTTGAGTTTTTGAATCCTTGATGTTTGGTCTTCCCTTGCATTTGCAGCCGTTTCATCCGAGGTAGAAAACCTCAAGGCCGAGCTAGAGAAGGCCAAGCGGGAGGCTGCCGATCATAAGGTGGCGGCCGACTAGGCGGCGGCCGAACTGAGCTCCTTGAAGGCTGTCAGCGAAAAGCACGAAGCTCGGGTGGCCGAAGTGTAGTAAGAACACCAAGATGCCAGCACTAAGTGCGAGGCTCTTGAGCAGAAGACCAAGGATCAGGCGGCGGAACTATCCACATTGTCTTTCGATCTTAAATCGGAGTGTCTGGATAGGCGGTCTTATGAGGAAGAACTCTGCCAAGTCAGGATGATCGCGGATGGTAAGTCGTACTTACTTCAATGCGCCTTTGGTGGTAACAGGTTTGCTCGTCTTACACGACTATGGCGTTCCTCAGGCGCCTTCACGGACTTTCCGAGGAGTGCGGCAGACGCGGCCAAGCACTTTGCGGCTCGGGACGGGGATGCAGAACAGAGGCTGTTCTAGGCACAGTTTCAAAACCCTGAGCCTCATCCCGTCCTTAGCCAGCAGATGAACCCGCTGATGGAGCTGCATCGAATGTCAGAGCCAGCCTTAAAGGACCTTTGCATTCGGTTGTGGCCTTCCGAGCCCCTGCCAAGTAGTTACTTCGGCCTGGTGCAGAAGCTCTGCGACGCCTCCTCCCGTATTGAGGTCGTGAAGCATTCTGTGTGTATTGAGGGAGTGATGTCTACTACGCAACCTTCTTCTTGTAGACTCGTGTTGGGCCTCCAAGTGCAGAGTTTTGTAGGACAGTAGCAAATTTCCCTCAAGTGGATGACCTAAGGTTTATCAATCCGTGGGAGGCGTAGGATGAAGATGGTCTCTCTCAAACAACCCTACAACCAAATAACAAAGAGTCTCTTGTGTCCCCAACACTCCCAATACAATGGTAAATTGTATAGGTGCACTAGTTCGGCGAAGAGATGGTGATACAAGTGTAATATGGATGGTAGATATAGAGTTTTGTAATCTGAAAATATAAAAACAGCAAGGTAGCAAGTAACAAAAGTGAGCACAAACGGTATTGCAATGCTTGAAAACAAGGCCTAGGGTTCATACTTTCACTAGTGCAAGTTCTCTCAACAATACTAACATAGTTGAATCATATGTAAATCCCTCACGTGCGACAAAGAGTTCACTCCAAAGTCACAAATAGCGGAGAACAAATGAAGAAATTATTGTAAGGTACGAAACCACCTCAAAGTTATATTTGCCGATCAATCTTATGAGCTATCCCTATAAGTGTCACGAACAGCCCTAGAGTTCGTACTAAACTAACACCTTAAGATACACATCAACCAAAACCCTAATGTCACCTAGATACTCCAATGTCACCACAAGTACCCATGGGCTTGATTATACGATATGCATCACACAATTTCAGATTCATCATGTTCAATCCAACACAAAGAACTTCAAAGAGTGCCCCAAAGTTTCTACCAGAGAGTCAAGACGAAAACATGTGCCAACCCCTATGCATAGATTCCCAAGGTCACGGAACCCGCAAGTTGATCACCAAAACATACATCAAGTGGATCAATAGAACATCCCATTGTCACCACGGATATCCCATCGCAAGACATACATCAAGTGTTCTCAAATCCTTTAAAGACTCAATCCGATAAGAAAACTTCAAAGGGAAAACTCAATTCATCACAAGAAGATAGAGAGGGGAAAACTCCATATGATTCATCTATATTAATAAAGCTCGCGGTACATCAAGATCGTGCCATCTCAAGAACACGAGAGAGAGAGAGAGATCAAACACATAGCTACTGGTACATACCCTCAGCCCCGAGGGTGAACTACTCCCTCCTCGTCATGGAGACCGCCGGGATGATGAAGATGGCCTCCGATGATGGTTTCCTCCTCCGGCAGGGTGCCTGAACGGGCTCCCGATTGGTTTTTCGTGGCTACAGAGGCTTGCAGCGGCGGAACTCCCGATCTAGGTTTGTTTCTGGGGGTTTCTCTATTTATAGGAATTTTTGGCGGCGGAAACAAGTCAGGGGGGGGGGGGTCCACGAGGCGACGACAAGCCAGCAGGGCGCGCCCTAGGGGGGTGCCCTAGGGGCTTGTGGCTGCCTCGTGGCACTTCTGGCCCAACTCCGATGCTCCGTGGGTCTCTTTCGGTCCATAAAAAATCACCGTAAATTTTTATTCCGTTTGGACTCCGTTTGATATTCCTTTTCTGTAAAACTCAAAAACAAGGAAAAAACAAAAACTGGCACTGGGCTCTGGGTTAATAGGTTAGTCCCAAAAATAATATAAAGTTGTAGTAAAATGATTGTAAAACATCCAAGAATGATAATATAACAGTATGGAACAAGCAAAAATTATAGATACGTTGGAGACGTATCAGGGAGCGCGGATGGCTTTTGCGAGGACGATGATGCACTGGCCAGGGGTGAATCCACTCGAGATGGCTACAGCGGCCCCGCCACCCGGGAAGGAGCATAGGCGCCCCGAGCTGTATTTCGCTGCTGCAATGGAGGGTGCTCGGTCGGTAGTGACCCAATGCCCTAAAGATGTAATTTTCAAGTGAACATGTTATTGTATGCCCGATGAATATTGTATTTTGATAATACGTATGCATGGTTTATCATTGTTTGGCGTTCTGATTATTTTGACTCCTATGTGGCCGTTTTTGGAACTGAAAGTTGCCAGTCGTCGGCTTTAACCCCCATGTAGTTGTTACAAGAGGTGTTCCGTCATCCACAGTATTATCCTTAGCCGTATTATCGGAACCCATAGGCGGTAGTGCGAGAGGTGGGAACGAGGCAATCAGACTATGCGGCTTACTGCTTTCACTTAGCCGGAGGAGCTTGACTGCGGGGGCTAATTACTAGTCCCTAGTGTTGTGTGGTGTTCGGGTGAACCGGGGTAGAAACCATTACCACGTGGCTTGCAATAATGCAAGCCCCTCGTATGACACGGAATAATCTCTATCGATTTTTAGTTTGACACTTGTGTTTGGATTGCAGACCGGTTCGCGCTTATTATGACGGTCGATTTTCGGCTTTCTCCACTGAGGTACCTCACCAGGCAAGCTAGAAATACAATCGCAGTGGTTCTCCCTTTACCCTTTTAGCTGAACGAGCAGAACGTAAGAGGGTAAGCATAGGAGCGGGGCAACCCAACCTTTGACCTAAGACACAATTCGGAACCGATGCATATAACGCAAAAAATCCGACACGCTGGGCATATAAAGGATAATGCCAGGACAATGCTTGGGACGAGATTTATAGCTAAGCCCCCCGGTTTATTGACCGGGTGCATCGAAATTGTACCGAACAGTTTCGCTTCCAGAGGCGGGGAGGTGGAAAGCATTATAAAATGCCATCATTGGACCATAAAAGATGATCTCTATTTATTATGAATTTTTACAATTTGTACTGCAGGCATAACTATTACAGGTATGTTTAGAAACAAATGCATACAAAGGGGAGGATCGATCAGGGCTCTTGGTCCGTGGCTTGATGTCCCTGACATGTCCTTGTGTGCCTCCATTCCTTTGCTCTTGACGAGTGGTATGCCCCTTAAAAGGTGGTTATAATCGGCGAACAGACCTTTGGGGGAGGTACATGTTTAAATCGCCGGGACATGCATGAGTTTGACGCCTGCTGTGCTGAGAGTAGTTCGGTCGAACCGACCACTCTGTTGTGATGAGGTGTCCCCCCGCAGCTGCCCATGGTATTTTAAGTGCAAAATTGTGCCTTCTCGGTACGTACCTGATGGGTAGCGGGGCCGTGCTGTGGGGGGCGCGTCCCTATTTGTGCTGAACGGGAGGCTGCTCCGAGAGATCGGGTCGTGCTCGGATCCGCTTGTTCGCCTGTCGCAGCTTGTCGCCTGGTTGGGGTCCTGGTACCTCGATACCAGACTGGAATTCGGCCGCTAGAGCCGCTGTGTGTTCTTCCGTCCGGAGTGAGCGCTCCGTATTGCCGTTGAAGATGATGACCCCCTTTGGCCCGGGCATCTTGAGTTTCAGGTATGCGTAGTGGGGAACGGCGTTAAAGCGAGCGAACGCTATACGGCCGAGCAGGGCATGATAGCCGCTGCGGAAAGGCACTATATCGAAGATCAAGTCCTTGCTACGGAAGTTATCGGGCGAGCCGAACACTACTTCCAGCGTCACGGTACCCGAGCACCATGCTTCTACGCCAGGGATGATTCCCTTGAAGGTAGTGTTGCTAGGTTTAATTCTTGACAGGTCGATACCCATCTTTTTTACTATATCTGAGTAAATCAGATTAAGGCTGCTTCCTCCGTCCATAAGGACTCTAGTGAGGTGGAACCCATCGATAATGGGGTCCAGGACAAGGGCGGCCGAGCCTCCATGACGGATGCTGGTAGGGCGATCCCTACGATCAAAGGTGATCGGACAAGCCGACCACTGGTTGAACTTCGGAGCTATGGGTTCTACGGCGTAGACCTCCCGAAGCCGATCATGTTCACAGTTTTGACCTCGGGAGGGAATTGCTTTTGCCCGCCATTGTTCGGCCTGCGAGGTTCTTCATCATCCTCGCTTCGTGGGCTCTTGCTTTGTTCCTCGGCTACGAGCTTGCCTGCTTGCTTGAACACCCAACAGTTTCTGTTGGTGTGGGTGGCCGGCTTCTCTTGCGTGCCGTGGATTTGGCAGGGCCTGTCCATGATTCGGTCCAAGGCGATAGGGCCATCGCTGTTCCCTTTAGGGGGCTTCTTCCGCTGTCCAGGTTTTGGGTTGCAGAAGCCGGCGTTGCCAGCCGTGTTTTCTGAGTCGCCATTGCTATGGCGGCGCTTATTTTTGTTCCACCTTGGCTTCTCGTTACCGTCCCGCACTTCAGAGGTGCCGGGGTCTTTGGGATTGTGGCTTCGGCGAGCTAGCCAATTGTCTTCGCCCGCGCAAAAGCGGGTCATAAGGGAGGTGAGGGCTGATACGTCTCCAACGTATCTATAATTTTTTCTTGTTCCATGCTGTTATATTATCATTCTTGGATGTTTTACAATCATTTTATAACAACTTTATATCATTTTTTGGGACTAACCTATTGACATAGTGCCAAAGTGCCAGTTGCTATTTTTGCTTGTTTTTTACTTCGCAAAATATCAGTACCAAACGGAGTCCAATCGCGACGAAATTTTTTGGAGATATTTTCTGGACCAGAAGACACCCAGTGGGCCAAAGAAGTACCAGAGAGGTGGGCTGTGGAGGCCACAACCCACATGGGCGCGCTAGGGGACCCCCGGCTCGCCCTGGTGGGCTGTGCCCTCCACGGGGCCCCCTCCACCACCTCTGACGCCTATAAATTCCCAAATATTCAGAAAACCCTAGGAGAGTCGACGAAACACAATTCCAGCCGCCGCAAGTTCCAGAACCTCGAGATCCAATCTAAACACCATCACGGAGGGGTTCATCTTCTTCATAGGTGCCTCTCCGATGATGCGTGAGTAGTCCACCATAGACCTACGGGTCCGTAGGCAGTAGCTAGATGGCTTCCTCTCTCTCTTTTGATTCTCAGTACAATATTTGATGTAAACTTTTGCGGTGTGTTTGTTGGGATCCGATGAATTTTGAGTTCATGATCCGTTTCTATCCATGAATATTATTTGAGTCTTCTTTGATCTCTTATATGCATGATTAGTTATAGCCTCACATTTCTTCTTCGAATCTTTGGTTTAGTAAGGCCAACTAGATCGATTTTTATTGCCATGGGAAGAGGTGCTTTGTGATGGGCTCGATCTTGCGGTGTCCTTTTCCAGTGACAGAAGGGGCATCAAGGCACGCATGTATCGTTGCCTTTAAGGATAACAAGATGGGGTCTATTCCTACATGAATAGATCTTGTCTACATCATGTCATCGTTCTTATTGCATTACTCCGTTTTTCCATGAACTTAATACACTAGATGCATGCTGGATAGCGGTCGATGTGTGGAGTAATAGTGGTAGATGCAGGCAGGAGTCGGTCTACTTATCTTGGACGTGATGCCTATATAATGATCATCGCCTTTGATATCGTCATGATTATTTGATCTTCTATCAATTGCCCAACAGTAATTTGTTCACCCACCATGTGCTATACTCATGAGAGAAGCCACTAGTGAATCCTACGGCCCCCGGGTCTACTTTTCCAACGTATTGCTTTCCGATCTATCTTTTTACCTCTTTGTTTTTAGATCTACTAAACCAAAAATCCTAAAATATATTGCTGCCCTTTTTATTTGCTCTTTTTATTTTGTGTTCTTGAGAGATCTATCTCTCCTATCTATCACTACCTAATCTATCTTTTTACCGTAGAGAGATTGACAACCTCTCTTTCGCGTCGGGTTGCAAGTATTTGTTATTTGTGTGCATGCGCTGCTTATTGGGTGGTGGTGATCCTCCTACTGGTTCGATAACCTTGGTTTCATAACTGAGGGAAATACTTACCGTCGCTGTGCTGCATCATCCCTTCCTCTTTGGGGAAATACCGATGCAGTCTCAAGCCACGTCAAGGGCAGACATAGTTCTCGATTGTCCTGGCCGAGATGGCGAGCTAGCCATTCGTCCCGGATGTGGTGTCTGAACGAGGCTATCGCCTCAACGTCCGGACAGTCAATGTTCTGGTTCTTCTTAGTTAAGAACCGGTTCCAGAATTGCCTGGCCGATTCACCGGTCTTCTGGACGACGTTGCTTAGGTCGAAAGAGTCCGGGGGCCGGACGTAAGTGCCTTGGAAGTTGGACCTGAAGGCATCTTCGAGCTCCTCCCAGCTCCCAATGGAGTTCTCGGGGAGACTGTTTAGCCAGTGTTGAGCTTGTCCCTTCAATTTGAGTTGTAGGTATTTGATGGCATGGAGATCGTCTCCTCTGGCCATATGGATGTGGAGGAGGAAGTCCTCGATCCAGATAGCCGGGTCCGTCGTTTCGTCGTATGATTCTATGTTGACGGGTTTGAATCCTTCGGGGAACTGGTGCTACATGACCTCGTCTGTAAAACACAGCGGGTGTGTGGCGCCTCTGATCCGGGCTACGTCACGCCGGAAATCAGCTATTGGGTGAGCCCGGTATTGTTCCTGGTTTCTGTGGTTGCGGTCGAGCCACGATCGGTAGCTGTCCCATCTAATGGGGGAGCGTCCCCTAGATCCATAAATGGACCTGGCGTGACGTGACCTATAGTCCAGGTCATGCCGAAGATCGTATCGATCCTCAGGCTGTGCTGGTCCCTTTCCTCTCCTACGAGGTGACGTGGGCCAGTACTCGGCGTCTTGAGCCACCTTATCCTGTCCTCGAGGGGGGCGGTCCGGCTGGTTATACTGAGTGCGCCTGGGAGATTCGGGCTCAAGGGCCTCGTCGTCGAATTGCGGCAGCAGGCGCCGGCGAGGGTAACTCCTCTTTTGGTCTGGCCGCTCAGTGCCGAACCCTTCTTCGGCCGCCAGAACTTTTGTCCATCTGTTGTTGATGGTGTCTTGTTCGGCTTTGAGCTGTTGTTGCTTTGCCTTTAAGGTCCGAGCTGTAGCTATGAGCTGTTGCCTGAATCGTTCTTGGTCCTCGGGGTTTTCGGGGACGGCTAAGTTTTCGGCTTCGAGGTTTTCTTCCTCTACAGCATGTGGGAAGTAGTCATCATCCTCAGAATCATTGACGTCCTCAGCGTCTTGCTGATTCGTGAGCCATTCCGGGTCCTCCAACGGCTCCGCGGGGGCTTCAGGGTCGCCGAGGCCCTCTGGGTATCTATTTCTCCGGTGTCTGTAATGGCCTCCCTTCCCTTGTTGGTCTTGGATCGCTTGCGTTGTTTCCGGCGTCTTGATGCTTCGCCGGATTTTTCGCCATTCTTCTTGGGGGTGTAGTTCTCCCTATCGTTAGGGGTGTCCACCATATAGACATCATAGGTCGAGGTGGCCATCCACTGCCCGGTGGATACGGGGGCGGGGTCGCCGATCTCTTCCTCCATGTGTTTTGTCTCTTCAGAGGCGTAATCCAACATGTCGGTTAAGTCTTCCACAGTGGCTACCAGATGGGCGGCGGGTGGGCCGTAGAATTTCCCGTAACCGGCCTCTAGGTCGACCGGAACATGGGTCGAGGTAAGATCGTCCTCGATCTCCATCAACTAGATCCAGTCTAGAGCCTCATTCAACCATGAGAGGGCGACCAGATCCGTTTCCCGAGGGCCCTTAGAGTTGAGCTCCAGGGCATCTTCAGGATGGGCATGTTCGGCGAAGGCCGAACCATGATATTCAGGGAGCATCACCGAGTCCGGGCTCGAGGCCAGACCTTCGGCGGAGATAGATTTGAGGGTCGAGCCGGAGAGTGGGCCCGAAGTTGAAGCTCCGGGGTATCCGGGCCCGTCGGACGAAGCCTAGAGTTCAGGGAGGAACAGATCGCCACGAGAGCCGGCAGTGAACTCTAGGTTCCCGACCTGATCTCCTGACCATGGGAGAAATTTTTGATCCGGCCTAGATGGCCGGTCGAGTCAGCATGCAGCACGACGCTGCCAAATGCGAAGACCTGTCCAGGGACAAAAATGGCCTCGTTTCGGGCCTGTTCGCTAATGATAAGGCGAGCCATCAATCCACAAGTGATCTCACGGCGGAACTCTCAATGAAAGCACCAATGTCGGTGTCGAAACCGGCGGATCTCGGGTAGGGGGTCCCGAACTGTGAATCTAGGAACGATGGTAACAGTGGACGAAGGAGACGATGTTTACCCAGGTTCGGGCCCTCGTAAGGAGGTAAAACCCTACGTCCTGCTTGATTATATTGCTGAGTATGAAGGTTTACAGATTAGATCTACCTCGAGATCACACGAGCTAAACCCTAATGAATTGAGTCCTCTACAAACTAAGACCCCTGGTTTATATAGACACCTAGGGGTCCCTAGGGTTACAAATGGTCGGTTTCCATCCGGGCATAGATACGCCCATTCTTTCTTGGAGGACACACCAAGTCTTCGGAGTATTCCCTATAAGCCTAGGGTCATTTCGTAGTCCGGCCTTCCCGAAGATGCCATAATGCGGCCCATCGGGCCGGACTATAAGAGATAAGTCAGCGGCCCGAGGACCCCTTAATCCCGGACTCCCTCAATAGTAACATTTGTAACCACAACAGGAACGTCCTCGCAAATTCCAATAGGTAAAGCGATGGACTTATCAACCATTTGCAAAGATATCTCAGTAGGCGTAAGCTTACTCAAATCAAGTCTTTTATAAAGGGAGAAAGGCATAACACTAACACCGGCTCCTAAATCACATAAAGCAGTTTTAACATAGTTTCTTTTAATAGAGCAAGGTCTTGTGGGTATGCCAAGATTTCCTAGTTTCTTAGGTATTCCTCCATCAAAAGAATAATTAGCAAGCATAGTAGCAATTTCAGTTTCATGTATCTTTCTTTTGTTGGTAATAATATCATTCATATACTTAGCATACGAAGGCATTTTCAATATATCGGTCAAACAAGTACGCAAAAAGACGGGTCTAATCATTTCAGCAAAGCGTTCAAAATCTTCATCATCCTTATTCTTAGAAGGCTTACGAGGGAATGGCATGGGTTTTTGCACCCATGGCTCTCTTTCCCTTCCATGTTTTCTAGCAACAAAGTCTCTCTTATCATAGCGTTTATTCTTAGGAGGTGGGTTATCAAGATCCTCAGCAGGTTCTATGTCCACATCATCATCATTTTCTTTATTAATATCTGGTGGAATATGTACATGCACAACATCATTTTCATCTTCCTTTTCTTTATCACTAGGTGCATGTTCACTACCAGAATGTGTCTCAGCATCAGAAATAGAAACATCATTATGTTTCTCAGTAGGTGTTTCTATAACAGGTTCACTAGAAGCATGCACATTCCTATCCTTTTTCTTCTTCTTTTTCTTATTAGAGGAACTAGGTGCATCATCATTAATTCTCTGGGAATCATGTTCTATTCTTTTAGGATGACCTTCTAGGTAGAGAGGTTCTTGGGTCATACGACCTCCCCTAGGCATTAATCTAACAGCATCATCATTCATATTATTATTTATTTCAGCGAGCAAATCATTTTGTGACTTAGCAACTTGGTCTAGTTGAGTGTGAACCATAGAAGCATGTTTACCTAAACCTTTTACATCATTAGCAATTTTAAACAACAAGTCACTTAAACGGTCTATTATCATAGCATTACGTCTCAATTGATCTTTAACATAGTTGTTGAAGTGTTCTTGCTTAACAATATAATTATCATATTCATCCATGCATTGTTCAGGAGTCTTATTGTAAGGTATATCATTTCCAGTAAAGGAGCGGAGAAATTCTACCTCTACTACCTGTGTCGGGTTATCAAGTCCATGTATTTTTTTCAATAGGTGGTAATTTCTTGATATCCTCAATTTTAATACCTTTCTCCTTCATAGATCCTTTGGCTTCTTGCATATCTTCAGGGTTGAGGAATAGAATACCTCTCTTCTTTTGAATAGGTTCTGGAGGTGGTTCAGGAAGTGTCCAATCATCGGCATTTTGCAATATGTTATTCAATAATTCTTCAGCTTGACCGACAATTCTTTCCCTGAGAACACAACTAGCACAACTATCTAGGAAGTCCCTAGAAGCATCGGTAAGTCCATTATAAAAGATGTCGAGAATTTCATTTTTCTTAAGAGGACAATCAGGCAAAGCTCTAAGTAACCGGAGAAGACTCCCCCAAGCTTGAGGGAGATTCTCTTCTTCAATTTGCACAAAGTTAAATATTTCCTGTAAGGCAGCTTGTTTCTTATGAGTAGGAAAATATTTTGCAGAAAAATAGTGAAGCATATCCTGGGGACTACGAATACAACTAGGAGCAAGAGAAAGAAACCATTCCTTAGCCTCGCCTTTTAGCGAGAAAGGAAAAAGCCTAAGGATATAATAGTAGCGTATCTTTTCATCATCGGTAAACAGAGCAGCAATATCATTCAGTTTCATGAGGTGTTCGACAACAGTTTCATTTTCATAGCCATGGAAAGGATCAGATTCTACTATAGGAATTAGCTCAGGATCAACAGAGAATTCATAATCCTTTCAGTAACAAATATAGGAGAAGTAGCAAATTTAGGATCATATTTCATTTTCTCCATCATAGATTTTTTCTTTCAGTTTGCATAGTAGTTTTCTAAAATCATCTCTATTTTCACAAGCAAAGAAATCACTAGATGTTTCCTTATCCATGACATAACCTTCAGGCACATGAGGCAATTCATATCTGATAGGAGAGCGAGGTGTAACAGGTGATTCAAAGTCCTCATCAGTTTCAGCATTTTCAAATTCTCTAGCTTTAGCAAGATGAGTATCAAGTAGTTCATTCAGTGGCACATTTTCAGTTTCAACATGTGTAGCAATAGTATCATCATTAATTTCAAAGGTAGCATCATCAAGTTCATGTGACATATCAGGACGATCAATAGGTGGTGGTGTAACAAGTTGATTCAAAACAGTAGGTGAATCAAAAGCAGAGCTAGATGGCAGTTCCTTACCTCCTCTCGTGCGAGAGGGGACGATCTTAGTTCGAGTATCTTTCAGATTCTTCATAGTAGAAATTGGATATCCTCAAGTTAACACAATAAATAGAGCTATGCTCCTCGGCAACGGCACCAGAAAAAGGTCTTGATAACCCACAAGTATAGGTAATCGCGACAGTCTTCACGGGTAGTATTTCACCCTAATTTATTGATTTGACACAAGGGGAGCCAAAGAATATTTATCGGCCTTGACAATTGAGTTGTCAATTCAACCGCACCTAGGATATCTCTCTGCAGCAAAGGTTTAGTATCACGGCAAATAGTAGTAGCAAAAGTAACAGTAGTAGTGACAGCAGCAATTTTGTAGCAGTTGTGACAGTAGCAGTACCAACAGTAACTTATCAAGATTCAGTATATGTAAAGCGTAGGCACGTGGATCGGTGATGGATAACGATTTATATGACATTGATCATATAACAGTTACACACTAGGGCGACACAGAACTAGCTCCAATTCATCAATGTAATGTAGGCATGTATTCCGTATATAGTCATACGTGCTTGCGATAAGAACTTGCATGACATCTTTTGTCCTACCCTCTCGTGGCAGCGGGGTCCTATTGGAAACTAAGGGATATTAAGGCCTCCTTTTAATAGAGAACCGGAACAAAGCATTGGCACATGGTGACTACATGAACTCCTCAAACTACGGCAATCACCGGAAATAATCCTAATTATTGTCACCTTGGGGTATGCAAATCAAGACACGTAATAGGTGCATACAACTTGCAATATAGGATCCAAATCAATCTTATATTCGTGAAAACATAATATGTTCAGATGTGAAATCATGGATCTCGGGCCCTAGTGACAAGCATTAAGCATAGCAAAGTCATAGCAACATCAATCTCAGAACATAGTGGACACTAGGGATCAAGCCCTATCAAACTTAACTCGATTACATGATCAATCTCATCCAATCCCACCACCGTCCAGCAAGCCTACAAAGGAATTACTCACTCATAGTGGTGTGCATCATGGCGGTGTTGATGGAGAAGGGTTGGTGATGATGACGATGATGACTTCCCCTCTCTAGAGCCCAAAACAGGCTCCAGATCAGCCCTCCCGAGGAAGCACAGGAGGTGGCGGCGGCTCCATCTCGTGAAACGCGATGAAAACTTCTCTCTGATTTTTTTCTCCGAAGATGTGATTTTATAGGACTGGAATTAGGGTCGGAGGAGCCACAAGGGCCCCACAAGCCATCAGGGCGCGGCCTAGGGGGCGGCCCGTGCCCTGATGTATGGTGGCCCCTGATACGTCTCCAACGTATCTATAAATTTTGTTTGTTCCATGCTGTTATATTATCATTCTTGGATGTTTTATAATCATTTTATAGCAACTTTATATCATTTTTGGGGACTAACCTATTGACATAGTGCCCATTGTGAGTTGCTGTTTTTTGCTTGTTTTTTACTTCCCAGAATATCAGTACCAAACGGAGTCCAATTGCCATGAAACTTTTTGGAGATTTGTTTGGACCAGAAGACAACTTGGGAGCTAAGGAAGCACCTGGGGGGAGGCCCATGGGGCCCACAACCCACCATGGCGCGCCGGAGGCCCCTGGCGCGCCCTGGCGCGCCATGGTGGGTTGTGGGGCCCACGGAGGTCTCCTCCACCGCCTCTCAGCTTTATAAATTCTCAGAAATTCCAGAAACCCTAGAGGAGTCGACGAAATACACTTCCAGCCGCCGCAAGTTCCAGAATTGCGGGATCCAATCTAACACCATCACGGAGGGGTTGATCATCCTCATTGGTGCCTCTCCAATGATGCGTGAGTAGTCCACCATAGACCTACGGGTCCGTAGGCAGTAGCTAGATGTCTTTCTCTCTCTCTTTTGATTCTCAATACAATGGTCTCTTGGAGATCTATTTGATGTAATGACTTTTTGCGGTGTGTTTGTTGGGATCCCATGAATTTTGAGTTCATGATCAGTTTCTATCCATGAATATTATTTGATTCTTATTTGATCTCTTATATGCATGATAATTTATAGCCTCGTATTTCTTCTTCGAATCTTTGGTTTAGTTAGGCCAACTAGATCGATTTTTCTTTCCATGGGAAGAGGTGCTTTGTGATGGGTTCGATCTTGCGGTGTCCTCTTATATCCGTTTGCCTTTTTGCTTGTTTGCTATCTTTGCTTGTGTTGCCATGTGCCTTCTATTTGCTTGCATCTTCGCTTGCTAAAAATCTATTGATATGGATCCTCATCCACTTGCTAATCTTTTCAAAAAGGCAAATTATGATGAACCAATTGCTAGTGAGTTGAGTGCACTTGATTATCTCTATGAAGTTTTGTTTGAACATGAATCTGAAAATTTTGATGAAGTGTTGAAAGAAGAAATTTATAAGGTGATTCATGATAGCTCCTTGATTGAAAAGCATGATTGCAATGATGTTACTATAAATTCTATTAATATCAATTATGTTAATGATATGCAAAACTACAAGCTTGGGGATGATAATTTTGTCATGTCCACTTCTTATTGCAATGATCATGATTGGGGTGATAATGCTTATTATGATCTTGAAAATTTATTTAAGCCTCATGTTGAATATGTTATTGATAATAATGTTTGCAATAGTTTCGAAAGTGGGTTTGGAAGAGCGTCAACTTGAGGTAAAAAGAATCCCATATATTTGGAGAGTGTTCAATCTTATGATTTTTTTTGATAAAAGTGGGTTTGGAGAGGTGAAAGCACATTTGCTCCCTTGGTGGTTTTGGTAATTAATAACAACATATATCTCATTGGACTCATGTTTCCACTGAGTATATTTCCGGAGAAGTTCAATGATGGGATGGCTATAGATTGTGGGGAGACCCCAAGATTCAAGGAATGGAATTGGCAAAGCTTCAAGCAAGGAGACTCTACATTTTACTTTGTGATAAATCACTTTGAGTCCATAGGGAAGCCAATACTATTAAAAGGGGGTGAGGTAATGTTGGTGAAAAAATTGCTCCACATGCACAAGTGCTAGCCACCAAAAACACCCACAAGCTCTCCCACAAAAATACTTTGTCTAAACCCTACTACACAAAATCGGTGCCACCAAGTTTTTCTACACGGCCCAACCGATTTTCAATCTCAGACAAAACCCTAGCCAAACCCTATCTTCTCGGTACAACCAAGTACTACATCGGTGCAACCGAGTTTAGGTGACCAACATTCGGATGAGCAAGTTTGTCGGGGATATAACCCCGCGGTATAACCCGGCCTGGAGTATGACCCGGCCAGGACTTGGCGACTCACTGGTGACCCGGTCGAGCTGGGCGGTTCATTGGTGACCCGGCAGGCGGGTCAGACGAACGACAAGACCCAACGGCCCTGAAGGCGGCTCAAGGGAGGGCCAACTCATGTTATGGTGGGCCGGCTCACAGAGAAGGCCCAAAGAAAGGAAAGACTCCCTCACAAGGGAAACAAGACCCGGATTCGGATTCAAGAGAGACTAGTCCTAATCCTACTCCCAGTAGGACTCTACATGTAAACCTACCCCTTCAACCTATATAAGGAGGGGTAAGGCACCCCTAGAGGGACAAGTTCAAGTCATTAGAGATAGACAGATTAGAGCCTCTCGAGATTAGAGGTAGCAAGGCAGCACCTTGTAATCGAGATCACCCTCATCATCAATACACACAAAGCAGGACGTAGGCTTTTACCTCCATGGGAGGGGCTGAACCTGGGTAAACTCACGTCTCTCGATTCCAACCAACCCCTCTTAAGCCGCCACCTAGTTGCAATGGCCTCACACCTAAGTTCTCTCACGAGGACATCTTGCCGTGACAAAACCATGACAGTTGGCACCCATCGTGGGGCCAGCGCACGGTGGTGTTATGTTCTTGGAGGGATCTCTTTAGGGATAGAGAAATTTGATGAGTCCGATGAAGAAGAGCTTGCATGGATCAATCACGCAGGATGATACGTCTCCAACGTATCTATAATTTATGAAGTATTCAGGCCATGTTTATTTATTATACTAACCCATCTCACGAAGTTCTGTTAAGTTTTGTGTGATTGAAGTTTTCAAGTTTTGGGTGAGACACCGATATGAGGAGAATAAGGAGTGACAAGAACCTAAGATTGGGGATGCCCAAGGCACCCCCAAGGTAATATCCATGGAAGACTCAAGCGCCTAAGCTTGGGGATGCCCCGGAAGGCATCCCCTCTTTCGTCTTCAACACTATCGGTATATCTTACTTGGAGCTATATTTTTATTCGTCACATAATATGAGTTTTGCTTGGAGCATCATTTTATTTTCTTGTTTTCTGTTAGGTGTTATTTATAATCTTGTTTTTCAATAAAAAGTTCCAAGAATTGCCTTAGGATGCTTGCATTGCATGTTTTGATGTGTGCTGTGTGAAAACAGAAACTTTTGCTGTAGTGTTTGAATTTTCATATTTTACTGGAACGTGGAACGTTTCTGAAATTTTTACACAGTATTTTCATATAAATTTTATAGCATCTCCTAAAGTTTCATAATTTTTTGAGTTACAGAGGTACACTGGTTTAATAGATTGCTACAGACTGTTCTGTTTGGACAGATTGCTGTCATAGTTTTGTTATCTACTTATCCTATAGTTTCCATAGCCTATATTGGTAGATATAAATTGTGGAAATGATAGTATACAGTACCTAATGTTTGAAAATTATTATGCAACTTGTCTTGGCAGTACATAAAGAGTTGATTTATTATTATGTGTACTAACCTATCTCACGAGTTCTTTTTGAGTTTTGTGTGGATGAAGTTTTTGAGAATAGGTGAAACCATGATATGAGAGGATTGAACGAGATACAAAAGCTCAAGATTGGGGATGCCCAAGGCACCCCAAGTAAATATTTCAAGAAGTCTCAAGCATCTAAGCTTGGGGATGCTACGCATCCCACCTCCCTTCATCAACAATTATCGGTTAGCCTATGTTGAGTCTAAATTTTTATTCGTTCACATGATGCGTGCTATTCTTGGAGTGCTATTTTTATTTTTGCTTGCTGTTTAAATAAAATACTCAGATCTGAAAATATTTATTGAGAGAGAGAGAGTCTTCACATAGTTATTTAATTGTTGACTAATCATTGATCTTCACTTATATCTTCTGAGAGTAGCTTGTCATTTCCTCTCATGCTTCACTTATACCTTTTTGAGGGATGCAATCTTTATGCTCATGTGCTTCACTTAAAATTGTTTGAGCTTTCCAAAAAGCAATGGCAACATATGAAACTAGTCCCAAAGTGATAGATATCCAAGGAGGATATAATAAAAACTTTCATGAAGATCATGAGACAAATTAAACTTGATTCTTTGTAATAGTTTTGAAACATGATGATAGTAATATGTGAGTCATATTAGTGAGTAATTATGCTTTAGTAGGAATATTGGTATTAAGGTTTGTAATTCCCTATGCAAGTACGAAAGTCAATAGTTATGCAATGAAGTTACATCCTACTTGTGGTACATTATTCGGGGTTAGTTATGTTCAATGCTCACTTATGTGAATTTTCGTTTCTTGGCTTGGTTGCTTCCCAATCTATTTGCTAGCCTCCATTTGTACTAAGTAGAAATACTACTTGTGCATCCAAAATCCTTAAACCAAGTTTTGCCTTATGAGTCCACCATACCTACCTATATGCGGTGTTTCCATGCCGTTCCAAGCAAATTTGTATGTGCCTTCTCTAAATTTTCAAAATAAATTTTCTCTTTTGTGTGCCCGTACCGCTCATGAAACGGTGGGGAGTATCCAATATTTTTCCATGCTAGGTGTGTTATTCTCACGATATTTTTCCATGCTAGGTGTGTTATTCTCACGATATGTTAAAAATTATGAATGCTTTGCTTTGTGTGATTTGGGTGCTAGTGTTTCCACGATTCCGAAATCTCTATGTGATGTGCTTGGTCTCACCAATATTGAAGAATGTTCTCTTAATTTGCACTTGGCGGATTCTACTATTAAAAATCCTTTGGGAAGAATTAATGATGTTCTTATTCTTGCAAATAGGAACTATGTGCCTATTGATTTTATTGTGCTTGATATTCATTGCAATCCGTCTTGTCCCATTATACTTGGTAGACCGTTTTTACGCACTATAGGTGCCGTGATTGATATGAAAGAAGGCAATATTCGTTTTCAATTCCCTTGAGAAAGGGGATGGAACACTTCCCTAGAACAAGAATTAAGCCACCATATGAATCAATCATGAGGGCATCCTATGGATCCAAAACCAAAGATGACAATACTTGAATCTATGCGTTATGCCTAGCTAGGGGCGTAAAACGATAGCGCTTGTTGGGAGGCAACCCACTGAATAAATAAATTTTTGCGTTTTCCTTACTGTTTTTGTGTGTTGACACAATTATGCCTCTGTTATGATTGTGTTTTTATGGTTTATTTAGTTTTTGTGCCAAGTAAAGCATTTAGGATGAGTAGAAGCGATGCTGAATCTGAAACAGAAACTTTGCGTCCAGTATATGAATTTTAATTTTTTTTCTGGAACGTGATCTTGATATTAAATTTTAACACAGTGTTGATATACAAATTCCTTACGTTTTCCTAATTTTTCAGAATTTTTAGAGTTACATAAGTATGGTTAGAGTACAAATTACTACAGACTGTTCTGTTTAAGACAGATTCTGTTTTCGTTGCATTGTGTGCTTGTTTTGATGAATCTATGGGTTATATTGAAGGGTATGAGACATGGTAAAGTTAAAATACAGTAGGTATAATGCAATAATAAAATATGAATGGGTTTTCAACAGTACCTAAAGTAGTGATTTGCTTTATTATACTAACGGATCTCACAAAGATTTTGTTGAGTTTTGTGTGATTGAAGTTTTCAAGTTTTGGGTGAGATCATGATGGATGAAGGAATAAGGAGTGATAAAAGCCTAAGCTTGGGGATGCTACCGCACCCCCAAGATATATCCAAATAGTTACAAGCAACTAAGCTTGGGGATGCCCCCGAGTGGCATCCCCTCTTTCTTCTAACGACCATCGGTATTTTACTTGGAGCTATATTTTTATTCGTCACATATCGTGAGTTTTGCTTGGAGTGTCTTGTATCTTTGCTTGCTTTGTTTGTTAGTTTTTCACTTGTATCCTTGCTGGACACACCTATTTGAGAGAACCAAAATGATGCTATCATTTTTTAGAATTGCTCTATGTGCTTCACTTAAACTTTTTGAGCTATAGAATTGCTCTAAAGCTTCACTTATATATTTTTGAGCACGGTGTGCTTGGAAATTTTTGTAGAAATACTCTCATGCTTAACTTAGATTAATTTGAGAGCTAGTAAATTTTTAAGAAATCCTCTCATTTTTCACTTATACTATTTTGAGAGATGAAATCTTTATGCTCATGTGCTTCACTTAAATTTCTTTGAGCTTGCCAAAAAGCAATGGCAATATATGAAACTAGTCCCAAAGTGATAGATATCCAAGGAGGATATAATAAAAACTTCATGAAGATCATTGGGCAAATTAAACTTGATTCTTTGTAATAGTTTTGAAACATGATGATAGTAATATGTGAGTCATGTTAGTGAGTAATTATGCTTTAGTAAGAATATTGGTGTTAAGGTTTGTGATTCCCTATGCATGCTCGAAAGTCAATAGTTATGCAATGAAGTTACATCCTACTTGTGGTGCATTATTCGGTGTTAGTTATGCTCAATGCTCGCTTATGTGAATTTTCGTTTCTTGGTTTGGTTGCTTCTCAATCTATTTGCTAGCCTCCATTTGTACTAAGTAGAAATACTACTTGTGCATCCAAAATCCTTAAACCAAGTTTTGCCTTATGAGTCCACCATACCTACCTATATGCGATATTTCCATGCAGTTCCAAGAAAATTTGTATGTGCCATCTCTAAATTTTCAAAATAAATTTTCTCTTTTGTGTGCCCGTACCGCTCATGAAACGGTGGGGAGTGTCCAATATTTTTCCATGCTAGATGTGTTATTCTCAAGATGAGTGTTTATTCACTTGTCATTGCACGAGAGTGCGGCGGTAATAGGGATGCCCATTCCCGAAATGAATGAAAAAGAAAAAATATATTTACTTTATGTTGTCAAATAATAAATTCCTTGGAAAGTGTTGGTATGGAAGGCAACCGTGGATATGGCCCGCCATGGAAAGTGAAAGTTTGGTGGAAAAACGAATAAACTTTATTTTCTGTTTGGGAACCGCCTATGATATATCTAGCATGGAAAGTATTGTGAGCTACTTTGTCGTTTTTGTTGACAGGAAAAGCATGCCACCCAAAATATTTTTCTCTCTCAATTTAAACCTTGAGCTCTGGCACCTCTACAAATCCCTACTTCCCTCTGTGAAGGGCCTATCTATTTACTTTATGCAATTTTTATTTTTTTGCTTTGAGTCTCCATCTTCTCTTATAAGCACCAACTAGGGGGCACTATGATCGTACTTGAGCATTGGGTATAGCTAATATTTGAGTGTGTTTCATGAATGGATCAATGATTGAGCATGATGGGCTAGGGATAACTTTCTTTAGTGTTGATATTTTGAAAGACATGGCTGCTTGTTGACATGCTTGAGTATTCAAGTCATTATGTTAAAACTAGACTATTGCTTTGAATCATTTACAAGTCCAAATGTCCATGCTATACAAAGACGAAAAGAATATGATGAACATGTTAGGTAGCATTCACACTTCATAAATTATTTCTTTTATCATTTACCTACTCGAGGATGAGCAGGAATTAAGCTTGGGGATGCTGATACGTCTCCAACGTATCTATAATTTATGAAGTTTTCATGCCATGTTTACAATAATTTTATATGATTTTGCTATGATTTGATTAGAACTAACCCGGACTGACGCTGTTTTCAGCAGAGCTACCGTGGTGTTGTTTTTGTGCAGAAATAAAAGTTCTCGGAATGGGCTGAAAATTTACGGAGAATATTTTTGGAAAATATAAAAAATACTGGAGCAAAAAGCTGGGCCAGGAAGTGACCGAGGAGGCCACAAACCTGAGGGGCGCCCCCCTGGCTTGTGGACTCCTCGGGCACCGCCTAGACGTAAAACCGACGCCAAAAACTCCTATAAATTCAGAAACCTCTGAAAAGAAACCTAGATCGGGAGTTCCGCCGCCGCAAGCCTCCAGAGCCACGAAAAACCAATCGGGAGCCCGTTTCAGCACCCTGCCGGAGGGGGAAACCATCACCGGAGGCCATCTTCATCATCCCGGCGGTCTCCATGACGAGGAGGGAGTAGTTCACCCTCGGGGCTGAGGGTATGTACCAGTAGCTATGTGTTTGATCTCTCTCTCTCGTGTTCTTGAGATGACACGATCTTGATGTACCACAAGCTTTATTAATATAGATGAATCATATGGAGTTTTCCCCTCTCTATCTTCTTGTGATGAATTGAGTTTTCCCTTTGAAGTTTTCTTATCGGATTGAGTCTTTAAGGATTTGAGAACACTTGATGTATGTCTTGCGATGGGATATCCGTGGTGACAATGGGATGTTCTATTGATCCACTTGATGTATGTTTTGGTGATCAACTTGCGGGTTCCGTGACCTTGGGAATCTATGCATAGGGGTTGCACATGTTTTCGTCGTGACTCTCCGGTAGAAACTTTGGGGCACTCTTTGAAGTTCTTTGTGTTGGATTGAACATGATGAATCTGAAATTGTGTGATGCATATCGTATAATCAAGCCCATGGGTACTTGTGGTGACATTGGAGTATCTAGGTGACATTAGGGTTTTGGTTGATGTGTATCTTAAGGTGTTATTTTAGTACGAACTCTAGGGCTGTTCGTGACACTTATAGGGATAGCTCATAAGATTGATCGGAAAAGATAACTTTGAGGTGGTTTCGTACCCTACAATAATTTCTTCGTTTGTTCTCCGCTATTTGTGACTTTGGAGTGAACTCTTTGTCACACGTGAGGGATTTATATATGATTCAACTATGTTAGTATTGTTGAGAGAACTTGCACTAGTGAAAGTATGAACCCTAGGCCTTGTTTCTAAGCATTGCAATACCGTTTGTGCTCACTTTTGTTACTAGTTACCTTGCTGTTTTTATATTTTCAGATTACAAAAACCTATATCTACCATCCATATTGCAATTGTATCACCTTCTCTTCGCCGAACTAGTGCACCTATACAATTTGCCATTGTATTGGGTGTGTTGGGGACACAAGAGATTTCTTGTATTTGATTGCAGGGTTGTTTGAGAGAGACCATCTTCATCCTACACCTCCCACGGATTGATCACTTGAGGGAAATTTGCTACTGTCCTACAAAACTCTGCGCTTGGAGGCCCAACACGAGTCTACAAGAAGAAGGTTGCGTAGTACACATCACAGGATAACCCGGCATGATACAACCTTGGGCGGAACTGACAAAATCATCGTTCGGGTTGCGTTGAGTGCGTCGTCATCACCACAAGTCAAAGGCGTGCTTATGATCAATTGAACCACGGATCAATTCTGCTGAAAAATTGTTGTTTGCATCGCGTCATCAAGGCTACCAAAGATTTCTCCGACAAAGACAGGGGCATGCATCAAGTCCAAAGGAGGAAGCTATACGGATTCGAGATTCAATGGAAGGAAAAGATTCATTATATTAGTCTGATCTGTGGGTCCTAATAAAACAAAAAAAGGGGGAAAAAGTGAGCCGCCGTTTGCTTCTGGTCAATGGCTAGAGCCATGTTTCGTTTGCTCGCAAAGATTCAGACAGAGAGAAGAACAAAAAGGAAGGGAAGCAGAGATGGTCACGGACTCAGTCTCCGCCTGCCATCGCTGAGCTTTCGCCGGCTCGGTCTCGCCTCGCCCGCAAACGCCGTGGCCGCCTCGATCTAGTCCCGCCCGCAACACCGTGGCCACCTTGGTCTCGCCTCACCCGTCGTGTCGTCGCCAGCTCTACCCTGCCTCTGCCATCTCTTGTTCTGGAGCCGCCGCCGTCGCCTCATGCCTCAGCCGCTCCCGCCTCCACCCGCAGCTCCGGGCTGCTCCCGCCTCCATCCGCTCCACTTCGCCCCGCCTCACCTACTACGCCCACCATGGCCCAACTCAACCTTGCCGCGTCCAATGAGCCGCCGGCCTGCTGCCGCCTCACCTACTGCACCCGCCATGGCCCGCCTCAACCTTGCCGCATCCAACAAGCCGCCGGCCTGCTGCCGCCCTGCGGCTTCACCTCCGTCGCCTCAGCCGCCTGGCTGGCTCGCCGCTGCGTCTGTTCACCTCACCCGCCTTTGGCCGGCAGAGCTCCAGCTCCACTCCATGCCGAGCCACCCTGGCCCCCAACGCGCGCCTCGCCCCCGGCCGCCGGCTCCGCCGCCACGCCCGCGGCACCCGGCCAGGCCCTGCAGATCCGGTCTCCGCACGCACCCCCGCCCGCATTGACTCGATCTCCTATCTCGCCGCAACCGCATCCGAGTTGACCTTGTCAAGCCGTCTCCAGCTCGATCTCCTGTCTCGACACCGCCGCGTCGCCTCTGCTCACCTCCGACACTATGAGCCGCCAGTGCGATCCGCCCCGCAACCGACGCTGCCGATTCAAGCTCCCCCCACCGCGTACCCGCCAGTGTGGGTCGCCCCGCCACCGGTGCCGCAAGCTCCGTCCCTCCCCACTCGCCTTGCTCCACCACAGTACGCGTGCGCCCGCCCTCTTGCCGCCGCTCCGTCCGGCCACCGCGCGTCTGCACCTACGCGCTCGCACATCGCCACGAGCCGACCGGCCGGCTGACCCCCAAGTCCCCCCCCCCCCCCGCGTTGTTTGCTGCATCCCGTGCACACCTGCGGGTTGTCCAAGGTATAAGAGAAAAGGCCCGGCTAGATAGAGAGATAAAGGGACAGATGTAAAAAAAAGGGGGGGGTGGACCAAGCTGGCAGGTCAGAAGTACTCGGTCGATTTCGATGTTGCCGCGTAAAATTTGGACTCGACACGACCGCCACATCTTTGGCTTCACCAACATCACCTCGTGGAGATCATACGAGCATCAGCGGCGCGCCGGCTTGCCCGATGGACATACAAGCAGTCTGTCGGCCGACGTTTTGGCAACTTCAAAATATGGGTCAATCTATAAAGACCAGGGCGAGTCTTATCAATTGGACATCCCGATGAAAGTTGCACAGGAATCATCTATCGTCCAAATAAATCAGGTGATATCCATTCGTGTTGCTCTATTAATACACAGTATTACTTTCTCTGAGAACAATTACTCCGTTTGCAATATTTTTAATTTGCAGGGCAATGGTTCACTACAAAGGTGACATAATACTGTGGATATGGAGTTTGCGTCAACATTATCATGCGCCAGCACCCATCTATGCCGCACTATTCGACGAACACGTGTGCTAGCCACCGCCCCCATTGGTCTAGGCTACATCAACACGCCGGTGCCGCGCTCACCTATACGAGCCGCCCAACGGACGCGCGCAAGCCGCCGTCCCCGCGGTCCGGTCTACGTCAACACACCGGTGGAGTGGTCGCCTATTCAAGCTGCCCAACGGACGCGCGCAAGACGCCGCCCCTGCGGTCCGGTCTACATCAACACACCGGTGCCATGCTCGCCTATACGAGGCGCTCAACGGACGCGCTCAAGCCGCCGCCATGGCGGTCGGAGCTACAATAAACACGCCGGTGCCGTCATCACCAGGTTGCTCAATGGATATACGCATTGTCCTGTCATCACCAGCGACACTATCTACTTCAACATATCAGAAGAAACAGGAGAGCTTGCCATGAAGGAAACATCCCTGGAGAAGCCACCATTTGAGCTGGCCGCTATTAAACTAACGATTCATAAATCAGCAGCAAAGAAAATGGCCCTGGAGGATCCAGGAAAGCCGTACTACATGAGAATAACAAAGCATGGCTCGAGAGGCATATGCACTTAATTTGATCATGATATTTGCCAAAAACATACGATGAGCATCACGAAGATCATCAGTTCACTACATCGTCTCCAGTTCGGATAAATTCCATCGTTCAGCCGTCAACTATATGCCGGTTTATGCCACAGTCAACCATGAAGACTCTCAAGCCGCCTCCTCGAGTGGACTTAAGACTTGGGGGCTACACAGACATGGCTTGGCAGATTCAATCGGGCTCAAATATTCAAGAACCTCGGGTCATTACAAGGAAGATAACCTGGTCCCGGGGACTGCTGCCTTAGTGGCGGAAGATTTAAAGTCGCCCAAGAGGACGAGCCGCCATGATGCGACCGTTCAAACATGGGTGCCCTGCTTTATTGGTGAAAAATTGAAAGTTTCCCAAGAGGACGAGCCGCCATGATGCGCCGTTCAAACATGGGTGCCCTGATTTATTGGATCATCATATTATGATCAATGGAATAAAGCCGACTTATCTGGACCCCAGATGTTTTGCAGTAGTAGCATTGTCTCCTGTATATCCTATGGCCGAGCTTTTCCATGATCATAGGTCACTTGGGGGCTTCCAACTCAATGAGTTTAGCTTTCATACCCTCTTGACCGGCTTCCATGCCATATATGGGTTAAACCTTCCTGTTTGCAACTTGCTACTCCGCCAGGTGACCCGCCGTACTCTTGATAGTCAATCTTTCAATAAGACCCTGAACTTGTCAAGGTTAAAACAGCGGCTTATGTCACGAGAGAGCCGGCTTACAGAGAGCTAGGATAAACTCACCTGTCCGCTGTTGTCTCTCCGCTATGTGGCCCGTTCATGCTCTTAACAGTCAATCTTTTTTAAAGACCCTGAACTAGTTAAGGTTAAAACGACGAATTTATGTCACGTGAGAGCCGGCTTATGGGATTAAAGGTGTTCATGCCAAGCTTCTTGGAAGCAAAAACCTTGAGTTTTTTCAAAATAAGAACAAGAGTTGATCTCTTTTGGTTGTGCTTTCAAGGCCGACTTACAAATATTTGAGATATACATGTATATATTCTCTGTTAGTTGTTTTTATCATATACATATATCATCCTGCATTGCATCATGCATCATACATGCATATCAAGCCGGTCATCAAACCGGGTTACATCGTAACCTCTGCAGGAACAAATAGATCTTTTGATAGCCAAAATGGCTAGATCTCCATCATGGTTAATCATAACCAGTATTAAATGATTGGGTTTTTTCAAGCCAGCTCGGAAGAATTGACTATTCTCGAAGAGCCGCCCTATCACATATAATGCCGTGTCATTTAATTGATCGACTCTTGGATTTTTTCAACTTGTGCTCTGTAGTAAACTACAACACTTATGGATTTCTCAAACATATATTTGCCGGGTTGCACCGCAACCACGAGCAGGGATTTTCATTTCCAGGACAAAGGCATTATTCCAGGATATTCGACAAAATACCGGGTTACAACCACGGTCAAGGAGTCATTCAACTAATTATGATGAGTTATATTCTCACACAGTCCCAAGTCGCCGCAGGCATATGACCTGGCACTTGGGGGCTACATCATATGATGTTTTTCTTTCCAAAGGGAGAAGTACATGTAAGTCCCGAGTCGCTACAGGCGAACAACCCGGCACTTGGGGGCTACACTGCTCAGATCAAAATTTTCAAAAGTCCCAAGTCGCTGCAGGCATGCAACCCGGCACTTGGGGGCTACAGTATTCAGCTGCTTAAACAAATTATAAAGGTCCAAATTGAAGACCCGGCCCATCACATACTGATGAGCCGGCCCTTGGGGGCTACACATGTGAAATACAAGACACTCAGTCTATATCTGGCAACTCAGATGACAATCCAGATTTCTCAACATTCAACACCAAGTTCAAAGTCCCAGGTTGTTGCAAGCAAGACAACCCGGCACTTGGGGGCTACACAGTCAAAGATATTGTTGCAAATCACCAAGTCATCATGAGCTGATAAACTTGGAGCTTGGGGGCTACAGGTAATATGGATATATCAAAAAAATACAAGAGCACTTTGAAGATGTCAATTGTGAGCAAGACCGCCTCAGCACTATCAAAAATCATGACCCGGCATTGTCAAAAATCATGACCCGGCAGATTCTATATAAGAAACCCGGCTTCACAAGTTGAAAGTGGTTTAACAATGGACGATTTTCTGTTCCCAATCAAAGCATTGATGGACGACTCAACGGCATATGGGTGTTTTATTCCCAATATTTTGCAAAGGACACGGACCTGCAAGATGTTTGTGAAAACACCTCGTTAATATGAAGAAGAAACCCGGATTTTCAAGGAGCTACTTCATTAAGCCGGCCAGTGGAGCAAGCCGGTCACTTAACATATTTATTATTCTTATTTCAGTAGCTTACCATGAATAAATTCAAGCTAACCTAGGGGCTAATGTCGGGGATATTACCCCGCAGTAAAACCCGGCCTGAAGTATGACCCGGCCGGGACTTGGTGACTCACTGGTGACCCGGTCGAGTGTTGGAAATATGCCCTAGAGGCAATAATAATTTAGTTATTATCATATTTCCTTGTTCATGATAATCGTTTATTATCCATGCTATAATTTTATTGATTGGAAACTCAAATACATGTGTGGGTACATAGACAAACACTGTGTCCCTAGTATCCCTCTAATAGACTAGCTCGTTGATCAAAGATGGTCAAGGTTTCCTAGCCATAGACATGAGATGTCACTTTATAACGGGATCACATCATTAGGAGAATGATGTGATGGACAAGACCCAAACTATGAACATATCATATGATCGTGTCAGTTTATTGCTATTGTTTTCTGCATGTCAAGTATCTATTCCTATGACCATGAGATCATGCAACTCACTGACACCGGAGGAATACCTTGTGTGTATCAAACATCGCAACGTAACGGGGTGAATATAAAGATGCTCTACAGGTATCTCCGAGGGTGTCTGTTGAGTTGGCATGGATCAAGACTGGGATTTGTTACTCCATGTGACGGATAGGTATCTCAGGGCCCACTCGGTAATACAACATCACAATGAGCCTTGCAAGCAAAGTGACTAAAGAGTTAGCCACGGGATCTTGTATTACGGAACGAGTAAAGAGACTTGCCGGTAATGAGATTGAACTAGGTATAGAGATACCGACGATCGAATCTCGGGCAAGTAACATACCGAATAACTAAGGGAACGGTATATGGGATTAACTGAATCCTTGACATAGAGGTTCAACCGATAAAGATCTTCGTAGAATATGTAGGAACCAATATGGGCATCCAGGTCCTGCTATTGGTTATTGTCCATAGAGGTGTCTCGGTCATGTCTACATAGTTCTCGAACCCGCAGGGTCTGCACACTTAACGTTCGGTGACGTTTTGGTAGTATTGAGTTATGTATGGTGGTGATCGAAGGTTGTTCGGAGTCCCGGATGAGATCCTGGACGTCACGAGGAGCTCTGGAATGGTCCAGAGGTAAATATTGATATATAGAAAGTCCCGTTTTGGTCACCGAAAAAGTTTCGGGTATTTCCGGTAGTGTACCGGGAGTGTCGGGAGGGTTCCGGGGGTCCATCGAGAGGGGCCACCCACGCCGGAAGGCCACATTAGGGGTGGCACACCAGCCCTTAGTGGGCTGGGCAATCCATCCCCTAAGGGCCCATGCGGCTAGGAGGTGGGAAAGGGCAAAATCCCAAAAGGGGGGAAGGGTTTCCAAGTGGGGAGGAATCCTACTAGGAGTAGGATTGGAGTTGGACTCCCCCTCCTCCCCACTTCGGCCGACTCCTAGGTGGTTCCCTAGGGGCGCCGGCCCCTCCCCTCCCTCCTATATATACTAGAGGGAGAGAGGGCCAAAGAGACTCAACCCAAAAGGCCACGGTGCAGCCCTCTCTCCCAATAGATCGTTTCCTCTAGTTTTCGGCGGTGCTTAGGCGAAGCCCTGTCGGAATAGTTCCACCACCGCCGCCGCCGCGCTGTCTCACTGCCGGAGAACTCATCTACCTCTCCGCTCACTCTTGCTAGATCAAGAAGGCGGAGATCGTCATCGAGCTGTATGTGTGCTGAACGCGGAGGTGCCGTCCGTTCGGCGCTAGATCGTGATTGGATCACGGGACGGCTAGCGATTTGGATCGCGAAGATGTTCGACTACATCAACCGCGTTTCTTAACACTTCCCGCTTAGCGATCTACAAGGGTATGTAGATCCACTCTCCCTCTCGTAGATGCTCATCACCATGGATAGATCTTGAGTGTGTGTAGGAAATTTTTTGTTTCCCATGCAACGTTCCCCAACAGTGGCATCATGAGCTAGGTTTATGCGTAGATGAGATCACGAGTAGAACACAAAGGAGTTTGTGGGCGTTGATGCTCAGATTGCTTCCTCCCTTGGTCTTTTCTTGATTCAGCGGTATTGTGGGATGAAGCGGCCCGAACCAACCTTACTCGTACGCTTACGAGAGACCGGTTCCATCAACTGACATGTGACTTTGTTGCATAAATATGGCTGGCGGGTGTCTGTCTCTCCCACTCTAGTTGGATCAGATTCGATAAAGGCGGTCCTTGAGAATGTTGAATAGCAATTTGTGTATCACCATTGTGGTTTTTGCATAGGTAAGAATCGTTCTTGCTAGATACCCGTAGCAGCCACGTAAAACATGCAACAACAATTAGAGGACGTCTAACTTGTTTTTGCAGGGTATGTTGTGATGTGGTATGGCCAATTACATGATGAGATATATGTGATGTATGAGATGATCATGTTTTGTATAGAATATCACGACTTGCATGTCGTTGAGTACGGCAACCGGCAGGAGCCATGTGATGTATGAGTTAGCAATAGTCGTAGAAGCAACAGTTGGTGCGACAACCTCATGGCGACATGTTGATGAAGATCAAGATGGTGGAGATCATGGTGTCATGCCGGTGACGATATAGATCATGTCGGTGCTTTGGAGATGGAGATCAAAAGCACAAGTTCATGGCCATATCATGTCACTTATGATTTGCATGTGATGTTAATCCTTTTATGCATCTTATTTTGCTTAGGACGACGGTAGCATTATAAGGTGATCCCTCACTAAAATTTCAAGATAAAATTGTGTTCTCCCCGAGTGTGCACCGTTGCGAAAGTTCGTCGTTTCGAGACACCACGTGATGATCGGGTGTGATAGACTCTACATTCACATACAACGGGTGCAAGCCAGTGTTGCACATGCGGAACACTCGGGTTAAACTTGACAAGCCTAGCATGTACATACATGGCCTCGGAACACAAGAGACCGAAAGGTCGAACATGAGTTATATAGTAGATATGATCAACATGAAGATGTTCACCATTGAAACCACCTCATCTCACGTGATGATCGGACTTGAGTTGGTGAATTTGGATCATGTGACACTCAAATGACCAGAGGGATGTCAATTTGAGTGGGAGTTTTTTAAGTAATATGATTAACTAAACTCATTATCATGAACATAGTCAAAATGTCTTCACAAATTATGTTGTAGATTACTAGCTCGCGCTGTAGCTCCCTTGAATTTTTATATGTTCCTAGAGAAATAGAATTGAAAGATGATGGTAGCAATAATGCAGACTGGGTCCATGATCTGAGGATTGTCCTCATTGCTTCACAGAAGGCTTATGTCCTTAATGCACCGCTTGGTGCGCCCCCCCCTCAAGCGTCGTCTGTAGATGTTGTGAACATCTGACAGGCACGTTCTGATGACTACTTGATAATTCAGTGCGTCATGCATTACGGCTTAGAATTGAGGCTCCAAAACGTTTTGAACGTCACGGAACATATGAGATGTTCTAAGAGCTGAAATTGGGATCTCACGCTCGTGCCCATGTTGAGAGGTATGAGACCTCCAACAAGATTCTTTGCATGCAAGATGAAGGAGAATAGCTCAATCGGTGAGCATGTGTTCAGATTGTCTGGGTGCTACAATCACTTGAATCGTGTGGGAGTTGATCTTCCAGATAAGATAGTGATTGATATAGTTCTCCAAGTCACTATCACTAAGCTACTAGAGCTTCGTGATGAACTATAAAATGCCAGGGATGGAAATAATGATCCCTGAGCTATTCGCGATGTTTGACACCGCGAAGGTAGAAATCAAGAAGGAGCATCAAGTGTTGATGCTTAGTGAAACCACTAGTTTCGAGAAGGGCAAGGGCAAGGAGAGAAACTTCATGGATGGCAAGTCAGTTGATGGTCCACTGAAGAAACCCAAGGTTGAACCCAAACCCGAGACTAAGTGCTTCTATTATGAGGAGAACGGTCGCTAAAGCAGAACAACCCTAGATACTTGGTAGATAAGAAGGCTAGCAACGTCGACAGAAGTATATTTGATATACGTGTTATTGATGTGTACCTTACTAGTACTCCTAGTAGCACCTGGGTATTGGATACCGGTTCGGTTGCTAAATGTTAGTAACTCGAAATAAAAGCTACAGAATAAATAGAGTCTAGCTAAGGGTGAGGTGACGATTAGTGTTGGAAGTGTTTCCAAGATTGATGTGATCACCATCACACGCTCTCTCTACCTTCGGGATTAGTGATGAACCTAAATAAATGTTATTTGGTGTTTGCGTTGAGCATGAACGTGATTAGATCATGTTTATTGCAATACAGTTATTCATTTAAGTTAGAGAATAATGGTTATTCTGTTTACATGAATAATACCTTCAATGGTCATGCACCCAATGAGAATGGTTTATTGAATCTGGATCGTAGTGATACACATGTTCATAATATTGATGCCAAAAGATATAAAGTTAATAATGATAGTACCACATACTTGTGGCACTGCCGCTAAATGTCATATTGGTGTAAAGCGCATGAAGAAACTCCATGCTGATGGATCTTTGGACTCATTCGATTTTGAATCGGTTGAGACATGCGGACCATGCCTCATGGGCAAGATGACTAAGACCCCGTTTTCCGGTATGATGGAGCGGGCAAGTGACTTATTGGAAATGATACATGTTGATGTATTCGGTCCAATGAGTGTTGTAGCATGCGGTGGATATCGCTATTTTCTTACCTTCACTGATGATTTGAGTAGATATGGGGATATTTACTTAATGAAACACAAGTCTGAAACGTTTGAAAAGTTCAAACAAATTCAGAGTGAAGTTTGAGATCATCGTGACAAGAAGATAAAATGTCTACGATATGATCGTGGAGGTAAATATTTGAGTTACGAGTTTGGTATGCAACTTAAGACAATGTGGAAATTGTTTCACAACTTACGCCACCTGGAACACCATAGTGTGATGGTGTGTCCGAACGTCGTAGTCATGCTCTATTAGATATGGTACGTGCTATGTTGTCTCTTATCGATTTGCCACTATCATTTTGGGGTTATGCATTAGAGACAACTTCATTCACTTTAAATAGGGCACCATCTAAGTCCGTTGAGATGACACCGTATGAATTTTGGTTTGGCAGAAACCTAAGCTGTCATTTCTCAGAGTTTGCGAATACGACGCTTATGTCTGATAAGCTCGATCCTAAAGCGGAAAGGTGCATCTTCATAGAATACCCTAAGGAAACAGTTGGGTATACCTTCTATCTCAGATCCAAGGGCAAAGTGTTTGTTGCTAAAAACGGGTCCTTTCTCGAGAAAGATTTTTTCTCGAAAGAATTGAGTGGTAGGAAGGTAGAACTTGATGAGGTTATTAAACCGTCACTTCAGTTGGATAGTAGCACGATACAGAAAGATGTTTCTGTGGCGCCTACACCAAATGAAGAGGAAGTTAATGATGATGATCATGAAGCTTCGGGTCAAGTTACTACCGAACCTCGTAGGTCAACAAGAAATCGTACCGCCTCTGAGTGGTACTTCAATCCTGTCTTGGAGGTCATGTTGTTAGACAACAGTGAACCTACGAGCTATGAAGAAGCGATGGTGGGCCCGGATTCCAACAAATTCCTAGGAGCCATGAAATCCGAGAAATGATCCATGTATGAAAACCAAGTGTGGACTTTGGTAGACTTGCCCGTTAAACGGCAGGCCGTTGAGTACAAATGGACCTTTAAGAAGAAGACATGCACTGATGGTAAATGTCACCATTTATAAAGCTCGACTTGTCGCAAAGAAGTTTCCGACAAGTTCAAGGAGTTGACTACGATGAGACTTTCTCACCTGTAGCGATGCTAAAGTCTGTTGGAATTATGTTAGCAGTTGCTGCATTTTTCGATTATGAAATCTGGCAGATGGATGTCAAAACATCGTTTCCTTAACGGTATCCGTGAGGAAAGGTTGTATGTGATACAACCGGAAGGTTTTGTCAGTCCTAAGGATGCTAAAATGTATGCAAGCTCCAGCGATCCTTCTATGGACAGGAGCAAGCATCTCGAAGTTGGAATATACGCTTTGATGAGGTGATCAAAGTTTTTGGGTCTATACAAAGTTTATGAGAAACTTGTATTTACAATAAAGTGAGTGGGAGCACTATAGAATTTCTGACAAGTATATGTAGATGACATATTGTTGATCAGAAATGATGTAGAATTTCTGGAAAGCATAAAGGGTTGTTTGAAAGAAGTTTTTCAAAGGAAAACCTGGAATGAAGCTACTTAAATATTGGGCATCAGGATTTATAGAGATAGATCAAGACGTGTGATAAAACTTTCAATGAGTACATACCTTGACAAGATTTTGAAAGAGTTCAAAATGGATCAGTCAAAGAAAGAGTTCTTGCCTGATTTGTAAGGTGTCGAGTTGAGTGAGACTCAAAGCTCGACCACGACAGAAGAAAGAGAAAGGACGAAGGTCGTCCCCTATGCCTTATCCATAGGCTCTGTATAGTATGCCATGCTGTGTGCCGCACCTGGTGTGTGCCTTGCCATGAGTCTATCAAGGGGTACAAGAGTGGTCCAGGAGTGGATCACTGGACAGCGGTCAAGATTATCCTTAGTAATGATGACCCACAAGTATAGGGGATCTATCGTAGTCCTTTTGATAAGTAAGAGTTTCGAACCCAACGAGGAGCAGAAGGAAATGACAAGCAGTTGTCAGTAAGGTATTCTCTGCAAGCACTGAAATTATCGGTAACAGATAGTTTTGTGATAAGATAATTCGTAACGGATAGCAAGTAACAAGTGTAGCAAATTTGCAGCAAGGTGGCCCAATCCTTTTTGTAGCAAAGGACAAGCCTGGACAAACTCTTATATAAAACAAAGCGCTCCCGAGGACACATGGGAATTTCTGTCAAGCTAGTTTTCATCATGCGCATATGATTCGCGTTCGTTACTTTGATAATTTGATATGTGGGTGGACCGGTGCTTGGGTGCTGCCCTTACTTGGACAAGCCTCCCACTTATGATTAACCTCTCTCGCAAGCATCCGCAACTACGAAAAAGGAATTAAGATAAATCTAACCATAGCATGAAACATATGGATCCAAATCAGCCCCTTACGAAGCAACGCATAAACTAGGGTTTAAGCTTCTGTCACTCTAGCAACCCATCATCTACTTATTACTTCCCAATGCCTTCCCCTAGGCCCAAATAATGGTGAAGTGTCATGTAGTCGACGTTCACATAACACCACTAGAGGAAAGACAACATACATCTCATCAAAATATCGAACGAATACCAAATTCACATGATTACTTATAACAAGACTTATCCCATGTCCTCAGGAACAAACGTAACTACTCACAAAGCATATTCATGTTCATAATCAGAGGAGTATTAATTATCATTAAGGATCTGAACATATGATCTTCCACCAAGTAAACCAACTAGCATCAACTACAAGGAGTAATCAACACTACTAGCAACCCACAGGTACCAATCTGAGGTTTTGAGACAAAGATCGGATACAAGAGATGAACTAGGGTTTGGAGAGGAGATGGTGCTGGTGAAGATGTTGATGGAGATTGACCCCCTCTCGATGAGAGGATCGTTGGTGATGACGATGGCGTCGATTTCCCCCTCCGGGAGGGAAGTTTCCCCGGCAGAACAGGTCCGCCGGAGCCCTAGATTGCTTCTGCCCAGGTTCCACCTCGAGACGGCGGTGCTTCGTCCCGAAAGCTCTCTTATGATTTTTTCCATGTCAAAACCCACCATATAGCAGAAGATGGGCACCAGAGGCCTGCCATGGGGCCCACAAGCCACAAGGGCGCGCCCAGGGGGGTAGGGCGCGCCCCCCTGGCTTGTGACCTCCTGGTGGGTCCCCTCTGGTATTTCTTTCTCCCAGTATTTTTTATATATTCCAAAATAATTCTCCATAACTTTTCAGGACTTTTGGAGTTGTGCAGAATAGGTCTCTCATATTTGCTCCTTTTCCAGTCCAGAATTCCAGCTGCCGGCATTCTCCCTCTTCATGTAAACCTTATAAAATAAGAGAGAAAAGGCATAAGTATTGTACCATAATGCGTAATAACAGCCCATAATGCAATAAATATCAATATAAAAGCATGATGCAAAATGGACGTATCAACTCCCCCAAGCTTAGACCTCGCTTGTCCTCAAGCGAAAGCCGAAATCGATAAATATGTCCACATGTTTAGAGATAGAGGTGTCGATAAAACAAAATACGGACATGAGGGCATCATGATCATCTCTATAACAGCAATACTTATTGATATATAATTTCTTATGCTAGAGTAACAATTCATTCAAAAGGTAAAGTATGAATCAAGAACTCTATTGAGAACCAACAAACTCTGATCTTAGTCATTGAAGCAATTGCAATTTATCATAACATCGGAAAGATTCAATATAAGAGCTTGTAAAGCAAATCCACATACTCAATCATCTTTTAGTCTTTCATAATTGCTAACACTCACGCGGTACTTATGAGGTCAAAGCTTCAATTGGACACAGAGAAAGATAGGGACTTATATTTTTGCCTCCCAACTATTTACCTCAAGGGTAATGTCAACAGAAATAACTCATGATCACCCACATCCGAGTGGATATATGTGTCTAGATCATTCCCCAACACATGACGCTTGCCAAGAGAAAAAGGCGAAATAAAGAAAGCAGTGAGGATCACCACGACTCTTGCATAAAGGTAAGTACTAGAAAGTAAAAGTAAAAGATAGGCCCTTCGCAGAGGGAAGCAGAGGTTGTCATGCGCTTTTATAGTTGGATGTGCAATCTCTTAATGCAAAAGAACGTCACTTTATATTGCCTCTTGTGATAAAGAACTTTATTATGCAGTCTGTCGCTTTTCTTTCTTCCATATCACAAGTTCGTATAAAGTTTATTTTCCCCACACTAATAGATCATACATATTTAGAGAGCAATTTTTATTGCTTGCACCGATGACAACTTACTTGAAGGATCTTACTCAATCCATAGGTAGGTATGGTGGACTCTCATGGCAAAACTGGGTTAAGGGTGTTTGGATGCACAAGTAGTATCTCTACTTGGTGCGGAAGTTTTGGCTGATATGGGGTGGAAGCAAGCGTCACATGTTAAAGGATCCATGACAATATAACTTCTATTCGGAAATAAGCAAACATAACTCATTATGTTGTCTTCCTTGTCCAACATCAACTTCTTAGCATATAATATTTTAATGAGTGCTCACAATCATAAAAGATGTCCAAGATAATATATTTATATGTGAACCTCTCTTTCTTCATTACTTCCTTTTAATTGCAACAATGACCAATCGCTATGTTTGTCAACTCACAACAAATTTCAATCGACATACTTCTTATATGTGAAGTCATCACTCCCCATAAGATTACCATATATACTCTTTGCTTTTATTCTAAACTTCTTTTATTTCTTTTTTCTCAAGATCATAGCGAGCAAGCAAAGCCCTCAACTCAAAACTACTTTTTATTATATAACTCTCGGACTTGCTTACATAGGGGGAACATAAAGCAAAACTCAAAATAAACCACACTAAAAAATTTATTCTACTAGATCAAGATATAACCAAAAGGATCGAACTGAGAAAAACGATAAAAGTAAAAGGTGTGATGGTGATACGATACCGGGGCACCTCCCCCAAGCTTGGCACAAGCCAAGGGGAGTGCCCATATGCATGTGTTCAGTTGTCTTTCTTCGGAGGTGGTGATGTTATATTCTTGGCGATGATGCCCCTCAGGATGTGATTCTCCTCCTCAAGCTTGTTATTTTGCTGCCTAAGATCCATTATCTCCTTGCGAAGTTTTCCAGTGACGGTTAGAGCTCCCATCACCCATGGATGCTTCATTGCTGCGGGGGAAGAAGCAACACTCTTTTTCATATTTTCATAAGTAAGAAATTTAGCATTGGGAGGGATGACCGAATTCGGAATTGCTGAGCTCTGAAGTTCCTCCAACATGGCTTCGGGTTGTAGACGAGAGGTAACTTCTTGGTCTTCCTCCATGGCGTCCATCCTTTTCAAGTCGGCCTCCATCTCTTCCTCCGTGGCCTACCCGAAGTGGTTGGCTTCGCTGTATGCTCCAGTCCCCGGTGTCAGGCGAGAGGCACGGCTCTCCCCGACCGACTCTTGTGAAGACATCTTGCTCTAAATCTGCTGCAGAAACAGCTCAAAACGAAAACAGGAAGTATTGTCGTGATATGAAGGTCCAAACCTTCGGGAGATTATATAATGAATTTTTATCGACATAAAAGAATATACCACAAGAAAACGGAGTCCGGAGGGTACACGGGGTGGCCACAAGCCACAGGGGCGCGCCCCCCTGGCTTGTCGCCACCTTGTGCACTTCTCGGACTACTTTAAATTTTCCTAATTTATTAAATATTCCAAAACAGAGAAAAATTGATATTGAAAAAGTTTTGGAGTCGGTTTGCTTACCGTACCACATACCTATTCCTTTTCGGAGTCTGAAACGTTCTGGTAGGTCTCCCTAATGTACTCCTCCGGAGTTATGGTATTGATAATATTGGTTTCAACATTTATGGGAGTACCTGAGATATAATGTTTGATTCTTTGCCCGTTTACCACCTTCGAATTTGTTCCTTCGGCGTTGTTGATCTTGGTGGCACCGGAACGGTACACTTCCTCTATAATGTAAGGCCCTTCTCATTTAGAGAGAAGTTTTCCTGCAAAAAATCTTAAACGAGAATTGTATAGCAAGACATGATCACCTACATTGAATTCACGCTTTTGTATCCTTTTATCATGCCATCTCTTAACCTTTTCTTTAAACAACTTGGCATTCTCATAGGCCTGGGTTCTCCATTCATCAAGTGAGCTAATGTCAAATAACCTCTTCTCACCAGCAAGATTGAAATCATAGTTGAGCTCTTTGATTGCCCAATAAGCTTTATGTTCTAGTTCAAGAGGTAAGTGACATGCTTTACCATAAACCATTTTATACGGAGACATACCCATAGGGTTTTTATAAGCAGTTCTACAAGCCCATAATGCATCATCAAGTTTCTCGGACCAATTCTTTCTAGATCTATTAACAGTCTTTTGCAAGATCAATTTAAGTTCTCTATTGCTTAATTCTACTTGACCACTAGACTGAGGATGATAAGGGGATGCAATTCTATGATTAACATCAAACTTAGAAAGCAATTTACGGAAAGCACCATGAATAAAGTGTGAGCCACCATCAGTCATTAAATATCTGGGGACTCCAAATCTAGGGAAAATAACTTCTTTAAGCATTTTAATAGAAGCGTTATGATCAGCACTACTAGTTGGAATAGCTTCTACCCACTTAGTAACATAATCAACAGCAACTAGAATATGAGTATACCCGTTAGACTTTGGAAAAGGTCCCATATAATCAAAACCCCAAACATCAAATGGTTCACTAACAAGAGAGTAATTCATAGGCATTTCCTGACGTCTACCAATATTACCAATTCTTTGGCATTCATCACAAGACAAGACAAACTTACGAGCATCCTTGAAGAGAGTAGGCCAATAAAAACCAGATTGTAATACCTTGTGTGCGGTTCTATCTCCAGCGTGGTGTCCTCCGTAGGCCTCGGAATGACACTTGCGTAGGATATGTTCCTGTTCATGCTCAGGTACACAACGTCTAATAACACCATCTACTCCTTCTTTATAAAGGTGTGGATCATCCCAAAAGTAATGTATTAAATCATAGAAGAACTTTTTCTTTTGCTGGTATGTGAAACTAGGTGGTATGAATTTAGCAACAATGTAATTAGCATAATCAGCATACCATGGAGCATTACGTGAAGCATTTATGACAGCTAATTGTTCATCAGGAAAGCTATCATCAATAGGTAGTGGGTCATCAAGAACATTTTCTAACCTAGACAAGTTGTCTGCTACGGGGTTCTCAGCCCCCTTTCAATCAATAATATGCAAATCAAATTCTTGTAGCAGAAGAACCCATCTAATAAGTCTAGGTTTAGCATCTTTCTTTTCCATAAGATATTTAATAGCAGCATGATCAGTGTGAATAGTTACTTTGGAATCAACAATATAAGGTTTGAACTTATCACAAGCAAACACAACTGCTAAAAATTCCTTTTCAGTGGTAGCATAGTTTCTTTGAGCACTGTCTAGAGTTTTACTAGCATAATGGATACCATTTAATTTCTTATCAACTCTTTGTCCTAGAACAGCACCACCAGCATAATCACTAGCATCACACATAATTTCAAAGGGTAGGTTCCAATCAGGTGGTTGAACAACAGGTGCAGAAATCAAGGCTTTCTTAAGAATTTCAAATGCTTCTACACAATCATCGTCAAAAACGAATGGAACATCTTTTTGCAAAAGATTAGTGGGAGGCCTAGAAATCTTAGAGAAGTCTTTAATAAACCTCCTATAAAAACCAGCATGACCAAGGAAACTTCTTATACCTTTGATATCCGTAGGGCACGGCATTTTTTCAATAGCATCAACTTTAGCTTTATCAACTTCAATACCTCTTTCGGAGATTTTGTGTCCCAAGACAATGCCCTCATTAACCATAAAGTGGCACTTCTCCCAATTCAAGACAAGATTAGTTTCTTCACATCTCTGCAAAACTCGATCAAGGTTGCTCAAGAAATCATCAAAAGAAGTTCCGTAAACAGAGAAATCATCCATGAAGACCTCAACAATCTTTTCACGAAAGTCAGAGAATATAGCCATCATACATCTTTGAAAGGTAGCAGGTGCATTGCATAAACCAAAAGGCATACGTCTATAAGCAAAGGTACCAAAAGGACAAGTAAAAGTGCTCTTCTCTTGATCCTCTTTTGACACAGGTATTTGAGAGAAACCAGAATAACCATCTAGAAAGCAGAAGTGTGTGTGTTTGGATAGTCTTTCTAGCATTTGATCAATAAAAGGTAGAGGGTAATGATCTTTTCTAGTAGCTTTATTTAATTTCCTAAAATCAATTACCATTCTATATCCTGTAACAATTCTTTGCGGGATCAATTCATTTTTATCATTAGGAACAACGGTAATACCTCCCTTCTTAGGGACACAATGAACGGGACTAACCAATCTACTATCAGCAATAGGATAAATTATACCTGCCTCCAGTAGCTTTAATATTTCATTTCTTACCACTTCTTTCATTTTAGGATTCAACCGTCGTTGGTGATCAACAACTGGTTTAGCATCAGGCTCCATATTAATTTTATGCTGACATAGAGTGGGACTAATGCCCTTAAGATCATCAAGAGTATATACAATAGCAGCACGGTGCTTCCTCGGAGTTTTCAATAATCTCTTTTCTTCATGCTCTGAAAGGTTAGCACTAATAATAACAGGATATATCTCCTTTTCATCAAGATAAGCATATTTCAAAGTATCTGGTAATTGTTTAAGCTCAAACACGAGATCACCCTTGGGTGGATGAGGATCCCCAAGTATTTCAACAGGCAAGTTGTGTTTCAAAATAGGATGCTGATCAAAGAAAATCTTATCTATTTCATTCCTTTCATTCATATGCATATCGTTTTCATGATCTAGCAAATATTGTTCTAAAGGATCAGTAGGAGGCACAGCAATAGAAGCAAGACCAATAATTTCATCCTTACTAGGCAATTCTTTATCATAGGGTTGCCTATGAAATTTAGAGAAATTAAACTCATGAGACACATCCCCAAAACTTACAGTAACAGTTTCTTTCTCACAATCTATTCTAGCATTAACAGTATTCAAGAAAGGTCTACCAAATATAATGGGACAAAAATCATCTTGTGGGGAACCAAGAACAAGAAAATCACTAGGATATTTTATTTTCCCACACAAGACTTCAACATCTCTAACAATCCCAATAGGTGCTATAGTATCTCTATTAGCAAGCTTAATGGTAACATCAATTTCCTCTAATTCAGCTGGTGCAATATCATTCATAATTTCTTGATATAAAGTAAAGGGAATTGCACTCACACTAGCACCCACATCACATAAGCCATGATAACAATGATCTCCTATTTTAACAGAAACAACAGGCATGCCAACAATAGGTCTATGTTTATCTTTAGTATCAGGTCTAGCAATTCTAGCAGCTTCATCACAGAAATGAATAACATGCCCATCAACATTATCAACCAAGAGATCTTTAACCATAGCAATACTAGGTTCAACTTTGATTTGTTCAGGGGGTGTAGGTGTTCTAGTATAACTCTTACGAACCACAGTTGAAGCTTTAGCATGTTCCTTTATTCTAACAGGAAAGGGTGGTTTCTCAATATAAGCAGCAGGAATAACAGGATCAACATTATAAATAATAGTTTCTTCTTCAACTTTAATAGGTTCAACTACTTTCACTTCAACGGGAGGATGATATTTAAACCACTTCTCCTTAGGGAGATCAACATGAGCAGCAAAAGATTCACAGAAAGAAGCTACTATCTCAGAGTCAAGTCCATATTTAGTGCTAAATTCACGAAAAGCATCGGTGTCTATAAAGGATTTAACACAATCAAACTTAAGGTTTATACCTGACTCCTTACCTTCGTCGAGTTCCCAATCTTCAGAGTTGCGTTTAATTCTTTCCAATAATTCCCATTTGAATTCAATATCCTTCTTCATAAAGGAACCAGTACAAGAAGTATCGAGCATGGATCGATCATTATGAGAAAGCCGAGTATAAAAATTCTGAATAATAATTTCTCTTGGGAGCTCATGATTGGGGCATGAATATAACATTGACTTAAGCCGCCCCCAAGCTTGAGCGATACTTTCTCCTTCACGAGGTCAAAAATTATAAATATAATTCCGATCACGATGAACCAGATGCATAGGATAAAACTTCTGATGAAATTCCAATTTCAATCGGTTGTAGTTCCATGATCCAATATCATCACATAGCCTATACCATGTCAATGCCTTCTCCTTCAAAGATAAAGGAAAGACCTTCTTGACATCATCCTCGGGAAAACCTACAAGCTTAAATAATCCACAAACTTCATCCACATAGATTAGATGCAAATCAGGATGTAGTGTTCCATCTCCTGCATAAGGATTAGCAAGCAGTTTCTCTATCATACCCGAAGGAATTTCATAATAAATATTTTCAGTAGGTTCAGTAGGTTGAGGAGCAACTCTTTGTGCTTCCGGTCGAGGTGAAGATACCCCGAACAAGCCCCTCAAAGGATTATTTTCCATAGTAACAAGTGACAGTAAATTTCAGCACACTATATAAATTTTTCCTTACGAAATTCCACTCACCAAAGGAGCTTCACTCCCTGGCAACGGCGCCAGAAAAGAGTCTTGATGACCCACAAGTATAGGGGATCTATCGTAGTCCTTTCGATAAGTAAGAGTGTCGAACCCAACGAGGAGCAGAAGGAAATGACAAGCGGTTTTCAGTAAGGTATTCTCTGCAAGCACTGAAATTATCGGTAACAGATAGTTTTGTAATAAGATAATTCGTAACGGATAGCAAGTAACAAGTGTAGCAAAGGTGCAGAAAGGTGGCCCAATCCTTTTTGTAGCCAAGGACAAGCCTGGACAAACTCTTATATAAAACAAAGCGCTCCCGAGGACACATGGGAATTTTTGTCAAGCTAGTTTTCATCATGCGCATATGATTCGCGTTCGTTACTTTGCTAATTTGATATGTGGGTGGACCGGTGCTTGGGTGCTGCCCTTACTTGGACAAGCCTCCCACTTATGATTAACCTCTCTCGCAAGCATCCGCAACTATGAAAAAGGAATTAAGATAAATCTAACCATAGCATGAAACATATGGATCCAAATCAGCCCCTTACGAAGCAACGCATAAACTAGGGTTTAAGCTTCTGTCACTCTAGCAACCCATCATCTACTTATTACTTCCCAATGCCTTCCCCTAGGCCCAAATAATGGTGAAGTGTCATGTAGTCGACGTTCACATAACACCACTAGAGGAAAGACAACATACATCTCATCAAAATATCGAACGAATACCAAATTCACATGATTACTTATAACAAGACTTATCCCATGTCCTCAGGAACAAATGTAACTACTCACAAAGCATATTCATGTTCATAATCAGAGGAGTATTAATTATCATTAAGGATCTGAACATATGATCTTCCACCAAGTAAACCAACTAGCATCAACTACAAGGAGTAATCAACACTACTAGCAACCCACAGGTACCAATCTGAGGTTTTGAGACAAAGATCGGATACAAGAGATGAACTAGGGTTTGGAGAGGAGATGGTGCTGGTGAAGATGTTGATGGAGATTGACCTCCTCTCGATGAGAGGATCGTTGGTGATGACGATGGCTTCGATTTCCCCCTTCGGGAGGGAAGTTTCCCCGGCAGAACAGCTCCGCCGGAGCCCTAGATTGCTTTTGCCCAGGTTCCGCCTCGAGACGGCAGCGCTTCATCCTGAAAGCTCTCTTATGATTTTTTCCAGGTCAAAACCCTCCATATAGCAGAAGATGGGCACCGGAGGCCTGCCAGGGGGGCCACAAGCCACAAGGGCGCGCCCAGGGGGTAGGGCGCGCCCCCCTGGCTTGTGACCTCCTGGTGGGTCCCCTCTGGTATTTCTTTCGCCCAGTATTTTTTATATATTCCAAAATAATTCTCCGTAACTTTTCAGGACTTTTGGAGTTGTGCAGAATAGGTCTCTCATATTTGCTCCTTTTCCAGTCCAGAATTCCAGCTGCCGTCATTCTCCCTCTTCATGTAAACCTTATAAAATAAGAGATAAAAGGCATAAGTATTGTACCATAATGTGTAATAATAGCTCATAATGCAATAAATATCAATATAAAAGCACGATGCAAAATGGACGTATCAAGTAACTAGAGGACTAAGGAAATGTTTCTCAGTTATGGAGGTGATAAAGAGTTCGTCGTAAAGGGTTACGTCGATGCAAACTTTGACACCTATCCGGACGACTCTGAGTAGCAATCCGGATACGTATAGTGGAGCAGTCATTTGGAATAGCTCCAAGTGGAGTGTGGTAGCATCTGCAGTATGACATATAGATTTGCAAAGAACACACGGATCTGAATGTTGCAGACCGTTGACTAGAACCTCTCTCACATGCAAAACATGATTGAACCCCAGAACTCATTGGGTGTTAGATTCATTACAATGTTAATCACATGGTGATGTGAGCTAGATTATTGACTCTAGTGCAAGTAGGAGACTGTTGGAAATATGCCCTAGAGGCAATAATAATTTAGTTATTATCATATTTCCTTGTTCATGATAATCGTTTATTATCCATGCTATAATTTTATTGATTGGAAACTCAAATACATGTGTGGGTACATAGACAAACATTGTGTCCCTAGTATGCCTCTAATAGACTAGCTCGTTGATCAAAGATGGTCAAGGTTTCCTAGCCATAGACATGAGATGTCATTTGATAACAGGATCACATCATTAGGAGAATGATGTGCTGGACAAGACCCAAACTATGAACATAGCATATGATCGTGTCAGTTTATTGCTATTGTTTTCTGCATGTCAAGTATCTGTTCCTATGACCATGAGATCATGCAACTCACTGACACCGGAGGAATACCTTGTGTGTATCAAACGTCGCAACGTAACTGGGTGACTATAAAGATGCTCTACAGGTATCTCCGAGGGTGTCTGTTGAGTTGGCATGGATCAAGACTAGGATTTGTTACTCCGTGTGACGGATAGGTATCTCAGGGCCCACTCGGTAATACAACATCACAATGAGCCTTGCAAGCAAAGTGACTAAAGAGTTAGCCACGGGATCTTGTATTACGGAACGAGTAAAGAGACTTGCCGGTAATGATATTGAACTAGGTATAGAGATACCGACGATCGAATCTCGGGCAAGTAACATACCGAAGAAACAAAGGGAACAACATACGGGATTAACTGAATCCTTGACATAGAGGTTCAACCGATAAAGTTCTTCGTAGAATATGTAGGAACCAATATGGGCATCCAGGTCCCGCTATTGGTTATTGACAGTAGAGGTGTCTCGGTCATGTCTACATAGTTCTCGAACCCGCAGGGTCTGCACACTTAATGTTAGGTGACGTTTCGGTAGTATTGAGTTATGTATGGTGGTGACCGAAGGTTGTTCGGAGTCCCAGATGAGATCAAGGACGTCACGAGGAGCTCTGGAATGGTCCGGAGGTAAAGATTGATATATAGGAAGTCCCGTTTTGGTCACCAGAAAAGTTTCGGGTATTTCCGGTAGTGTACCGGGAGTGCCGGGAGGGTTCCGGGGGTCCATCGGGAGGGGCCACCCATGCCGGAAGGCCACATGGGCCTTAGGGGTGGCGCACGAGACCTTAGTGGGCTGGGCAAGCCAGCCCCTAAGGGCCTATGCGGCTAGGAGGTGGGAAAGGGCAAAAGCCCAAAATGGGCGAAGAGTTTCCAAGTGGGGAGGAATCCTACTAGGAGTAGGATTGGAGTTGGACTCCCCCTCCTCCCCACTTCGACCGACTCCTAGGGGGTTCCCTAGGGGCGCCGGCCCCTCCCCTCCCTCCTATATATACTAGAGGGAGAGAGGGCCAAAGAGACTCAACCCAAAAGGCCACGGTGCAGCCCTCTCTCCTAATAGATCGTTTCCTCTAGTTTTCGGCGGTGCTTAGGCGAAGCCCTGTCGGAATAGTTCCACCACCACCGCCGTCGCGCTGCCGGAGAACTCATCTACCTCTCCGCTCCCTCTTGTTGAATCAAGAAGGCGGAGATCGTCATCGAGTTGTACATGTGCTGAACGCGGAGGTGCCGTCCGTTCGGCGCTAGATCGTGATTGGATCGCGGGACGGCTAGCGATTTGGATCGCGAAGACGTTCAACTACATCAACCGCATTTCTTAACGCTTCCCGCTTAGCGATCTACAAGGGTATGTAGATCCACTCTCCCTCTCGTAGATGCTCATCACCATGGATAGATCTTGCGTGTGCGTAGGAAATTTTTTGTTTCCCATGCAACGTTCCCCAACATCGAGCTGGGCGGTTCATTGGTGACCCGGCAGGCGGGTCAGAGGAACGACAAGACCCAACGACCCAGAAGGCGGCTCATGGGAGAGCCGACTCATGTTATGGTGGGCCGGCTCACAGAGAAGGCCCAAAGAAAGGAAAGACTCCCTCACAAGGGAAACAAGACCCGGATTAGGATTCAAGAGAGACTAGTCCTAATCCTAGTCCCAGTAGGACTCTACATGTAAACCTACCACTTCAACCTATATAAGGAGGGGTAAGGCACCCCTAGAGGGACAAGTTCAAGTCATTAGAGATAGACAGATTAGAGGCTCTCGAGATTAGAGGTAGCAAAACAGCACCTTTGTAATCGAGATCACCCTCATCATCAATACACACAAAGCAGGACGTAGGCTTTTACCTCCATGGGAGGGGCCGAACCTGGGTAAACTCACGTCTCTCGATTCCGACCAACCCCTCTTAAGCCGCCACTGCTACTTCTTGAGCATGCATTGGTTTTCCCTTGAAGAGGAAAGGGTGATGCAGCAAAGTAGATAAGTATTTCCCTCAGTTGTTGAGAACCAAGGTATCAATCCAGTAGGAGATACAAGCAAGTCCCCAATAGATGTACCTACACAAATAATCAAACACTTGCACCCAACGCTATAAAGGGGTTGTCAATCCCTTCACGGTTACTTGCAAGGATGAGATCTGATAGAGATAGATATAGAAGATTACTAAAACGAAAAGTAAAACAAAAGTAAAAGATTGCAGCAAAGTATTTTTGGTATTTTTGGTTTATAGATCTGAAAATATAATATGGAAAATAGACCCGGGGGCCATAGGTTTCACTAGAGGCTTCTCTCTTGAAGGAAAATAATACGGTGGATGAACAAATTACTGTCAAGCAATTGATAGAAAAACGAATAGTTATGACGATATCCAAGGCAATGATTATGCATATAGGCATCACGTCCGTGTCAAGTAGACCGAAACGATTCTGCATCTACTACTATTACTCCACACATCGACCGACTCCTGCCTGCATCTAGAGTATTAAGTTCATGAAGAACAGAGTAACGCATTAAGTAAGATGACATGATGTAGAGGGATAAACTCAAGCAATATGATGAAAACCCCATCTTTTTATCCTCGATGGCAACAATACAAATACGTGCCTCGCTACCCCTACTTTGTCACTGGGTGAGGACACCGCAAGATTGAACCCAAAACCAAGCACTTCTCCCATTGCAAGAATTACCAATCTAGTTGGCCAAACCAAACCAATAACTTGAAGAGACTTGCAAGGATATGAAATCATGCATATAAGAATTCAGAGAATATTCAAATAATATTCATAGATAATCTGATCATAAACCCACAATTCATAGGATCTCGACAAACATACCGCAAAAGAGTATTACATCGGATAGATCTCCATGAAGATCATGAAGAACATGGTATTGAAGAACAAAGAGAGAGAATAAGGCATCTAGCTACTAGCTATGGACCCGAAGGTCTGTGGTGAACTACGCACGCATCATCGGAGGGGCAATGGAGTTGATGTAGATGCCCTCCGTGATCGAATCCCCCTCCGGCAGATTACCGGAAAAGGCTCCAAGATGGGATCTCACGGGAACAGAGGCTTCCAGCGGCGAAAAAGTATTTTCGTGGCTCTTTTTGGTATTGGGGGAATATTTGGGAATTTATAGGTCGAAGAATAGGGTTAGGAGGTCTGCCGTGGGGCCACAAGCCAGGGGGGCGCCCCCCTAGGGCGCGCCCTAGTGGCTTGTCGCCACACGACAGGTCTTCTGCCTTCATCTCCAAGTCTGGCAGGTTTCTTCTGGTCCAAGAAAAATCATTCCGGAGATTTTATTTCGTTTGGACTCCGTTTAATATTCCTTATCTACAATACTCAAAAACAAGGAAAAAAACAGAAACTGGCACTAGGCACTAGATTAATAGGTTAGTCCCAAAAATAATATAAAATAGCATATTAATGCATATAAAACATCCAAAACAGATAATATAATAGCATGGAACAATCAAAAATTATAGATACGTTGGAGACGTATCAAGCATCCCCAAGCTTAATTCCTGCTCGTCCTCGAGTAGGTAAATGATAAAAACAGAATTTTTGATGTGGAATGCTACCTAACATATTTATCCATGTAATATTCTTTATTGTGGCATGAATATTCAGATCCATAAGATTCAAAACAAAAGCTTAATATTGACATAAAAACAGTAATACTTCAAGCATACTAACAAACAATTGTGTCCTTTCAAAATAGCATGGCCTTAGAAAGTTATCCCTACAATATCATATAGTCTGGCTATGCTCCATCTTCCCCACACAAAGTATCTAAATCATGCACACCCCCGATGACAAGTCAAGCAATTGTTTCACCCCTTTTATGTTCTCAAACCTTTTCAACTTTCACGCAATACATGAGCGTGAGCCATGGATATAGCACTATAGGTGGAATAGAATATGGTGGAGGTTGTATGGAAAAAGGGAGAAGATAGTCTCACATCAACTAGGCGTATCAATGGGCTATGGAGATGCCCATCAATAGATATCAATGTGAGTGAGTAGGGATTGCCATGCAACGGATGCACTAGAGCTATAAGTGTATGAAAGCTCAAAAAGAAACTAAGTGGGTGTGCATCCAACTCGCTTGCTCACGAAGACCTAGGGCAATTTGAGGAAGCCCATCATTGGAATATACAAGCCAAGTTATATAATGAAAATTTTCCATTAGTATATGAAAGTGACAAAATAGGAGACTCTCTATCATGAAGATCAAGGTGCTACTTTGAAGCACAAGTGTGGAAAAAAGATAGTAACATTGTCCCTTCTCTCTTTTATCTCATTTTGTTGGTGGGCATCTTTGGCCTCTTTTTTTTTATTTGGGCTTCATTGGACTCTTTTATTATTTGTAAAGTCCGGAGACTCATCCCTTCTTGTGAGGGAATCATAGCTTCCATCATCCTTTCCTCACATGGAACAATGCTCTAATATTGAAGATCATCACACTTTTATTTACTTACAACTCGATACCTACAACAAGATATGACTCTATATGAATGCTTCCGGTGGTGTACCGGGATGTGCAACGATCTAGCATAGCAAATGACATCAAAAACGGACAAGCCATGAAAACATCATGCTAGCTGTCTTACGATCATGCAAAGCAATATGACAATGATGGTGCGTGTCATAAAAAATGGAATGGTGGAAGTTGCATGGCAATATATCTCGGAATGGCTATGGAAATGCCATAATAGGAAGGTATGGTGGCTGTTTTGAGGAAAGTATATGGTGGCTGTTTTGAGGAAGGTGGGTTTAATGCACCGGCGAAAGTTGCGCGGTACTAGAGAGGCTAGCAAAGGTGGAACGGTAAGAGTGCGTATAATCCATGGACTCATATTAGTCATAAAGAACTCACATACTTATTGCAAAAATCTATTAGTTATCGAAGCAAAGTGACGCATGCTCCTAGGGGAGAGGTTGGTAGGAGTAAACCATCGCGCGCTCCCGACCCTCACACAAAGGATGACAATCATTAAACAAATCATGCTCCGACTTCGTTACATAATGGTTCACCATACGTGCATGCTACGGGAGTCACAAACTTCAACACAAGTATTTTTACCATTCCACAATTACTCACTAGCATGACTCTAGCATCACCATCTTTATATCTCAAAACTATATGCAAGGAATCCAACTTCTCATAGTATTCAATGCACTTTATATGAAAGTTTTTATTATATCCCTCTTGGATGCCCATTATATTAGGACTAAATTCATAACCTAAACCAATTACCACGCTGTTTAAAGAGACTCTCAAAATAATATAAGTGAGGTACAAGATTTCAATTATTTTTATAAAATAAAACACCACCGTGCTCTAAAAAGATATAAGTGAAGCACTAGAGCAACATTGCCTAGCTCAAAAGATATAAGTGAAGCACATAGAGTATTCTAATAAATTCACGATTAATGCATGTCCCTCTCAAAAGATGTGTGCATAAAGTATGATTGTGGCAAACTAAAAAGCAAAGACTCATATCATACAAGACGCTCCAAGCAAAACACATATCATGTGGTGAATAAAAATATAGCCTCAAGTAAATTTACCGATGGATTGAAGACGAAAGAGGGGATGCCTTCCGGGGCATCCCCAAGCTTAGGCTCTTTGGTATCCTTGAATATGGCTTTGGGTGCCTTGGGCATCCCCAATCTTAGGCTCTTGCCACTCCTTATTCCATAGTCCATCAAATCTTTACCCAAAACTTGAAAACTTCACAACACAAAACTCAACAGAAAACCCATGAGATCCGTTAGTATAAGAAAAATAAATCACCACTTTAGGTACTGTTGTGAACTCATTCTTTATTTATATTGATGTAATATTTACTGTATTCTAACTTCTCCATGGTTCATACCCCCCGATACAACCCATAGATACATCAAAATAAGCAAACAACACAAAGAAAACAGAATCTGTCAAAAACAGAACAGTCTGTAGCAATCTGTAGACTTCGAATACTTCTGTAACTCCAAAAATTCTGAACAATTAGGAAAATCAGGGAAATTTGTATATCAATCTTTTGTAAAAAATTCAGATCCAGTTGATGCTCTGGTGAATTTATAAAATTCCTGGACTGAGCGCAAAAGTTTCTGTTTTTCAGCAAAACCAAATCAACAATCACCGTAAACCATCCCAAAGGTCTTACTTGGCACAAACACTAATTAAAACAATAAAACACCATTACTACAGAGGTAATAATGTGCAAAACACTCAAGAACAGAAGCAAAAAACAGAAACATAAAATAAAATTGGGTTGCCTCCCAACAAGCGCTATTGTTTAACGCCCTTAGCTAGGCATAACGCAATAGATCTAGGTATTGTCATCTTTGGTATGCAATCCATAAGTAGCTCTCATAATAGATTCATAAGGTAATTTAATTTTCTTTCTAGGAAAGTGTTCCATGCCTTTCCTTAACGGAAATTGGAATCTAATGTTTCCTTCTTTCATATCAATAATTGCACCAATCGTTCTAAGGAAAGGTCTACCAAGAATAATAGGGCATGTAGGATTGCAATTTATATCAAGAACAATGAAATCTACGGGCACATACCTATTTGAAACAATAAGAACATCATTAATCCTTCCCATAGGTTTCTTAATAGTGGAATCCGCTAGATGCAAATTTAAAGAGCAATCATCAAGATCATGGAAACCTAGCACATCACATAAAGTTTTCGGAATCGTGGAAACGCTAGCACCCAAATCACACAAAGCATGGCACTCATAATCTTTAATTTTAATCTTAATAGTAGGTTCCCACTCATCATAAAGCTTTCTAGGTATGGAAACTTCCAACTCAAGTTTTTCTTCAAAAGATTTCATCATAGCATCAACGATATGTTTAGTAAAAGCTTTATTTTGATTATAAGCATGCGGAGAATTCATCATGGATTGCAACAAGGAAATACAATCAATCAAAGAACAACTATCATAATTAAAGTCCTTGAAATCCAAAAGAGTGGGTTCATTGCTATTTAAAGTTTTGACCTCTTCAATCCCACTTTTATTAATCTTAGCATTAAGATCTACAAACTCCGAATCATTGGGACGCCTTTTAACTAAAGTTGACTTATATCCAGTCCCATATTTATCAAGATTTGTTTTAGAAAACAAAGATTCAATAGGAGTCACATCAATCACTTTAAGATCTTCATCATTATTATCACGAGAACACATCTTTTCAAGCCATTCACTCTTAGCACGCATTCTAGCGGTTCTTTCCTTACATTCATCAATAGAAGTTCTCATAGCTTTTAAAGACTCATTAATATCATTCTTAGGTGGAGTAGATCTAATTTTCAAAGAATCAATCTCAAGAGAAATTCTATCAACGTTCCTAGCCAAATCATCAATCTTGAGCAATTTTTCTTCAATCGTAGCATTGAAAACCTTTTGCGAACTAATAAAATCTTTAATATTGTTCTCAAGATCAGAGAGCATCTTATTATAATTTCCATAAGAATTGTTGTAGGAATTACCATAATTATTAGAGGAATTACTAGGAAACGGCCTAGGGTTGAAATTACCTCTATACGCGTTATTACCAAAAAAATTCCTACCAACAAAATTCACATCCATAGATTCATTATTATTTCCAATCAAAGAAGACAAAGGCATATCATTAGGATCAATAGGAGAACTCTTACTAGCAAACAATTTCATCAATTCATTTCACTCAAAGTATTTATTTCTTCAATAGCATGCACTTTTTTACTAGTAGGAGATCTTTCGGTATGCCATTGAGAGCAATTTTCCATAATATTATCTAGGAGTTTAGTAGCCTCTCCTAATGTGATTTACATAAAAGTACCACCCGTGGCGGAATCTAAAAGATTTCTAGAAGCAAAATTCAATCCCGCATAAAAAATTTGTATAATCATCCATAAACTCAAACCATGTGCGGGGCAATTTCTAATCATTAGTTTCATCCTCTCCCAAGATTGTGCAACATGCTCATGATCAAGTTGCTTAAAATTCATTATATCGTTCCTAAGGGAGATGATCTTAGCGGGCGGAAAGTACTTGGAAATAAAAGCATCTTTACACTTATTCCATGAATCAATACTATTTTTAGGCAAAGATGAAAACCAAGTTTTAGCACGATCTCATAGTGGGAAAGGAAATAGCTTCAATTTAACAATATCATTATCCACATATTTCTTCTTTTTTATATCACACAACTCAACGAAAGTATTTAGATGGGATGCGGCATCTTCATTAGGAAGGCCGGAAAATTGTTCTTTCATAACAAGATTAAGCAAAGCGGCATTAATTTCATAAGATTCCGCACTAGTGGCGGGAGCAATCGGAGTACTAATAAAATCATTATTATTAGTATTGGAGAAGTCACACAACTTGGTATTCTCTTGAGTCATCGTGACAAAGCAAGCAATCAAGCACACAATAAAACAAAAGGCAAACGAAAAGACGAACGGAAGAAGGGCGAATAAAAAGGCAAATTTTTCTGAAAATCATTCTAGAAGTGGGGGAGAGGAAAACGAGAGGCAAATGGCAAATAATGTAAATGCAAGAGATGAGTTTGTGATGGGTACTTGGTAGGCTTCATGTAGATCTCCCCGGCAACGGCGCCAGAAATCCTTCTTGCTACTTCTTGAGCATGCGTTGGTTTTCCCTTGAAGAGGAAAAGGTGATGCAGCAAAGTAGATAAGTATTTCCCTCAGTTGTTGAGAACCAAGGTATCAATCCAGTAGGAGATACAAGCAAGTCCCCAATAGATGTACCTACACAAATAATCAAACACTTGCACCCAACGCTATAAAGGGGTTGTCAATCCCTTCACGGTTACTTGCAAGGATGAGATCTGATAGAGATAGATATAGAAGATTACTAAAACGAAAAGTAAAACAAAAGTAAAAAAGATTGCAGCAAAGTATTTTTGGTATTTTTGGTTTATAGATCTGAAAATATAATATGGAAAATAGACCCGGGGGCCATAGGTTTCACTAGAGGCTTCTCTCTTGAAGGAAAATAATACGGTGGGTGAACAAATTACTGTCAAGCAATTGATAGAAAAGCGAATAGTTATGACGATATCCAAGGCAATAATTATGCATATAGGCATGACGTCTGTGCCAAGTAGACCGAAACGATTCTGCATCTACTACTATTACTCCACACATCGACCGACTCCTGCCTGCATCTAGAGTATTAAGTTCATGAAGAACAGAGTAACGCATTAAGTAAGATGACATGATGTAGAGGGATAAACTCAAGCAATATGATGAAAACCCCATCTTTTTATCCTCAATGGCAACAATACAAATACGTGCCTCGCTACCCCTACTTTGTCACTGGGTGAGGACACCGCAAGATTGAACCCAAAACCAAGCACTTCTCCCATTGCAAGAATTACCAATCTAGTTGGCCAAACCAAACCAATAACTCGAAGAGACTTGCAAGGATATGAAATCATGCATATAAGAATTCAGAGAAGATTCAAATAATATTCATAGATAATCTGATCATAAACCCACAATTCATCGGATCTCGACAAACATACCGCAAAAGAGTATTACATCGGATAGATCTCCATGAAGATCATGAAGAACATGGTATTGAAGAACAAAGAGAGAGAATAAGCCATCTAGCTACTAGCTATGGACCCGAAGGTCTGTGGTGAACTACGCACGCATCATCGGAGGGGCAATGGAGTGGATGTAGATGCCCTCCGTGATCGAATCCCCCTCCGGCAGATTACCGGAAAAGGCTCCAAGATGGGATCTCACGGGAACAGAGGCTTCCGGCGGCGAAAAAGTATTTTCGTGGCTCTTTTTGGTATTGGGGGAATATTTGGGAATTTATAGGTCGAAGAATAGGGTTAGGAGGTCTGCCGTGGGGCCACAAGCCAGGGGGCGCCCCCCCTAGGGCGCGCCCTGGTGGCTTGTCGCCACACGGCAGGTCTTCTGTCTTCATCTCCAAGTCTGGCAGGTTTCTTCTGGTCCAAGAAAAATCATTCCGAAGATTTTATTCCGTTTGGACTCCGTTTAATATTCCTTATCTGCAATACTCAAAAACAAGGAAAAAATAGAAACTGGCACTAGGCACTAGATTAATAGGTTAGTCCCAAAAATAATATAAAATAGCATATTAATGCATATAAAACATCCAAAATAGATAATATAATAGCATGGAACAATCAAAAATTATAGATACGTTGGAGACGTATCACCACCTAGTTGCAATGGCCTCACACCTAAGTTCTCTCACGAGGACATCTTTCCATGACTAAACCATGACAAAGTTTATAAAATCGGAATTTCTGAGTTTTATGGATCGGTCTCACCGAGTTTGGAAACTGCCCTCGGCCACTCATATCGGTACTACCGAGAATCTTATATCGGTCTCATCGAGATTCCTAAAGTTACCACATTTTGAACAAATTGGTACGACCGAGTTTTACTTCGGTTTCACCGAGTTGGTCAATAATGGTGTAACGGTTAGATTTTTGGAGATGCCTATATATACCCCTCAACCACATCCCACTCGCAAGAGAAGCACTCAGAACTATTCCACACTTGCCATATCCAATTCTCTGAGAGAGAACCACCTACCCTTGTGTTGAGATCAAGATCATCCACTGCTACCATATGGATCTTGATTTCTAGGCTCCCCAAGTTGCTTTCCACCCAATCAATCTCTTCTACCAAGCCAAATCTGTGAGAGAGTGATTGAGTGTTGAGGAGTCTATCATCTTGAAGCACAAGAGCAAGGACTTCACGATTACTATCAAGCCTATTACCTTTTGGAGGGTGGTGCCTCCTAGATTGGTTAGGTGTCGCTTGGGAGCCTCCTACTTCGTGTTGTGGAGTTGAACCAAGAAGTTTGTAAGGGCAAGGAGATCGCCTACTTCATGAAGATCTACCCATAGTGAGGCTAGTCCTTCGAGGGTGGAAGGTCTTATGGAATAGTCAAGGTTGCTACTTCGTGGACCCTTATGGGTGGAGCCCTCCATGGACTCTCGCGACCGTTACCCTCCGTGGGTTGAAGACTCCATAAACGTGGATGTACGATAGCGCCACCTATCGGAACCACAGGAAAAATCTTCGTGTCTACAATTGCGTTTGATCTTCTATCCCAACCCTCTATTACATGTGCTTGTCTTTACTTTCCGCTGCTATACTCTTAGACATGCATGTCTAGGGTGTGCTTGACTTGCTATCATTGCTAAAATCTGCCCACAACTAAAATTAGGAAAAGGTAGAATTTTTATTTGGTCAAGTAGTCGAACCACCCCCCCTCTAGACATACTTTCGATCCCACAAGAGGTCATAACTTTAGTTGATGATAATCCCACTATTTTGGAAGATGATAAAAACTTTATGCATGTTGATCATAAAGAGAGTATTGTTTATGATAGATATATTGTTGAATTTGATTATGATCCTACATGTAATTATTATGAGAGAGGAAATTATGGTTATAGAAATTTTCATGATACTAAATTACCTCTCTTCATGTTGAGATTGCTATTGTCTCTTTCTTCTTCCTTCCATATGCTAGTTTTTGCTTGCCTTTATAATTTGTTTGCTTATAAAATGCCTATGCATAGGAAGTATATTAGACTTAAGTGTGTTTTCCATATGCTTCATGATGCTCTCTTTGTGTCGCTATTATTATTTTTCATGAGGGCATCATTGAAATCTCAAGCCTACCTTAATGGCTATAAAGGAAGAGCTTGTTGGGAGGCAACCCAATGAATAAAATTTATTTTTACCTTTTTCTTTCTGTTCTTGAGTGTTGACACAATTATGCTACTGTTATGATTGCATTTTTTATGTTTTAATTAGTGTTTGTGCCAAGTAAACCCTTTGGGGTGACTCACAAGATGAGAAGAAACGATGCTGAATCTGAAACAGAAACTTTGAATCCAGTGCAGGAATTTTCATTTTTTACTGGAGCATGACATTGATCTAAAATTTTAACACAGTATTTATATACAAATTATTTACTTTGTCCTAATTTTTCAGAATTTCTAGAGTTACAGAAGTATGGTTACAGAATTTCTAGACTGTTCTGTTTTTGACAGATTTTGTTTTCGTTGCATTGTGTGCTTATTTTGATGAATCTATGGTTTGTATTGGAGGGTATAAGCCATGGTAAAGTTAGAATACAGTAGATATAATTCAATAATAAAATATTAATTGGTTTGCAATAGTACTTAGAGTGGTGATTTGCTTTATTATACTAACGGATCTCACGAAGGTTTTGTTAAGTTTTGTGTGATTGAAGTTTTCAAGTTTTGGGTGAGATCACGATGGATGAAGGAATAAGGAGTGAAAAAGGCTTAATCTTGGGGATGCTATGGCACCCCAAGATAATATCCAAGGAGAAACAAGCAACTAAGCTTGGGGATGCCCCGAGTGGCATCCCCTCTTTTTTCTAACGACCATCGGTATTTTACTTGGAGCTATATTTTTATTCGTCACATATCATGAGTTTTGCTTGGAGCGTCTTGTATTATATGAGTCTTTTCTTGATTTTCTTTTTAGTTTGTCACAAGTATCCTTGCTAGACACACATATTTGAGAGAGCCAAAATTATGCTATGATTTGTTAGAATTGCTCTATATGCTTCACTTAAATTTTTTTGAGCTATGGAATTGCTCTAGTGCTTCACTTATATCTTTTTGAGCACGGTGTGCTTTAAATTGTTGAAGAAATACTCTCATGCTTCACTTAGATTAATTTGAGAGTTAGCAAATTTTGAATAAATTCTCTCATGCTTCACTTATATTATTTTGAGAGATGAAATTTTTTATGCTCATGTTCTTCACTTAAATTTATTTGAGCTTGTCAAAAGCAATGGAAATATATGAAACTAGTACAAAAATGATAGATATTCAAGAGGGATATGATAAAAACTTTCATGAAGATCATTGGACAAATTAAACTTGATTCCCTGCAATAGTTTTGAGACATGATGATAGTAATATGTGAGTCATGTTGGTGGGTAATTATGCTTTAGTAAGAATATTGGTGTTAAGGTTTGTGATTCCCTATGAAAGCACGAAAGTCAATAGTTATGCAATGAAATTACATCCTACTTATGGTGCATTATTCGATGTTAGTTATGCTTAATGCCCGTTTATGTGAATTTTCGTTTCTTGGTTGGTTGCTTCTCAATCTATTTGCTATCCTCCACTTGTACTAAGTAGAAATACTACTTGTGCATCCAAAATCCTTAAACCCAGTTTTGCCATATGAGTCCACCATACCTACCTATATGCGGTATTTCCGTGCCGTTCTAAGCAAATTTGTATGTGCCATCTCTAATTTTCAAAATAAATTTCCTTTTTGTGTGCACGTACCACTCATGAAGCGGCAGGGGGTGTCCAATATTTTTCCATGCTAGATGTGTTATTCTCAAGATGAGTGTTTATTCACTTGTCATTGCACGAGAGTACGGCGGTAATAGGGATGCCCAGTCCCGAAATGAAAAATAAATTTACTTTATGTTGTCAAATAATAAATTCCTTGGAAAGTATTGGTATGGAAGGAAACCGTGGATACGGCTAGCCATGGATTGTGAAAGAATGGTGGAAAAGGAATAAACTTTATTTTATGTCTGTGAACGCATGGAAAGTATTGAGAACTACTCGGTCGTTTTCGTTGACAGGAAAGGCATGCCACCCAAAATATTTTTCTCTCTCAATTTAAGCTTTGAGCTCTGGCACCTCTACAAATCCCTACTTCCCTATGCGAAGGGCATATCTATTTACTTTATGCAATTTTTATTTTTAATTTGACTCTCCATCTTCTCTTATAAAGCACCAACTAGGGGGCACTATGATCATACTTGTGCATTGGGTTTAGCTAATATTTGAGTGTGTTTCATGAATGGATCAATGATTGAGCATGATGGGCTAGGGATAACTTTCTTTAGTGTTGATATTTTGAAAGACATGGTTGCTTGTTGCCATGCTTGAGTATTAAAGTCTTTATGTAAAAACTAGGCTATTGCTTTGAACAATCTAAAAGTCCAAATGTCCATGCTACAAAAGAAAAGAATATGTGATGAACATGTTAGGCAGCATTCCACATCAAAAATTCTGTTTTTATCATTTACCTACTCGAGGACGAGTAGGAATTAAGCTTGGGGATGCTGATACGTCTCCAACGTATCTATAATTTTTGATTGTTCCATTCTCTTATATTATCATTCTTGGATGTTTTATAATCATTTTATAGCAACTTTATATCATTTTTTGGGACTAACCTATTGACATAGTGCCCAGTGCTAGTTGCTGTTTTTTGCTTGTTTTTTACTTCGAAGAATATCAGTACCAAACGGAGACCAATTGCCATGAAACTTTTTGGAGATTTTTTTTGGACCACAAGACTACTTGGGAGCCAAGGAAGAACCTGGGGGGAGGCCTGTGGGGCCTACAACCCACCAAGGCGCGTCGGAGGCCCCTGGCGTGCCCTGATGGGTTGTGGGGCCCACGGAGGTCTCCTCCACCGCCTATCAGCTCTATAAATTCTCAGAAATTCCAGAAACCCTAGAGGAGTCAACGAAATACACTTCCAGCCGCCGCAAGTTCCAGAATCGCGAGATCCAATCTAACACCATCACGGAGGGATTCATCATCCTCATTGGTGCCTCTCCGATGATACGTGAGTAGTCCACCATAGACCTATGGGTCCGTAGGCAGTAGCTAGATGGCTTTCTCTCTCTCTTTTGATTCTCAATACAATGGTCTCTTGGAGATCTATTTGATGTAATGACTTTTTGCGGTGTGTTTGTTGGGATCTGATGAATTTTGAGTTCATGATCAGTTTCTATCCATGAATATTATTTGAGTCTTCTTTGATCTCTTATATGCATGATTACTTATAGCCTTGTATTTCTTCTTTGAATCTTTGGTTTAGTTAGGCCAACTAGATTGATTTTGGTTTCCATGGGAAGAGGTGCTTTGTGATGGGTTCGGTCTTGCAATGTCCTCTCCCAGTGACATAAGGGGCAGCGAGGCACGCATGTATCGTTGCTATTAAGGATAACAAGATGGGTTCTATTCCTACATGAATAGATCTTGTCTACATCATGTCACCGTTCTTATTGCATTACCCCGTTTCTCCATGAACTTAATACACTAGATGCATGCTGGATAGCGGTCGATGTGTGGAGTAATAGTAGTAGATGCAGAATCGTTTCGGTCTACTAATGTTGGACGTGATGCCTATATAATGATCATTGCCTTGGATATTGTCATGATTATTTGATCTTCTATAAATTGCCCAACAGTAATTTGTTTACCCACTGTGTGTTATACTCATGAGAGAAGCCACTAGTGAAATCTACGGCCCCCGGGTCTATTCTTTCAACATATTGCTTTCCGATCTATCTTTTGCCGTTTTTGTTTTCAGATCTATTATTCCAAAAACCCAAAAATAACTTGCTGCACTTTTTATTTGCTTCTCTTATTTGGTGTTCTTGTGCGATCTATTTATCCAATCTCATACAAACTAATCTATCTTTTTACCGTGGAGAGATTGACAACCTCTCTTACGCGTCAGGTTGCAAGTATTTGTTCTTTGTGTGCAGGTACCATTTACATAGTGTTGCTTGGTTCTCCTACTGGTTCGAAAACCTTGGTTTCATAACTGAGGGAAATACTTACTATAGCTGTGCTGCATCATCCCTTCCTCTTTGGGGAAATACCGACGCAGTCTCAAGCCACTTCAGCCCCCTGGCACACCCCCTCCGATAGGTCTTCACTCCATAAATCATTATAATTCTCAAAAATAATTCACAAAAAGTTTCGTCCGATTCCGAGAACTTTTATTTCTGCACAAAAATAACACCAAGGTAGTTCTGCTGAAAACAGCGTCAGTCCGGGTTAGTTTCATTCAAATCATGCAAATTAGAGGTCAAAACCAGAGCAAAAGTGTTTGGAAAAGTAGATACGTTGGAGACGTATCAATCCCTGCTTCCTCTGCGAAGGGACATTCTATTTACTTTTATGCTATTTACTTTCATGTTATTTACTTTTCATGTTGAGTCAACTTCTTATTCCAGCCTCAGTCTCTACTTGGCAAGCATCATGTGGTGGGGAAAGGTCCAGGCATATATATCTAGTCAAATATATTTGATCATGAATAATTATTGTTGACAATTATCTCGATGATAAGTAAGTTGGGAGGCGAAACGTTAAGTCCCTGTCTTTCTCTCTGTTCATGGATGTTGTTTGTTCTAAAAATATGCTCTGGGTATTAGCAATCATAGAAGACTATATGATAATTGAGTATGTGAATCTCTTACTTAGACTTTGTAGAAAACGATATGAATTGGAATTGTTTGGTGACTAAGAACATAGGTTGTTAAGTTTCAAGAGAATGAATTGTTTGAACCATAACATGTGAATTGATTGCTACTTTATCAGGATGAGTTTTATGCGAAAGAGTTGCTGATTATGATGCTAGGAAAAGTGACTGAAATTATCATTGATAAAACTTATACTCTATGCTTGCATTCACACTTCATAAATTATTTCTTTTATCATTTACCTACTCAAGGACGAGTAGGAATTAAGCTTGGGGATGCTGATACGTCTCCAACGTATTGATAATTTATGAAGTATTCATGACAAATTTACCCAAGTTCTACATGGTTTTGGTATGATTTGAATGAAACTAACCCGAATTGATGTTGTTTTCAGCAGAACTTCCATGGTGTTATTTTTGTGCAGAAATAAAAGTCCTCGGATTGGGCTGACACTTTTTGGTGATTTTTTTGGAACAAAAGAGACCTCCGAAGCTTCGTGGAAGGATCAGACGAAGTCCAGGGGACCGACGAGCTTGGAGGGTGCGCCCTGGGGGTGCCTTTCACCCCTAGCTCGTGGGCCCCTCGGGCACCACCCTGGCGTGAAACCAACGCCAAAAATTCCTACAAATATAGAAACCACCACAAATAAACCTAGAACTTCTGCTCCACCGCCGCAAGCCTTTGTACCAAAGCAATCTCATCCAGAGCCCTTTTCCAGCACCCTACTGGAGGGGGAAATCATCATCGGAGGCCATCTTCATCATCCTGACGGTCTCCATGACGAGGAGGGAGTAGTTCAACCTCGGTGTTGACGGTATGTACCAGTAGCTATGTGTTTAATCTCTCTCTCTCTCTCTCGTGTTCTTGAGTTGGCACGCTCTTGATGTATCACGAGCTTTGTTAATATAGTTGGATCATATGGTGTTCTTCCCTCTCTATCTTGATGTGATGAATTGATTCTTTCCCTTTGAGGTTTCGTTATGTTGGATTGAATACTTTGGATTTGACAGCACATGATATATGTTTTGCATGTGGATACCCGTGATGACAATGGGGTGTTCTATTGAGTCACTTGATATATGTTTTGTTCATCAATGTGCGGATTCCCGTGGTGACATTGGGGTGATCTAGGCACATAGGTTGATGCATGTTCTCGTCCTACTTTCTCCGATAGAAACTTCGGGGGTACTCTTTGAAGTTCTTTGTGTTGAATTGAATATGATGATTCTGAAATTGTTTGATGTATGTCGAATAATTAACTCATGGATACTTGTGGTGACATTGGAGTATCTAGGTGACATTAGAGTTGATTGATGCATATCATATGGTGTTATTCTAGTACGAATTCTAGGGATGTTTGTGACACTTATAGCGATGGCTCAATAGATTTATCAGAACGATAACTTTGAGGTGGTTTTACTACCTACAACAATTTCATCTTATGTTCTCCACTAGATAGGAACATTGGAGTGATTCTTTGTCACACGTTGAGGGATGGTTATATGATTCAGTTATGTTAGCATTGTTGAGAGATTGCACTAGTGAAAGTATGAACCCTAGGCCCTGTTCCAAGCATTGCAATACCGTTTGTGCTCACTTCTATAAATTTTTACTTTTCTATTTTTATTATTTCAAAATACAAAAACCTATGTCTACTATCCATACTACACTTGTATCACCATCTCCTCGCCGAACTAGTGCACCTATATAATTTACCATTGTATTGGGTGTGTTGGGGACACAAGAGATTGTTTGTATTTGATTGCAGGGTTGCTTGAGAGAGACCATCTTCATCCCACACCTCCCATGGATTGATAAACCTTAGGTCATCTACTTGAGGAAAATTGCTACTGTCCTACAAAACTCTGCGCTTGGAGGCCCAACAGAGTCTACAAGAATAAAGTTGTGTAGTAGACATCAACCTCGTCGTCACCACCGCCGCCTCATCGCCAATGACGCACTAGAGTGGAGAAAATTGATTTGAGGTGAGGTTGTCGACAGGGGGCGGGGGAGAGAGAGTGGATAAGAGAGCATTTGGAGCGTTCGAGCTGACTTTTAGTACCACCGAACGATTGCAAAGTGTGACATGGCCACTTCACTTCGTCATGATTTGTGTAGACGATCCAACGGTTATAATGGAGTTTGGGCCAAGTTCATAAGTGCCACATGTGTGTCACTTATCATTTGGGTAGAAAAATAAATCAGGTTTTTCTAGAGCACCAATGCATATTTCTACAGGACTTCCGAGGCTCGATTTTGAAATCTGCGTTCAGACGCGGGGCTCTGGCGACCGTTGTGGCACTCTGCTTTCGCCGCCGGCTCCCGTGCGCGAGCCCTTCCCGGCCGTCGCCATGAGCGCTGGGGAGGCCGCCGGGGCCTCGCCGGACCTGGTCGCCGCGGGGGGTCGCGGGCCGACCCCCTGCTCCGGCCGCTCAACGCCGTCGTGGGCCGACATGGTAGAGGAGGAGGAGGGGGAGGGTCCGGTGGAGCTTCCTGTGTCCCTGGCGCCGCCCCAGCTGGCGGATTTCTGGGTCGCGGCTCGTCCAGCGCGGCCGCGTGGTCGGTCTGCCTCGAGCCGGCGCCGCCCGAGGGCTCTGCCAGCGCCGCGTCGCCCGGCCGCCGCGGTTCGCCTCGCCCCCTTCGGTGCCCGGCCCGGTTCGTTGCCCGGGTTATCCCCCGTGGCGGCGAACGGCGCCTCCGACGGTGCGACGGCGGTGGGCTCTCCTGTGCGCTCTGCGACCTCCGGCGCCGTCCTTGGGGTGGGCCCCCTGCCGGCGGCGCGCTCGGCTGCGGGCGTGCCCCGGTGGTTGGGTGTCGACCGGGCGGAGTTGCCGGGTGGGCCGACTCGCGGGCCTCGTGTTGCTCGGTTTGGTGGGCTCTCGGGCCAGGAGGTTTGGGAGGCCGCCCGGCGGGCCCAAGAGGCAGTTGACAAGGCCAACCGGGCCTGGCTTCTCGCCCATGAAGATCCAGCCCGTTGGATCTGGATCCAACGGGGCATAGTGGATCCGAGGCAGGGCTGGCCTGCGACCAGGGGGAGGTTTTGCGCTGGGGAAGGGTTTCCTGTATCCTTCGACTCCCTCCTGCGCCGCCGCCTCTCCTCGCTCTCTCCAGTGTCCTCGCTGTCCGGCGCCCCCGTTCCTTCGCGCCCTCGGTCGTTCCTGGAGGTGTTGATGGCGCGCGACATTGGAGACGGTCTGCCTCGGCCGAAACGCCCCCTGCCCGACGGGGCGGCTAGGCGCCCCGGATCGTCTTCCTCTGCTCGCTCCGACAGAGGGGAACCGAGCCGGCAGGGGCGGCCGGCTGTGACGTACTCCGGCACCTCCCTGCGCCGGCCGCCGCCCACGCGGGACCCTGCTAGGGATCCGAGGCTCCCGCTGCCGGGGTCACCGGGAGATGTTCGGCGCCGCGATGAGGACCGTCGGAGACAGGAAGATTTGCGCCGTGAATCGGAGCGCGGGAGGCGCTCGTGACCCGGCCGCCGCCGGCGGTTCGGAACAGGGAGGACCCGGCGCCCCGCGCCCCGGTCGCCCGTGATGCTGCCCCCAGGCCCTCCGACGGCGATTGGCGGCGCCGTGGGTCGGGTTCGGGCGATTCTGGTGCTGCGCGTGATGGTCCGTCCGACCGGCGTGGTGATGAGGCCTGGGTCTCTCGCACCTCCGACTCCGCTCGGTGGGACGACCGTCGCCCGCCTCGGGACACCATCCCCGAGCGGCAGCGGAGTGAGCCCCGACCGGACCGCTCATCTCCACCGCGCCGGTCCCCCGACCACCCAGGTGCTGCTGCTCAGAACAACAAGAAGAAGAAGCACAAGAAGAAGAAGACCACGGGGGTGGCCGCTTCCCCCGCCCCTTTGGGAGGCCCGGAACAGGAGGTTCCGGTGGCTCCGGCGGCCGTTGGCTCCAGGGGCGGTCGCCCCCCCAGGACCCGCGAGGAGACGATGTGCATCAACTGTGGATGCGCGGGTCACTTCCGCTCGGAGTGTGAGGCCCCTCCCCGATGCCCCTCGACCCTGGCCTATCTCGGGTACGGGACAGAGGGAGGTGGTTTCTATTTCGTGGATGCTGAGATTGAGGAGGAGGCAGTTCGGCCACACCTGGCGACGGTCACTCTGGCCCCTGAGCAGGACCTGCCGTCGGGGGTGGTGATCTCGGCCGACCTCATCCAGGCTGAGCTCTCCGCGTACATTGGCGACTTCCGCGACTCCGACTTCACCTGGGAGGTGACCGAGACGGCTCCCCTCGTCTTCTCGGTCCCCTTCCCATCCGCCGAGCTACTCCGTGTGTGCTCCCACGACGTCATCCGGTGCCCCATCAACAAGTTCCTGATCTCCGTCCGTGCTGCTGCCGCAGAGCTTGACCCTGTGCCCCCTCTGGCTAAGGTGTGGGTCCTTGTCTACGGCTTGCCTCGTGGTGGCAGGTCGGCGCCGCGGGGTGGCAAGCTTGCGCACATCCTCAAGGCGATCTCTGAGCCGGTGGGTAAGTTGGTGACTGCCGACCTGGCGTCCTTCGAGGATGATGGCCCTGCCCGCATTGAGATTCTTTGCCCCGCCCCGGCAGAGATTGATGGTCTGTCCCTGATCTTCTACTTCGGCACTAAGGGGAAGCGCCTGACCTTCGAGCTCGAGTCTCCGGTTCCTGAGGATCTGCCTGGGTCGGCCCCCGCAGCTCATCTGCCTCGCCAGGAGTATGGGCAGGGGGGAGATGGGGGCTCGTCCGACGGGAGCGCTTCTGGCGAGGATGAGGATGATGATGAGGTTCCCCCGGCTCCGTCTGATGGGTGGCGTAGCCCGGTTTCTACTGGTGGTGGGTCTTCCTGCCCGGCTGGGACGGCTTCTCTGGGTTCGTCAGGGGGTGGGGACCGTGGCCTCCCTTCCCCTTGTGGAGATCTTGGAGGATGGCTTGGAGGCCGTGGAGGAGGACGCTGTGAGTGTGGGGATGGAGGTCCGCCCCTCGTCTTCGTCGCGCTCGCCTGGGGTGGTCTGCTACACGCGTTCGCCGGGGTCCCCCCTTCTCCAGCCTTGGGGTCCCCGGACTTGGCGCCGTCTCCTCCCTTGGACCTGGCAGTGGTGACTCCTACCGCGGCCGGCTCCAAGCTACGGGGCGAGCCTTCTCCGCTAGTGGCCGCGCGCCAGAGTGCGAGGCTCAGCCAGTCCCAGGTCCTCCTGGATGGCCGTGTCCCGACGATCCAGGAGAAGGCCGCCATGCGGGCGGCTGCTCGTGACTTGTCCTCAGGTACCCCCACCATCCCCTCAGACCCCTCTAGTTCTGGTTCTCAGTTTTCTGTGCTTGGTTCCGCTCCGTTGTCTCATCTGGCAGAGGTGGCCACCGATAGTGGCATTGTGTTTCGTGGCAAGAAGGGGCCCATCCTTGAGCAGATTTCTGCTATTTGCGCCAAGGAGAGGCTCGATGGGGCGTTGGCTGAAGCCTGTGCTTGTGCGGCGCGTGGTGAATCCAGCACCTCGGCGCCCACTGACCCTAGTCATAGAGAGACCAGGGCTGGTGCGGCGCCCCCTGTGGAGACTGTGGCGGACACGCCCCGTGCAGTCCCTCCCTCGGTGAGGGCTCTGCGTGGGCGTCCCCCCACACGTCTCAACCCCACTGAACACCGGATAGAGGTGTGTGGGTCTAGTTCCAGGTCCGCTTCCCTCGGACCGGAGGCCTCCGTTGCCCCCCCTACGCGGGGGTGGCGTGGCCGTCCGATGAAGGCATCCCCCCGACCCGCGATTGACGGGCGGGCTAGCTCGGCCCCGCCTGAGGGGCCTAGGGATTCCACTGAGGTTATTAAATGAAGCTCCTATGTTGGAACATTAGGGGCTTCGGCCTCACTGGCCGGCGTCGGCAGCTCATCGAGTATTTGCGGCAAGAAGAGATTGACATTGTGGGACTTCAGGAGACGATTCGCCAGGACTTTAGCATGCATGAGCTCCAGGGGCTCTCCCGCCACCAGTTTGCCTGGCAGTGGCTGCCTGCTACGGGACAATCTGGCGGCATCCTGCTCGGAGTCAGGGAGGATGCTTTCTCGGTTGAGGATATGGACCGAGGGGAGTTCTTCCTGAGCATGTCCTTCACCGACCGACGAGTTCACCTCAGCTGGGAGGTGATTTTTTTCTATGGACCTGCGGATCATGGGCGCTCTGCTGACTTCCTTGCCGAGCTGAAAAATAAGGTGGAGCGGTGCACCACTCCGGTGGTGGTGGCCGGGGACTTCAACCTCATTAGGTGGGCTTCTGATAAAAGCTCTCCTAATGTTGATCGTGTTCTCATGCGTCTATTTAATGACTGCATTGCGGATCTTGCTCTTCGTGAGATAGCCCGCGTAGGGGCTAGGTTCACGTGGACGAATAAGCAGGCGGACCCCATCCGGAGTGTTTTGGATCGGGTATTTGTGTCGGCCCAGTGGGAAGTGATGTTCCCATTGTGCTCCCTCAAGGCGGTTACTCGGATTGGCTCCGACCATACCCCCCTGCTTTTCTCTTCAGGGGATGATGCCCCCCTAGAACCCGTCGCTTCCGCTTTGAGGCGTTTTGGTTGGAGCAACCGGGTTTCTTCGAGCTGGTTCGCGACCGCTGGTTAGAGGCTGTCGTGTCCCCGTCTCGTGTGTTCTGTGCTGTGGATGTCTGGCATCACTGTGCTAAAATGGCCCGTCAGGCCATGAAGGGCTGGGGGGCGAACCTTGGTGCTGATCTTCGGGCCCGTAAAGGGGCCCTGCTGGATCAGATTAACGTACTAGATGGCCTTGCGGACGGGCCGGGCCTGTCTCCTGATGACTGGATTAGGAGATACTCCCTTGAGGCCTCGCTCATGGACATTTACAAGAGCGAGGAGCTGTTTTGGCAGCGTCGAGGGGGCCAGAACTGGCTCCTTAAAGGGGATGCGAACACTGCCTACTTCCAGGCGATAGCCAATGGTCGCAGGCGGAAATGTGCCATCCCTTTCCTCTGGGATGGGGATGTTCTTCTGGAAAGCCCAGAGGACATCTCCACCCATATTCACTCCTTCTATAAGTAGTTGGGGCAACGGATATTCGGCAATTCCGCCCCATCACGGTGATCAATGTGTTGGAGCGAATCTTTGCGAAGGTTTGCGCGACCCGTTTATCCCCCTTGGCGGAAAGGATTGCCCACCCCCTTCAGTCCGCATTCTTGAAGGGCCGGCGGATCCATGACGGGATTCTTGCCCTTCACGAGATTGTCCACGAGGTGGCGTCGAAGGGGCTTAAGGGGGTCTTCCTCAAACTTGATTTCCAGAAGGCTTATGACCGTCTGGACTGGTCCTTTTTGAGGTTGGTGATGCAGCGACGAGGATTTGACGAGCGATGGTGCTCCTGGATCATGCAATTGGTTAGATCTAGAAACACGGCGATCAACATCAATGGCGAAGTGGGACCCTTCTTCCAGGCCTCCAGGGGGTAAAGCAAGGGGATCCTGTCTCCCCCTTGCTTTTCAACCTTGCAGTTGATGCCCTTGCGGGCATCCTTGATAAGGCCAAGCTGGCCGGCCACCTTAAGGGTGTGGTTAGTCATCTCATTCCGGATGGGGGGGGTTACCCACTTGCAGTATGCGGATGACACCATGATTATGGTGGAAGGTTCGGACTCGGACATTGTTAATCTTAAGTTCCTTTTGCTCTGCTTTGAGGAAATGTCTGGACTTAAGATTAACTTTGATAAGAGCAAGGTTGTGGTCCTTGGCTACTCGGAGGCTGAGCAGCATAGGATCGCGGATAACCTCAATTGTAGGCTGGCTTCATTCCCCATATCTTACTTGGGGATGCCCCTGGCTGAGTCCAGGATTTTGGTGAGTGGGTATGATCCGCTTGTGGGACGAGTAGCGTCCCGTGCGGAGCCCTGGTGCGGTAGGTTCACATCTAAAGGAAGCAAAATTGTCCTCATTAGCTCTAACCTTGCCAGCCTCCCCATGTATATGATGGGGATGTACATCTTGCCCGAGGGTGTGCATAGTTCCTTTGACAAGGAGCTGGCTAGGTTCTTCTGGCAGGCAGGGGATGGTCGGCCTAAGTACCATATGGTGAAATGGGCTGACATCTGCTTGCCAAAGGACCGAGGTGGGTTGGGCATCCCTGCATCTTGCCGTATGAACGTGGCGCTCATGCTTCGTTGGGTTTGGCAGATCTTGCGGGGAGATGGAGGTTTGTGGCTGCAGCTGATTGAGTCCAAGTACCTGCAGGGCCAGCCCCTCTTGGCTTGCTCGCACTCGGCTGGGTCCCAGTTTTGGAAATCTGTCCAGCCATCAAGGATGAGATTAGGCTGGGTTTGCGGTTCTCGGTTGGTAATGGGTCTGGGACCCAGTTTTGGTTGGACCCCTGGATTGATGGGGAGCCTCTCCGCATGCGGTTTCCGAGGCTCTTTGCGATTTGTGACGACCCGGCTGTTCTTGTTTCTGCGGCTGCTTTGGATGAGGGATGGAACATTGCGTTTCGCCGCTCATTCGGACCAGCTGAGGTGCAGGAATGGGCAGACTTGAGGGAAGTAGTCCCTCTTCCTCTGTCCCAGGATCCTGACACTGTTTCTTGGAGTCTTTCTCCTTCGGGAGAATTCTCCGTAAGTTCCGCTTATCAGGCGCTATGCCGGCTACCGGTTCTCCAGTGGTTATCCCCATTGTGGAAGGTGCCGATGCCCCTGAAGATCAAGATTTTCGTGTGGCAGCTTCTCAGAGATCGTTTACCTTCGGGGACCGAGGTGCTGAAACGCCATGGTCCGGGCAATGGCCTTTGCCCCCTTTGCCTCGTCCCGGAAACGGGAACGCACATTTTGTTCTCGTGTGTAGCAGCACAGGCACTTTGGTGCCTTGTTCGTGAAGCTCTGGGACCGGAGTGGGAGGCCCATGACCTTGCAGAGTTTCTGCAGGTATGGGCCACTCAGGTTGGCCGTAAGCGCCGACTGTTCTGGCTTATCTTCGCAGCTATGATGTGGACTCTTTGGACTACTCGCAATAAGATGGTGATTGAGCGGGTGTTCCCGTGGCGTGCTTCTGACTCGTTCTTCAAATTTCTTGCCTTCTTGCAGCACTGGCATCCGCTCGCTAGGCCGAGAGATCGTGACCGGCTTCAGCTCTATCTGGACGCTCTGTTGTCTTCCGCGCGTCAGCTCTCCGACTGTTCGTCTACTTCGTAGCTTGCCCTGGCGGCCTTTTTATGTTTCTTCCTCTTTCGTTTGGGCGTGTTTGTGCTGTGGCCCCAGCAGTTTCCTTTTATGACTATGGTTGAGACTTGGTTGTATGGACGTATGCTTTATCTATAAAGCGGGGCGAAAGCCTATTTCGAGAGACAAGAGAGATGCCTAATTAAGCATCTACCCTCTACAAATAAGGATCGATGCTTAAGGAAAAACTGATTTATTTCTTTAAGCACCTCTGTAAACGTCTTGCATTGTACAAGGCCTAAAACTCATATTTGAGGAGCAAAAGTGATGCTTGCACAAAAAATAAACCAAATTCCGCATAACCAAAATTTGCTGAATTTGAGTTTTTGACCACTCAAACTTTCCCTCTTCCTCTGATCTTTGGCCCGCGCTCGTGTGGCTGCGTAAAAATCCCGCGCCCCTCCCCCGCTAGAGGCGGCCATCCCCTCCCCGTTGACCAACGGAATGAGTAGGCCCTTCCCTGCGCACCTATGGACACAAGCGCCGTCATCGATGTCCCACCGCCAGCCACGAATTCGGCGGCACAACCAGAAAAGGTGATGGCAAGAGAGGAAACTCATCGGCAATAGAGCGTTGACGACAGTGGTCGGCAGTCCCTTCAATGCGACCACCATACTGACTTTTTGGCCAAGCAGAACGACAAAAGGGACCATGAGCCGATGACCGAGGCGACGGCTAACATGACGGTGCTGGTGAACGAAAAGAAGACTGCGACCATCGGGTCGCTTCCCCCTAGACATGTTGCGGCTTCAACGAGTACTCCTCCTCCTCCTGCTGCCGCAAAGACAACCCCAACACTGTTAGACTGTCGGGATGAGTACAACGCTAATGTTAAATGGTGGGAGGGTTATGGATGGCATATTGATGGGTGATGGAGTGCCACAGTTGGTACCAGATGATTACTCGAGCTGTTATATAAAGTACAAAGCTCACATGGGCCAAATAGTAATTATTACAACCAATGATCATATGACCCAACATTATATCAGTTAGCGGAAGCAAATAGGTGTGAGTACAAACAAGATATCAAATATGCATGAGAGGCTGGAACATAAGCAACAACCCTCCCAAGGCTCAGGCTACTACCTGGGACCTTCTTTCTACTCGTTGTCATCGAATTCTACATAGTATCCTCCATTGTGATCGACAGAGTCCTCCACAACAAGTTTATGTAGAAGTAGGAATGAGTATATAATTGTACTCCGCAAGACTTACATAAGATCTATAATAAGTATGCAACATTCTCAAAAGAAGAGGTATGTGGTTTGAGCACCAACAAGCACTAGCATCCTATAGAGACTACAAGTTATGGCTATCAGAGGTAAGATAAGAGATCACATATGAGCTATCAACCCTAGCCCTTTGACTTAGCCACCACATCAGAAAAATACCTTGCGTTCTCCCTCACATCACCCATGAGGAAGAATGCACTCACACCTAAGTTGGCAAGTTTTATTGATTACTGGGTAATTGCCCGTTCGTTGATACATGTGTAAAAATATGTTGATGGTTTCACACCAAATATGATTAATAAACAATATATTAAAGACTGATTTGCGACTTTGGTTAGGAAGGTGATCCCGTACCAGTAATTGCAGACTTATTGTGCAGTTACAAAGGAAAATGTCAAACCATTATTGCAAAGGAAAAACTCTGTTAGAGACAACTGGAATTGCCTAATCCGGGCCCCTATATGCCCACGGAATGCGTCGGGCAGGTCCTCATTTGGCCATCTTCAGAACCACACTCCCCAAATCTCGACACCCAAATCCATGCACGACAATCATACAACGCAAATTCATCATACATTCAACGATACAAAGATAGTGTAGCCCTAGTAAATTCAGTACATGTCAAAATAAAATTCAATAGTTCATACATAGATAAATGTTACATGAATGAATCAATAACTTCACTTCTGGCGCTCATTGATCCTCTGCTTCATGCAGATCAACCACTTCTTCCCTTCATCATCCAAGAGGTTGATGTCCTGCAACATGATCCTCGAATCCTCCGCCTCTCTCTCAAGGTGCAACCTCTCTTTTTCGAGGTCAAGACCATGCATTGTCACCGTTTGCTCAAGCTCCCATTTGTCAACCTTCTCTTGCCTCTCCAATTCCACCTTCTCTTGCTCCAAGACCAACCTCCGCCAGTCGAACTCCATCTTCTCCATTTTCACATCAATGAACATCTTGTACCACTCCCCCTTCTTCACTTCCTTGGCATAAAAAATGCCCTTCCAAGTGACGGATATTTTGCTTGCCACACCTTCACGTGCCAACCTTTCCTTCTACCACTTGTTTCCCATCACTTGCCGATTTCTTTTTGGCACAATTGGTTGTAAGTCAGACGCACCATTTTCTTCTTCTCCTTCCTCATCCAGTCCAATTGATTGTGCCGAACATGGCCCATCCTTTTTCTTCTTCTTCTTCGTGTCATTTTCAATTTCCTTGAGGGCAGTCTGCAACTTGGGTTTCCTACTCAATTTCAACCAACAATGAGAAAAAGTGAATGGCTTCTTCTCCACTTAATGGTACAAAGTGACAACCAAAGTTACATGGGTTTGAACTCCGATGCCGCTTCGGTTCCGGCCTACAACTTGTTTGAGATAACCAAAATATTTGCTAACGACCTCTTAGATGGACGACCATCTATTTTGAAGATAGCATGAGACATGTTTGGTGCATATTGGTTGTGGCTTCGCATAGTGTTTTTGCTCATGATAAAGTTTCCAAATTCTCTCCCAATATTTCTCGGCATTTTGCTCGGTGCCACAAATCGGATTCATGCTAGAGTTGCACCAACTTTCACACAACAAAACATCCTCAAATTGTATGAATGCTGGACCCCTAGGCTTGTAAACTTTCGCAACTTCCTTCTTCTTTTTAGTGTGTAATATTTTCCCAACTTCAAACATCGAGGTATTGGTATCCTCCATACTACCTCCTTTCCGGTTTATAAGGCTTGCGCGTATCTCTACGTTGACAAATAGATCAACGTAATACAAGTTATATATCACAAAAATACATAATTAGAAACTTCAAACTGTATACTTTGTAATGGTATAATTTTTAGACTATATACAAGTCATCTTATGTTGGACAAATTATAGATCTAGAAATATGCGCAAGCCTTATAAACCGAAAAGGAGGTAGTAATAAATTGCAAAGACTCTTGACCATGATTTATCATGTCATGAAATATTTGTTCCTACAATATGCATAGAAATTTAACTACCATCCTACTAATATGATCCGATGATATATGCATCAAAAGAAACTGGTCAATTTGGTATCGATTTGGGATGGGTACGCCTTGACAGAGCCGACGTGAGGGGCGTCTCTGGGCACGTACGGCCTCCCCATATCCGCCCCAGATATGGGGAGTGTTGGCCAGTCCGTGTGTTTGGGCCAAAAATGAGGCGCCCGGTTGAGTGGTGCTTTTTCGTTTGGTCACCGACCGGGCTGCCCATCCGAGCGTTTGGGGCAGGTATGGGGTCTGGTTGTAGATGCTTTTACTCCCTCGCTATGCATGGCAGGCATACTATTGGTGATTGAAAGGGCTATCAGGAAAGTTGGACGAAGGGGTGTCTCTCTCTAGAGGAAAAGGAACACTTTTTATTTTTTAATTATGGGTTTTTATCATTTATGCCACTACTTGTGTCCCACTACTCAGTTTTGCCATTAAAAGATACAATTGCTCAAAATGCCATTGTTCCTTGAGATGCTTGCTCAAAAATGCCATTAGATACCTCAAAAATGTCATTGTTTATTAGACGTTTGCTAAAATTGCCATTAGACATCGTTATTGTCAGGTCAAACTTGTTGACCATGTTATATAACGAAAATACCCCTATACCCACATGGCATGTCTCTCTATCTCACAATGATAAGTGTGGACCTCACTTGTTAGGAGTAAGCAAGCAGATAACTTTAGAGGAAAATAAGAACGCTGTTGGATGAAGTGTGACCGACACTTTATTGTAGTGAGATAGAGGGAGAGCTGACATGTTAATCTATAGGTATTTTGGTCATTATCACATGACAAACGAGATTTGAGCTCACAGTAATGATGTCCAGTGGCATTTTTTAGCATGCGCTTAATGAAATGATGGCATTTTTGAGCAGTTAAAATTCTTAGTGCAAAACTGAATAGTAAGACACAACCAATGGCATAAATAATAAAATCTCTTTAATTATTAGTAGATATATTAGTAGAGATTCGTTGAAGTTGTTCCATGATCAAGTACAAAATCCCCAAGGTCTCCATAACCACGAACACGACTATTGCTAGGCGCATGGCTGCCTCGCCTACCGTCCCAAGATGACGTGGCCATCCTACTAACATCACGATGACGTCGCCCGCTTTTTTTTACTTTAATTTATATTTTAAATTAAATATATATATATTTCAAAAAATTGAAAAAAATGTTAGCAGAGTATAAAAAGTTTGTTAGCGCAGTTTTGAAAAAATGTTTATAACTTTCAGAAAAATGTTCATGACAATTAAAAAAATGTTCCCACATTTAAAAAAATATACGTGATTTTTTTAAATGTGTATAAATCTAAACTAATGTTTGCATAATGTAAAAAAATGTTTTGTGCCATTAAAGAATTGTACGTAACATTTGACGTAAATATTCATGCGTTTCTAAAAAATGTTCGCGACATTTAAAAGAATGTTCTATACAAGTGTAAAAAATGTCCACTTAGGTTAAAAAAAATTATTGCCATTGACAAAATGTATCATGACACTTTAAAAATATTCGCGTGTTTCTGAAAATTGTCCGTGAAATTTTAAAAAATGTTTATACAATGTAAAAAGAATCGTGTAGTTTAAAAAATATATTTATTGTTATTATAAAAATTTATAGTGTGTATATGGAAAAATGTTACCATATATATTCAAAAGGTGTTAAAAAACATGCATTTTTTTAAAAGTACAGCATGTATATTTATAGAATATTCAACAGGTATCGGAAATGTTTCACGTGTACTCTAGAAATGTAAAACTTGTATTGAGAAAAGGTAGCATGTGTTCAAAAGAAAGAAAATCGATTAAAGCCGACAAAGAAACAAAAGTAAACCGAAAAAACTAAGGAAACAAAAAAAGAACATAGAAACTCAAAAGTAAAAAAAGCAAAGAAAGAAAATGAAGAAAACCAATGAGAAAAACAAAGAAACCCAAAGTAAAAAGACCCAGAGAAAACCGATGAAGTACCAAAGGAAAAGAAGAAAAAGAAATAGGAAAAACCCTGAAGAAACCCGTCGAGCGAACCCGGCGATCGAGCTAGCAACAACGTGCGAGCGAACATAAGCGGGAACACGTGAAACTTGGCCGGCCCAGTACTGTGGCGCCCTGTACTGTGTCGTGAAACTGGGCCGGCTCAGTACGGGTGATACATAGACGTAGTGGTAGATCTTTCCCCCGAATCTCAGCACGATCGTCTTTACAGGGAGCAACTAATTGGCGGTTACCCGCATTACATGGAGCAACTAATTGGCGATTACCCCTTGCGGGGACCTTCAGGGGTTACTTTTGGTGCCCTAGGAGTGCGTCTAGCCGCCGCTACATGTCGCGTGCTAGGCGTTTTCTTTGAATTGTACGCGTTTTCGTGTTTTAGACGAGTTTTTTTTGGTTTATTTTGGTTGTTTTTATCTGATTTTCCCTAAATTTTAGAGATCTTTTTTCATGGGATTGTTTTTGCGTGAAAAATTGTTTTCACAAGAAATAAAGATTTGCTTCCACGAGAAGCACATATTTGCATTTCAAAAAGGGAAAAATAATAATACTTCTCATGGGGACACATATATGCTTCCGTGAGTAGCACAACTGCTTCTCAAAAAGGGGAAAAAAGTGCTTTCACGAGAAGCACAAATTTGCTTCCACGAAAAACACAATCGTGCCTCTCAAAAAGAAAATTGTGCTTTCACGAGAGACAACTATGTGCTTCTCAGAGAGGAAAAAAACCTATCTTCCACGAAAAAAACATATTTGTTACCACAAGAAGCACAACTGTGCTTCTCGAAAAGGAAAAAAGAAGTAAAAAATGACCTTGTTTCTGACTCTGATTTTTCCTTTTAGTTTTATTGGTTTTTTTGCGAAACTAAATTTTTCGGTGAAACCTATTAACATAACATTTAGTTTCGACGATCTCGACCCGAGAAATCCAAAGATAAAAAATGTTTGGGATTTGAATGCAAAGTTCAGAAGATAAATGAATAAATAAATCTAAAAAAAAGAAACTCTCAGGTTGTGACAAATGAGACACGTGCGGCAATGGCGGAGCTACAAATACAAAGTTGGGCGGGCCAGACTGAAATTGACACTAAATCTAGACTGCAATTTTGTACTGCTCTATATTCATGGACTGATCCTAGGTATAATTTTATAATTTTGCTAAATGTCTGTACGGGCCATGGCCAATTTAGACACAACGTAGCTCCGCCAGTGACGTGCGGTGCGTGCCGTGGGGTAGCCGCTATTTCGTCTTTGCAGGCTTCATCGTCTCAAAATGAAAGGCTCATCGTCCCTTTTGGGCCGCTGCTCCGAAGGCTACGGTTGGGCCGGTTGTTTGTGTACCAGATCATTTTCCTCGTTTCATCACCGGAGCGGCACACACGCAGGGGATTCTCCTGCGGCGGCGTGGGTAATTTTCTCTGCGGCGTATGGCATTGCTTGGTAGAGGCGTGGAGCTGAGGAGAGATGATGCCATGGTGGCGATGGCTGGTGATGGCTTCGCGACGGTGGGCGAGGCGAGGTGCATGGCGCGGCCAATATCTTGGTAGCCGCGGGGGGGGGGGGGGGGGGGGGGGGGGGGGGGGGGGGTGCAAGCTGGAGGAAGGAGCATCATTCGCTTCCTAGCTACCCTCAACCATTTGCAAATTTGCTTGCCTGACTGGCTGCGCCTCTGGTTGAAAATTTTAGGATAGATTTTAGGATAGACAAGCAGCTCCAAGTAGAGCACCAACACATTCAACGTGTCAATCAGATTGGTATGCGAATATATTACTGTAGTAGTTTAATTTTAGAAATTGGAAAGATGCCAACCAAGTGGCAAAATTACATTCTTCAGATGATGATACTTTTAGTTCAGTTTCGTATTTAGTTTTCCTTGATCATGTGCAGTTCAGTGCCTACCTCATTTGGTATCTTTGCATATTTGGGGTGATGTGGATGACTTGTTTTTTATTTCTCTTTTTTCTAGCAGCCAAATAATTTTGCTCCTTCTTCACTACTCTGCCATCATGCAAAGATTATAAGGCACTATATATCCAACCAACGTGAGACAGATGAGCGCATAATGAGTAATGAAACTTATTAGAATTCACTGGCAGCACAAATAAAGAGATAACAAAGTACACACGCATACAAAAGAAGTCATCTTCTTATTTTTGTTTGCATTGGTACTTTTTTGTAGACTTTTCATTGCCACCTATACAGAGTGCAAAGATCGACATCATAGTTTACAGAGTCAATCTACGATATCCAGAAAATCTAATTTACAATTTTGGGGGTTCACGGTTTTCTATGTCGATGGAATAAAAGTTAAGAATCCAAATATCTTTGTTGAAGTTAGATGGTTTGTTCACATTCTTGCACACTGTAACTTCTATAAATTCTTCGAGTGAGGTAGTGCTAGAATGTAGAAACATGTTTTCACCGCAATGATCGGACGATATTAGTGTTGCTACATACTTGTGAATTGATTAAGAAAACCAAAACTTTGACAGCTTCGTCTTGGGCATGTAGTGGACGTGTTGTTAAACCTTTCGGGTGACACAGATGTATCAAACTTTTTATGATTTTTCTTTTCAATCGCATATGTAAAACATGAATGGATGTTGAACTTTCAACTAACTTTAATTTGTCCACATTTCTCATATATGCCTAGCGTCCTGCGTCCATTCATCAAGATAGATGGGCGTGGAAATGGGTGCCCAGTCTTCCCTTTCACACTACACCGCAAACTGGTAAAATTTCTCATTATTAAAAATGCATGTGTTAATTTATACAAATTTATCATTCATGTTTACCTTCCTGTATTGACAGAAATTCCTATCAATCTATGCTAAAAAGGGCCGAGCGCGACAACGCGCACATCACGGTCTAGTTTAGTTTAGAACGGAGCAAGTATTAGACACACCTCTCCCTCATTTATATCCTTTATTTTGAACAGACATTAATCATATATAGTTTTTTTTGGAACAAGATTAATCATATATAGTTTGATCCTATCTATAGCTAGCTCCAGCCTCCATGGTTGGTTGGTGGCTCGGTGGGAGGAAGTTATTGATTAGGTGAGCACACATTGCCTACCATCCTACCACATCTCTGGTACATCTACAGTTGCTCTTGTCTCAGAGTCTTGCTGCATCTAGTGTGCTACCGCCGGCCTTTTTAGTTAAAAATACCTTTAAATCAATACATATTCATTATTGGAAAAACAATTCATACGCCATGCAATGCATCTTCAAAATCCTGCATACGCGCTAGCGTGAAGCGCCAATTCTGCAAACTTCTTCAAAGCTGCTGTAATAAGTTCACTGGAGATGTGGTTCGACGACCCGTCTCAGACTGCTAACCTGAAGCACCAATTCTGCAAACAAGGGCACATACACATACACACACATATATATTTGCGTGCATGTTTCAGAAAAGTTCAGACTCCAGAGGGCTAGCTAGAGAGCTAGCTCTTGGATCCTTCCATCTGTATGGTTCTCTCAATCCACTAACAAATGACCACTGCTTGCAATTACTTCCCAGGATCTACACTCGCTCGTTCTTCAGCAATCAATGCTGGGATGATTCTAGTTACCAAACCATGCATATCCTGTCATCTTTTTGCCCTACTACTGGAGCGCAAGGCTGACATGTCTGCTAGCTAGCCGCTGCCATGGTAGGCCCTGGCCAAGGCAGTGACCACTGACGTGAGATTTGTTTGCATTTGGATGCCACTGACTTAATCTGCGGTGATTATCCACTGTGGTGACTTGATCAATTTGAAGTTAATGATGCATGCAGCGCCCTCTTATTTCATTCCCATTTAACCTCTCTGCACTGCACTGGGAGGTACTTGGAACTTTTTTCTTTTGCGTCATTGCATTTTAGGAAATTGTTCCAGTGTATACCGTGCAGTGATTCGGTGCGGGAGTGGTAGCTGCTCCCACATGGTATACTTGCCTGTGAAATAAAACGAGCCTAGAGAGGGAATGTACTGTAGCGGTGACATTTTTCTCTCAGTGGTACCGCAAAGAAATTTGGTTCCTGGCCTTGAAGGTTCAGTTAATGCATGCATGCTACGGGTAGAGATCATCTACTGTTACATTGCACTGTTTGTTGTAAGGGTGAATATTTACTTCTGAAGGAAGTTGTGCGCATGAAAATAAAACTCAGAGATGGGTACGTTTTCAGCATTGAGTTGGCAAAGACTTTGCTGAGCTGGGGTTCAGGATTCAGTTTGTTTCCTTGGAATGTTGGTTAGGGATGGAAATGGTTACTGACCACTGAATGATTGTAGTCAAAGTCGGCAATGCTGAAAATTTGTTACCACAAAGAAACTGCCCCAAGACACAGGGACCCTCTCTTAACACTGCCCACTGCCAACTTATCCATCAATAGAGATTAAATGATTTGGTCTTATCATCTCTCTACCCCTTTCTCTCTCTCTCTCTCTCCTTCTCTCAGCCTCCTCTCAGCTTTTATATAAGTCGGTATGAGCATTCACCAGGGAACAAGCCAACTTTCCTTCTCCACTCTACCCTCTGCCAACAAGCAACAGGTGGTGCTCCTCCTCTCCCCTGAAGAAACCACCAAGCTTTCCATCACACGCCCATCGGAGAGAATCAGGCACAGGGCCTAACCCAACAATGGCAGACTTCTCCTCAGTCCACCACCACTCTCTCCTCAATATGCCTGCAGTCTTCACCACCAACGACACCTCCACTCCGAACATCTCGAGCTTCTCGCTTTACAACCAAACCAGCCATGGCCAATCTCCAGCACCAGCAAATGCATGTGCAGCCATGGTGGAGGATGCCTCACGGGAGAGCTCCTCCGCAGTTCTCGACAATGCGGGCAGTGCATCTGTGAACAGGAAGAGGAAAGCCACAGATGACAGCACCACACTTAGCTCTGCTCACTCCAAGGTATTGCTAATTAGTAGTAATTAACTACCATTTCCCATCCACTTTGTATGTAATGAACTTTGCGATTAAGAACTGTATCTCCTTGATTTGCCAATTACCAGGACTGCAAGGATGGGAAGGGTAGGAGGAAGAGGGAGAAGAGCAGCACTGAGCAGGACCAGGAGGAGGCACCCAAGGGATACATCCATGTGAGGGCAAGGAGAGGGCAGGCAACAGATAGCCACAGCCTTGCAGAGAGGGTATGTACAGCACACGTACACGTACACACGCACACTTCCCTTTCTCTTTCTCCTGGCATCTTGTTGATCTTGGTGACATTTCTCTTTCTCTAGGTGAGGAGGGAGAGGATCAGCGAGAGGATGAGGTTGCTGCAAACATTGGTCCCTGGCTGTGACAAGGTCAAAATTAGCCTGTTTCTGTTGTCATTTACATGTCTTGCTTCGTGCATGCATGCGTGCAGGGCACTAACTTTGAGAGGAAACAAATGTTGCTTTTGTGCAGGTCACTGGAAAGGCACTCGTTTTGGATGAGATCATCAATTATGTGCAGTCCCTGCAGAACCAAGTTGAGGTAAGTAGGCCAAATGGTGAAAACAAAAGAGAGAACAATATGTCAAGAAACTCCTGATGCTTAATTTGACATTTTCCTTTTTGAGTGTTGCTGACCCGATCATATTAATGTAATGAGAAGCTCACTGGTGTGCCTGTTGTGCAGTTCCTGTCCATGAGGATTGCTTCCATGAGCCCAGTGTTGTATGGATTTGGACTGGACAGTGACGGCCTCCATGACCAGGCACAAGTATGTAGCAATAAAGATAATTTGCACCGACTAAACACATCTGTACATTGATCTCAAGATATTTAAAGATGTCTTTTTGCAAAATGTTGCTTCTTCAGAAGATTGGAGGCATGTTCCAGCAGGAAGCTCTTGCAGTGCCTGTCCCAGCTCTGAACCAAGCTAGCCCAGCTGCATCTCAAGCCATGATGGACACCACATCCTACTCGCTGCAAGGCCAGGGGGGCATCTCTTTCTCTCAGTCTCAGTCTCAGTCTCAGGTTGGCATGCATGCCCTTCAATTCTTCTCACTTGCTAGACCATATTTGCATGCAAAGCCCCAAATTAGTCATGCATGGCGTCGCCATTTTACCCCAACTTTTGTGCATCCTTTTTTCAGGACAGTGGAAGTTACCTGATGCAATCAGTGGGAGAGCAAAGACAGGAACTGCTCAATCAATTGGTGTTCAGCAACATGTGCTCCTTCCAGTAGGGGGAGAGAGAGAGAGAGATAAATCAACCCATATTGACAATAGGTACTGCATATATGCAACGATTTTTGTTTTTAAGTTTTAGGTCTGTTAAACCGAGTTTCCACTGGGTTGTCCAATGTTGTTATACTAAAATTAAGCAAAGCATTGCACGGAACTATTCATGTATCCTAACAATTTCTTTTATTTCTTACCTGAACAGGTGCGGGAATAATGCTGCAAGATAGGTAGGAGCAGCAGATGAGTATGAGATGTTGGATCTAGTGATCCATCCCCTTATCTGGATGCAGCAGTCTACAGCAAGTAGAGTTTGCATGCTATGCTACACATTTTTCAGAGACCTATAATATCTGTAGCAAGCAGCACCTCAGTTAGGCATTGTCTATGGATATTATTACCACGATGGATTCACTGGCATCACCATAAACATATTTTTTGGTCGACCTTTTGAGCGATCGGTTGTTAATATAAAAGGGAGCTCTTTTCACTATTCAAAGACAGTGGCTGTTCCATTCAACTATCAGTATCAAGATCTGCTTACCATTTCCTTTTTCTTTTCTTTTGCGATGAACATCTGCTTATCTTTTCAGTGTCAGGATGAGGAATCTTCTGCTGTTTCAGTTCAATAATTAATTTTAAGGGCAAAGAGATATGGCAGTTTCAATGGATGCTTAGTTCATTTCCCTCTCTCCTCCATCAGTTATGGGCAGGGCAGGCCATGAACAACCTGTGGATTGACTTCATGTCCTTGAGTTCTCTTTGACCAGTTGGATATGGCCTTTGAATCTGTCGCAAGAAATCCATCAAAAGTATGATGAAGTGTATTATCACAGCCTGTTTGGTTCCGGGGAATTAGTTGTAGGGAACGAGAATTTGAGAGGGGCGGGACATATAATCCATTGTTTGGTTGGAGGACAAGGGGTTGAGGAGGGAAGGGGAATTAAGAGGCCAATTCCCACGTATCTCTTCCCTTCCTCTGTTATTTCAAGTGAGATAATACCTCCTCTCTAATTCCCACTATAAATTCTCACGGCACATCAAACATTGATTTGGGACTGAAAATCAACTTCCCAAGCCTAATCTTTCAATAAACTCCCACTTTTAAACTCCCATTCCCTTTCCCGTTGTAGCCAAACACTTTTCGCATTCTATCTTTCATAGACAAAATAAGATAAGATAAACAAAAAGTATCATACATTTAAAAGAAAGGGCAGAACTAAAGCATAACAACATGTCAGTAAAACTGACGCGTAGCGCGTGCGGTCTAATTAAGCATGGTTCCTAAGTACTAGGGGGTGATGCGCGCTTTGCCACACCAGTCCATGGCCGTGAGCATTTCTTGGTATTATGATTAGAGGTGAGCTATTTTACACCAAAAATCGAAAAACCGAATTGAACTGAGTTGACTAATATTTTGATTTATCCACTTTATGGTGTTCAGTTTAGTGTTTTCATCACTAGTTGTTTGTGTTTGATTGTATAGCCAATTTTCATCCTACATAAATCGAGTTGACCACCGAAATGGACCTCTCTTTTCTGCAACTTCACCACTTTGCTTGCACGTGTAGGCATGGTCGTAGGTCCATGCATGACGCACGAACCCCCACCCACACAATTCAATTCACTCGTGTCTCTGCCTCTCAGTATCACTCTTCTTACACTAGGTTTCGTCTTCAAAAGTACTCTAATCTTTTAGCCTAGTCACCTCCCAATTTTGAGGTTAGACCATTTGTCACAGGGCCTAGCTACAACGGCTCTCCAACAGGTGCTCATGTTGGCTTGAATCTCTAGCGCCTGGACTTTTCGTTCTAGCCCACCCGCACTGTTAGCATGACAGCAGTCTTCCACTATGCATCCACCGCTCGAGGAGCCCGAAGGGGAAGATGGAGAAAGCGGTGACCCGATCGTTGTTTGGCGCATAACCAGCAAGCTAGCGCCAACCCCTCATGAACTCACAAAGCATAAAAACCAGTTTGCCCGCTTCCCCGCTGCAAAATAACCCACAGTCTCGGAAGTTCATATTCGCACTGAAGGCGTCGAAGGACGACCAAACGCGCATGCCCCAAGATGCTCACCTTGGTTGGCTGGTCAGCCGCCCTATTGGGTCTGGCCCATCCGGAGAAGCAAAGAAAAAAAGACAAGGAAAAGAAAAAATAAGTAGAGAGAATGTTTAAAATATTCCAAAAAAATATTCACAAAAAAAAATCATTGTTAAAATGAAAATCCTAAATTTTAAAATATCTACACATTTGGGAAAAAAATCATGATTTAAAAAATGTCCACGAATTTTATTTTTTTCTCCATTTTAGAAAGTGTTTGTGAATTTCAAAAAATATCCCCGGAAATTAAGAAATGTTCGTTAGTTTCAAAGATGTTCATGAATTGAGAAAATGTTCGGATTTGAAAAGAAGTTTCCTGAATTTTAGAAATGTTCACAAATTAAAAAATGCTCACGAATTTAAAGATTTGCCTATTGATCAGCATAAGAGCACCATCTTCATGTGTGAATAGGCCCAACCACATCCCACACTGATTCACTCCCTAACATGCGGGCCAGAAATGCAAAAGCTATATCGATGTACCGACATGCTCCAGGCTCCATTCCTAGGGAGATTAATAACTTAAGAGATTTGTGATGTTTTCTAAAAAAATAGATTTGTGATCAATAAAGGAAAGGGAACAAAACCCGTTTCCCGTCCACTGCGTTGCTCTCGCCCAGGATGACTCGGGGCGTTCTGATGTAGGGCAAACCCTAGATTCGAAATCTTTTTCACACTTGGAGGTGGAGAAGGATGAACAATCAAGAACACAAGAGAGAGAAACACTCAAACAATAGCAGGTCGTCCTCCCACTTCTCCAGTCCTCAGCTAGCAGTCAAGGAAATCGACAGCAGCCGCGACGCAGCTTGCCGAGGAGGAGGCAAAGAAGAAGAAGGCGGATCTGGTGCCACATCCTTGCCTGACGTCCCGTACCCCGTCTCCGACAACCCCTACGCACGCTTGTCTGCTACATCGCCCCGTCGTTGCCGCCGCCAAGTGGTCGATGAAATTCCATCAAGGTTTAATTTTGTGTTTTTTCACTTCGATCGGTGCATTGGTGATTGCCTGCGGTCGTAGGGTGATGAATGCGGTCAAATTATTGTCGTCTTTGGAGGAGTCACACATGCTTGGCCTTGATGATCCACACTACAACGATTCTATTTTCCCCAACAAGAAGAGGTGGAGGAGGGTTATGAGCCCGAAGTGGAGGAAGAGGAGGAGGCCGAGGAGGTTGATGATCTCATGGAGACACAATCAAGCATGAAGGCACCACCAAGGTTGAGGACACACAACTATTACAAAGATGAATATATTGCTTTATGTCATTCTCGGATAAACGTATTGCTTGATGCATTGGCAGACACAGATCAATCAAAAGAGAAGTTTTGGGGTAGGATTTAAGAGTACTATAGCATCATCATGGAAATCCCATCAAACCACACCCAAGACTCTCTTGGGCAGCGTTGGGGTACCATCCAAGAGTAATGCAACTGATGGTCCGTCTGTATTGATGAACTCTACCATGCACCACTGAGTGGGATGCAAATCTCGGCGTATGGGCCTATCATCCAAGAGATATAGAAGTAACGCAACAAGAAGCACGACATCAAGGGCTTCACATTGCACTATTGCTACAAACAAATTGCCAACAATGAGAACTAGATTAGGAGGAACTCCGAGACCACACTGAAGAGGTCAAGGATTAGCTTATCCATTGAAGCCGGTGACGAGGAGGATGAAAATCCCAACAAGAGGTCGGGTGGTAACAAGACTGCAAAAGAGAGGACAAATAGAGGAGCATTCGGCGACACCTACAAGGAAGAACTTTTGTCCATGATTGAGACCAAGAAAGCACTAGTTTATGAACGCAAAGAAGATAAGGCGCCAAGGTGGAATGGGTTGAAGTCTTTGGAGGACGAGAAATGAAGGTCATGGCTGAAGAGAGGAAGTTTAAGGTGGAGGTGCATAGGCTCGCACTTGAGGAGGAGAGATTTCTGAAGTCGAAGAAGGCTGAAGAATGTTATATCATGTTCATGAACCCAAGCACAATGTATGCTGTGGCTTGGGAGCTCAGTTGTGTAGAGATGATGAACCGAACGGATTTCTCTCTTCGGAATGGTGGTGGTGGCCGTGGGGATGGTGGTGGACTTGGAGGCGCCGATAATGTACATAGAGGTGATGATAGTGGTGGTTGTGGGAATTGTGGTGGACTTGGAGGTGGTGACGGTGGAGGCCTTGAAGGTGGTCATGGTGTCTTCGATGATGATGGTTCTTGAGTTTGTGTTGCATGCAGGCTCGAACCACAACATAAGACATGCTATGTTGTGGTGATTTTGGATCAAACTTGATCAATATGGTGCCTTTTGGATGAACTCTATGCATGTTTTAGTTTGAATTGCTTGATGAGTGCAACTATATGCATGTTCATGTTTATTTGTTGCGTACATTAACTTTGAATCATTCGAATGAATGATGAAATAGTGTGCAATTGTTTGAAATGTATGTCACAAGGCTAGAGCCAAAATATTATAGGGAGTTAAATATAAGAGATCGGATATAGTAACGACCACCCTTTAACTCCTTAAATTATAAGGAGTTAAAGATACTTGATTGTTTTCTCCTCTAAATTATCGGGGGTCGGCTAGAAATTCTCTAAAGACCCCAAAACAGAAATAGCCCAACTATAAAATGCTAAGAACAATTGACAGAGAAGGACATAAAGGGCGCAACATGTAAACATTCAAGCGTTGACCAAAAGTAGTCGTATTATGTGTGGGTTACGACATCTCCAACGCGAACCTCAAACTTCTCGCAATCGTTCGGACTGAGTTGTCTAGACACATTTTGCCATCCAACACGAGACCCCATCAGTCCGCAGAGCAGTACATACATGGGGTTTTGCGAGAGTCCGGACCGCCGCCAAGTAGGACTCCGACACCCCCGGCCCACCCAAATCCCCTGCTGGTCCACTTTTCTTCCACTCCGCCGCTGCTCCACTCTTTCGTTTATCCGCATCCTCCTCGCCCGACATAGTCGTTGTACCTCTCCGCCCGCTGCCCAGGCATCCTCGGATGTCCACAAGCCCCGCACACACGCCTGTCGCCTTGGACTACGCTGACGTCCACCCAGGATCCCTCTGTGGCCAAGTACCCTCCCATCCCCCCCCCCCCCCCCCCCCCCCGACACTGTCCATGAAGAACACCACGCCCGACAGGTGTTCAGGCAAATGCCATTGAGTTTTTTTGTTGAACTTATTTTTGTTTTGTAGAGTAAGCATGATGACGAGGTACTAGGTGATGGAGAATGAGTTGATTTGCGATACGTGGTTGGCCATATCCGCATACTTTGTAGGCATGAACAAGGACTTGGCCTTTTGTCAAAACGTGTATATGTCGTTTGATGAGCAAAATAACTTCACATCCTACGACATGCACGTCATCCATGCATGCAATGCGAAGTCGCTAACGCATCGGTGATACACCATCTCCAACTCCGTCATGATCTTTTCGGTGTGATTGCACGAGTGGAGACAATGTTGTCATCGGGCTCGTCAACCATGCAGATCGTAAGTTTTGCTTTTTGATGCTCTAAATGTTGGTTCGTTCATTGGTCCACTTAATTTTGCAACTTGATAACCATCACATTGTATAGCATGAGTGCGCTGCCGTGTTGTACCAGAGGACCATGAGCAGGCCATTTACCCTCATATATTGTTGGATGAAGCTTAAAAGGAACTATATGTGGGATGACATGCGTCGGCTCTGACTCTGGTATCCTTGAATTTGCAATCCATGAATTGAAAAAACTTGTTAAACATCCTGCTATCTTGGGTGTAATATTTACATTTGAACTATTGTTGTACTAGGGATATTTGCATGTTATTTATGGATGAACTGTACTATTTTTTATAATTATTTTGAGTGTTACAGAATTGAAAAAAAAAGGAAAAAGCGGACATTAGGGGACAATGTTGGATGGTCGGCTGCGGCATTCGTGTCCACAGACTGGTCCGAGCTAGTCCGCGGACAAATACAATGTTACATTATAGGGGGTAGCGTTGGAGATGCCCTTATGCCATTTTTTCGAGAATATGCACGAGTGTGCATATCGTATATTGATAGAAGGGAAAAAAAAAGGGGTGAAGAGCCCTCCACCAGGGTTTACAAGAGTTACATCTTATGTTGTTGCCACACCCTGCCCGCCAAAACTCTAAAAGACTACTCACTCCCAGCCCACATTGCTATCCCGCCAAAGAAGAAGTCCAACTCTCCTGTGAGAAGCCCTCCGGCTCTCCAATTTCTACCTTCGCGGTTGATGTTCTTGATAACCTGTCGAGGGGATGGCGAAGCTCTACCGAAGACCACATCATTCCTGTGTTTCCATAGTTCCCAAAGAGTGAGTGTGATCAAGGCCTTCAAATCCTTTGGTGAGTAGCTATCGCACTGTCTCGTTGTGCACCACTCGACTAAGTCATCCGCGGTTCCAGGAGCTTGGCCAAGCCTTCCCAGAGCTGTCCACACCCATGCCAGACCGTCCTTGGGAGTACACAGTCGAGAAGAATGTGTCCTATAGATTCGACGTGCTGATCACATAGTGGGAACACCGATTGATGTGGGAGGCCTCTCCGCGCCAGCCTGTCTGATGTCCAGCATCGGATCCTCATTGCTAGCTAGGTGAAAAAACGGTATTGAAACGGAGCTCTTTGTTTCCACACCGCTTCCGCATATGGTACCACCTCTCTCCCTATGAATTTGGCCAGTATGCGACCTCGCCGAATATATCCCATTGGATTCCCACGCCCATCTGATGCTGTCTCGAGTGTCCTGTGTCAGCTTCGCCGTAGAGACTCTCTGCCATAGGCCGAGGTATTCGTCTATGGCCGTAGGGCCTGTACGGGCCCGATATCCCTCGCCCAGGTACTATCCTGCAAGGCATGTTCGACCGTCTGAGTAGTTTTGATCCGCGTTGCCACCATGTCGTAGATTGCCGGTGCGAGGTCTTGGATTCTATGCCCATCCATCCAACGATCCTCCCAGAACAGAGTCTCATCGTCCCTTCCAACATCTACAAATGTTGATGCCTGAAAGATGGCCTTCGCCTCGCCCGAGACTGTTATGTTCAACTCCAGATGGATCGCGCCAGATGCCCTTATGTCATGTGCAAAACAAACTTGATATTATCGGATATGTGCGAAACAAACTTGATATTATCGGATATGTTTCCAAAAACTATTTGATACGTATATAAGTTGTAGTTCTGAAACTATTGACAAAATATCACAGTAAAGAGATTACGGTCAAAAGCTTGCATTTGAAGAATAACAATGCGTTTATCCGGTCACATGTCAAAACCTGAACCAATGGCATGAGAATACGATGGCCGGGAACATCTTTTGCTCCTAGCTAGGCTCCTAGACATGCATCGAGACAGAAACCTCCCATCCCATGCTGGTCCACCAATCGGTTTGGTTCTTGCTTGGTGACATTGAATGAGCTGCCTGTCCGGCAAAAGCGAGTGCACCAACCATGCATCACAATTGGTTTGCACATGCCAATCGGCAAACTACTGTACTTGATCAAGAAAACATCCTCCATCCACATGCAAAACATGTCTACACTGACACGCTACCCTGAAATGATATTTACATACAAACATACAGCTACGCATACGCTTCATCTTTGCAATCAAGTGATGAATATCTCAGGAAGAGAAGTGCGTAACTAACTAGCAATGTACGTACTAACTGTTTTGCTCTCTTCGGTGTTTGGTCCTACTAAAGTTACGGGTGTTATGTTTCCCCTAGATCCTAGCTAGCTAGTTGCCTGTAATGAGGCTGTAACATGCGATCATCAGATCATGGTCGCCATGTCATGCCATGTTGAGCGTGCATTGTATTTGCTCTCCCTGCCATGGTAAACATTGTTGCTTCTGGAAACTGACCGTTCCGTTCGTGTACCTGGCCCATCAGTAACCTTGACAATGCTCGTTCGGCCGACCTGTTTATCAAAGACGCGTGTGTACGTACTCGGATAAAATAGGTTAAACCGGTAACGACCATGCTAGCTGCTCCCGCCACTTGGCCGGCCCCAGGTCCACACTTACTACATACACAGCACATCGAAACGGAAAACCGTAGGCGTCGGAGCGACTGGATCGGGCCATGGATCCATGCTGACTCGTCCAACACGTACGTCCAATCAATGATTGAACGAATCATGCATGCAACAAAGGCAAAGGCTCCGTCGACGTCGAGGCAAAACCCGAAGGCGACCGCCGATCGGTTGGCCGCCTAGCTTAGTCCCCGTCACCGACACGCCGACCCGACGTGGTTCATCATTGGCTCCGGTCGCGTTCGAGCACCCGGGCACTGTTGGATAAGGAGGAGCGCGCGCGTACCTACAACTACAGGCTGCCCGTGACGCGACGTGCGCGTGACGGTGACATCCGATCGAGTCGGGTGAGCGTAGGGCCGGCCGGCCAGCCGACAGGGCGCCGGAGCCCGGCGGTGGCGGGACAGGAGAGGGCTAGCCGCATGCATGGCATGGGGCGAGGGCCATGCATGGCGTGCCCATGCCTGCAGCTGCAAGGTGTGGGTTAGTGTGGGGTTTACGTACCCACACCCACACCCGGCCACCCCTTAACAACAGTGGTGGGGCAACAATTATGGCCGTGTTTCCTCGCCGTTTAATCCTGTTTCAATGCCTGATCAAGCTCTGGCGTCTCTTCCTCCCTCCAACCGGGCCTGGTCATGTGTGGCTCACGTGTTGGTGGGCTAGCTAGCTGGTCGTGTCTTGCCTTCCTGTACTGCAGCATGGCAACTTCTTTCTTCCCCCGTGTATGTTCTTTTTCCATTTCCCCAAGAGTCTCCATGAATGGATGTCCCATCGCATGGATGACAAGGAAATAACTAAAAGAGACAGGAGTTAACTAGGAGTAGCAGTTAGCTGGAGGCCTGCTGCGGGTATTATTTCACAATAATGAGATCGGAACATTGTCGATCAATACTCCCTCCGTTCCGGTGTGTTAGGCCTCTTAGGCTGCGCGACCAAGGTGGCTATCCATTGGCTACGTGATCTGCTCCTTCCCTTAATTAGCCGGTGGCCTTAAGGCAGGTTTATTAATTTCGCAATAAAAATAAATTGGAATCACGCTGATTAATCCCCTTAAATGGAGCAGGTTTGATTTATTCCACAATAAAAGAGACTTGTAGCGTTGCTGATTAAAATCTCATCTGATCTGACCCCCTCGACATCATGAATGAATTGCGTCTTCAATTCAGCCCCAACGGATTCAAGATGGCAATGATGCTCTGCAGAGCAAGTTCCAGGGCATCTGCTATAATATGATCTGAATGATCATATTCATTGATGGAGTGTATATGTGTGAGGTATTGGAATAAGTGTATTGCCATTTGGTGATAATGGATGCTCTGTTCCTTTTCCTGCAATGAACAAGTAGTCATAGCAACTACCCAACTAATCCTACTGTCAAGTCTAAGAGAGATACTAGCTGCACCTAGCATGTCATGTCTGAAATTTCACTTCACCTTTCCTCTCTGGATTGATACGATACCCTGCGTACAAATGTCTTAAATAAGGCCGAGTTCCATCTTTCCGGCAGTTGCACGCCCTCTCCCTCAAATCACATAGTTTCTTGAATAGTCAATCACATGATTGAGCCCAGCCAGTTGCTTTCCTTCAAAACTTTGTTGAGAACTCACTCAGTTAAACGAATAACATGAAATCCAGCATGCTGATGAGTCCCTCGAATTGATCGCTGGTAAAGTGGCACAGTTACAGCTCCAAGAACCAAAGCTGCCAGCTGCCTTTTGGACACTACTGAAAGCACCGGTACTGGCACAGTAAAGTGAAAGGGCGCAGACGCATTCACTGTTCATGAGACATCAGCCTCCTGATCTCACCTTGAGACTAGAGAGAAAACAGAGAGAGGCTGGGTCAGATTCAGAAATTTAATGTGAGAAAAGAGATGCTAGATCCCACACCAGCTAGTGTTAGCTAGAAGCTAGGTGTGTCTCTATGTCTGTACCTCTAGCTACAACTTATGGGTTGGCAAATCTTTGGACTGTGACCTAGCTGATGTGACCATCACCCATGATAGAATGATACTAGTAGATCATAGTACACTGCATCAAACCATTTGAGATCATTTTTTTATTGAATGGGAACATATATCTATATAGGAAGCCCTCCATGCTTTTGTACACCCTCTGTTTCTTTTTTCTCGGCGTATAAAATATGTTTGGAGTCAAACTACGTAAATTCTGACCAAATTTATCTTAAAAAATATCAAAAATACATAGAAAAGTTATATAGTATGAAAAATAATTTCATGATGCATCTAATTATATCGATTTCATATTGTGAACCTTCGTATTTCTACTTATATAGTTGGTCAAACTTTACAAGGTTTGATTTTAGACAAGTTTTACATGGAGACTAATGAGAAACGGAGGAAGTATGGGAGTACCTATGGCTCCCGTGCCTGGAAATTTTATATGTTTCAGTCGATTTTTTCATGAGCTGTTGATTCACATCCAACGAACCACATCAAAATCTATTTGTTCCGAGTTGACTCAATACTTATGTCCTTTCAGTTTTATTCAATAACTAGCCCGTCAAAGCTCAAGAGAGATGTAAAAAAAATACCAACAGAGAGTATTATCCGTGGTGCGTACTCTAGACATACATTTTTTTCCTAAAAATTAACTAGACACACCAATTTCCCTTAAAAAAAAAACTGGACAGACTAGAACTGGTATTTTGTGCATGCACATACGCTATACATGCGAAGCACTATATAACAATCACTATCTATATATGGTTTGCTTTGACACGTTCATTTGCTTTCACACACATACACCATAATTATAAAGATTAATAGAGGAAAAAAAAGAAGGAACCAAACCCAAACTAGTCTATTATGTACACCCTTTTGAGCGACAAGTAATATGGATTTACGACAGGAATTATAGTCACAAAATAAATTATATTTCTCATATCAAATTCTGAAAACAATTTAGGCCAAGGGTTTCGAAATGGAATTAAGATTAACATAATGACCTGGTTAAACAAAATTATTGTAAATCGAAGTATTGAATGAAAAGTAAAGCATCATACATCAACAAGGAAAAAAATCCATTCAAAATACTGAACTGAACAATCTATAAATGAACAAGAACAAACCAAAAAAATTAATTCTTGAAATCAACAAAGAAAACAAATTTAGTGTAAGAAAGAAACTTGTGGAATTCATGTTACCCAAAAAAACAAAATATGCTAAGAAGACATAAAAAAATCAACCTAAGGAAGGAAAAATTGTAGGGGTGGTGTTACTTCAAAAAAAAGGGGAGGGGCCACCATTCATCAGACACCTCTAACTGTTTTTCGCATTCAGTTATACATGTTGTGATCGTTACATTGAAAATCAAGGGCCGACGTTCGTCATCTTCCTCGGTTCATCTTTTTCTATAAAAAAATAAAATTTACTAAGGAAGAATGAATTAGTGGCATTAGTATTACCCTTAAGGAAGAAATAAAATGGACTGAACAAAAATGGATGAGAAAAACTTGCACAAAAACTTAATTTTTTATAATGTGCAAACAATAAGCATATAATAGTGCAATTTTTGCACACTAGCATAATTTCACACATATTGTGTACTACTTAAGCATACAAAATGAAAATATGATTTTTTGTAATAAATAATGAATTAGTGACATTGATATTACCCTTAAATAATAAAAGGAATAAAAAATACTTAAAATAGATGATGGCAAAAACTTCCCTACAATTTGCACATAAGTTTTTATAATAGTGCAATTTTCGCACTCTAGTATATAATTTACACATATTCTATAGTACTTACGCACAAGAAAAAATGAAATCTTTTATGAAAGAATGAATTGGTGGCATTGGTATTACCCCTTAAAGAAGAAAGGAAATCAAAAGCTTAAACCTAATGGTGACAAAACTTGCACACAATTTGCACAAAAGTAACACTTTATTTATATGCAATAACAAAAATATAATGGCGATTTTTTCGCATTTTAGTATAATATACACACATATTGTGTATCACTTGCTTGTATACACTTACACACACACCCAACATCTAAAAATACAAATAAGGAAAAAATAAGCATCGACTAAAAGTTAAATAAAAAACAGAAGTGAACATTCATAAAAAGAAGAAGAAAAGTTTACTTAGCCCCAAAAAACTGAGGCAACTAACAAATAACAAAGACAAAATATAATGAAAAAATCATAGAGAGAAACATGTTTGGTTTTTCTGAGGAAGATAGAATTCTAGGGGTGGTGTTACCTGTTAGAAGAAATGAACAAAGACAAAAAGAAATAAGAACAAATATATTTTGCATGGAATAATGAATTACAAGAGTGTTTTAACAATAAAATAAACAATACGAATTTTTTAACTAATATTGGTATATACCTATGCCTGACGTAAAGAACCATACAGAATTATTGTGAAGCTCTCTTCCTATATGCAATAATTAGAATATATAGGAAATTTTCACACAATTATGCCTAACTCGCACTATCTTATAATGTACAAGGACATAATAATAATAATAATAATAATAATAATAATAATAATAATAATAATAATAATAATGATGATGATGATGATGATGATGATGATGATGATGATGATGATGATGATGATGATGATTTAAAACATACTACATAAATTTTATTTGGAGGTAGAATGAATTACGGGATTGGTTTTACACTAAAGGAAGAAAGAAAATGAAGAAAATCCCCAAAACAAATAATGACGAATTTTTGTAACAAATTTCGTAGAACTTGCACTGTTCCAAAATATGCAATAATAAGTACTCCCTCCGTCCCACAATGTAAGACGTTTTAGCAAACTGTTTTAGTACTACAACTTCAATAATTATGATTCAAGTAGGTTACTTTCAAAATTAATTTCTTTTTAAGTTTCTTTCACAAAACTTAGTAGTGACACACCATCGCACCATCGAATGCGTCGTCACATGCACACTTATTGGGAAAAACCGACGGACAAAAACCGACTAAGCCATATAACAAAGACATTATAGAAAACAGGAAAAAGAAAAATTTGAAGGTAGAATGAATTAAGGGCATTGGTATTACGCTAAAAGAAAAAAAGAGAGGAAAAAACACAAGTAACTGAGGACGAAATTTCCAACAGATCTAATAGAACTTGCAATATTTGGTAATATGCAATAACAAGCATATAATGCAAGTTAAATGGGTTATTATGATAGAAGTAAATCACTTACAAAATAAATTACATTTTAAGTTCATAACACAAAACTAAGTTCCGGCACACGATTGTAACATCAAAACTAAATTGTATAATAATGCTAACTTTTAATGACATGACATGTCTGGGGTTGCGTGTTCTTAGGCCCAAGTGTGCCGACGCGCGGAATCGGCTGACGGTAGAATTTTTTTCAGGTGCCTGAGTATTAGCATAAGCGAGGGAAAAATATAATCAAGGACGCATGTTTTATGATCTTCTCCTTTCGGTTGGGTCCCATTGTGCAGGGGTCTCAACTCTCAAGGCACTGCCGCATGCGAGAAGCAAAGCCTAAGAGCATCTACAGCCGGACCTAGCAAATCTGACCCCTTAAACGCTCGTGGACGCGCCACTGACGGGGCGTGTCCGTTTTGAGCCCCTATAATATGGTCCGCGCAGCCACTCTTCTCATTTTTCTTCTCATATGTCCGGTCATTTGCACGTGATTGGTGGAGAAGAAGAGAGAGAAAGAAAATAATGAATAAGAAAAGAGAAAAGGTGGTCCGGAGTGGGGTCGCGTCCTACGTGGTGGACTGACCGGACGTGTCCGGGCGCGTCCGCGAGCCCTCATATCGTCCCCATATTTGAGATGGATATGAGGGGTGCCGGTCAGTCCGGGCGTTTGAGACGGATATGAGGGGCCCGGTTGGGTCGCATTTTTGTGACTGGTCAGTGACCGGGAGGGCATTCCGGGCGTTTGAGGAGCATATAGGGGGTCCGGCTGTAGATGCTCTAAGAGCAACTCCAACGGGGAGACCTAAACGGACGCGCGGTTTGTCCGCTTTTTGTCCGTTTGGGTCGACCGAGCGGACGGTGGTGTCCAGTTTTGCAAATGGGTCGGCTAGTCCGCCCAACGCAGGCGTGGACGCAAATGGTCAGCTCGGATTTAAAAAATAAATAAATGCCCAAACAACGATGTTAAACATAATTAAACATTAAACACCGGTCAAAGCCGGCCCAAGTCCACATAAAACTTAATTAAACATAATTTTAAAAAAAATCGGCCGCCTGCCGTCTGCATCTGGCGCCGGCCCTATGCATCGTCGTCCGCATCGTCGTCGGGGGCGGTGAGGTCGATGAGCTCCGGCGCCGGCCCAGCCCAAGGGAACGCGGCCTCCCACGCCTGAGCAGCGTCCTGCGCCGGCAGCGCCGGCGGCGCAGGCTGACGGGCTCGTTCCTCCGCCTCCCGCTCCCGACGCTCCGCCTCCTCCTCCTCCGCCCACCTGCGCTCCAGCTTCATCTGCTCCGCGGCCTCGGCTGCCTCCCTCGCCAGTGCCAGCGACCTGTGGTGCAAGAGATACTTCTGCTCCTGCTCTGGCGTGCACTTAAGCCAGATGGGAGGTGCGGATACCCACTCCCGGAGCTGGCCGGTCCACTTGTAGCTCTCAGGCTGGCGCTCCTCGGCCTCAACCTTGGGCTCATGGATCACCAGAGCGGACGGCGGAGCTGGAGGAGGAGGAGGCAGGACGCAGTCGCCCGCCGCGGACAGCGCGAGGGCATCTTCGAGGCCTACCCAGCGCGCCTCCTCTTCGCGCCTGCTCTCCTCAATGGCGTAGGCCGTTGCCTCCTCGAGGGCAGCCTGGTAGGCGGCCTCCTCCTCCTGCTCCTCTGGCTTCACTTCAGGGGGCGGTGGAGGGATGGCCGGATCGAACTGGACGCCGTGGAGGCGCTCCTGCTCGTGCTCCAGGGCGAACCAAACCTCCCAGTTAGGGGAGTCGGCCGCGTACGTAGGATCGTGCCGCTGCTCCGGAGTGAGGAGCTCACGCCGCCGACGCACCTCCTCCGCGTGCGCGCGCGCGCAGACCGCGGCACTGCTGGGATGAGGATGCGGTCGGGGTCCAGATGCCAACCATGGGGGAGGTTGACATCTGGGTAGGGCAGAGCTTGCCTGTACTGCCAGTGCCACCGAGCTTGGTGGACTGGGATGTACAGGCGCTCCCGCGGTGGCGCAACGCAGCAAGGTGGCACCGGCGTCCGGGACGAGCTTGCGTCGGGGGTGAGCTTGCCCTTGCCCTTGCTGAAGAAGCCCATGGCGGACGGTTGCGCTGGCTGGCTAGGGTTTCGTGGTTGCCGCCGGGGGAGCAAGACTGGCCAGATGTGGACGGGAAGGGGAAGTGGATGAGGCCGGCCCCGCCGCACGCTTCGAATTCAAAAGGACGACGACCGACAGCTTGCTGCCACTGCCAGGTGGGCCCGAGGTTGGTGGCCGCGTTTAATACGACCGCGGGTGGTAGTTGTGCGGCCGACATGTGGACCCGAGGGGGACGCGGAAAGGACGCGGGGCGCGTCCGGTTCGTGTTCGCGTGAACGCATTTCAAGCGCATTTTTGGCTGGAAATGGGTACGCGCGGACACAAAGCGGACGCAAAATGGAAATGGGTCTCGCACGCCATCGTTTTTGTCCGCGCGGACCCAAACGGACATGGGCGGACGAAATGGGTCCTCCCCTTGGAGTTGCTCTAACCCTGCTGTAAGATGGCTTTGAATTCAGAACCGCTCCTGCATTGCAAGTTTGCAACCGAAGCTAGGCATGCACGTACGTATGTATACTAGCGAACAGTCTAAGAGCATCTACAACCGAACCTCTCAAACACGCCTCATACGCCCGGGCGGGCTTTCCGGTCAGTGTCCGGTCAAAAAAAGTTGACCCAGACGGACCCCTCAAACGGGCCTCAAACGTTCGGACTGACCGGCACCCCATATCCAGCCCAAATATGGGGCGGATATGGGGTGGCCCGGGCACGCCCGGGCACGTCCGCTTGACAAGCCCGGCCCACCCCGACCCCACCCTGTCCCCCTAAAAACCCCCGTCCGGCGAAACCCTAGCTCACTCACTCTCGCTCCGTCCGCTCCTCTCCCCTCTCCGCCCGCTCCTCTCCCCCCGCCGACGAGCATGTCGAGCTCCGGCAGCGCCTCCGGCGACTCCGATCCGGAGTACAAGCTGGCTCTCCGCATCGCCTTGGAGCGGTCCAAGGCGGAGACCGGAGGCAGCTCCGGATCTGGAGCGTCCTCGAAGCCGCCCGCTCCCCGTCGGCGCATTTCGGAAGCCGGCGCTGGCCCGTCCCGTGCCATGGGCAGCGGCGATCGACGGCCAGCCCAGTCCGCGCTGGCAGGGCGGGCTCCCTCCCGCCGTGCCCTCCCTCCGCCCGCCGCTGCTCCCCCTGCGGGGCAGCGGTGGGTGCTTCTGCCCGCCCCTCCGGCCCGGTAGCGCACGCCGGAGTCGGAGGCGCGCGCCGCCCGCCGCGAGAGGCAGCGGCGGAGGGAGAGGGAGGCCGCGGAGACGGCGAAGGAGAGGGCGCGGGCTCTGGCGGATATGGATGAGGACCACCTCCTCGCGTGGGTCTGCCGCCGGTCGCTCACGACGGCGGAGTCGGACGCGAGGAGGCTCCGCCGCAAGAACGCCAAGGCCCTCCGCATTGCCATTGAGGAGTCCGAGCGGCTCGCGGCGGTTACGGCGAAGGAGCGGGCGCGGCTGGCCAAGCTCAAGCGCCGGCAGGACCGGGCGGCGAAGCGGCTGAAGGGCCTCGTGATCGTCTCCGACTCCTCCTCCGACGACGACGACGGCTCCTCCTCCTCCTCCTCCGACGACGACCAGCCCGCCGCCGCCGACGGCTACAGCTACGCCGGCGACCGCAAGGGGAAAGGTCCAGCCCGCAAGTACTAGTTAGATTAGCTTAGGTTTAAATTTGTCCGTCGTATGTATGAACTGGTGGAGCCTTTGTTGCAATGTGATGCTATCTCGTGTCCGGATTCATATGTCCTGCGTTTGATCGGCGTAATTTGATCCACGTTGCATGGGTAGTATGGAAATAGGGGGTCAGATATGAGGGAGACGGATGTGGACGAACGGATTTGAGGCGTGCCCGGCCAGTGCCCGCGGACGTTTGAGGGGCCGGATTTGTCATATCCGGTTGTAGATGTTCTAAGCGTTGGGGCTGTCGTCCCGACCATGCAGATACTCGTACGTACACTGCATTTGGCGCAAGGATGCATTGCATGGGGTGGTCTCGCATGCAAGTTGCCCCAAAAGAGCGAGGGACCGGTTCATTAATGGAGGGCGATCTCGCATGCAGCAGGTGGCCATATGCCCATGCATAGACAGAGCAGAGATCTGATTTCCCGTGGGGCACTCGCGGCGTTCCCGCCGGCGACTTGCCGGCGGGGCCCCGTGCCCGTCCGCAGCGGCGTTGGCCGGCTACGCAGAAGACGTACGTGGGGCCGGTCCTGGCCAGGCCCAATGCGGCGTCGCAACGTGGTGGCCGGAGAGAGCCCGCTCCCGCTTCCTACGTACGCGGTCGCGGAGTGACGCTGACGCGCGAGGGAACCGGGCGGAGACGCATAGCTCACGGGGCGCGGTGGCCGCGAGTGGCGCAACGGTAACCGATCGACCTGGTCGGGACAGGGCGGCGGCCGGCGGCCGTCAACGTCATTGACCGGAGCCAACGCGGATCGACAGGGATGGCTACGTCGAGAGGAGAGAGGCCAGCGCAATCATGCCACGCACAGCTCTGGCCCAGTGTCTGCTCTGCTCTGCAGTCTGCACACCCGGCCATGAGTACGTACGTCCATGAGCGCAGTGGCAGGCGCTCACCCGTGCATGCATGCATGCATGCATACGGCCTCACATAACACACACGCACAATCACGGCGACGCAGGCGTACGGGCGCGCGGCGCGTGGTCCTGCCGGCCGCGCGCTGCCGGGGGCATGCAAGCATGCCGCATGAGGCGCCGGTGGCGGAAGCCGGCCGGCGCGAGGCCACCGCGCGCATGCATGTGCTAGCTGCGGTGGAGCTATGCCACCATGCCCGTACGCACGCTCGATCACCCTCCCGGTCTAGCGGACACTCAAGCACATTCGGCGACGAACACGGAACTAACTCGATCGATACGTACTCTTTGGGAGCTTCTTCGTGTATATGGTCGGTGGTCCGGCGTCCAATTCATTCACGCTCGGCAACTCTCTTTTTTTTCTTCTACGCAAAGGCATCGCGCGTATACAGAACGCAGATTGAACGCTACGAGCCAAAGCTCTACAGGTGAGCAATCCCTCTGTCGTCTTGCCCCCAAATGCATGCGCCCAGGATCAATGTTCTTGTGAACCTAGTTTCCGATGGCTTATGGCGCATGCATTGTAACATGATATTTTGTCACACTTAAACATGTGTATGTACCACTGGCCGATCGGATCCGTGCATGGCACCCAGCAAAAAAAAAAGGGAAAAAAATATATCCGTGCTTGGCAGCAGTTTCGTTGTCCGGCATGACGAGCCTGGCTGACGACATCCGCGACGCACGTGCAGGCAGCTGTGGTACTGCGTCTGGGCACCGGCTCTCCCTGGTCATTTCTCCGTGTCTGTGCGCTACCTAGCTAGAGCGCTAGAATGGTCGCCGATGAACAGGTATGTGTGGGCAACGACACGGATAGATTACAGAGTTTGTTTTTCACCTATGGTACCTGGCTAAGCTTCAATCAATTTTTTTTATAGGGAACCTTCTACAGTAACCTTGCATGGCAAACTTAGCCAAAAGAGTTTATTTACGGCACCTCTAACCGGACGGTTCGATCAAGCCTAACTGCACGGCTGAATGAACCTGTATGAGTTTTCACAATTATCTATTGCTGATTGGTTTGGAAGGGCTTATCACGCTCGCCGCGCGATTTATTTACGGTATGTATACCTCATACTACTCCTGAGGCTGTGTAGTATTGAATCATCGCTTGTCGTTGTCTTCGCCGGTCATCGACGGCGCCCAACCAACAGTCGATCACACTCCAGAGCTCACAACATATGTTGGCTTTTAATTGCATCGATGAAGAAGCTACCGTCGTTCAGGAGTCTGGGCTTTGCTATGGCCAGTACTATTTCGCGCAAAGGCCGCCAAATGGCGACCCAACCCAACACATACCCTCCCCGTGCGCATGTCGTCTATATGGCCTGGCCCATACTGTTTTTTTAACCGGTTTTGGTATACACACATTTTTTTTTTGGTTTTCTTTACTAGCAAAAGAATCTTTTTGTTGCAACGGAACACAAAAAATACCACACTCCTCTAACCCAACAATTACGGCTCAAGACCCCAATAGGTCCACGTAATTTATTTCAACACATGACATCACATTTGTGTTGCCACTTATCCTTCTTCCCACCCTCGCTGATGGTGGCCTCAATGCTCACACAATTACGACACATTTGAATGCTATCAATGCTAAGGCGTCTCCCTCTCGGCATAAGATGAGATTTTTTCTTTTCTTTTGAGGTTTTGGCGGCATGTGCATGTGTGACTATAGATGGTTTTTTTTCCATCTTCTATCCTAATTTTGCTGAGGTTTCATTTCCAATCCGGATCGGCATCGGTATGAAAGAAAGACCGATCATGCACTATTGATTAAGTTTGCATCCTAAATTAAATTTTGAAAATGATTAACATGTAAAATAACATTATATTCAAATTCCACATTCTTCCAATCAAATTTCATATATAACATGTTAAATTTGAAATCAGGGTTTAATAGATACATTATTTTAAAAAATCATTTGATATGTACTGCGGGCTGATTAACCCAAATATGAGGGGGTTCCTGCTAAAGCAAAAAATCGAACTTAAACCTAGGTTGGGGGTTGATTATGAAAATCATCACGGGGGTTTTCTGCGAAAACAATAATTTGATATAAAACTAAAGTGCGGGTGATTATAAGAAATATTTAGGGTTTTTCTGTAAAATAGCATAACAGACCAAGAATACCTATTTTCTTTATTAGTAGAAAAGAAGATATAGATTTTAATGGGTTTTTCTTTCTGCTATCCTTTTTTCTTTTCCCTTTTTCCTAAATTTTCTGTTCCCTTCTTCTATTTCTATTCTATTTCTACAATATATTTTAAATTCATGAACATTACTCAAATAAGCGATTTTGATTTAAATCATGAACAGTTTTTTTTAAAAAAATTTGACATTGTTTTTTACAAATGCACTAACATTTTTATATTTTTTGAACATTTCTTTGAAACATGAACATTTTTTAATCGATGATTGTTTTTTGAAATCTGGGAACAATTTTGAAATAGACGGACATTTTGTGTTTTTGACGAACATGTTTTGAATGCATAATTTTTTCTGAACTCATAAAACTGTTTTGAATCAGTGATTATTTTAATCATGATATTTTTAAATTTGGTAACCACTTATGAAATTCACAAAAAAAATTAGTCATTTTGTGAACATTTAAAAAAATCGTGAACATTTTTTTTATGAAATCCCGAACATTTTTCAATTTTGTGTTTTTTGAAATTCGAATATATATTTGAAAATTACGAACATTTTTTGAAATTTGTGAACATTTTTGGATTTTTTGAGTATTTTTCAAAATCATGGACATCTTTTGAATGCACAAACAGTATATGATTGCTCGAACATTTCATTCCATATTTGTATTTTCTTTGTAATTTGGAACATTTATGAAATCCTGAATTATTTTAAAGAAGAAAAGAAAAAATGAGAAAATATAATTAAAAAATAAAGGACGTCCTATCCCACGCATCGGGCGGCCCAAAAGGGAGAACGAGGGGAAGGGGTGGTGGTGCGCATTGGTGCATTCGCCAGCACCTAGCGCGCCACATAAGAGGTTCCCTCTGCAATGCACCCTTAAAGTGGGGGATCCATTTGGGCATCCCAAAACAGGCCACGAAGTCGCCACTACATCATCATAATCAGCGACGTTGTTGAGGTTGTAGCTCCCTCTGCGGTTCATGCTACCCACCTACTACAGTTTGTTCCAGTAGCCATGCACATGCCATGGATGCTTCGACGTTGGCGTGGTGGACTTTTTTTAGGGTTGAAACAGTAGCCTCCTACTGTATGTATATATATAATAAAAGTATTGTATAGATATTTACATGGGAGACCCTAGTCCATTTTGGGTAGGGTGTGACTATAAAAAAAAGAGACTATTACAAGAGTTATCTCGCGGGCTAGTTCCTTATGCTACAAGGTTCATAATTGTGCAAATGTTGGGTTTCAGGTCTTGTGGTACCCTGTATTTCAGCTTGGAGAAATTAGTCATAAAGCGCCTCTTCCAGGATCCCACACTAGGAGTGATCCCTTTGAAGAAGTTATTATTTCTCTCTTTCCACAGATTCCATGCAGCTAGTAAAAAAGTGTCCATGAATAAGGGCTTGCTCCAGTGTTCGTCAGCATATTCAATCAGGTTCAGCCTGTGAGCTTCATCGTTCCAATGCATTCCTAGAATGTTCCAACATTCCTGATTGAAGGGGCATTTGAAGGTTAGGTGTTCAACTGTCTCTTCAGTGCCATCACCGCATAATAGGCAGTCCAGGTTGTCACCAATATTGTAGTGCCTTCTTTTGAGCACATTTCTTGTGTTTATCCTTTTCGAAAGCAGCAGCCATCCAAAGACCTTAATCCTGATCATGCATTTTGACTTCCACAGCCAACAGTAAGCTTTTGGAGTGGTGGACTTCACCGAGCGTGTCAGTGGCGTTGTAACGATCGTCGACATCGAAGGCGACAATGCTACAGCACCGAGGCTCCATCGATGTGTGAGTGTGCCACTTCGACATGTTAAGTTATACGTCATGACTTGCCGAGGCAAGTACAACATGAGATGATAATCTATTCTACATGGGCATAGTCACTTCTCATGATTTGAAGCGATCTAGTGTTTCAGAGGTTGTAGGGTCGCTGAGGGCCTTGCATGTAAGGTTCTGTCGGTTTAGTTTTACTTCCCTTCTCTATTTTATTTCTACACATTTTTATTCATGAGCGCTTATTCTAGTGTTTCAGAGGTTGTAGGGTCGCTGAGGGCCGAGGCAATTAACTCATTTTTTAGATTCATTAATATTTATTACATTTACAGATATTATTAAATTCACTAAAGCAAAAAACATAATTAACACATTTTTTAGATTCATTATATTTATTACATTTACAGATGTTATTAAATTCACTATCATTTTTAAAGTTTGTGAACATTTTTAAAATTTGAAAACTTATTCAATTTGTGAACATTTTTTCTATATCAATGAATAAAAAATTAAATTAGTGAACATTTTCTAAAATGCATGAATTTTTAAATTCCCAATATTTTTAAAATCCTCGAACAACTTTTAATTAAACTATCCTTTTCAAATAAAAGAAGGTAGCTAATTTTTCTGAGTTTGCAATGTGGCGAGCGAGAGAAAAACTAAGGGAGTGCGAGGAGATGTTGCCAAGCCGAGCGAGCAAGAGATTCATGGGCCCACTCATATGAACGTTATAACAACAATCCCACTGTTTCAACATGGAATAACCGAATAAGAGCTCCGAATAGGCTCAAACCACCACCAGCAAGGTAACACCAAATGATTAACAGACGGGCATATACACAAATAACTTTCAGGACAACAAATTTGAATATACTAAATAAAATAGCCGTGGAACAGATAATAAACATGACTGGATATGATCTGTTAGATACCTATCGGAACATAGAGTATTGAAGATAAACTACTGAAAGTTTTGAAGTAAAGAAAAAGTAACCAGTGGTGCTCGATGGCGACAAATGATTTGGTAGACCAGTTCACTCTTCTGCAAAAGGGCAACGTCTAATTGCAGAGAAAAACTCACTCCGTCCTATTCTCTTTCAACGTGAAGCTCAGACTTCAGTTGATTTCACTCGGGGTAGATGCTTATCGACGATCTTCAAACCTTCAACAGACTTGCTTCGCGAACCACAATTACTCTTGGTTGCTGAAGACTTTGGCTTGATGAGAAAAATTACTCTTCAACAGTAAATTGGACACCTATCAATCTAGACAGTGTGCATCTCTCAAGAGTAATAGGCACAAGAACTCTCAGCTCATATCTACTATGATGCTCCACCACTATCTAAAGTTTGACTCTTGATTTTCTCTCAGTGGATCTTAAACTCAAATTTCTCAGAGATGTGTGCTCGAACAATCTTCTCAGAATCTCAAGTGGAGCAGCCAACTAAAAATGTTGGAGTAGGTTGACTATTTATAGCCGCAACCTTCTTAGATGGGAAACGACCATTTGGGACATGTGTCCAGCCAATGGATAACCAACACATTTCCATCTATTGGATTTTGAGCACAGGACAACTTTACTTGAGGAACAAGTAAAAACTTTACTTGAGGAACAAGTAAAGTTGAGCGTCTCATGCTAGCAAGTAAGTTTTGGAGCATAAAGAGGGTTCTCTCAATCTTTCATAGGTTTCGGCTAAGCATCAAAACAGAATTTACTCTCGAATACCTATACCCCTCTTAATAGTACGATGATCCTATGACACAAGTTAGAGAAATAAGAAGAACGAAACAAATACTACGTCTTCGCTTCGCCTTCAATCTTCTCAACCGCAGTCATTTCTTCTCGGACACACCGGAGACAAATTGCTTCACTTTAACAATATTTTAAGGGGTCAACTCCATCACACAATCTTCTCAGTATGATTTCTTCTCGAAACACATCTCTCTCTTCTCTGGAACACAAATACTCTTAGTGAAGTTCTTCAAACTTCTCGTCGAAATATAGTATTCCTCTTGATACGTTAAGGACTATTTCTCTCTGTGTGCATTAGCAACCAAATCAGCCTCTTACCATTTCTGTCAATAATCTCCAAAACTGAAGCACGCAAGACATTACACTAACACTCTAGATGACATGGAGATTGATGGGGATGTGTTGGCGATGGTGCAGGCGATATATGCACCGGGTTGCAGAGACATGCCCCTAGAGGTGGATGACCATTTGCGGCCTCCGTGCGCTTGTCACACCTCTAGGCGGCAGCTTGCCACACATAGTCTGCAGTTATTGCTTTTTGTCAGGTTGATATCATAGTGTGCTAATGGTAGTATTTAAGGGTCCGACTTGTGAATATCGTACTTCGCATGTAGGAAGAACTCGTGTTATATTTTGGTTGTAAGACTTGCTATATCTACGTATTGTCATATATGAAGAATCACGTGTGTGGATACCCTAGATGCAACGGTTATTTTAGTTAAAAATGTTGTCATATCTGAACAGTGTTTATATATGCTGAATTCCATATCTATCGATTGCATGGCTCTTTGGAAATAAAATTACCAAAAACACAAGTGGGAGATTTTGCCGAGTGTAACACTCGACAAAAGGAGCCATGTGGCACTCGCTGCTCACTCCTAAGTAAGTCTTTGTCGTGCGCCTGCGTTCTGAACTCGGCAACCACTTTCTGTATTTAAAAAAATGATAAACCTTTGCCGAATGTCCGTGAGACGACGCACGACAAACCACGGCCCGCTGTCACTGAGCCGTTAGCTGCACTGGTGGGGTCTGTTAGTCAGGTCTTTGCTGAGTTCTTCCCATCCTGCAGTTTGCAAAGAACAATCTTTGTCGAGTGTTCTATCTCTTCACAAAGTTTTTTTTCACCCTTGTAAAAGATACTTGTTTGCCGAGTTTCGTTATACCTTGCACCTGGCTTTCTGTTGTTTTGTCGAGCGTCCGATAAAAAGTACTCGACAAACAACTATTGTCACTAGGCAAAGTTGCTGATTCCAGTATTGAATGGCCTTTTTTTACTATCTAATTATATATTCTCCTGTGTCAGGAGTCAAGCAAAAAAAGTGAACTACCATACCTAAAGGATTTCATCATTTTGTCCACGTATCCAGAATATATTCTACTCAACAACAACATGCACGACGCCCTATTTAATTTCGAGTCAGCTTATTCTTTCTACTTTTTCTTTGTAAAGTAGATGTAGAGGACGACGTCATTGCATGCATGCACCTTCCATCTTGGGAAATGAGAACCTGTGTTGACACCTTGTAAATTAAGATTTTATTCTCGAATATCTACTTCATATGGATGGGTGAATGTAATAATTTGCAGAATTCGATCGAATAAGTCTTTAGTTATTTTTTTTATCTAGCTAACTGCTACCTAGATACGCAAGAACATCTTACAAACAACACAAAATTTGCCGTGAAATTCATGTGCTTCAAGCAAACCCTAATATGTCTATCTTTTTAAGGAAATGGGGGATTACCACGAACTATCGAAGTACTCCATGTGCCAAGAAATAAAATCCTAAGTATATAGCGTCCGCATGGCCATCACAGAGACACACACAATGGGAATTAAAAGGCTACATGCGCTGCAACTCTTCCGGAGATGCATAATTAAACTTTTGGTCTTTTACGCAGCCTGACCCAATCGCTCGTACTTCCTCCATTCTAAAATAAGTGTCAGTACAAACAGGGGCGGAGCCAGCCCAACAGGCCGCCCCGGGCCGCCTTTGTATACTGTAGCATATGTTTACAGTAACTGCTACAGTTTACACTGTATTTGGGCCTTACGCCCCGGGCCTGGGCCCAGGGGGGCTGGGGTGTGGATCCGCCCCTGAGTACAAAGTTAAGACACTTATTTTTGGACGGATGGAGTATATGAGAACGAGAGTATGCTTCAATGGTCATCCTATTTTTTTTTAAACCCGAAATTTCTACAGAAGTTATAAACAAAAGAGAACAATGTGAGCTAAATGCCTAGAAAAGCATAGCAAAAGCTTGAAGAACAACAACAGAGAGTGGATGGCCTATTGAACGGTGAGGAGGTCAGGGAACCATGACCGGTGTGAATGAATCCAGGAAGTTGTCTGAAATTTTGCACCCAACCTGGCAGGGCTTCAAAAGATTTTTCTTTTGGCTCTGACAGTCAACCACTGAAGTTCCTCCTTGAACCTCCTCCTGCATGAACATAAGCCTAGAGGAATATGTATGAATATAAAGCCATTTCTAGTGTTCCAAATAGCCCAGGCTAGCAGGATGATAATATTCCTTGGCAAATGGGAAGTTCATAGATTGGACCAAGTGTTGGAGCTGGTCTTGGATACTTGCATGAAGACGTGACCAAGCATGACAAAGATACCTCCAGCACATTATGTCAAATGGGCAATGGAAAAAGAGATGGTTCCTTGTCTCAAAAGCTTGCTGATTGCACATCACACATGTGTAGTCTTCAAGGAAAAAGTTCTTCCTGTTAAGAAGAGCTCTAGTATTGAGTCTGTCAATTAGCAGCCAAAAGAAATTAACACATACTCGGTATATAATTAGGGTCTGCGAAGGAGACATGCTAAGTAACTTGCCAAATAATTAATCATGTTTTCTCCCTTTTTATCATCATTTTGATAAATGCAGAGTATCACGGTGCTTTACGGCCTGCCTACTTTATGGGGCATATACTTCGGAGAGCTTATCTTCATGTCTACCACTAGTACATGCATGCATGTTGCTCCCTCAGTGATCCTCTCCTTTTCCATTGAACCGAGATAATTAAGGATACCCACGAAAAATACATACAAGCATATTTTTGCGATAAAATGCATACATGTGCCGACACAAATTTGCAGTAAATCTCAAAAAAGAGTTACTTGAATTCTTCCAAGGATTCGACTGATCTTGTATGAGTGGCCCCACACAAGTATATATTGCTACCACAAACCTACCTAGCACTTTTAGTGAAAATGTTTTTTTTTCTATATAGACATTTATTGACCAAAATGTGAGCCTCTAAATTTTCAGTCCAAATTATATTTATTTGTGCACAATGAAGGAAGAGGAGGTCCAAAACTGCATTGGGAAGTTTACATGATATTATTTTCATGGAAAATAAACAAGCGTGCTTCTTTTTTCTTTCAGTCCAAATTGTAGCTAAAGTTTCAATTTTATGATAAGATATTGTATGTTAAGATTCCGGCATTACATGCACACCCATATGAAAAGTAAATTACAAGAGATCCACTAGGGAGTCCATCGACTTCAACCTAGGGAAGTATAGTGGATGGTGTGCCACCGCTACCACTGCTCCCTATCAGAACCGTCAAAATATTTTTTGTGAGAGATGAGAACTCATCAGCAGTCAGCCCCGATGGACCAACATATCAGAATCAAGGCTGTCATTAGAATTGCATAAGATCGCTGGCCTAGGGATTCGAGCTCATCTCCTAGATCGAACCTACTACACCATCAAATACGAAGAAGGGGGGCCAACCATTGAGTCATGGTTGTCACCCAAACAACCACATACTCCGGATCGACACTAGAGCCACTAACCATTGTAGTCTCGCTGCTCTGAGCAGGACACACAACCTAATTAAGGGGACACGAACTCCAAAAAGATATAGAGTGGGTCCCTCTTGTCGGTGAGGAGCTGAGGTCCACCATGCCTCCAATACCCCAAGGGCCACCGGAGGTGAGACGGATTGGCGACGGTGCTAATGGAAGGGGGCGAAACCATAATCACCCTTTGTTCGCCTGTGAGCATGATGAAGAGGTAGGGAGTCACATGATGATGATTCACACTTCATTCCATAAGGCGTACATTTTTCTCTAGATATGTTTCGGTGTGCACTGTAAAATTTTACGGCATAATGCCTATTTTCTACAGATGTGATATTACATTCTTTCATGGACGGATGGGACCATGCGGCGTAATCAATAAGTTGACATGTTCCAATAAGATGCAATTAGACACCATTGTTAGTATACTTATTATTTCAAATAATATTTTCAATGCGAAGAAGTATGACCTAATCCATCAGAAACAGATTTGAAAATTTAAATAATTACATATTCAGTGCCAAATAGTCCTTAGTGGCGAATAAGCTATTTGTTAGATAATTTGAAAAGTAGAAACATCTGTATTTTCTATAGAATTTCCCAGTGACCGTGCGGACATTCCAGCTTTGTAATCACCTATATGCATGGGCAGAAAGGAAATATTCCAATGGTTAGATTACCTCCATCTCGGTCAACGATGGGAATTTGTGAAGGTATCAAACTTAAGCTATCTATAGAATGACATTTTTTGATGTAGCTTCACGTCTACCTATACCAAAGGGTTTCTATAGTATGCCGAACTAGTGATAGTACCAAATGGTCAATGCCTACCTCAAAGGTTTGCATCTATAGAGTTACAAATTGCCTACGATGAGTGTTCCTTCTGCCCCAATGGTCTACCAAAACGGAAATGCCTTCCATAAGATGATGAAAATCGATTTTCTACCTTATGCCTATGCTATACTACAGAAAAGTCAAGGGCGAAGAAGAATTGAAAACGGTGTGAATTGGCTCTCAATGGTGATTGCTACAACATATTCTAGGATTTAGGGCTAGCGTTGATGACACGATAAATTGTTGGTTCATATACTCCTGATTTTGGCACTGTAATTGTATGATTTGAGACATGTACTTGATAGTGGTTGGCACTAAGCGTTGGGTTTAAGCATTTCCTTTGTAAAAACGCTTGTTGTTTTTGGAATCGAAAGCCGTAGAACAATTGTTCCAGGGTAATATTCATTAATATCAAAAAATATTTACAAATCTAAGAACCACCAAAAGACATGAATTTTTATCAATTCCAGCTCTAGAGAAATATATTAGAAACAACTATTCTAAATTCAATGTGACTCTATCCAATGGTTGAAAGCTTCCTTGTACTTGCTCTTGACTCTGACTGAATTGAAGGTTTTTGGGCTGTAAGTTTTTTGGAGTTTCTATACATCAAAATGTGCCAGCACCCCACCATATATTCATAGCAAACTTAGCAAGAACTAAGCATCAGTAAACACAAATCCATCTTCTTCTATAATCGATGATGGAATCCCAACAATTAGAGCAAAGGGGCAGTACCAAAAGAGGTGCAAAGTAGTTCATCATTATTAAGGATAGTACAACTAAGCCTAAACGGAGCTCTCTCAGCGATTTGTGTTTTTGACCAGTCGTTTTCGCGATCTGGGCATTTCTGGCCATCAGTTCTCGTCTGGAAGCCAATTGCTCCAGCACCATGTGAAACCTGGCCCAACTACCGTGTTGGTTGCTGCTCTGGAGGCCAAAACGAAGTCTTCTGGTTAACTGGACTTGTTCTCCCAGCCCAATCGTTAGCCCACCATCATGCACAAACCCTGGCCTCCTTTCCCCATGATTCTCATAGGCCACAACCGTTGCACCCCTCCATTGCCGCATTCTTCCCTCATTAGTTGTCGCCGTTGCTGCCGCCATTCTTTCTCCCTCCTGTCTTTCTGACGCCCATGACGACCACATCGTTGGGAGGAAGTCGTTGTCCGCGGCGTCATGCCGTTGCCGGGGTGGTCAGGGGCAGCCACCACCGTGAGCCAGGGGAGCCAAATTAGTGTGGTTGAATTTCCTGTAAAGGATGTGTCGACAAATCTATATACATGTAAATGCATCACGTCACTAGCATAACATAATGATGCATCGTGGCAAGTTTGCATGTTATTAAACAACAGGCTAGCCATCCACTTTGATTCAAGGGTACACAATGAGAAATTTTTGGATTTTTAATCATGTAACCCATATGAGCTATCTATTGTCTACGGACCATCATGTAACCCATATGAGCTATCTATTCGGTTCGCACTCAATGCGCATCTCAGATGTGTGAAACACTCGCAAAAATTAAAGTTCATGCTTTTCTTTGTTTGAATTTTAGTCCGAACCCATGCATACGACAGTTCAACATACTCTGAAGAACTTGGCATGTACTCCGTGTTCGGGATACCCTTGCCCTGGTAAACGCCTTCACAGTATGGATTTTCAGGTCAGTTAAATAACTATTGTTTATATACATCTAGGTATTCTAATGTGAATATTCGATTTCCAGTTCATGTAATCGGGTACCTTATTATATTACCATTTCTATCCATACATGCATCCAATTTGTAAGCAAGAGAGGCACACGGTCCAATCTAAGAAATGAAGCTTAACGTTCTCCACGTGTGCATTCTCCTTCATCCATGGACGAAGGTGGACATGGTAATTTAGTCAACTTTCTTCCAATTTAGTATCGGTTAGTCATGTGTGACAACTAAGATTTGGGTACCATTTATAACATTAGTGTTGATGCGATCGCCACCCCATTAGTTTATTATTTGTTTTAATTGACCATGAGCAAATGAACTGCAATGGGCAAGAAATATAGCTCATCACTCTTTCGTATATTCAATTCATGTCCGATTAAATATAATGACCACTAAAGGATTTTGGGTCTTTTTTATCATGAAAATAAATGCAAATATAATGAGTCATGCTCCACTTGTTTAAATTGGTCAAAGGGGACTCCCCAAAGTAAAATGGTATTTTATGCTTGATTCTAGTTAGCTTCCTGATTTACTCCCTTTCCAACAGAAAGAAGTAAAAGAATTCGGTGAGTTGGTTTTGGCTGTTGGGGATGATAGGGTGCGTGAAAATAGAAATAATAGTACTGCAGGGTGCGTGAAAATAGAAGTAATAGTAGTGCAGGTGAAGATATAATTAAGATCTCTAATGACATGCTTATCAAGGACGGCAATGATAAAATGTCAGCCATTATCCATGTTGTCTATGGAGATATATAAACAAAATTTTGTAACCAACAATATTTTCTGAGTTGTGTTATTGCCTATCCAGTTGAGGGCATAAATCTGCTTGTACTAAAGACGGTGCCAATGGGATCTTTATCTCTTGAATATTTAAGCTATGCTTATATTTCAAGAGTGAACGCCAAGCTAGGAGACTTTTATGAAATATATAGTATTGAATATTTGAATGCTTTTACAATAAGGAATTTCCCACACCATAGATTGGTCCTTAAGGTTGGATCTCCTGCCATGCTGCTTAGGAACATTGTCCAAACCATTGGCCTATGTAATGAAACAAGATTGACCATCACTCAATTGGCAACGCGGATAGTTGAGGCTACTATCATGACAAGATTGCATATTGGCTGTACAGTTTACATACCTGGAATTACTTTTTCTTTGAGGGAAACAACATGACTCTGCTGCGTTTTTTATTTATTTTTTAAAATAGATTACAAAAAGAGTCTTAAAGATAATAAAAAGCTATATAGGAATACAACTAGCTAAAGAAAAAACAAAAGAAAGCTATCACAGCCATACATACATACAGACATATATATCCAAGCAAAAGTTATACAAATGCCTGAACCCAGCCACTAGTAGAAAACAGGGCTTTGGTCCAGGCCAGAATATTGCATTAGTCCCGGTCGTGTTACGAACCGGGACTAATGGGTGCATCAGTCCCGGTTCGTGAGGCCAGGACGCCGGCCGGGCCTCGGCGGGCACCAGTCCCGGTTCGTCTGACCCCTTTAGTGCCGGTTCCAGACACGAACCGGGACTAAAGGTCCTCGCTCCTGGTGCAGCCCCTTTAGTCCCGGTTGGTGGCTGGAACCGGGACAATAGATATGTCTATATATATGCTTGCCCCTGCCCGCTCACTCCTCTGTTTTTTGGCCGGCCGGCGTGTGGGAGGTATGTGCTGCTCTGCTCTCACCTCCTATGCACACGAGGTGTTCGATGAAATGCCCGAGCCACGCTTAAGCTTTCTCCTCTCCAAGCTCGACCTCCAAGCTCCATTTTCCCCAAGATTTGTCTAGGTTTGGCGGTCCGTCACGTCCCGTCCCCGTCCTCACCGTCGTTGATCGCCTGCGCCGATCTCGTCGCCGGCACCACCGTGGTGAGCCTCTTGTTCTTATCTTCTTTTTGAAAGAAAAAAAATTCTTACTTGTATGATTTACATAGATACTTGTATAAATTTCTTACTTTTATTATTGTTTGTTATTATATAGTGCCATGGTCATGGTATCCGCCCACGTCGGCCCTCGTCCGGTCTATGATTCGGATGTGGTATATTATCTTTTATAACTATTTGTTTCATTTAGTGTTTATGACAATTGTGCCGACCAACGTGACATAGATGTGTTTATCTAGGAGGTATGTGAACCGGAAATTCCAACCGACCCTCTTGTCGAGAGGTTAAATTTAGTTGAAAAAGAAAACGAGGATTTGAAAGAAAAATTGAAAAGAATTGAGGAGGAGAAGATGAAATTGGAGTTGCATGTTGCCGATGTCATCGATGACCACAAGATCAAGATGGATGCAATGCGCTTGAAGATTAGAAAGATAAGAAAATATGCCATTGATAATGAGGCTTGGTATCATTATGCTGTTGGATCAATTTTTACCTTAGTTGCGATTATGATCGCATTTGTTGTTGTATTTAAATGTTTTACATAGTTGTACGTTAGTTTCAATTTATGTTTTAATTAGATGCTCTAGAGAGCTATATGTTGTTCTATGAGAACTATGTATGAACTTTATGTATTTATTTTTTCAGTAATAACATTTGATCACTACTGTATTTTGGTTTTAATGTGATGATGAACTTGTATTAATTTGGTCACTTCTCTATTCATGATGTTTCGTAATGGTTTCGTCCGAAACCCTGAAATGCATGAAAAATAGCAAATGAAGTCAGAAAAGGATTGAAAAGTGATGATGTGGCTTTGAATGGTGCATATTGAATGCAGAAAAAGTCTTGAGTTAAAATATGTTTAAAAAAATGAAATCCCTTTGTAATAGACGAGTTTTCGTCCGAAACCCTGATACTTCGAAAGAGATTGTCCAATTTGTACACGAAGTGCATCCAGTTTTTCCCGTAACCCTCTCAACTTTTTAGCACATGCTATGTGGGTGAAATTATGATACCATGCCAACTTTCAACCATTTCAGAGTTCATTTGCAGTGCTTTTCAATTTCAGGGTCATTTTAGCTCAAAATAAATCATGAAATGCATGAAAAATAACAAATTTTTGTCAGAAAAGGGTTGAAAAGTGATGATGTGACTTTGAATGGTGCATATTGAATGCAAAAAAATTCTTGAGTTAAAATATGTTTAAAAAAATGAAATCCCTTTGTAATAGACGAGTTTTCGTCCAAAACCCTGATACTTCGGAGAAGGGTTGAAAAGTTTGTACACGAAGTACTTCCAGTTTTTCCCGTAACCCTCTCAACTTTTTAGCAGATGCTATGTGGGTGAAATTATGATACCATGCCAACTTTCAACCATTTCAGAGTTCATTTGCAGTGCTTTTCAATTTCAGGGTCATTTTAGCTCAAAATAAATCATGAAATGCATGAAAAATAACAAATGAAGTCAGAAAAGGGTTGAAAGTGATGATGTGGCTTTGAATGGTGCATATTGAACGCAAAAAAAGTCTTGAGTTAAAAATATGTTTAAAAAATGAAATCTCTTTGTAATAGACGAGTTTTCGTCCGAAACCCTGATACTTCGAAGGAGATTGTCCAGTTTGTACACGAAGTGCATCCAGTTTTTTCCGTAACCCTCTCAACTTTTTAGCACATGCTATGTGGGTGAAATTATGATACCATGCCAAATTTTAACCATTTCAGAGTTCATTTACAGTGCTTTTCAATTTCAGGGTCATTTTAGCTCAAAATAAATCATGAAATGCATGAAAAATAGCAAATGAAGTCAGAAAAGAGTTGAAAAGTGATGATGTGGCTTTGAATGGTGCATATTGAATGCAGAAAAAGTCTTGAGTTAAAATATGTTTAAATTTTTTGAAATAATGGTGCATATTAACTAAAAAGTCTTGAAAAATGGTGCATATTAAGTAAAATTATCAAACTATTTATTTGTTAAAAACTTTAATAGTAAAATGAATTTTCATAAAGTATATTTTGTTACAAGCTTTAATAGAAACTAAAAAGCTTTTATAAAACTCTAATAGCAAAAGGAATCAACTAAAAATAATCAATAAAAAATAAAACTTATGCAACTAAAATTATATAAAATTTATGCAACTAAAATTATATAACTAAAAATAACATATGAAAAAAATAACATTAAAAATTTAAAAACATAATATATGCAAAAAAAAAAGACCCGCCTACTAGGCACCACGACCTGCATACGACTAGAAACCCTACAAATGGGCCAGGATGCGGGCCCGCAGTGCTAGCAGGCCTAACAGGGCGTGAGATAGGCATGTACTGCCCGCATTAGAGAGGAGCTCGAGAGGGCAGCAGCAGCAGGGCTTATAAACCACTCCGAGCCCCTCTCGACTAGCGAGGTGGGACTAAACTTTTGGCTGCGGGAAGCACATCCCTTTAGTCCCGGTTGGTGGCTCCAACCGGGACTAATGCCTCTACTTCCCGCCCTTTGGGATGTTGAAATTTACCTATAGTCCCGGTTGGTGGCTCCAACCGGGACTAAAGGGGGGCATTAGTCCCGGTTGTAGCCACCAACCGGGACTAAAGGGGGGGGGGGGGCTATATAAGCGGGACTTAGCAGTTTTTCCAATCCATCCGCAGTTTCTTCTCTCCTCTCCCTCGACGGCACCGACGACGACATCGACCCTCGCCGACGCCCTGCCGTCCCCGAGCCCGCTGACCGTCGCCGACGCCGGACCTCCTCGCGCGCTCTCTGCCCTGTCACCGCGTGCCCCCGAACCGGCCGTCGTCGACGTCGCCGGCCTCCAGCTCCATCGCCGCGCCCCCAGTGAGCTCCCGCCCCTTTCCCAAGGCCTCCGCTGCCGTCGCCGCCGCCACCGCCGCCCTGCGCTGCCACCGCCATTGGCAATATATTTGTGTATGGCACTATATATTTTTTAATGTATGTATGTATGTTCATGTATGTATGTATGTATATGTTCTGTATATGTATGGCACTATTTTTTTTCATGTATGTATGTATGTATATGTTCATGTATATGTATGGTACTATATGTGTATCAAGATGGCAATGGGCCCCGAAACCCGGGTCCCACGCGGGTTTTTACCCTATTAGGGGACGGGGATGGGCGCCTTTTTAACCCCGTGGGGCTGTCGTTGGGTAAAGTATGAAACCCGACACGTTTCGCGGGTTCAAACCCGTTTCAGTAATACCCAAACCCGAAACCCGCCATCCCCGTCAAAATACTACGCCCGATCTCGTCTTCACTAAACCTAGCAATCCCATTGCCGACGCCCGATCTCGCCTCCCGCAGCCTTCATCTCGCGATTTTGTGTTGCTACAATGTTTGTTTCAATGTGATGGTTTCCCCGTGGGTTCCCCGGATGTTATCCCCCTTCACCTATATCGTGTAGTGCCGCGTTAGAACACCCCTAACTCTCTCGGGAATTCAACATATCCCCGATAACTTCGACATGAGAGGGGGGGGGGTCCGCAAGTTTCTATATGGAGGGAATGATTTTTGAAAACAGAGAACTATTTTTTAAATAGAGGAAACTCTGTCAAGTGTTGTATTTTGGTGACAAATATACTTCTTTTTTGGTTTATGTCATAGCTAGTTTGAAGTGTCAATGCTTTATGTGCGGAAGCTATGGATCACAGAGACTTAGAAAAAGAAGACTTGTTGGGGGATATAATCCGCGACGGAGGTGATGATAATATCTTGTCGTGGCTCAACGACAACGATGGTGATAGAAGAGAGGATGACGGCTCCGATGATCCAATGGAGGAGGAAGGAGATCATGACGGCTCCGGTGATGGAATGGAGGAGGAAGGAGATCATGACGGCTCCGGTGATCGAATGGAGAAGGGAGCCTTAACTGTTTCAAAGTCCGGCGAGGTATTAATTAAGCCTCTATTGACTAGATGCATTAATTGTTTTGTATGTACATATATTAACGCTTCTTTCTTCTTTTAGCCCTCTGGATTGAGCCAAACTTCGGTAAGGAGATGATGCCCGAAGAAAAAGTTGGACCCGGATGAAAGGTTCACGATCGAAGAAGTCTCTCCAGAAGGCCAACCGATTGCTCCCAAGCGGACCAAGGACATATTTATACATCAGTGCGGAGTTGTTGTTAGGGACAGCGTCCCGATCAGCATCCAAGAATGGAATAAGAAGAAGGACCCTGAAGTTCCTTATGTCAACGATAGACTGAAAGATGATCTTTGGAACTCGATGTTGAAAAATTTCAGCCTACCTCCAGAGGAGGATCCGAATAACCCAGTTATACAGTGAAAGGTCAAGGCATTTGCTCTTAAGAAAATGGCAGAACTATTCAAGAACTGGAAGAAACTATTGAACAAAAAGTTTGTCGAGAAAGACGAGACTCCAGAGTTCAAAGGTCAATACTTCAAGATAAAAGATCACTGGCCCGCATTTGTGGCCTACAAGAAATCGAAGAAGGCCAAGCAGAGGTCACTTATAAATAAGAAAAATGCGGCAAAGAAACAGTATCACCATGTTACGGGGTCAGGTGGCTACCGCAAAGCCCGACCTACGCGGGACAAAGCTGTGCAAGACATTCTTGCTAAAAATGTCCAACCAACGACTTTGCACTGGCCAGATCGTGCAAGGACTTGGTTCTTCGGGGTTGGGGGAACTTTGGACCCAGTCACAGGGAAGTGTGTCTGGACGAAAGCTCAACTTCAAACACCCGTCACAAAGCTTGAGGAAGTAATCAAGGAAGCGCTGGAAGGAAGGTTCGTTCCCGACAGAGAGAAGGACGAGCTGTCAGCGGCCCTCGGGAATCCTGAACACCCTGGACGAACACGAGGCACATCAGGCTTCGTTCCGTGGAAGGTTGGGTTTCCCGACAGCACTGGTTACAGAAGCCGACAGAGAAAGAAGAAAGAGGAAGCAAGCGAAATGCAGAAGATCAATGAAAGATTAGCGAAACTAGAGGCACTTGAGAGCCAGCGAGCTACCGGCCAACCATCTCAGCGGCACGAAGATCCTTCATTGGAGACTACCCACGATGCTACCCCACCATCTCAGCGGAGAAGCAGCGTGGCTTCCACGCAGCTCGTTCATCCTGATAGCATGGCTCCTCGCTACCCCGTGGATGTTATCACGGATAATGAACATTGTGTGCTAATGGCGAAATGCCATAACCCGACCTTGAAGGCGGCGGTCGGCTATGTCTTACCTCCTCGACCTGATGCAACTTTCCATTGCACTCCGGTTCTAGCTGGCTTTGCTATTGTCGGGATGGATGAAATAATGGACGGATTTGATGGGCTGGAGCTTGAGTACGCTACAGGTGAAGGGGAGATTCTTCTTCGATATGCCTTAAGGACTACCCGTCTATGGAGAAATGAACACATCGTGCTTCCATACTGGACGCCGCCTCAGCAGACTCAGCCGGAGGAGGCCCCGGTGCCTGAGTCGTCTCCGGTGCGTCAGCCGTCTCCGGTGGGTCAACCGTCTCCAGTGCGTCAACCGTCTCTGGTGCGTCAGTCGTCTCCGCTGCCTGAGTCATCTCCGGCGCGTCAGCCGTCTCCGCCGCCTCAGCGGACTCCGATGGAGGAGGCCCCTCAGCAGAATCCTCCTCCGCCTCAGCTGTCTCCGCCGCGTCATCGGACTCCGCCTCCTCCGCTGCCTCAGCAACATCGGAAGAGACCCACCGCCGCTCCAGCGGCTAGCAGCAGTACAAAAACGAGGAGATTCAGAGCAGGCCCAAGCCTTAAGGTTCCTCCCAAGTTACCATACGAGTTGAGTGAGGAGGAAAACAACAAGATCGTGGATGCCGAAGTGAAACGTCAGCTTGCACCGAAACGCCCACCTCCAGAGGAGAAAATAGATCCGGTGAAAGCGAAGCGAACTCTGGCTGCCCTTAGGCGACCACCACCGCCTCCGCCGCCATCAAACTATGACCGTTGTATTGAAAAGACATATGATCAAGCGAGGCGGTCGGGAAGCTTAAGTAGAAGTGGCACAAGAAGTGGGAAAACAATTCCCCAGCTCGGCGAACAAGAACTGCAATCGTTCCCTCCGCTCAAGGTGGTTACCGATATCGCTAATGATCCAAAGAAAGCGGCCGGTGGTCTTGCTATCACTGCTGGTGATTACTTACCCGATTCGGTACAGTTCGAAAAGGCTGAGGTAGTACCATCCTTAAGATACGAGCACGGGAAGCCTGTCGTCACACGTGAGGAGCTCAAGGGTCTACCAACGAGGATGCGACATTTGCATGAATGGTACTTGAAAGCCTACAAGGACGGGACCGACAATATCTTGGTGGGAATAAAAAATGAGCACGTCTTCAATGGAGACCAGGTGTTGTTCGTTGAATTTGAAGAAATTTTTCAGTTATACAACCAAAAGGAGCTCGACAAAACTATCGTCAGTTCCTATTGTCTGTAAGTATTTTTTCTGTAATTAAGTCTCTAGCTCAGCTCGTTCATTGCATGTATTAATTATCCTCACACTATATTATGCAGAATGAAGATCCTCGAATGCAAACAACTACAAATCTATGACATTGGGTTCATTGACCCAAATTTCATAAATGAACATACGTTAAAAAAAAATTCCCGATGAAACAGAGAAAAAATTGCTAGATGCGTTACTTGGACAACAAACCAGAAGGGAAATACTATTTCCTTACAACTTCAAGTGAGTGTTACTATCTTGTGCACATTCTGTTTCGCTTACTCGAGATTAAGTGCAATTAATGAGTTATGCGTGCGCAATTTCCACTTTATTGTGCTAGACATTCAGCTTGAAGAGGGAAAAGTAACTGTCTTGGACTCGAGACGTAAAGACCCTAAGGAGTGGACGGACATGAGTCAAATGCTTCAGAAGTAAGTTCAATCATTATCGCACCATATCGGCAACTTTCGTTTATTTCCTGATATCAAGTAATCATTTTCTTTGCCGGACAGGGTTTGGAAAAAGTTCACCAAACAGGTTAAGGGTGTCAGCCGGAAAAAAGAGCTGCAATTTTTACACCCCAAAGTAAGTACTACTCTAGTACCGCGCATCTCTCATGCATTGATTCTAGTTTCAATACCATTATCATGCTTGATTATCATTTTTATTGAACTCTATTCTCGTAAAGTGCTTGTGGCAGGCACCCGGGACTAATTTATGTGCATACTACGTTTGCAAGTTCATTCGCCACTCGACCTCTGAGCGGGGCCGGGGCATATCTTTAGAACAATTTGAAGTACGTAAACAATATTCACATTTTTATTTTATTACCATCAATTGTGTTGAGTTTTATTGACCCCCTTCTTTAAATTAGATCTGGCAGAAGCGGGACGAACTCCTACCAACTGATCGCGTACGAGCAATTCAAGAGGAATTGGCGGGATTCTTTGTTGAGCATGTCATACCTAAAGACGGAGAATGCCATAAGGATTTCGAATGCGATGTTGGTAATTGACATTAGGATCGTAAGAGATGTTATATTGTATATATGCATGAATGTGTACTATATGTAATAGCGTCGAATAGATTTACGAAAACTTGTTGCATATTGTTCAACCAAGCACGGAGAAAGAGAGGTCACTTCTCTCTATATATTGATCATGACGATGTTGTGTAATGGTTTCTTTCATTGCTATATGTAGTAGCTAGCGTCGAGTTGAATGAAAAGCGTAAAATAAAAATGGTAAACACAAAAATAAAAGGGGGAAACACAATAGGAAAATCCCTAAACCCCTCCTTTCAAAAAAAAAAAAACCCCAGCGCCTGGCAGCTGCTGACGCGTGGCTGCCTTTTAGTCCCGGTCGGTGTTACCAACCGGGACTAAAGGTCCTCCTGCCTGGGCGCCCCAGGGCGGCCACGTGGAGCTCCTTTAGTCCCGGTTCGTAAGCCAACCGGGACTAAAAATGATGGGCATTAGTCCCGATCGTTTTGTCCCGGTTGCAGAATCGGGACTAAAGGTCCTCTGAAAACCGGGACTGATGCCTTGTTTTCTACTAGTGAGCTCTCCACGCAATGGTATTCTTTTCTCTTGGCCCTGTGCAATAGCAACTAGAGCCATGCTGTGAATCTCCGCTTGCAAACATAAATGCTTGGAGTGATTCGTTGGAAGATCCAATCGTTTCTTGTGGTCCAGATGGCCCAGGAAGCGAGAATTATAATTTCCATTGCAAACGGCAGTCCATCCTGCTGCTTGAGGGAGTCCACTTCTGCTTGTATTCCTTGGTGGAGGGGGTTCCAGGATGTACACAGATAAGACCAACACAAGCGTGCAAAGGGAATTACTTTGATGTCCAGGAAATCGAAATGTCCATTTGTTCTTGAAATACGTCAATATCCTATATGTCCCTTCTACGCAACGACAATTAACAAATTAAAAGTCAAGGACAAATACTTGAATCTGTTGGGATTTATTTTTAAAAACCAATAATCACCCATTGATTTCTATACGTGGCAATTTCGTGAGTCACATCGATAAAGTTTCTTGAAATCCTTATTGTCAACAATAATGAGGAGTCTAACTATATTATATCAAATGTTGTATATTGAGATCCTTTGTGGTACACAGTAACAATAAGTCAACATTAGCATTGCAGAATATACATTACCTTAGTTATATGTATTTATCATATAAAGGTTATATGCCTTACAAATAAAGTTGACTTCCACTACCTAGGTCGATTCACTCTTTCATGCATATATCCCACCTGTAAGATTCCTCCTGTTTAATGTCCATGCTTCCGCTAACTTTGTATGTTTCCACTAACTTTATATGTGTAAAACTTTCAGGTCAATTTACTTCTATCAGATCTGAACCCATCCCTGGGGTGTGTCACCGTGCTTGCACTTGTAACTCTTCTATGGGATTTATACAAATGCAATGAATTTACGCACCTTGGCATCATCTTTGTTGATGAACATGCCTACTGTAAACTTATTAGTGTGTATTCTCTGTTACATGATGTATTGTCCCTGTGTTTAATACTGATCTTTTATATAGGGAAACAAGTTGATGGGGAGATGCATGTGATGGATGCAGAAATATTCAGAGAAAACTCAAGGACGGTAACATTTGCCTAATCAAGGATTTCTTTGTGAAATCAGCAAAGAACATCTACGAAGTTGTAGAAGGAAGTTCCATGAAAATAACTCCATGGTCGAAGATTTAGGCGCAGTGTGATGTGCCTATCAATTATCTTCACTATGCATATTCACTCATCGATGGTATACCTCTACCCTCTATGGCGTGAAAGACATACTCCTTTATAGGCAAGGAAATTCTACTTTTGTGTGCACAGAATTATTCTTTTGCTTCCTCCACTTTCCTACTTTACTATCTTTCTGGTCCATATCATGCTCATGGTTTCTTGTATTATACTTTTGCACTCTGCTCATCATGCGTTTTCCCCTTCTCTACTTTCATGTTTGACATGCTACAAAAAATAATACCACCAATAGTCTTAATGGGAATGCTTTCTTAATTTTGTCACATGGGATGTGGATAGTTCTATAGGTGTACACTAGCAAAAAGGCCCGTGCGTTGCAACGGGATACAAAATTGATGAAAATTTAGCGAGGATCGTGACCGTGCGTTGCAATGGGATAGAAAATTGAGGCAAATATATCGAGGACATATTAAAGAGAAAATTGGCATAAATTTGGTAAGGACAATAACTGATTCCAATTATATCCTGCGCTTAATGCCCAATCGATTGTGCAACGTGTTTACCATGTATGGCAGCCCTCAATCCCCACATCCTCCGTTAATTATGCATACTCCTCCCCGTTTCACATAATAAGTTCATTTCAAAATAGTTGATCATTTTCTTTGATGAGAAAGGTTGCTATGATGATTTTAGTGTATTAGTATGAAGTTCAGTAATATACATGCCTAATGATTTTTTTTAAACTATATGCCTAATAATTTAGCAGTGCACAACAAAGCTTGACTGGAGCTTGCATTGCACCACAATAGTATTTTGAGAAAGGATCATAGACATACTAATAGTCACAATTCAAGATGCTTTGCTGAGGGATAAAACATAATAAAATAGGATGTGAACAAAGCATACCAATCCAGCAGATATTACATCCTGCAGCTTCCCAGCCTTCACATTCGTGATCAAGACAACATGGCGATTCTTCAAAAGGGCAAATATTTATAACAGAACACATTGTGATTTCCCAAATCTATCGCCTCCATAAGAAGACTGCAAAAACAAAAGGAGATGCCAAAAAGCCAGTAGAATTTTTTACAAATGTTAGGTGGAAATTTATTATACCATTCAGCTGATGGGTGCTTCCATGCTTTGTGAACAGCCCCAACCTGTATATTCTGGATACTGAAATAAGGGCACCTTTCAGATTGTCATGGAGATATGAATTACATATACACAGCTAGTCAGCAACTCAGCATGCATTATTCCCAAACGTGGCACACACACGTGCATTTTCCTGCGGTGCTATTATCCTTTAGTTTCTAAATTGACGTAAAAGTTAGCACAATTTTCTCACAATGATAATTGACAATAAGCACACAACTTCACTGAACCGCTGATCCTTCAAGATTACTGAAGAGGACATAACAGATAATGCAAAGAATGCACGTTCATGTATTAGTACCATGCGACTGCCGCGACGTACAAGACTTTAAGGCGAACATACTGCATGCAACACGGATTCACAGCCTCCCCACCGTTCGAATGATTTGATATGCTTGCGCACAGGAGCACATCACAATTTGCTTTACAAAACATGCAAACAAGCAAACAGGCTGCGCACCACGATGAACGCAATCATGAAGAACGGGCAGGGAGGCACCGTCGGCTGCAATCAAGCAAACAGGCTGCGCACCGAGGAACACTAGGGTGGCGTGGGCTTGGTGTGTTGGCCACTGGAGCGGGATCGGGGCCAAATCGACCCCAACGTTAATCCCCGCCCCCATCGTGATCCCCTCCAGCTTGGGCGGCCAGTTGATCTGAACACCATGCCCTTCCCACTCTGCTCTCCCCTTGCGTGTGTTTGTCGCTATGCCGGAGCCCGGAGGACGCCGCCGCTTGGGATGCCGAGCAGAGGTACCGCCGCTAGAAGTCTGCCCCGCCTGCAATCGCCCACCTCGCTCCCACCCATCCTCATCCGCGGCGACTGCGCTACCACGCCTCGCAGCGCAGAAGTTCATCCCCTCTAGCACCTCCATGTGAAAAGCCCCGGCCGGTGTCATCTCTCCCCGTCGCTCCTCGTCCCATGCGACAATCCGTCGGTTGCCGTCCAGGTGAATGCGTATTTGTAGCAGCATCCGATCTGGAGGTGCGGAGAGCTGTGACGACGAGATCCGGGAAGGAGATGGGGCGGCGGCCTTAGGTGCACGGGGTGGTGGCGCTCAGGCACGAGGGAGTGCGGACAGCTAGCGGGCTAGGACACTGCGGTAGCCACGTCGGCGTCTTTGCTCATGGAGCGATCGCGGCGCATTGGCCTTTGTCGTTGTTGCCGTCGGCGTCAAAGTGGGCAAGGTCACCTACCCATCGTAAGCACATCTCCCAGATGAATCACCCCGTGGGATCGGCTCTCTATGCTGCTCTCTCTTGTCCTCTCGGACACGTATTTATAGGAGAGGTTACGAAAGGCAAGAAGATGCAGAGTTTTACTCCAAGCTTGCCGTCCGGAATCAATAAAATAACTTAAACGGGACGAAACCAAGAATATCACCTTGCTTTATATATAAAATAAAAATAAAAATAATATATATATATATATATATATATATATAGGAAAATGCCTGTGTACTCTTGAGAGTACGTACTCTCATTGCTCATATACCACCTAGATGAATCTTTTATACCTCTTTATTATTTTTAATATACTTCATTAATAATTACTATATACCCTAAAATGAGTTTCATGAAAAATATCATGTGAGTTTACATATTTTTAAAGGTTTACGTACATACTGATTTATTCGTACGTGAAAAAGGTATATTACAAAAACTATATATATATATATATATATATATATATATATATATATATATATATATAGATTGTACATATATTATCCCATTCAGATTAATTATTTCCTGCTCAAGCTCATTTTGTTTCATAAAGATCACCTGTTCAAGTGACTTTAGTAGTTGGTTGTAAGATTAATGCTGGATATGAAGCTCACTGGGTGCTTGGTAATATTATTTTTCCTTTTTACCTCTGAAATAAATGTTAGAATGTAATTCACTAGGTAGCAGACTTTAACACTTTCACTTTCCTAGACATGGGCGCGCGTCTCTGTGAATTTTTTTAGGCCAAGAACCATAGAACAATAGTTCTACGGTATAATTTTAATAAAATATGTTACAAGAGGCTAGGGAGAAAATAGAAAAAATAAAAAGATGCCTAGAAGGCGGGGATCAACCTATAGCAACTTTTGAAAACATGAAAAAAGAAGACTACAAATTATCTGTTATCCACTGTCTGAAAGTAGTGGCAAACTTGTCCTTGATCTTGTGTTGCAAAAGTTGAAGCTCAGTTTGCATGGCAATCCTCCAAGATTGGGGCGTGTGCTGTACATTTATGAGAACCTTTCACTTAGTCCATATAACCCAGCAACCAAGCATTACTATCTCCATAGCAAATTTGGAAGTCTGTGTGTAGCTAGCATAGTATCTTCAGAAAGTGAGGTTCCCCTGTGTGTCTGTTTGGTATCAAAGTATCCCAACAATCTTGAGCAAAGTTGCAGTCCCACAACATATGCATCAGAGTTTCTTTTTTTTTTTTGCGGAAAAAGACCTCAGATTATATTGCAACCAGGCAGTGGTACAAAGCACCCCAACAAACAAGGAAATAACAAGAAGGTCCCTGGGGAACCAGCCTAGCTCTCCATCCGCCGCGGACTGCCGGCGCGCCGCCGCTACCGCTGCCGCCGTACTCCTCTAGAGACAGCGTGACCTTGTAATCAGCAGCCGGATCAATCACGGACGGGAAGTCTTCAGCCTCGGTCACAGAGGACCAGCACGGAGGAGAGAGAGGAAGGCCAGCCACCGCTTGACCACGCCGGCGGCAATACAACCCAGAAGTCCAGCTTCTGTAGAGGCGATGGATACAGCCAGCGCGAGGCACCAGCACACCACCGCAGCACCCCCAGCACTCCGACGGCGAGACCAGAAGCAATCTTGCCGGGACGAAGACGGAGACGAGGGACAAAATTTCCAGCAGCCGACCGTCGCCTTCGCCGCGAAGACCAAGCCTGGAACACCAAGCCTCACCAGATCCACCGATCCAGAAGGACGCCACGCCGGAAGCTCGTCGACATCGCCACGAGGAACGACGCCGGGATGGGGATCGAGCTCCAACACCTTTATTCCACAGCGCCGCCGCCGCCACCACCTCGCCAGCGGCACCAGGAGACCCTATCCTACTATCTACACGCCTTCGACACGAATCCGAGGCCCCCCCACTCTCCAGTCACCTCCACGGCGGCCGGAGAGGAAGGGGACCGCCAGATCGGCCGTCGGCGGAGCGAGGAACAGAGCAGCGCTCCCTTTTCTCCTCTCTCTCTACAGTAGCACGAGGGAGGGGAAAGTGATAGACCGTTAATCAGAGTTTCTTAACTTTCTTGGGAGCAAGAAGGGCAGGAGTGGTCATCAAGGTGCATCCCTCTCCTAATTAGCATGGACCTTGTGTTAACTCTATCATGAGCAACTAGCCAGAAAAAGAATTTATGCTTTATCTGCATGTGCTCCCCCATATATACTTGTAAAAAGGATGTTCCTCATGTTTTTCTATCAACTCCTTATACATCTTTATGGAGGAGTATTTCCCAGGCTAGGCATTGCATATCCACCTGTTAGAGCCTTGTGGATTTAATTGAGGGAGAGCATTTTGAATTTCTATGGGCTGATCAAATGCTTGGTTGGAAAGGGGCAGGTTGAAGAACTCCGTGTGGTTTTCAGAAAGAGCAAATGTCTGCATGGTAGTGCACTCACATTTTGCAAAGGAGTGTAGCTCAGGAAATACTTGCCTTCTTTCGGTTCTACCAAAATTCGTAAAGCCTTCTTTCAGATCTACAAAAAATTGTAAACCTATATCATATATCATACCAAATAGACAGGCGCAACAACGTGCGCCATCAACGATCTAATTAGAATCACATAACTCACATCTCTAAGAGGGCAGGAAAGAGTTCTTTCTCTGAAGAAGGTTTTAGGTGCCAACAACCAGATGATAATTTGGTATCTTAACATGGTTGCACTTTTCCGAATTCTCTTGAAAATAGGGCGAATAATTTTCCTTTTATGACTCCAATTATACATCTTCATGGAAGAAACACCAACTGATTGCCAAGGATCAAGCCATCTCTCTGCTACATTTCCTAATTGAGTTTGATGTAGGTCTAAATTTAGAAAAATGCTAGTTGTGGAGTGCGCGGTTTCATTTGGTTTCTGTATTTTTGCTTTACATCTTCTTGTTACTGTTTGCTCCAGGAATTATGTTGTTTTGGTGATTTTCTAATATAAATCGAAGGGAGGACTCATTCTTGAAAAGTTCCTTATAAAAAAAATTCTAGAATAAAGGACCAAGGCAGCAAATTTCATTTCTGTGAAATTATAAACATTCAGCCCGCATGTCTGCAAGATCCAAACCCTTCTGGCTTACCACTACAATATCAAAAACATGTAGGAAACATAAATCAAGCTACCATATACAACTACTTCAATTTCCGTGTTTCCCGAGTGTGAGGAATACTCTAAACAGGTTTTCGCCCCGCTTTATATATAAAGCCACAACCGAACAAGGTACACGGCCAAATGATATAAGATGGTGAGGTGGCCCTCTTATAAAGCCGATCCCAGGATAACCGGCATAGGCAAAACACTACGCAACCGAAAAAGAAAATGCAGATATGAACACAATACCACACTGCGGCTTAGCACATCTAAGCTCTGTGGCAATGCCCTCAGGTGGGATAACGACGCATAGCATTGCTGTTGCCGAGTGTGCAACGAACAAAGGTCTTCACCCGGGTCCCTGGTATGAACAGAGGAACCATGACGACGTCTTCAAGAAGATAGCGGCACTCGCAAGCGTCGCCGTCGGAGCCAGGGCGCAGAGCTTGCGCTCGACAGCTCATCCATGCCATTACGATGTCTCCAGGACAAGCTCGGTGAGGACAGATCCCTAGATTTGCATTGGAGTGTCGCCGCTTTGAAGACAGAGAGGACGCCCGAGCCACCCGCCTCTACCCGTCCCGTCGCCCACACGACCAAGAAGGAGAGTCACCATCGCCGCGATGTTGCCCGCCGGAGAGCCAACCATGCGGACCGCCACCCTGACATCCATGTCCAAACCATCACCATCCACCCACATCATGGTGCACCCACCACGATAGAAGGAGTAAAAGGGGGCTCCTTTCACTCCTAGCCCGACATCAGCCATGAAGTCTAGGTCGACACCCCCACGGTAGGAGGCATCAACACCCGCGCCTCCAGCCAGTCCCGGTGGACCGGGGGGGTACACAACTCCGTGGCTACTGACGACCGCCACCGAACACGCTCGAACGACGCCAAGCCCATGGTCTTCGACGCCGATCTACCCGACAAACGTGATGTCCCGACAACCACCAACATCCACCGTACCCGTGAGGAGAGGGACCTTGATGCCCGGAGGCACCGCCCAGGTCGAGCCCATGATCATCTACCGGAAGAGGAGCTCCGACCCGTCGCGGGCCCAACACTGGTCCGTCCAAGCATGGGCTCCCAGTCATGGTCGTCTCCGCCGCGCGTGCACCCCGCGCCGTCGGCCGATGCCAGGAAGAAGAGAGCCACAACCACCCGCACTCCTCGCCGACCGCCGCTGCCCAACCCGCAACAACTGACCTGCTGTAGACCGATGCACCACCAGATCCAGCAGAGCCACCTCCATGGACAGGAGCCCACCCGACCCATCCAACCGTCGGACGGGCTCTCACCTGAGAAGCACGCGCCGACGAGAGAAGGTCTGGCTGCTGGCCAGCAAGATCCCCGCCAGCCGCCAGCGTGCCTCATGACGCCCGCCAAGGTCCAGATCCAACAGAGCCGGCTGGAGCCAGACGCGCCCACCACCGTCCGGATACGCCCACCATGACCAGCCACGCAACCGACCCACCGCCGTCGCGAACTCACATCGGATCCCCGCAGGACCTGTTGACGCGTTGTGGAGCCCCGCAGACGCACCACATCTCGGAATACCATGCCCGCCCATGAGGGATATCGCATGAGGAGACGAAGGATACCCCGCCGGCGCCAGTCGGGCTTCGCCCGATCGCACCCTATGGCGGCGGCGAGGGAAGAAGGGGGAACCGGCGGCGGGAGTTAGGGGCGCCTCCCGATCGTCTCGCGGGAAGAGGGTGTTTCCCCCTTTTTTGAGCTGATTTGAGTGTGAGAAACACTTGATGATAGCAGTTTCCACTCGATAATAAGGTTGCCGAGTGCAGTTCTTGGCTAAGGATACTCGGCCCAAATCCTTCAGGCAAAGCACACTTCGCCGAGTGTTGTCCATCGGGGACTCGACAAGTTGTCAAGCCCTAGGTGGGATACTCAACATAAAAAAACACTTGACGGGTTGGACGGAGACCACTGTTGCCTCGTGGCATCTGAGTTTGCCGAGAGCCTACTGGAGGTACTCTGCGAACTTGGAGGCACACGAGCGAGGCATGTGGCGTCCAAAGTTTGGCCAGTAGTATACCACCAAAATCCAGCTTCCTCTTTTTTTTTTTTTTTTTCCTTTCTCAGAACCCACGGTGCTACAATCTTGTATAGCCTCACCTGCATATACACGTACGACCACGGCCTACGGAGCAACCTAAACCAAGACAAACAAGGGCACATGCTAACACGTAACCAACGACCGTTAAGAAAAATAAAAAGAACACGTAACCAACGCGACTCACCTACAGACGGACTAGGACTTAGTTTGAACCTGACAGAGGCAAAACACACGGCATGCAAGCCAACTATTCCCCCGTTCCTAAATATAAGTTTTTTTTATATATTTTATTATAGACTACATACGAAGCAAAATAGATGAATCTACACCCTAAAATATGTCTATATAGTCCGTAATACAATTTTTAAAAAGACTTATATTTAGAAACGAAGGGAGTATATATACTATAACACCGCAGCCAGCAGCTAGCTCGCCCCTAACTAGCATTTGCCTAAAACTAATTTAGCTCAAGATTACTCAAACAAGCTGTGCACCTCGTGCTCCTTGTCTCTGTAGGCCAAGCCCAGTAGTTTAAACTTCTAGTCGTTTGCGCACTATTACTGTGGTTGAGTCATACGAAAATTAAATGTCGACTATTCGTTGGAACTAATCTTCGTATTAGGGAAAGTAGTGACTGAACCGAGCGTGGGTGTAGAAAAACCACTCTCTATTAGGGAAAGTAGTGGCTGAACCCCCGCTCGGTGCACCCACGGTGCACCCACGCAAGAAAACGTATCAAAACATTTCAAAAAATTCTGAAATTTTGTGGGAATGTTCTTCAACAAATGTTATGGGCACATGCAAAGTTTGATGGTCAAATAACATTTGAAGAACTCTGTACAAAAAAGACAAAATTACAAAATCTGCTCAAACAGTGTACTTACATTTTGACTATTTTCCAGTGATTTTGTCTTTTTTGTACAGAGCTCCTCGAATATTATTTGACCACCAAACTTTGCAGGCGCCCATAACATTTGTTGAAGATCATTCCCACAAAGTTTCAGATTTTTTCAAAATGTTTTGATACGTTTTCTTGCGTGGGTGCACCGAGCGTGGGTGTAGAAAAACCACTCTCTTGGTATTATTATTAAGTGTATACGATGTTTATTTGTGTTTGCACGATATCAGTTGGAGTAGTCGACTAAGTTCTAGCTAATTTGTATGCATCGAGTCATGGCAGCGGCCTGATCGGCAGAGAGCACAACACAAAGAGCTAGAGTGTGTGTAGTGCAGCGGGCGGATCGGCAGTCATTAGTTGAGTGATGCATTCACAAGTTGCCGGGATTAGTCATGTGTCTAGTGGCCAGTTAATTAGTGCATGTAGTTAAGATGTGGCCTGCGATGCACAAGAATCAGTGGTCAAGAGTTTGTTAGCTACATGCATGCTACTTTGGCCTGGTCGCGTGGCCGTTTGAGGAGGGGTTGCACAAGCCGTGCACATGCAAGTAGATAGCGGTGTGAGTGAAAATAGGATCAGCCGGTGTGTGGCTTGACCGACGTGTGCACACATGCTAGGTAGTGGGTGTAACACACCTAACACACACACCCGCTACTTAAGCCTTTGTAATTCAGTTCCTTTGTGTGGCATGAGAAATAGAGAAGGAAGAAAACACTCTGGTTAAGAGGCGTCAGCCAAGCAACAAAAAATTTCTGCGTGCGTGTTCTTTTTATGTCCACCACCTATGTGTTGATCCTTGGGTAAAGCTAACACTATTCATCAATGCAAGATAACCTAACAGGGGTGAGCCCGGTGAGCTGCGCCCCCACTCTCCTGCAATCCCTCCCACGGCTGCGGCGACCGTGTCGCCGACTCGGACTTCAAGGACCAGCGCCAGGGTGGCCACTATCAAAGCGTCCAAGATGATGGACAAGGCGATGACTCTCAAGGCTGGCAAGACCATCCAAGGTATTACTTCAAAACCTGTGATCAGATCGATGTCCTCCTTTAAAGTGTTGGCGCTGGCTTCTAATGCTCATTTATTGAGAATCGCCAAGGATAGCAATATAGTGCTGGGATCTGAGGAGAAATCCCCATTGGAGGTGATTGAGTGCTTTCGGGCACAGGAGGCTGCGCAGGCGGCCATCGCCGAGGCCATTGCGCGCCGCGATTTGGCCCGCACGTCGCTCGCCGAGGCCCAGGTCGAGGGGCAGGCTCATGGACCTGAGGAACCGGCCAGGGAGACAGCTGGGACCTCCGGTCGAGCGACCTCGGGCCGTGGCCGCGGCAGGGGAGACGCGGCAGAGGGAGAGGTCGTGGCCGGGACATTCCGGCTCAGAGGAGAGAGGTGACCACAGCAGACGGGGCGGGGGCCCGTTCCCCCTCAGAACCGCAATGAGAGGCCTATTTTGGAACATGAGGGGGTTTGGCCAGCGGGATCGCCGTAGACAGCTGATCGAGTACATTCGGGAGTAGCATCTCGACTTTGTCAGACTGCAAGAAACGATCCGCTCCTCCTTCTCGCAAGTGGAGGTGGACTCCCTTGGGGGCGTCACGGCATTTCAGTGGGAATGGGTTCCAGCCACAGGGCGGTCGGGAGGCATTCTGCTAGGCCTTAATAAAGATACCTTTGATGGTATTTCTTTCGCGAGAGGAGAATTCTTTCTTGGGGCGGAAGTGCTCCAAAAGAACAATAATTTCAAATGGGAGCTTCTAGTGGTTTACGGTCCGGCAGATCATTCGAGATCCCTGGACTTTCTGCGTGAGTTATATGCCAAGGTGGCAAACTCCCAGCACCCTGTGGTTATTGGGGGTGATTTTAATCTCATTAGGTCGGCAAACGATAAGAGTAATCGGAGGATCAATGACCAAGGTTTGGTGGATAACTTCAATGACTGGGTGGCGGATTTACAATTGATCGAACTACAGAGGGCTGGGGCTCGGTTCACTTGGACGAATAATCACGATAACCCTGTTAGGTGTGTGTTAGATCGGGTCTTCATATCAACGGAGTGGGAGGCTAAGTTCCCGACATGTGCCTTGTCGGCCGAGACCCGCCTTGGGTCGGATCACTGTCCTCTACTCCTGCACTCTGGTGAGGCAACTTGCCGTCCGCCGAAACGCTTCTTCTTTGAGCGCCAGTGGCTGCTTCAACCTGGCTTTGTTGAGAGGGTGAATTTGGGAGGATGCGAGGCGAAACCGTCCGCACCGATATGGCCCCTTATGCGATGTGTTGGATGAGTGGCAACACTGCATCTGAAGATCGCGACACCACCTTAGGGGATGGGGGGCTAATGTGGGGAGCCTTGCCTGTGCACGTAAAGAGGCCTTGATGGTTGAGATAAGGGATCTCGACGGCAAGGCAGATTCGGTTGGGCTTTCCACTGTGGAATGGGCAAGAAGATATGCCGCAGAGGACGAGATGATTTTCCTCCTCGCATGTGAGGAGTTATACTGGCAACAGAGAGGGCAACAAAGGTGGGTGCTTAAGGGAGACGCTAGCACGGAATTCTTCCACGCCGTGGCTAATGGTCGCCGTCGGAGATGCATGATCACTTCCCTAAGAGAGGGGAGCATAGTTTACTCAGAAAGGGAGGCCCTTAGATCACATATCGACGTCTTCTACCGAGACCTATTGGGTACCACTTCGGGAGGGGTGGCAGCCCTTGGACCGAATATGTGGGATGGACCAAGGCTGGTTTCCCCGTTAAATAACCAGGCTCTCACTCAGCCTTTCTCTTTTGAGGAGATCACGAATAATCTTAAAGCCATGAGAGGGAATACTGCTCCCGGACCGGACGGGTTTCCGGTCATATTTTATAAGAAGTTTTGGAGTTTGGTGGGGCCTCAATTTGTTACTCTGGTCCATGAGTTCACTTTGGGTAGGATAGATGTGAAACGCCTAAATTATGGGGTCCTTGCACTGATTCCTAAAGTCCAGGGTGCGGAAAGTATTAGACAATACCGACCTTTAACCCTCATCAATGTGAGCTTTCGCCTTCTGGCCAAAGGGTTTGCGACCCGGCTCTCTCCGGTAGCTAACAAGGTGATCGACCCCAGCCAATCGGCCTTCATCCGTGGTAGAAGCATATTAGATGGGGTGGCGGTACTACATGAGGTTCTTCATGAGATCAGACTCACCAAGGAAGAGGTGTTTATCCTCAAGATCGACTTCGAAAAAGCATATGATAAGGTCTGGTGGGACTTTCTCGAGGAGGTCTTGAGCCAAAAGGGCTTTGACCCGCTTTGGACTAGCTGGATGCGGCAACTGGTCCGGGGTGGCCAGACGGCTGTTAATATTAACGGCCACATCGGGCCTTTCTTTAGGAATAAAAGGGGAGTCCGCCAAGGTGACCCAATCTCGCCCCTCCTATTCAATATCATTGCGGATGCCCTGGTTGGGATCCTCGACCGTGCCAAGGAGGCCGGACATATCTCGGGAGTGGCGTCTGGTATTATCCCAGGAGGGATTTCTCATCTCCAATACGCCGACGATACGTCTTTATAAGAAATTCTGAGAGGGAAATTGTTAACTTAAAATTTCTTCTGATGTGCTTTGAGGAGATGTCTGGCCTCAAGATAAACTTTGATAAGAGCGAGGCTTTTGTCACAGGAGGTGACCTTGAATCCCAGCTTCGTGCGGCACACATGATGAATTGTGAACTCGGTTCAATACCGATGAAGTACCTTGGCATGCCGATTTCTTCGAGGGCGCTCACCATGGGAGAGTTTCAACCAGTAGTGGACAAGACCGCGGCAAGGGTGGAGCCGTGGCAAGGCAAGCTTTTAGCGTCGGGAGGGAGACTCGTTCTCGTTAACTTGTCTTACGAACATCCCAATGTTTGTTATGGGTATCTACTTGCTCCAGGATGGGGTGCACGAGAAGTTGGATAGAGTAAGATCTAGATTTTTTTGGGCTAAGGAAAATCAGAAGCAAAAAATATCACATGGTTAGTTGGGATAACATATGCCAACCCAAAGAGACTGGCGGCTTAGGTGTTATCAATACAAAAGTCATGAATTGGTGTCTCATGACCAAGTGGGCGTGGAAAATCCTAACTGGCCAGGGAGGGCTGTGGCTTGACATTTTTGTGAGGAAATACTTAACTTTGGATGGCCTGGAATTCCGTCCAAATGTCAAGCTATCACAGTTTGCGAGGGATATCAAAAAGGTCCAGCCTCTGCTGCGGCTTGGAACTAAGTTCCGGATACATAGTGGAAAGACGGCATGCTTTTGGACTGATCGGTGGCTTGGGGAGGAGCCGCTACAGTCTCTGTTCCCTCGGTTATTTGATATTACCGACAATCCGACTGCGAGGGTTGCGGACATGTGGCGCCAAGACCGGTGGAAACCTCGGTTCCGCCAATCCCTTGGGCCACTAGAAATTAGCGAATGGGAGACGTTACGCGAAAAACTTCAGGGAGTGCACCTTACCTCTGGGCAGGATGAAGTGTTGTGGCGCCTTGACCCCTCGGGACACTTCTCGACTGGATCGTTATATAAGGAGATATTCAAGGCTGCTCCTCCATGTGACCTTTCCGGGATTTGGAAGGCGCGCCTCCCGGCCAAAATTAAAATCTTCCTTTGGCAAGTGGCGCGGAATAGAATTACGAGCGGAGACCAAGTCCAGAAACGCAGAGGTCCAGGGGACGGCAAATGCATCTGGTGCGGAGAGAGTGAGGACCGCGACCACATCCTTTTCCGATGCCCTATGGCACGGTTCGTCTGGAGTGCCATTAGAGAGGTGACAGGATGCACCTGGAACCCGAGTGGATTTTCTGAATTTTACCGTCTCGCAAATACCACGGTGGGGAGAGACCGGAGAATGGCATGGCTGGGCTTTGGGGCCATTGCTTGGGCTCTTTGGACCACTAGAAATAAGGCTTTGATTGAGGGGCAATTCATCTGGCACCCGGCTGACTTATTATACAAACTGGTGTCTTTCTTGCAGCTGTGGAAACTGTTGGCAAGATCCCAAGACAGAAGGCACGTGGAGGTGCTCGCTACAAGGGTGCGAACAAAGTGCACTGAGCTTCGTCGTGCTTCATAGGGGTCATCGCCAGCCTACGCCGCCCCGGCTACCTCGACAGCTCTTTGCCTGCCTGCTTGCTTTCGCTTTCGTTTTGCTTGCGCTTTAGCCTGTGCTGCTCCTGCGCTGCGTCGCGTGTCTGGCCGCCGGCCTTGTTTCCGTACTGCCAGTCTGTTTAGCTGTTGCCTTTTGCTTTTCGCTGTCCTTGCTTAGACCCTTGTAGTTCTGTAAGGGCCTCATTCTAAGGTCGGGCAGATGCCTCCTATCTAAAAAAAGATAACCTAACACCCTAATTATAGATGCTGGATGAACATATAAGTCGGGTTAAGTTTTCTGACTTTCCTCCATACGCTCAGGCTCTCCTTTGACAGCTTTCCCCTCCATGCTTTTTTGCACACATGATTAGCCATCACCTGCATGTTTAAAGTGTAGAAATGTGAGGATGCAGGGTCGGGTACAGGGAGATATATATCTTCGTAAGTACTGTACGTATGTACGATAATTGCATCTGCATGTACAGCCAATCATGCAGCAACCCAACTTTCTTATAGGAAAAACAAGGAGTTTTCATTTGTCCTCAGAACTGCATACGTCTACAGAGAGGTAATTTAAGCCTAGCATGTGCAGCAAGAGCCACTCAGGCTAGCCAAGGTGACTGCCCATGAGAACCCACGCCAAGGCTAATGAAGCATTGAACATGGATGAAGACATAGGCAAGTCATCCTTGGCTATCAGAGGTAAGGCCCTTGCAGACATGTAAGGCTTGCTCTCTTCTTGTTTGGTGTTTACTGTCGCCGCTGCTTTGATCATTATGGTGCACATATCGCCAGCTATTTATAGGCAGTTGAATGGGCTCATTCTTCGCATCATACTAGCCATCCAGCATTGTCTTTAATTCAGAGAACATATTCCAGATAATGTCAACCTGTATAGACATGGACAGCTAGCTTTACAGAATCAATTTCTCATTTTTAGTGGTGCAATTCGGATATCCTATTTATTTACGGGCTGTTCCGTCAAATTGTGGAACCATTGTGTCTTGTTGGCCAGTTGGTGTTAGTCCAAGCAGCATATCGTATAAGTACATGCATGTACATATGCAAACCCGACCACGAACTAGCTTACTACTCTTAGTGTAGTATCCAAAAAACGTTTTTATATTATGGGATGGAGGAGTATCATGCTAGACTCAGTTACCGAAATTGACAAAGGCGCCTGGCAATAACTAGCACGTACGTATAGATAGGGACCTGCGTATATAGACAAACTCAAACTAGGCATTCAAGCAGGATTGACTAGGCAACAGAACAATTTTCAAAACTAATCACCGACCACCCTTGATCACTTTGACATGGGTAACACGAACCGGGAACAGACTGCCAAATAAACAGTGTTTCCGTATTGGAAAACAAACAAACAGTCTATGTTAAGATGCTCAACACTAGAGGAAGTTGGTGGGTCACGGCACGCAGATCAAACACGAGTATTTTTAGAAACCGTCGGGCACATCTGAATCCACTATAGTAATAAAAAAAATAATATCCAAAATCAACTTTTAAGACTTGAAGAGTTATGAAAAATAAACATATATGGTATTGGCTGGAAACATACTTTTGTAAACTTGTATAAAAACAAGTGGCCCTTTGTGACCTGGTGAAGTCGTTTTCCGATGCCATCTAGCTAGGTTTGCCTGGAGCGCTGTTCGTGCTTCGTTCCAGCAAAACTGGAACCCCATGTCTGGCTCAGACCTTTTACAAATTATCCGAACACAAAAGGGGGCTAGTGCGAGGATTGTTTGGCGATGCGTTGGGGCGCTGCTGTGGTCTTTATGGACTGTGCGTAATAAAATGACCATTGAGAAGAAATTTCCTTCTCACCCCGCTGATGTTCTGTTTAAATGTCACCTCTTCTTACAGACTTGGACACCGTTGGGGAAACCGCGTGATGAGGAGCGCATGGCCGAGACGATGGAACGGATCCGGAGCATTCAGATGGAAGCTCGCCAAGTGGTGGCGCAAGACTGATCCCATTTTGCTTTCCTTTCGTCGCTATTGCTCCTGTTCATTGCCTGTCGATGACTTAGTTCCAGCCTGCGTGCTGATGATGATGGGTCGATGTTTATTTGGCTGTTGATGTAATGACTATGCTGGTTAGCCGTTTGTATGTCTTAAACTATGTTACGCTGCCCTGTGGCTTTATTATTTTAAAGCCGGATGCCTTTGGCGTCTTCGTTCCAAAAAAAAAAAAAAAAAAAACTGGTGAAGTCGCAAAATGGGATATCGTAGATACATTAGATGTGGCAATGATGGCCAATGGAATATTTCTAGCTTATCTTGGCAAAAGAAAAGTTCGCATGCAAACGCTGACCTTGAGAAAGTAGGATATATGGACGGGATGTGTGTTTTTGTTTCTTTTCCGCTTTGCGAATATATGCAATGCGTTTGATTGGAAAACATTGTTGATCTGCTACGAGAATTGATCCCCTTGCTAGGCCCTCCCGTCGTCTCTCAAGCGCTGGCCTCGCTTCCAACGCCAGCGGCACCCCTCTCACCGTCCCCTTCTGCTCGCCGCGTCGGAGGGCAGAACCCTAGCATGGGCCGAACCGGCCTGCACCACCATCGGATGTCCGCTCATCCTCTAACATGTGGCATGGGGACCATTACCAAGGGGGCTATGGTCGGTGTGTGCCAGATCATAGGTGGGCAATCACTGCGTTGGGCTTATCCCCATCCAGATCTGGTCGGGACTCACTAGGGGACCTTTCCCTAGATCTTCCCACGATCGCATGGATAGGGTTAAGTCGGGGTGGGTAAGGAGCGCCTTCCTGCCCTTTCCTTGGGAGGAAGGCGACCTGAAGTCTAGCAGGGTGTTGTGTGTTTGTGTGTGTTGTGTGTGTGTGTGTGTGGGGGGGGGGGGGGGGTATGATACATGGATCATGGGCAATAGAAGGTGCGATGCACGATGGGCTCTCTAGCAACCCTTATGGCAGCGGTGTTGGCGATGCCCCTTGGCCATGTTGATGGTGAGGGGAGCTATGGTGAGTGATCCTGGTGAGGATGTTGCAGACAGTGGCGACTGAACCCTAATCTACATCAAGGTCCAGATTCATCGTGGTGGCTCGGAGGCCAGACTGCCTTGACGAGGTGTGAGGAAGGTGTCAAGAAAAAGCTTTGCGCCCCAGCGCCAGTGTTGGTGATTCATATGTGTGTTGTGTCCCTCTTGGTGGAGCCGCTTTAGCTCTCCTTGCACCCTACAAGTGCGTCCTAAACCCCTAGGTGAATTTCGATAATTAATGTCAACATATATCAAGGGACTAATGGTTATCAAGTATATTTAAGATTATCTCCCAAAAGATGTAACAAGGAAAATTAATGGTGACCCTCCAATTTCATCAACGTCAAGTATTGACCGAGGCAGTGACTTAGTGTTTCTTTTTTTAGTGATCCAAAATCAACGTTGAGTCCATAGGTATGCTGATATTATTGTTTCAAGGAGCAAGGTTGCTACCTCAGTTTCTTTCTTCACATGCTTAAGGATCAACTCTCAAAAGCCCTCAAAAGCCTTTAATTTTCCCCACTATATTTGTCCCATTTTCATTGCCCGGAGCCTCCAATATCTTCCACTTTGACTCCTTCGAACTTCATTCAGATATAAACATTGCAAAACCTTGGGCAGTCGGCGATACCAAACCCCTCTCATTCGGAACCTATAGAGCACTCCGATCATACTTATTGAACTTCTCTGGCACTCAGAACGCTTTAAGTCAAAATTATCGAATGGAATCTGGAGGTATGCATAGGTGATTCGTTGGTCGGTCGGATCCCCCAAACTAGTTTTGGTCTAACCATACGAGCTATATGAAAGTTCTCCCTTTTAGTTTTGTTGGGAGGTGCCGAACAGATCATTCAGAGCCTCTGAGCTTTGATTAAAAGGTGTATAACGGTCAGATACATGGTTCAGCCTATATGTAGACTCATCTATCCTATCAGTTCACTTGAAACAACACTCATTAAATTCATATTTCCTTATGAAGAACTTTACCTCCTTCTGCTGAGTGCAAAGGGCTTTCCACTTAAACCATCAATCCACTCCTTTGAGCTATAATCTCATCCTTCTTTTCCACTACTACCACTCCAATCCAAAGCCATACCTAAAGAGAGTTTTGAGTTTCGATGAGATATTCTTTTGAAGAAAAAGAGCAAGAGATTCATCACCAAGCAACCTTAATCTTGTAACTATTGGAGGTCACCCGCCTCATAGACCTGGATGTGTGCTTCAGAGCCTTCTGGTGTGGAGGAACCTATTAGTTTCTACAGACTTTAGGATTTATTACTTCGTGAAGATCTACCCCTAGTGAAGCTTACTAGTCGGATGCCATGATAGCATCTGGTTTCTCCTTTGTGTACCCTTCATGGGTGTAGTCCTTTATGGAGATCATCCTTCGTGGATCTTGTAGCTGGGATATTTTTTATCCTAGAACCTTTGTGGTTGAAGACTCCATCAACATGGACTAGGATAGCACCAACTATCTGAAACACTCGAAAAGTATTCATCGAGGCTCCTATGTTTGCATTCCTTTAACATTAGACTTTATTTATGCAAGTGTTATCTTTTATTCCTATACTCTAGTAGACTTGCATGTCTAAGATGTTCCTAGTGTACCACTAGAAAAGCTTAAACTGCCAAGAATTTAAAGCTGGAAAAGTTGTCCTCTAGATTTGTTAGTAGCCTATTCACCCCTTCTAGAATATACTAAATGGTCATACACTCCCATTTACAATGCTCCGGGTGAAAATCCAAGCCAGTTTTGATAGAATCACTAGTAGTTGCATGTTGCGTCTTACTCTCTTGGAGCATCATCAGTGAGTGCAAGGTTCTTCCGGTCATGCCGACATGTTTGGGCCGTAAATCTTGGCTCTGGCATCTACTTGTCACATTTTCCTCTTCTCATATACATATGTCTGGATCATATGGTCTCTCGTTCCTTTCTACTATCGGTAGGTGATGGTGTCCTGGACTAGGGGGTACTCACCACGTCGTCTCCCGACCAGTGGGTCGGGCCGAGGACCCCCGTGATGATTCACTAATGGGCCACTTCGGGCAGCCCATGCCGAATACAAGGAGGATTCCACAAGACTTGGCGCACAAGACAAGGACTTCTCTAAACCCTAGGCCTACGGTGCATATATAAACCAAGGCCATGCTAGTCAATAGATCGATATATTACATCTCATAATCTCGTGGTAGATACATGTACTCTGTACTACCCCCCATATCAATACAATCAAAAGCAGGACGTAGGGTATTATCTCTTCAAAAGAGCCCGAACCTGGGTAAAATCCTGTGTCCATGTTACCATCGCTCCAAGACGCCTACCTTAGGACCCCTACTACGAGATATGCCGGATTCGACACCGACATTGGTGCTTTCATTGAGAGCCTGAGGCAGTCGCCACGGTGTGATGGGAATTCAGATCGTCTTCGGCGCGATCTACGCGTTGGAACCGAGCTTTGTTGTCGATGTCGGCATCTTCGTCGCCGGCTCGACTGGTCACCTCGGCTGGACCGAGGACTGCGCTCCGTGCCGGATCATCAAGATTGGACGGATACTTTCATCATCATCATCTCCGATCTCTATCAAGATCACGAGAAATCATCCATGGAGCTCGGGGGCTCGATGTTGACATCGTCCTCGAGCAACCGTGCAGTTTTTCTGGACAGCGACTCGTGTTCGTCGTCCCTGCTTCCTCGAGCGTCGCCTTGACGATTGCTTTGGTGGAACTGTGCGGAATTGAGTCTCTAATGACTCCGTAAAATTTCGTCGTATTCCGATGGAGGAATCTTCGGCGATCTACGATACACCGGAGCCCTGTCGAATTTGGACGGGAATCGGGATGAGTTTAGGGCGAGGTGTCCAGCTTCCATCTCGGACATCGTTTGGAAGATCCCACCATTCATCGGCTGCGGAATTCCCATACCGATCACCCCTCACAATTTCAGCTCAATCCGACCGTCCAAACTCCGGGAAACATCCGATTAGTACAACGAATTTTGGATCTATTTTCTGCGCGAAAACGAATCCGACCCGAGTTCATCTTTTTCATGAACGGGTTGTCGGACGTCCTTTTTGAAGGAATTTTTTTTCATCATCTCGGTCATCCGACCAAGAGTTCGGCATCGCGAGGGCCGAATAATCATCAAGCGAACCTCGTCATCCACGGGTGTACGGGTCGGGCGCTCTGTTGCTTCATCAAGCCAACATTGACCTCGTCACAAATTCCGACCTGCGTCGGCATCGCCGCGCTGTTACTTTTTCAAGCTGACGTCCACCACGCCGACCTGCTTCAACACCTCGGCTGGCCTGAGACTTCGGCGTCACCAGCCGACCTGCTCCGTCACCTCGGCTAGACCGGGGATTTGGCATCCCTTCATCAACCTACTCCAGGGACTTCGGCGTCACCAGCCGACCTGCTTCAACACCTCGGCTGGCATGAGACTTCGGCGTCACCAGCCGACCTGCTTCAACACCTCGGCTAGCATGAGACTTTGGCGTCACCAGCCGACCTGCTTCAACACCTCGGCTGGCATGAGACTTCGGCGTCACCAGCCGATCTGCATGAGACTTCGGCGTCCGCCGATCACAGCTTCGCCATGTTAACTGGACCGAGGACTTCATCTTGCCACATCGACCGTGCAGCGTCGCCACTTCGTCAAGCCGAACTCTTCGTTCAGGCACCTCGGCGCCCAGGCCATATTCCTTTACTTATTTGCTTCACTTAAATTAATTAAGTAGAAGATTTTTTTTCTTTTAATTATTATATTTCTTTGTTATTACTTTTGGCTTGCACTATTTTATGAGTGCAGGAAATCGACTTCGACTGCCGTCACGCGGTCACCCCGGCGTCACCTTGCCAACCTACTCCACCACCTCGGCTGGACCAGGGGCTTCGCCTCGCCACATCGGCCGAGCCGTGACACTACCTCGGAGTGCCGAACTCCTCGTTCGGTCACCTCGGGACGGGCTTGGGGGCTGGGACCTCAGTCATGCCGAAGACTACACACCGGATCTGTCAAAGTTCGATGGGCGTCCTCGTCCCGCCACAAGCTCGGATCGCGTCATCGACACCGAGCACATTAACCAGCTAAGTCGCTTTCATGCTCAAAAACTTTCAGTTTTAAATTTGGTTCGGTTCGACCAAGCATTATACTTTTTTTGACAAAAAGTTGTTTGCGAAAAATTTTCTTTGTCAAAACTTTGTTTGTTACAAACAAATTCAAATACCCCGTTTACTTGGGGGCTTCCTTTATGAAGCTATTCCTCTTGCATATGATTATTAGTGTATCGCACCCTTCCTTGTTCGTGTTTACGCCAATATATGCATCATGTTGACTTAAGTGTTCCGGAAAGCTGGGTTGCCTTGCTCCTGTGCTTACCCCTACGTTCCCGATTGTTCGGCTAGGGAGTAAAGGGAGCACCTCTGCGATTGTTACGATCGGGTCATCCGAACTCGTACCTCAGACGGGTGAAGCCGAAAGCTAGCGCTCTTACTGGTTTCAACTATGGTCGGCCACGACGGAAGACAAGCATACATAAATCTATTGCACACCCCTCATGGTAATCATGAGAACCCAAAGAAAGGAACCGTTGGCGGAACTATTTTCTTTGAAGATGCTTCTTACGTTAAATAGTAATATAGCATAAGTTCCCTGGGCGCGCTTTGTCTGTTATAGCCTAATGGCCTGATTGCCTGGTTATTCGAAACACCTCCGATATCCTCGGATGGCGTAGTAGATAACACTTTTCGGTCCTTGGCCGAAGAGGGAGAAGCCGACGGTCGGTTAAGACACGTTTAAAGTTTGGGAGAACACACATATGATATAAGTACTTCGGTACATACAATCATTATACATAAAATTCTTTTACCCAAGTCACTTGGGGGCTCTTAAATTTGTATGAGCTGTTTTATAATAAATGTGTTTTCTTCTTGGTCGTTGCAATGTCTTTATCCACTACTCCTTTTTCCAACACGAGTGTGTGGTCGATAGCCGGATAGCCTGGTTTCTTTCTAAAGCCGCTCGAGTTTAGTTCGCTAAATAGGCCTCGGAGAAACACTCCGCCTTCGGGATATAGAGGTTGAAGCCAAAGGTTGACCCGCTTGGAGTCCAGAGATCGGATGTATCATGTTAAAGCACGACTGAAGCAAAAATTAAATTTTAGACCAATTCCGGATTGGCACAATTTTATTTTACCTAAACATAAAGTTTTTTGCATAAATTTTGTTTTTTCCGAGCATAACTCTTGCAGTACACTTTTAAAGCATCGACAATATCAACGGGGGGCTGCGACCAGAGCCGAACCCACCAAAAGCCAAGGCACTCCGAGTAGTCCTCGGCAAAACATTCTCGGATATTGCTTTATATGCACCAGTTTCGAATTGTGTCTTCGGTCAATAGTTGGGTTGCCCGGCTCCTGTGCTTGCCTCCTACGTCCCGCTTTGTTCGGCTAGGAGTGCAAAGGGAGAACCACTGCGATTGCACTTCCGGGTTAACTGGTCAAGTACCTCAGTGGAGAAAGCCGAAAACTGACTGTCACAATAAGCATGAACTGGTCGCCGATCCGATGACCGTATTAAATAACGGGCCTTTCATAAAATTGACCGGAGTGTTAACGGCTTGACCTCGGCTGACGCCGAACACTAACCGGGGGCTAAAAACTGGCTTCCCAAACTTTAAGCTCCCATGACCAAGTGAAAGTTATAAAGCCTAGATATCTGATTGCTTCGTTTCCGCTAACACAGCCGCCTCCGGGCACCGAGACGTCGGCTAAGGGTTGTCTTGTTACTGCGGAAACACCCTGCGTAGCATCTACAAAGGAGTAGAAGCCGAGGATGGGCCACTCTCAGATGATAAACGGTCACAAAGGAGTCAAAACAGCATATAGCATAAAAGCATTTGTATTCAATATGCGCGTGCTGCCTTCCGTAATCATCGTTATAAAGCCATAAATATGCATCAATTTGACTTAAGATTTTGGCCAAGCTGGGTTGCCTGGCTCCTATGCTTACCCCTATGTTCCCGATTGTTCGGCTAGGCGGTAAAGGGAGCACCTCTGTGATTGTTACTACCGGGTCATCCGGGTTAGTACCTCAGACTGGGTGAAGCCGAAAGCTAGCCATCTTAAAGGATATAATTGGTCGGCAACTATGGAAGTGAAAATTTCGGTTCATTATGGACCACAGAGTTCGGGAACTTTCCCCCAATTAATCCTCAATATTTTCCTCCCACATTGATCGGAGATGAGGTTTCATGATCATGGTCAGCATGACAACCCAAAGAAAGGAACCGATAGCGGGACTATTTTCTTTGGAAGATGTTTCTTATGTTAAATAGTAATATAACATATCTCTCCGCGTACCTTTGTTTATAAAACCGTATGGCCGGATTGCCTTGTTTGCCATAAATCTTTGCCATCATAAAGGCTTAATAAAGTAGGACAAACACTCCCCGGCCACTGGCCGAGGAGGTTGAAGCCGATGGTCGGTCGACAAAGTTTTGTACAATGCGGATCCGAGCATTAATGATGTAAAGTACTTGGATACATAGAATCATTACACATAAATTGTGATTAAAGTCAATTTACTCCGAATATCGATCCTTAATTCGGCCACCGATGCCCACATTAAGTCTCGGGGGCTACTGGGCTTCGCGCTTATCATGTACAAATATTAAAGGGGCACATCGATCCCCTGATCTGGTGTTGCCACCCGACCAGTGGCTCGGGGGCTACTGCATTGCCTATTCAATGCAGAAAATTCAAAATGCTCAGTGTTCGGCTTGACCGAGCTATGGGCAAACATGTCTTCGGACAACAATAGGTACCATCTGGACCTATCCGGCATCAAGCTAATATATTATGGCAACTTCTCAAGACCCTCTCTCAAGGGCCCGCTTGCCGATCACTATTTCCTCTAATATATTACACCGCGTTTCTATTCCTAAGTATGCTGCAGAGCTAGGAGTTGATCCTCGGGCCGATTTTGTGAATCGACCTGAGTCTCAGGGGCTACTGGGATCAGCGGTTTTATATTTTCCTTCAGGTGCATGCCGGACATTCAACGGACACACACCTTGAGGGCTACTGGCTATATATCTCGGCAAAGAATACATTGCACAAATCGGAATTAAATTTACAAAAATCAGCCCATGGCCGAGGTGGTGCACCACCTTGGAAGGAGTCCAGCATAAAGCTCGAATGCAAGTGGCTGGCTCCATAGAGGGCATTTTCGGCATTAAGCTCGGTTGAACCCCTTTAACTTTTTCAAGACCGAGGTAATCTATGACACCTCGGATGTAGTCCGGCGCTCGGATACAGTCCGGCGCAAGAGCTCGGATGCAGTCCGGCGTTGGAGCTTGGAAGCGGTCCGGCATAAAGCTCAAGATCGGAGACGCCTCAGAAGCAGTCCGGCATAAAGCTCGGATGTGAATGGCTGGCTCCATAAAAGACTATTCCGGCATTTAAGCTCGGATGAAGTCCTTCAAATTTTCAGAGACCGAGGTAATTTATGACACCTCGGATGCCGACCAGCGTTGGAGCTCGGACACAATCCGGCGTTGGAGCTCAGACGCAGCCCGTCATTGGCGCTCAGATGCCGATCAGCGTTGGAGCCCGACAGCAAAAAGGTACCTCGGATGCAGTTCGGCGTTGGAGCTCGGCTGCAAGAGGACACCGCCACACAGGAAACACTTCGACCCCGAAGTATGGCGTAAACATTACAAGGCATTGATAAAGGCCGAGCACTTAAAGGGGCTCCTCGGATGCCCGACGTGTGAACTCTTTGGATTCAGCTCGGCGATCCTCAAGATCGAAGATGGGAAGATTTGTTGAACCAGTTTCCAAGGCCAACGACCGAAGATGAAGAACAGTTCGGAAGAACCGAGGAGCGTTCCCAACTTGAAGACCGGTTCAGGGGGCTACTGATGGTGTCCTGGACTAGGGGGTACTCACCACGTCGTCTCCCGACCAGTGGGTCGGGCCGAGGACCCCCGTGATGATTCACTAATGGGCCACTTCGGGCAGCCCATGCCGAATACAAGGAGGATTCCACAAGACTTGGCGCACAAGACAAGGACTCCTCTAAACCCTAGGCCTACGGTGCATATATAAACCAAGTCCAGGCTAGTCAATAGATCGATATATTACATCTCATAATCTCGTGGTAGATACATGTACTCTGTACTATCCCCCATATCAATACAATCAAAAGCAGGACGTAGGGTATTATCTCTTCAAAAGAGCCCGAACCTGGGTAAAATCATGTGTCCATGTTACCATCGCTCCAAGACGCCTAGCTTAGGACCCCTACTACGAGATATGCCGGATTCGACACCGACAGTAGGGTCGACGCTGCTCGGTATAGAGCGAGAGGGCAGAGACCCCTCTCCAGCGGTAATTTGTTGGAGACATTGAGGCAAAGTCTGGCGCTTTCCTCTAGTATTTGTGTGTTTGTGTGCTGTTGATGGCGTTGGTTGCTTCACGTGGTGTTTTAACCAATCATGTGCTTTTTCCCATCGGCAAGCTTATGGTGTCCAGTAGTGCACTCATGTTGCCTTTTGACAGTGTTCGTTTTGTGTATTCTAGCTTTATTTTATCAACTTGTAAGATGGTTTCCTTAACACCTTTTATTGTTTCTTTTTTTCCATAAGAAGGTTGGAAGACTATTCTTCAATATTGAATCAAAGTTACTAATATTGAATCAAAGTAACTGGAAAAATTTGTTACTAGTTTTATGGACGGGATAACCTCCTATGGACCCGCATCTGAAGATACATACAACCAAAAAATGGTGTTGCTATGAACAATAAAGATACAATCAACTAGGATGCTAGTCATCAATTTATGCACATTTTTTTTAAAATGCACCTGGGTCCTAGAATAATAGTAGGTGTGTTCGTTGGGTCCCACAAGTATGAACACATAGAACTAGGTCCCAAATGAGAAGAAGTGGTAACTCACATCTCTTAACTAGGTTTGGTCTGCCTCAGTAGTGCATTCATTTATGTCACACGGGCTTTGTTTTACATATAAAGTCTCGGGAAAGTTCTCTCTTCCAATTTCATTGCCTACCTTGAGCTTCTCTTTAATAAGAGGCAACAAGTGCAGCAACACCCTCGCATGTTCTGTTGCATGCACTGCGAGACCCTCGCTTATAAGGTGAAGCTTTACTTCGATGTTCCATGTTGATTCCCTGGCTGCAAAACTCCGTTCCTTCCATATGTCCTAGATAGAGGGAAGCTCAGACCCCCCCCTAAGTACACGACGCAAACTATCGCAGCCTCTGCGGCATCTAGCCTCTACCTCCTTGAACACCACACGTTGCCTTATTCTACCGCCTGACCCTAACATGGACTAGCCCACACTACCCTACTCCTCATGTTGAGTTTCTTCCTTGTCTGTTGTCGAGGCTCGAAGGTGATGATCATGTCCGACCTCACCACAAGCCCCACCCCCACACCATGCTAACCTAAATGGTCATACCATGTCCGCGCTACGAACCCAATCATTGCTCTACTTTTCTTGCTATTGAGATCACAAATATATAGGCTTATCAAATCCAAATTCGCACATCAATACATGAATACAAAAGAAACATCACAAATAAGTTTTTCTCTAATGGGAAAAGCATTAAGACCCCAAGAAATATGATGCACAACTTACACAAATACTTCCAAATAATGTATTCATATTTTTTTACTTTCGATAACGTTGTATCTAAAATAGGGCACTAAAAGAATCAATTATATTGCTTTTGAAAGCTTCCACAACCTTATGTTTGCTCCGCCGGGTCAGTGCGTAAACTCGACGCTTGTCCTCCTCTTCCCAATGCAAATGATCATGCTTCTTTTGCTCCACATTTACCACTTCCAAGTTTACAAGGACCATGCCCGTGGTCTATGGTGGGAAGCTGCTGCGCTAGTCTGCCAGTGCCTTTTTGGCCTAGCCTGCAGTACTCACAGATGTGACTATCGATTGATCTGTGATCAACATGCTGACTGAAAAACCATTTCATCCAAGGTGCAAACTCTTCTCCTGACCTTTATTTGTCATGCTCAGTGATGAAGAACTTGCGTTGTTGTCTTGTTCAACGTGTTGTCTTCTTGTTGTGGTGCCAGTCTTCATTGGCTGACCTCGGCAACAAATGGAAATTCTTGTCAAGGCCATCTACAACCGAACGTGATGAGGATGACATAGTACATTTATCCCTTCTTTATGGCGTTGTTGCGGAAGAAGTCTGACTTAGTACGGATATGTTTACTTTCATATTTTGTGATGTTTAGCCTTGTTTAGCTTTCTTATGTACATTTCTTAATAACTAATAAAAATGGATGTGTGCATTGTAATGATGCCAAGCCCGAGGGTTTCAACCTTCTTTTTGAAAAAAGAAAAGACAATTGCTTAGAATAACTTTTGTTTCAGTTTTTAGTTTACTTGGTTTATAAATACAAAAAAACTGACAAGTACACATGCAAATTTAAGTAAACCTGTCAATAGAACATTCCTTAAAAAGGCTAATGAGTAAATACACAAGTAAACTAAGAATATAATTTAATCAGTGTTAATATTGTTGTAAGTCGATAATCGATGAGTATTTAAATGATTGGGTGAGGACAGATCAAATTAAATTGGGATCCCGTGGAAAACCCACCGGTCCTCTTCTCTTTAGCAAGTCTTTTGATCGAGACATCAATCGAACACTAGCTAGTGCATGGCATGTCCGTGGCAATGGCCGATCCCGACGTGCCCAAGCGGGCGCGACAACGATTCCGTTCCATTTGCCACTTGCGTTCCACTGAAATCAAATGTCCCTACAAGATTGCTCATGAGTCCTGATACTAGCTAGCATAACATTTATTACAAACCAGTAAGGCGCTTTAGAAACTAGTAGAAAACAGGGCATCTGTCCCGGTTTCAGAGGGCCTTTAGTCCCGGTTCTGAAACCGGGACAAAACGATCGGGACTAATGCTCATCACTTTTAGTCCTGGTTGGCTTACGAACCGGGACTAAAGGGGCTCCACGTGGCCGCTGTGGGGCGCCCAGGCAGGAGGACCTTTAGTCCCGGTTGGTAACACCGACCGGGACTAAAAGGCAGCCACGCGTCTTAGCTGCCAGGCGCTGGGGTTATTTTTTTTGAAAGGAGGGGTTTAGGGGTTTTCCTATTGTGTTTCCCCCTTTTATTTTTGTGTTTACCATTTTTATTTTACGCTTTTCATTAAACTCGACGCTAGCTACTACATATAGCAATGAAGGAACCATTACACAACATCGTCATGATCAATATATAGAGAGAATTGACCTCTTTTTCTCCGTGCTTGGTCGAACAATATGCAACAAGTTTTTGTAAATCTATTCGACGCTATTACATATAATACACGTTCATGCATATATACAATATAACATCTCTTACGATCCTAATGTCAATTACCAACATCGCATTCGAAATCCTTATGGCATTCTCCGTCTTTAGGTATGACATGCTCAACAAAGAATCCCGCCAATTCCTCTTGAATTGCTCGTACGCGATCAGTTGGTAGGAGTTCGTCCCGCTTCTGCCAGATCTAATTTAAAGAAGGGGGTCAATAAAACTCAACACAATTGATGGTAATAAAATAAAAATGTGAATATTGTTTACGTACTTCAAATTGTTCTAAAGATATGCCCCGGCCCCGCTCAGAGGTCGAGTGGCGAATGAACTCGCAAATGTAGTATGCACATAAATTAGTCCCGGGTGCCTGCCACAAGCACTTTATGAGAATAGAGTTCAATAAAAATGATAATCAAGCATGATAATGGTATTGAAACTAGAATCAATACATGAGAGATGCGCGGTACTAGAGTAGTACTTACTTTGGGGTGTGTCATGGTTTTGTCACGGAAGATGCCCGAAGGCTTAGGTTCGGAGTCAACGCCATGGAAGTGGACTCAAAGGGGTTAAGCGGGACAAGGGACACGGGTTTACCCAGGTTCGGCCCCTCACGGTGGAGGTAAAGGCCTACGTCCTGCTTAAGCTGTATTAACTGGTATATTGAGTACAAGGGGCGGCTGGCTTGCCCTAACTCTCGATTGCTTGATCTCTCTCGCCGTAAGGCTTGTCTGTCTCTCCTCACCTCTCCAACCCGCCGCAGGGGCTCACCTTTATATACATAGGTAGAAACCCTGGGCTTGCAAGAATCCGGGTCGGGTTACACAACGTAACCGACCCCGGTTCTACTTTCCTAGTCTTACAAGGTAAGTCTTCACGTGGCGGCTTACCCTTTCGGGCCTTGAGTCACCACCAGGCTTTGGATCTTCAACTGGCCCACCTGTAAGTCGTCGTCTTCTCGTCTTGCCTTCCTGGGCCGGCTTAGGCTCTTGCACTATGAGTCGCCAACAGGGTTAACCGCGGGGTTATATCCCCAACATTAGGCCCCAAATTGATTTGAACCTGTTCATGTCAATTTAAATTCTTCAGTTGGCGAGTCTTCTGCGGGTCTTCTGGAACTGCAACTTTGACTGGTCTTCCCTAACCCGCCATATCCAACAATGACATCACAATGAATCTTTCATTTACCCGCCATCCGAGAAACGAGGCGCCATCTCAGTCATGATAACTATATCGCCTCCTCGATCTCCGGGCCTGCCGTTTCACTACACCACCTACCCTTATAAATGGGAACAGGGTCGCTCCTTTACCGTGTCACTTCTTCTTCCTCCTCCCGACACCGTCGTGACTACTGTAGCAAACAGTCCCGCCGCCGTCGCTCCTCTCCAGCGAACTCGAAACGGGCCACTACACCAACCCAACCGGGACCAAAAAACCGCGGTGCTCCTCCGCTCTTCCCTCGAATCATCAAGGTAAAGCTTCTGCCTCTCCCTGGACTCGCATTAGATCTGTACTGTTCATGGAGCTCGCCGGAGTTCATCCCTGTTCTTCGCGTTCTTAGGGCTAGGAACGGTATTTTAATTCAAATCGAGTCAAAATACATTGCGGTAGTGGTCAGCTCCCCCTTTGTATCTTGTACGGATTGATTCTGCTTCAGCCTTAACGAGTCCCTGATCTATCTGTTCTTCCACTGTCTGCTAGGGTTAGTGTTTTTCCCCCTTTCCGAACCGCTCGTAGATCCAAAAATGTTGCCGCAGATTGTGAAATCTGTTTGTCCCATACTTAGTGAAATCTTGGGCCATCCTGGGGGTACTGACGACTGACCCGCCATTGATCTTTCGGGCGGCTTAGCACATATGTTTGTAACTCGCCATAAAGTTTGACTATTGCTTCTTTCACTTAACCCGCCAACATACCTCTGGCTTTTAAATTTCAGCACTTACCCCGCCAATATGTCAAGCGCAACATCGTCTTGTGACTGGGTCCAATCCGGAGTTACCGAAGATCTACTGTTGGACTATGTGAAGATAGGCGTGTTACCGGCTCGGGACGTCATTCAGTGGCGGGCTCCCGGGTTAGAGAAAAGACCCAGACCTCAAGACGGAGAAGTCGTTGTTTTCGCTGACCACCTCGTCTGCAGCTTCAGCCCGCCCGGGTCTAAATTCTTCCGAGATGTTCTGCACTTTTTTAAGCTTCACCCTCAGGACATAGGCCCCAATTCAGTCACCAATATCTGCCAATTCCAACTCTTGAGTGAGGTGTATCTGCAAGAAGAACCTTCTGTGGACATTTTTCGTGATTACCATTATATCAACCGTCAAACTGAGAAAGCAGGCGGCTCAAGTCTGGAACTCGGCGGCGTGACTATCCAGAGGCAGAGAGATGTGCCTTACCCATCTGCTACCCTGCCAAGTCATCCTAAGAACTGGAACAGGACCTGGTTTTATTGCGACGACACTTCTCCGGAGGGTGAAAATCCGCTGCCGGGTTACCGCCCTACCCGGCTTCCCAGCTCCGGAGAACTTCCCGACAGGCTATCCACTACTGAAAGAGCGAAGTATGCCACTTCCATTGCCAAGATCAAGGCTTTGATTGCAAACGGATTAACTGGTGTCGACCTGACCCGCTGCTGGGTCAGTTGGCAAATATCGCCCCTGAGCCGGCGTGACCGGCTTATGTTTGAATACACGGGTGAACCCAATGACCCCCTCTGCTTCTCAAACGCCCAATTGTCACAACAGGAAATCAGCAATAGCGTTAAAAATCTTCTCGGCGAAAAACAGGAAATTTGTGATAAAATTGGGCTGAGACCCTTCTATGCCCAGAACCCGGCTCCGCCTGTAAGAAAAACTTCTGGAAACCTTACATCTTCGTCTTGCTCATTTTAATTTGCATCTTTTAACCTCTCTGGCGGCTTGTGCGCAGGCCGACTCAGATTTCTGGAAGAAAAAACTCAACCCGCCCGTGAGGAAGCCCAGGGCGGGTAAAACCCTTGCTCATAAAAGGAGAACCACCGCCTCTTCCATTCCTGAGTCTAACGATTCAGAGGTAAAGCATGACTTCTTCTGACCGTCTCTTTATACAGCTTACTGATGATATTTATTTCACAGGTTGAACCAGAGACCAGCCGTGTGGACGCTCCTGAGGTAATCAATATTTCCTCCGATTTAGAAAATTCTCCCCCAAAGAAGAAACAGCGGGTTATCCGAAAAGTCCCATTCTCTCATTCTCTTGCTTACTTGGACTGCCATTTTCTTTTGAAAAAGCAACAGCACACCTCCAGGCGTCAGACTCGGAGTGCCGGCTCTGAGGAGCTGATGGGCGGCTTACCCAACTCCCCGGCTTCCCGGAAGCGTCCTGCAGAGGTACTTTTTACCCAAGTCTGATCATCTTAACAGTCTTGTCTTGCAACCTTACTTTACCTGAAGAACTGTAACTTTTCCAGGACTCGCCCCCTTCGTCTGGCGACTCAACGGCCACTAAGCTGCCTCCATTGAGAATCAACCCAGAGTATGCATTTTCCTTTGCACTATATTTTTCTTCAATCTTGTCTTTTATTTGACAATTGTTTTTGCTCTCTAGGGCTCAAGCGAAGCGGAAGAAAACCGGCGGGTCTGAAGCCGCCCCCATTGTCCAAGAGCCAGAGAGATCCAAGCCAGCTTCCCCTGTACGTCATGCTGAGCCTACAGAAGCTATAAAAGAAACACCTGCCGATGATCCTCAGCCCCACGAGCCGGCTGTTCATGATACGGTCGCTCCTACGAGCCCTCCACGAACTGACTTCCAAATGCCGAGCTCTCCAGCTACCAAAAACGTCGCTCTTACTGGGGCGGGTTATCAATCGACCTCTCATGTGCTGACAAGACACACCGGCAAGGCTAAAGAGAACTCGCCAGAAAGATTCGACTTTGCATTGCCCTCGTTGGAAAAGATGTCTACAGATGATCTTCATGCCGGCTATTTAAATCGTCTTAGCGCAAGCCACAACATGGAGCGAAAACTTGTTAGCCTTATGAAGTCCAAATTTGAGGTACTGCTCCTTTCTTGCTTTCCTTATACCCTTATGTAGCCCCCAAGATCCGGTTTAGTCTTGCAAAATAGTAGACCGGGTCTTATACTTCTTGTCATACTTCAAATTATAATACCTGTAGCCCCCAAGTATCGGGTTAATACTGATATTGAGCCGGTACTTAGTTGAAAGGGTTGATCCAAGTGTAGCCCCCTCGTTCGGGTCATGACGATGAGCCAGAACTCTATTGTAAACTTTGGAGAGCTCTGTGTAGCCCCCAAGTGCCGGCTTAACTTTAACAAAGATGAGCCGAGACTGCCATGTAGACTTAGAGAAAAACACAGGCATTAGCCCCCAAGTGTCAAGTATATTGCTTGCAATCTGCTTGAGACTTATAACACAATAGTTTCACCAATGTGCGAATCATATCCTGACTGAAAACCTTTGAAACTGTCTTTTGCGCAATGCAGGAAGCTTTAGCAACTGCTGAGTCGAATTTCACTGTGCAACAAGCCGCCAGGGCTGAGGCGGACAATAAATGGCGAGTTGCCGTGACAGAGTTGGAGAAAACCCGGGCTGAACTCGCTGCTTATCAGAAGACGGCTGAGGCGGAAAAAACTGCTATAACCCAATGAGCCAACGACACTGAAAGCCGGCTTAAGGTTGTGTCCGATGAGCTACAAACTCTCAAAGACCATATCTCCAGAATGACCTCTGCGATCTTCGGTAAGTGCCAAGCACTTGAAAATTACCTTGTCTTGTTGAATAACTCATACAGGCGGCTTATAATACTTGACTATCTTGCAGGTGAACGGAGCCGCCAACTCGCTTCTGACAGCGTGATTAAGCTGAAAGCCATCTACTCCTTAACCGAACAGTTATATTGCGGGACCCTCTGCACCATGAAGGCGATGCTGACTGAGAAATGCATCCCAAAGCATATGAAGGGGGTGATAGAACTTCTATCCACCCTGCCCAAACAGGTTGGAGAACTCAAACGGTCAGCCGCCAGGCAGGGAGCCATGGCTGCTTTAAGCCGGTGTCTTGCTTTTGCCCCGGAGTTAACTACAGCGGAAATGACGGACGGGTTCCCAGCCAAAAAGGTCGACGGCTCAGATTTCACAGAAGCCGACTACATCAAATGTATGAAAGATTCCCGGGTGTTGGCCTCAAGTCTTGCCAATGAGTTAGACCTTTCCACATACCAGGCGGCTTATGACGCGAAAAACAAACGCGTGCGCAGCCCAACCTTTGAATCGAAGAGCCTGACTCCCGCACGTCGTAAGCAGCTCTTCGCTCCTGACCTTGATGCATCTCCCTTCTTCGACCAGACCCAATTTGAGGCCTTAACACGCTGCAACTGGGATGTCGACAATCTTCAGATCGAAGAGGTCGAAGACCCGGCGAAGGATGACTAGCCAGCGAGCTGTACTTTCGGCTGAAACTGATAACTCGGCCTGTCTGAACCGCCAAGGCTGTCTTTTGTAAAAACTTTAATCTTGCCTTGTCTTGTACTCCATGGGGAGCTTTTGTAATAGCTGTAGAGACATCGGAAATGCCTGAGTCGTGCCTTCATGCGCGTATAACACTTTTTGAATAGTCTTGCTGCAATGATATCTTTCATATGCTCTTACTCTCAACCATGCTTTCAAGGTCCATGGCGGCTTATCAAAAAAGATAAAACCTGCAAAATAAACAAGACAGAAAACTTCTGTATTGTTGTAAGGGCGGCTTATAACAGCACAACCCGGAGATGTCTTTCATGGTCTTGCGTCTTGTTTCATAATCTTTCCTTGACCCGGCTTGTCAAAACCGGAATGACATGTAAGTGTGATGTATGATGCAATGCATGACGTATGATGTAATGCACGATGCATGATGCAATGCATGATGTATGATGTTCTCTGCTCTTACAAGTCATCCAAAAAGGGGGTAAGTGGCCAACTCGCTGCACCCCAATATTGGAGAGATTATCAAAAGAGGGGGTGAGTGGCTAACTCGCTGCACCCCAATTTTGAAAAAAGGTCATCAAAGAGGGGGTAAGTATTCAACTCGCTGCACCCCAATTTGGAAAAAATCATCAAAAGAGGGGGTAAGTTCTCAACTCGCTACACCCCAATTTTGGAATAAGTCATCAAAGAGGGGGTAAGTATTCAACTCGCTGCACCCCAATTTGGAAAAAATCATCAAAAGAGGGGGTAAGTTCTCAACTCGCTGCACCCCAATTTTGGAATAAGTCATCAAAGAGGGGGTAAGTATTAAACTCGCTGCACCCCAATTTGGAAAAAATCATCAAAATTGGGGGTAAGTATTAAACTCGCTGCACCCCAATTTTGGAATAATTCATCAAAGAGGGGGTAAGTATTAAACTCGCTGCACCCCAATTTGACCTTGTCGATGACATAACTTGTGCACAATCTGAGATACACGAAAAAACGGCAGAAGCCCCGGCTTATGGGGATGCCAACTTTATTTATCATATATGTGATATGTACAACGGCGGGAGTCAATGACTCAAGTGTAATAAGGCCGTAGATGAACTATGTTCCACGGCCGGCGGGTCTCCTGCCCAGAGGTATTTGACTCGTCTCGCACGTCAACTAGGTAGTATGACCCATTGTTGAGATTCTTGCTGACCACAAAAGGCCCTTCCCTTGGAGGAGATAGCTTATGCATATCCGTCTGGTCTTGAATCAAACGCAACACTAAGTCGCCTTCTTGAAACGTCCGGGTCTTAACTCTGCGGCTGTGATAGCGACGCAGGTCTTGCTGATAAATCGCCGAACGAGCCGCCGCCAGATCACGTTTCTCCTCCAGAGCATCTAGCGCATCCTGACGCGCCCTCTCGTTGTCTTGCTCAACATAAGCCGCCACACGCGGCGAGTCATGACGTATGTCGCTTGGTAATATAGCTTCCGCGCCATAAACCATGAAGAAAGGTGTATAACCCGTCGATCTATTGGGAGTAGTATTGATGCTCCATATCACTGATGGTAACTCCTCAACCCAACAACCCGGTGTTCGCTGCAAAGGAACCATAAGCCGGGGCTTGATACCTTTCAAGATCTCCTGGTTAGCACGCTCCGCCTGACCATTGGACTGTGGATGAGCAACCGCCGAAACATCAAGCCGGATATGTTCACTCTCACAAAATGTCTGCATAGCCCCTTTGGACAGGTTTGTATCATTATCAATGATGATACTGTGAGGATAACGAAAACGGTAGATTATCTTCTTAATGAATTGAACCGCCGTAGCCGCGTCACACTTACTGACCGGCTCAGCTTCCACCCACTTGGTAAATTTATCCACCGCCACCAAAAGGTGGGTCTTCTTATCTTTAGATCTTTTGAAGGGTCCAACCATGTCAAGCCCCCAGACCGCAAACGGCCAAGTAATTGGAATCATACGCAGCTCCTGAGCCGGTACGTGAGCACGACGCCCAAACTTCTGACATCCGTCACACTTAAGAACCAGGTCTTCCGCATCCTTATGAGCCGTCAGCCAGAAGAAACCATGACGGTAAGCCTTGGCCACCAAAGATTTTGAGCCGGCATGATGACCACAGTCGCCAGCGTGAATTTCATTTAAAATCTCCTTACCCTCTTCTGGCGAAACACACCGCTGAAAGATGCCGGTGACGCTGCGTCTATGTAACTCGCCATTGAAGATAGTCATAGATTTAGACCGCCTTATGATTTGTCTGGCAAAGATCTCATCGTCTGGTAACTCGCCGCGCATCAGATATGCCAAGTAAGGCAACGTCCAGTCAGGAGTAGCATGTAGAGCCGCCACCAATGGCCCCTCCGGGTCAGGGACAACCAGGTCTTCCTCTGAAGGCAGCTTGACAGACGGGTGGTGTAACACGTCCAAGAAGACGTTAGGCAGCACCGGCTTACGCTGTGAGCCGAGTCTTGCCAACGCGTCAGCCGCCTCGTTCTTACGACGGTCAATATGGTCCACCTGATAGCCTTTGAAGTGACCAGCGATTTCATCCACCGCCTGACGATAAGCCGCCATCCTTGGGTCTTTGGAGTCCCAAGTGCCTGAAACCTGCTGAGCCACGAGGTCTGAATCGCCAAGGCATCGAACCCGGCTCAGGCTCATCTCTTTTGCCACGCGGAGATCATGAAGCAAGGCCTCGTACTCAGCTGCATTGTTAGTACACGTAAACATTAGTCTGAGCACATAACATAACTTATCACCTTTAGGGGAGGTTAAGACAACCCCAGCCCCCGAGCCTTCTAGCTGTCTAGACCCGTCAAAATGAATCGTCCAATAAGTGTTATCCGGCTTTTCTCGGGCGCCTGCAGCTCTGTCCAGTCATTAATGAAATCCACCAAAGCTTGAGACTTGACAGCCGTACGAGGCACGTACGTCAGGTTGAGAGGCCCAAGTTCCAATGCCCACTTTGCAATCCGACCAGTGGCCTCCCTGTTCTGAATTATGTCCCTCAACGGGGCAGAGCTCACCACAGTAATCGGGTGACCCAAGAAATAGTGCTTCAGCTTGCGATTCGCCATGAACACCCCATACACCAGCTTCTGCCAATGGGGGTACCTCTGCTTAGACTCACTCAACACCTCACTGATGTAGTAAACCGGCCTCTGAACCGGATATTCCTTCCCTGCCTCCTTTCGCTCCACAACCACTGCGGCACTGACTGCTCTGTTATTAGCCGCCACGTAGAGGAGCAAAGGTTCCTTCTCAATCGGAGCAGCCAAGACGGGCGGCTCAGACAGCTGCCTCTTAAGAGCTTCAAACGCCTCACCCGCCTCCTTACTCCAGATGAAGTTGTCTGTCTTCTTCATCATTTGATACAGGGGGATAGCTTTCTCGCCCAGGCGGCTTATGAACCGGCTTAACACAGCGATTCGATCCGCCAGGCGCTGAACATCGTTAACACACTTCGGTTCTGACAGGGAGGTAATAGCTTTTATCTTGTCCGGGTTAGCTTCAACGCCTCGCTCTGAAACTAGAAACCCCAAGAGTTTTCCTGCTGGTACTCCAAAAACACACTTGGCCGGGTTAAGCATCATTTTGTAAACCCGTAGATTATCAAACGTCTCCTTCAGGTCTTCGAGCAGAGTCTCCTTCTTCCGAGACTTAACCACAATATCATCCACATAAGCATGAACGTTGCGCCCAATTTGATTGTGAAGACAGTTCTGCACACAGCGCTGATAAGTCGCCTGGGCACTCTTGAGCCCAAAAGGCATAGACACATAACAGAAAGCACCAAAAGGCGTTATGAAAGCCGTCTTCTCTTGGTCCTTAACCGCCATCTTGATCTGATGATACCCGGAGTAAGCATCCAGGAAACATAGGCTCTCGCAACCCGCCGTGGCATCAATGATTTGATCAATGCGGGGGAGGGCAAAAGGATCAATCGGGCACGCCTTGTTGAGATCCGTGTAATCCACACACATGCGCCACGTGCCGTTCTTCTTAAGTACCAACACCGGGTTAGCAAGCCACTCCGGGTGAAACACTTCGACCATGAACCCTGCAGCCAAGAGCTGGGCCACCTCTTCTCCAATGGCTTTACGTCTCTCTTCGTTAAACCGCCGGAGGAACTGTTTAACCGGTTTAAACTTAGGATCCACATTAAGATGGTGCTCAGCGAATTCTCTCGGTACACCCGGCATGTCAGAAGGCTTCCATGCAAAGATGTCCCGATTCTCACGGATGAATTCGATGAGCGCGCTTTCCTATTGGGGGTCCATATTGGCCCCAATAGTGAACTGCTGTGATGAGTCGCCCGGTTTAAAGTCCACCAACTTAGTATCTTCTGCCAAAAACTTGAGGGGCGGCTCAGATTCCATGTTGGGTTTCTTCAGAGAGGTCATATCTGCCGGGTCAACATTCTGCTTATAGAAATTAAGTTCTACCTCTGCACAGCTTGTCTCTGCGTAAGCCGCATCACCTTCCTCACATTCCATAGCCGTATTCCGATCACCATGTACAGTAATCGTTCCCTCCAAGCCGGGCATCTTGAGCTGCAAATACACATAACAGGGTCTGGCCATGAATTTCGCGTAAGCCGGCCATCCAAAGATAGCGTGGTACGGGCTCTTGATCTTGACCACCTCAAACCATAGAGACTCCACCCTGTAGTTCTGTTCATCACCAAAAGCCACTTCCAAAGAGATCTTCCCGACTGGGTAAGCCGACTTTCCTGGTACCACACCGTGAAAAGCTGTTGAAGAAGGCTTAAGATCCTTGTCAAGTAAGTTCATCCGGCGAAAGGTGTCATAGTACAAGATGTTGATGCTGCTGCCGCCATCCATAAGTACTTTAGTGAACTTGTATCCTCCCACTTGGGGGGCAACTACTAAGGCTAGCTGCCCCGGGTTATCAACACGTGGCAGGTGATCCGCCCTGCTCCAAGTGATGTCATACTCAGACCACTTGAGATACTGTGGGAGAGCCGGCATGACCGCGTTAACCGCCCGTTTGCGTACCTTCCGTTCCCGCTTATCAAGGCTGGTTGTGAAGACGTGGTACTGACCCCCGCTGAGCTGCTTCGGGTTACTCTGATATCCTGACTGGTTATTCTGCTGCTGGCCTCCGCGACCAGACTGTTGGTTATGACCTCGTTGGTTGCCTTGACCCTGGCCGCCCGGCCCTGAACCGCCCGACGGGCCATTACCGTTGTTACAATGCTGCTGAATGCTGTAGTTCCGGAAATCCCGCATAACGCTGCAATTTCCCCAGGTATGATCTGCTTGCTTGCCATTCCGGCGGTGCTCTAGACAAGGTCTATTAAGCATCTCCTCTAGAGGAATCTTACCCCTGTTAAAAGGCTGTCTATAATTCCCATTGCCCTTAGCACGGTTATTCCCAGTGTTGGTATTAGCCACTAGCTCTGACCCGCCTTCCGGGTGTTTCCGCTTTCCAGCGTTGTTACTTCCAGCCGTACCCGGCTGTTGACCCTTGCCATTGTTACCCTTCTTCCCCTGACCTGATTTCTCCTCATCAGAGCCCGAGTCCTTCGTAGAGAAACCTTAAGGCTTGGGCCTGCTCTGAATCTCCTTGTTTTGGTACTGCTGCTAGCCGCCGGAGCGGTGGAGGGTCTCTTCCAATGTTGCTGAGGCAGCGGAGGTCGATGACGCGGCGGAGACAGCTGAGGCGGAGGAGGATTCTGCTGAGGGGCCTCCTCCGTCGGAGTCCGCTGAGGCGGCGGAGATGGCTGACGCACCGGAGACGACTCAGGCAGTGGAGACGACTGACGCACCGGAGACGGTTGACGCACTGGAGACAGTTGACGCACCGGAGACAGCTGACGCACCGGAGACGACTCATGCACCGGGGCCTCCTCCGGCCGAGTCTGCTGAGGCGACGTCCAGTATGGAAGCACGATGTGTTCCTTTTTCCATAGACAGGTAGTCCTTAAGGCATATCGAAGAAGAATCTCCCCTTCACCTATAGCGTACTCAAACTCCAGCCCATCAAACCCGTCCATTATTTCATCCACCCCGACAATAGCAAAGCCAACTGGAACCGGAGTGCAATGGAAAGTTGCACCAGGTCGAGGATGTAAGACATAGCCGACCGCCGCCTTCAAGGTCAGGTTATGGCATTTCGCCATTAGCACACAATGTTCATTATCCGTGATATCATCCACGGGGTAGCGAGGAGCCATGCTATCAGGATGAACGAGCTGCGTGGAAGCCACGCTGCTTCTCCGCTGAGATGGTGGGGTAGCATCATGGGTAGTCTCCAATGAAGGATCTTCGTGCCTCTGAGATGGTCGGCCGGTAGCTCGCTGGCTCTCAAGTGCCTCTAGTTTCGCTAATCTTTCATTGATCTTCTACATTTCGCTTGCTTCCTCTTTCTTCTTTCTCTGTCGGCTTCTGTAACCAGTGATGTCGGGAAACCCAACCTTCCACGGAACGGAGCCTGATGTGCCTCGTGTTCGTCCAGGGTGTTCAGGATTCCCGAGGGCCGCTGACAGCTCGTCCTTCTCTCTGTCGGGAACGAACCTCCCTTCCAGCGCTTCCTTGATTACCTCCTCAAGCTTTGTGACGGGTGTTTGAAGTTGAGCTTTCGTCCAGACACACTTCCCTGTGACTGGGTCCAAAGTTCCCCCAACCCCGAAGAACCAAGTCCTTGCACGATCTGGCCAGTGCAAAGTCGCTGGTTGGACATTTTTAGCAAGCAGGTCTTGCTCAGCTTTCTCCCAAGTAGGTCGGGCTTTGCTGTAGCCACCTGACCCCGTAACATGGTGATACTGCTTCTTTGCAGCATTTTTCTTATTTATAAGTGACCTCTTCTTGGCCTTCTCCGATTTCTTGTAGGCCACAAATGCGGGCTAGTGATCTTTTATCTTGAAGTATTGACCTTTGAACTCTGGAGTCTCGTCTTTCTCGACAAACTTTTTGTTCAATAGTTTCTTCCAGTTCTTGAATAGTTCTGCCATTTTCTTAAGAGCAAATGCCTTGACCTTTCGCTGTATAACTGGGTTATTCGGATCCTCCTCTGGCGGTAGGCTGAAATTTCTCAACATCGAGTTCCAAAGATCATCTTTCAGTCTATCGTTGACATAAGGAACTTCAGGGTCCTTCTTCGTATTCCATTCTTGGATGCTGATCGGGACGCTGTCCCTAACAACAACTCCGCACTGATGTATAAATTTGTCCTTGGTCCGCTTGGGAGCAATCGGTTGGCCTTCAGGAGAGACTTCTTCGATCGTGAACCTTTCATTCGGGTCCAACTTTTTCTTTGGGCCTCGTCTCCTTACCGAAGTTTGGCTTGATCCAGAGGGCTAAAAGAAGAAAGAAGTGTTAATATATGTACATACAAAACAATTAATGCATCTAGTCAATAGAGGCTTAATTGATACCTCGCCGGACTTTGAAACAGTTAAGGCTCCCTTCTTCATTCGATCACCGGAGCCGTCATGATCTCCTTCCCCCTTCATTCCATCACCGGAGCCGTCATGATCTCCTTCCTCCTCCATTCCATCACCGGAGCCGTCATCCTCTCTTCTATCACCATCGTTGTCGTTGAGCCATGACAAGATATTATCATCACCTCCGTCGCGGATTATTTCCCCCAACAAGTCTTCTTTTTCTAAGTCTCTGTGATCCATAGCTTCTGCACATAAAGCATTGACACTTCAAACTAGGTATCACATAAACCAAAAAAGAAGTATATTTGTCACCAAAATACAACACTTGACAGAGTTTCCTCTATTTAAAAAATAGTTCTCTGTTTTCAAAAATCATTCCCTCCATATAGAAACTTGCGGACCCCCCCTCATGTCGAAGTTATCGGGGATATGTTGAATTCCCGAGAGAGTTAGGGGTGTTCTAACGCGGCACTACACGATATAGGTGAAGGGGGATAACATCCGGGACTGAGATCCAGTGACTTGCCTTTAGCAAGTCACGTTGTAACTGGCTCCCCCTCATCTGCCGTTGAAACAACATCTTTGTTGCCGACTGCTCGTGAAATACAACATGATAAAGACGGCGACACTCGATAAAGACAGATTTTTAAGCACTGTTCTCACTAAGCCTCTCTCCGATCCAAATTTCATTGTGGTTACGTCCCTCTCCAACCAACAAGTTACGGCCTCATCTTGTAATTTGAAATCCTTTGTTGCTTTTTTTTCTCCTTATGGCACTAACACAATTATAATTCATCTTTATTTACATTACTTCCTATCTCGAACTTCCCAAACATCGAGGCTTGAACTAAGTTTCTACATGGGTCTTAACATAGAATATCTTTCGGGAAAAATATCCTCTGAAGGAAAACTCCAGAAGATTCCTCTGACTAGTTGTTGAAAGTGCATCTCTTAGATATCTTTAGAAAAATGGTCGAGGTGACTAAGGTAAGACCCCAAAAAACAGGTTATCTATACATACATACATACGTGGACAAAAAAAATCATATATACATATACATATGAACATAAATACATACATATACATACATACATACATACATACATATGAACATATATGAACACATTGACAAAAAATCCATCCATCCATAAGCAAGAGGGGCTCACTGGGGGCAGGGGCTGGAGCGGTGAAGGCGACGGCAACGTCGGGGCCGGCAGGGGCGCGACGACGGCGATGGGGCAGGGGCGCGGTGACAGCGACGGGGCAGGGGCGCGGTGACGGCGACGACGATGTCGGGGCTGGCAGGGGCGCGGCGACGTCGACGGGGCAGGGGCGCGGTGACGGCGTCGGTGGGGAAGGGCGAGGCGATGTCGGGGCATGGCCTCGGGGACGGCAGGGCGTCGGCGAGGGGCGTCGGCGAGGGCAAAATCTGGCAGCCTGGCGGCGTCGATGTGGTCGTCGGCGCCTTTGGGGAGAGAAGAAACTGAAGATGGGGGATTGGAAAATTTCCTAAGTCCCGCTTATATAGTCCCCCCCTTTAGTCCCGGTTGGTGGCTGCAACCGGGACTAATGCCCCCCCTTTAGTCCCAGTTGGAGCCACCAACCGGGACTAAAGGTAGTTTTCGCCAGCCCAAAGGGCGGGAAGCAAAGACCTTTAGTCCCGGTTGGTGGCTCCAACCGGGACTAAAGGGGGGGCATTAGTCCCGGTTGGAGCCACCAACCGGGACTAAAGGGCTGCGCTTCCCGCAGCCAAAAGTTTAGTCCCACCTCGCTAGTCGAGAGGGGCTCGGAGTGGTTTATAAGCGCTGCTGCCGCTGCCCTCTCGAGCTCCTCTCTATTGCAGACAGTACATGCCTATCTCACGCCCTGTTGCGCCTGCTAGCACTGCAGGCCTGCATCCTGGCCCATTTCCGGGGTTTCAAGTCGTATGCAGGCCGTTCTCGCTAGTAGGCGGGCCTTTTTTTTATTTTTTTGCATATATTATGGTTTTAAATTTTTAATGTTATTTTTTGCATATTTTTTAGTTGATTCCTTTTGCTATTAGAGTTTTATAAAAGCTTTTTACTATTAAAGTTTTTAACAAATAAGTACTTTGATAATTTTAGTTAATATTATTTTTATTCTTTTTAGTTCATTCTTTTTGCTATTAGAGTTATATAAAAGCTTTTTAGTTTTCTATTAAAGCTTGTAACAAAATATAATTTATGAAAATTCTTTTTGATATTAAAGTTTTTAACAAATAAATACTTTGATTCTTTTTAGTTAATATTATTTTGATTCTTTTTAGTTCATTCTTTTTGCTAAATGACCCTGAATTTGACAAGCACTGCAAATGAACTCTGAAAAGGTTGAAACTTGGCATGGTTTCATAATTTCACTCACATACCATGTGCTAAAAAGTTGAGAGGGTTACGGGAAAAACTGGATGCACTTCGTGTACAAAGTGGAGAATCTCCTTCGAAGTAACACGGTTTCGAACGAAAACTCGTCTATTACAAAGGGATTTCATTTTTTAAATATATTTTAACTCAAGACTTTTTCTGCATTCAATATGCACCATTCAAAGCCACATCATCAATTTTCAAACCTTTTCTGACTTCATTTGCTATTTTTCATGCATTTCATGATTTATTTTGCGCTAAAATGACCCTGAAATTGAAAAGCACTATAAATGAACTCTGAAATGGTTGAAAGTTGGCATGATATCATAATTTCACCCACATAGCATGTGCTAAAAAGTTGAGAGGGTTACGGGAAAAACTGGTTGCACTTCGTGTACAAAGTGGACAATCTCCTTCGAAGTATCAAGGTTTCGGACGAAACCTCGTCTATTACAAAGGGATTTCATTTTTTTAAACATATTTTAACTCAAGACTTTTTCTGCATTCAATATGCACCATTCAAAGCCACATCATCAATTTTCAAACCTTTTCTGACTTCATTTGCTATTTTTCATGCATTTCATGATTTATTTTGCGCTAAAATGACCCTGAAATTGAAAAGCGCTGTAAATGAATTCTGAAATGGATGAAAGTTGGCATGGTATCATAATTTCACCCACATAGCATGTTCTAAAAAGTTGAGAGGGTTACGGGAAAAATTGGATGCACTTCGTGTACAAACTGGACAATCTCCTTCGAAGTATCAGGGTTTCGGACGAAAACTCGTCTATTACGAAGGGATTTCATTTTTTTAAACATATTTTAACTCAAGACTTTTTCTGCATTCAATATGCACCATTCAAAGCCACATCATAAATTTTCAAACCTTTTCTGACTTCATTTGCTATTTTTCATGCATTTCATGATTTATTTTGCGCTAAAATGACCCTGAAATTGAAAAGTACTGTAAATGAACTCTGAAATGGTTGAAAGTTGGCATGGTATCATAATTTCACTCACATAGAATGTGCTAAAAAGTTGAGAGGGTTACGAGAAAAACTGGATGCACTTCGTGTACAAACTGGACAATCTCCTTCGAAGTATCAGGGTTTCGGACGAAAACTCGTCTATTACGAAGGGATTTCATTTTTCTAAACATATTTTAACTCAAGACTTTTTCTGCATTCAATATGCACCATTCACAGCCACATCATCACTTTTCAACCCTTTTCTGAATTCATTTGCTATTTTTCATGCATTTCATGATTTATTTTGCGCTAAAATGACCCTGAAATTGAAAAGCACTGCAATGAACTCTAAAATGGTTGAAAGTTGGCATGGTATCATAATTTCACCCACATAGCATGTGCTAAAAAGTTGAGAGGGTTACGGGAAAAACAGGATGCACTTCGTGTACAAACTGGGCAATCTTCTTCGAAGTATCAGGGTTTCGGACGAAAACTCGTCTATTACAAAGGGATTTCATTTGTTTAAACATATTTTAACTCAAGAATTTTTCTGCATTCAATATGCACCATTCAAAGCCACATCATCACTTTTCAACCCTTTTCTGACTTCATTTGCTAGTTTTCATGCATTTCATGATTTATTTTGAGATAAAATGACCCTGAAATTGAAAAGCACTGCAAATGAACTCTGAAATGGATAAAGTTGGCATGGTATCATAATTTCACCGACATAGTATGTGCTAAAAAGTTGAGAGGGTTACGGAAAAAACTGGATGCACTTCGTGTACAAACTGGACAATCTCCTTCGAAGTATCAGGGTTTCGGACGAAACCATTACAGAACATCATGAATAGAGAAGTGACCAAATTAATACAAGTTCATCATCACATTAAAACTAAAATACAGTAGTGATCAAATGTTATTACTGAAAAATAAATACATAAAGTTCATACATAGTTCTCTTAGAACAACATATAGCTCTCTAGAGCATCTAATTAAAACTTAAATTGAAACTAACGTACAACTATGTAAAACATTTAAATACAACAACAAATGCGATCATAATCGCAACTAAGGTAACAATTGATCCAACAGCATAATGATACCAAGCCTCATTATCAATGGCATATTTTCTTATCTTTCTAATCTTCAAGCGTATTGCATCCATCTTGATCTTGTGGTCATCGACGACATCGACAACATGCAACTCCAATTTCATCTTCTCCTCCTCAATTCTTTTCAAATTTTTTTCAAATCCTCGTTTTCTTTTTCAACTAAATTTAACCTCTCGACAAGAGGGTCGGTTGGAATTTTTGGTTCACATGCCTCCTAGATAAACACATCTATGTCACGTTGGTCGGCACAATTGTCATAAACACTAAATGAAACAAATAGTTATAAAAGATAATATACCACATCCGAATCATAGACCGGACGAGGGCCGACGTGGGCGGATACCATGACCATGGCACTATATAATAACAAACAATAATAAAACTAAGAAATTTATACAAGTATCTATGTAAATCATACAAGTAAGAATTTTTTCTTTTAAAAAGAAGATAAGAACAAGAGGCTCACTGTGACGCCCCCAATTTGACCGTACGCTAATCATACACGCAGACGCGTACGACCAAGATTAGGGACTCACTAATCAATATCACAACACAACTTTAGGCACAAATTCAAACATAAATCATCATATTACAACCCAGGGATCGCGAGGACCCGAATACATAAGTCATACACACAAATGATATCTGAGTACAGACATAGTTAGTCACGGGTGCCAAAAGATGGCTAGCACAAACAGGGGATACAGATCGAAAAGGCGCAGGCCTCCTGCCTGGGAGCCTCCTAACTACTCCTGGTCGGCTGGATCGATCCAGAAGTAAGTACCATCGAGACCCTCCTGGTAGTACGCTCCGGCGGTGGCATCTGGCTCCTGGGCTCCATCGTCTGATGTATCAACAATTGGATATGGGGGAAAAAGAATAGCAGAGCAACCGTGAGTACTCATCCAAAGTACTCGCAAGACTGACATCAGAACTATGCTAAACATGCAATGGTATCAAATGAGAAGGCTGTATTTGTGGACTGTATTGCAGAAATGCCAGAGGAGAGAGAAAGGCCTAGCCTATCGAAGACTAGCATCTTCAAGCAGTCTTGCAACATCAGAAGAGAGTAGATAGTAGTAGCATACATGTTGTCATACAGTAGCAATGCCCTGAGATCCTTTCTCGACACCCTGCGAGAAAGCGATCCCGAGAGCAGTATTAACAGTTTATCATGTATCATCATCTCTTTATAGTTGTCATGGATCCGGGCACAACTCCAAGCGTCCTGTTACCGTGGACACGGCTATTCGAATAGATATCTTCCCTGCAGGGGTGCACTACTGTTACCCAACACGCTCGATTACCTCCGGCCGGATACACTTGCTGGGTAATACCCGGCCTCGGGTGATCGACACAACGCAGCCCGACCTAGAGCTCAGCAGAGAGGCCAACACGCCGGTCTAAATCCTAAGTGCGCAGGGGTCTTGGGCCCATCACCCATTGCACTCCTGCACGTTGCGTGGCTGGCCGGAGAAACAGGCGCGACACTGGACAACCCAGTGACGTAACCAGCCCAATCCCGGCGATCAGCCCGCAAAGTAACCTGTGACGTCTGAAGAGCTTTCGGCTGATACTACGCTGCAGAGGGCCCCATTAAACCATTATCCCACGTGGTGGTAGTGCGAAATGGGCACGACGACCCACTCAGATCAAATACCCAGTTCCGTTAGGCGTATTTAGTATCGCGCGGGTGCTCTTGGAGCCGACCCGTCTTTAATGATATTCGCTCGCGGGCATCCTTGGGGCCAGCCCGACTTTACATTTCCCCGCGCGGGTACCTCTCGAGGTGGACCCGCCTGTAACAAAGGTCAAAGTAACCGTGTGTCCAAGTATCGAGGAGGAATCCGAGGAATCACCCTCGATGGATTCCACTCGATGTCATCCGTCAAGGAGAACCAGGAGGAATCACCCTCGATGGCTTCCACTCGGGGAGTTGCACGACGTCAGCTTTATTGGAAGTGATGAGAGGAATCACCCTCGATAACACACGTCCGTATAGCTATTCCACAGAGACACCATCGGAAGTGAGCTAAGAGGTATCACCCTCGACACTCGATGCCAGCTCTGCAGTGTCAGGCAATTTAGGGGGGTGTGCGGTGATGTGCTGTTCTCAGCCCGTCGATCATTCTAACGGGGCACAGGTACTAAAGCGGAGCATCTACAGCAAGGGAGAGGGGCCACAGATGGTTTTCCATCTAACCTATACTAAGCAGTTTGGATAATAAGGCATGTATCAACAGCAGTTACAAGGACAGGCTATGCATCAGATTAGGATAAATCAAAATGCAGCAATTTCTAATGCAAGCAGGAGGGAGAAGGAATGGATGATATAGGCATGCGTCAAGGGGGTTTGCTTGCCTGGAAGCTCTGCTGAGAGAGGTTGATCGACAAACGGCTGCTCGTCGGGGGTGTAGTCAAACTCTGCTGGGACGGATTCGGTCTCGGCGTCTATCGAGAGAGAAGGAGGGGGAAGAAACAATAAATATAAAGCAAACAAATGCAATCACTGATGCATGACATGCCTAAAAGATATGCAAATGTGCTTTACTGTCTAACTATATGATTTAGATAACTCTTGGGAATTAATAAAAATTTAATTGGATTTGTTTTATTAAAGTGGTGCACTATTCATCTACTGCAAACGGTCAAAAAGTTCCATGTTCAGATAGCTAGAGGCATGTGACAGATGAATGGATGGCATATTTGGATTCGTGGCAATTTTCTGATCAACTTTCATATATAAATTATTTTCATCTGACTTACGGTTTAAAAGATATGATTTTCTAAAGTTTTAATAATTTTCTGAAATTATTTTAATCAATTAATTCGAATTATCCAGAACATTATCCAGAACAGTGTTGGGATGACGTCAGCATGATGCAATGCTGACGTCAGCAGTCAACAGGGGCTGACCAGGGTCAAACTGACCAGTGGGTCCAGTGGGACCCACATGTCAGCCTCACATTAAGCTAATCAGGGTTTAAACTTAACTAAATTAGATTAATTAGGGGTGAGACCTACTGTCAGTGAGCAATTAGTGTTTTAATTATCTAATTAAATTAATTAACACATTTTCTATTTATTAAAAATCGTTTTAGCTGGCGGGACCCGCCTGTCAGCGACAGGAGGGACCACGTCAGCGTTGACCGGGTCAACAGGTCAACGGGACCCACCCGTCAGCGACACAGGGGGTCCCAGCGGTCAGGCCACGTCGGCGGCCACCGGCGACTCGCCGGAATCACGCCGGCGAGCGCGAAACGCGGCGGCGCGGCACGGGAGGTGCCCGGAAATCGCGCAGGGGGCACCGTTTGCAGCGGGGTTGGGCTCGTTCGAAAGCTGGCGACGAGCCGGAGCAAATGGCGGCGGTCTCGCGGGCTGCGGCGGCCGGAGCCGAGCGGTATGAGCTCGCCGGCGGCGAAGCTTTCGGGCGAGCGATGGGAACGCAGCTGCGGCGCGCGTTCGGGCGAAAGGAATAGCTGGGGAGATCTACGCGGCACGACGAGGCGAACGGGCACGAGCCCGAGACCAAATGGTCGTCGGAGCCTCGCCGGCGACGTGCTACACGGTGGCGGGTTTCGGGCTCAGGCGAATCGGCGGCTACCGGCGGCTAGGAGCAGCGCTAGGAGAGGGGAAAGGAGGGGAGGCTCACCGGGGAGGCACACGAAGGCCCGGTGGGAGCTTAGGAGCAGCAGGGCGGCGGCATTCGCCGGAGAAGCGCCGGCGACCGTGCGGCGATGAAGAGCTCGGGGGGGTCGCAGCAGGGGCTCCGGAGCTCGGGGTCATGGTCGAGGAGGACGGGGTGGTCGCGGCGGTGCTTGTGAGCGTCTCAGCGGGTCTCGAGGTCGTCGGTGGCCGCGGGATCGAGCGCGGCAGCGACGGCGACGTTGCGGGAGAGGTGGGGATCGAGAGGGAGGAAGCGTGCGGGGGCGACTGAGGGGGGCTAGGGTTTGGGGCGGTCGAGAGGGGCACGGGCGAGGCCTTAACGGCGTCGGGGACGGCGCGGATGGCCGGCGCGTGGCGAGACGACGACGCTGTCGCGCGCGCCAGGCGACAGCGCGACGAAGACGATGATGGCGCTGGTGGGCTGGGCCGGCTACTGTGCATTTGCAGCCCAAGTGCACAATAGGCCTTTGCCCCTTTTCTTTTTCTTTTTCCAATTCTTTTCTTTTCCACTGCTTTGCAAATTGTTCGAGTACTTAATGACTTTTATAAAATATGTGGATTGACCCATAATTATCAGTGTGTTATTCTCATTCACCAGAAATTGGTTTGATTAAATTATGAATTTACTTTAAATCCTATTAAACAATTTAGTGTTAATTTGTGCTGTTTAGTTACTGTTTTAATTAGCTAGGGGCAAATTTTGGAATTATGGTGATGTTGTTTTCCCCAACATAATTAGTTATGAATTATGTGCTATTTAATGAACATTTTAGTTTCTGGTTTTGAACAACTTTTATTTTCACTTTAGGTTTGAATTGCAAGTTTAAATTGGAATTTGAAATGAGATATGATGCAATGATGCTCAAGCATGGTTAATCATGATGACATGGCACTGCCAAAGGGGTGATTACTGTAGCTATTACATGGGGGCGTTACAATTCTCCTCCTCTAACAAGAATTCTCGTCCCGAGAATTAAGAGGAAGACTGAAAGAAAGTAGGGTATCCTTTACGAAGACGGTCCTCGCGTTCCCAAGTGGCCTCATCCTCAGAATGATTTGACCACTGAACCTTGAGGAACTTGATCGACTTTCGACGAGTCCGACGTTCAGTTTGATCTAGAACGCGGATCGGATATTCTGGATAAGACAGATCTTCTCGAAATTCAAGTACATCATGATCCACAGCTCGGATAGGATCCTTAAAACAGCGACGAAGTTGCGACACATGAAAGACATCATGCACTTGAGAAAGGTTTGGCGGCAATTCCAATTGATATGCCACTTCTCCTCGACGAGCGAGAATGCGAAACGGGCCAATATAGCGAGGAGCTAACTTGCCCTTGATTCCGAATCGGTGGGTGCCTTTCATCGGAGTGACGCGAAGGTAAGCTTGCTCACCAGGCTGATAGACCATTACCTTGTGCTTTCGGTCATAGTTGCTCTTCTGACAAGACTGAGCAGTTTTCAGATGTTCACGGACTATGCGGACTTGTTCTTCAGCTTGTTGAATAATGTCCGGTCCAACGAGTGAACGTTCCCCAGTTTCTGACCAATTCAGAGGGGTTCGACACTTACGTCCATAGAGAACTTCAAATGGTGCCATCTTCGGACTAGCTTGATAGCCATTGTTGTAAGAGAATTCGGCATATGGGAGAGATTCTTCCCATTTCTTACCGAATGAGATGACGCAAGCTCGAAGCATATCTTCAAGCACTTGGTTAACTCTTTCGACTTGACCCTGAGACTGAGGGTGATAAGCAGTGCTAAAAGACAGATGAGTTCCCATGGCTTCTTGGAAACTACTCCAAAACCTGGAAGTAAAGAGGCTTCCACGATCTGAACTGATCTCCAACGGAACACCGTGGAGTGACACAATTCTGGAAACATACAAGTCTGCTAACTGACTAGCAGTGATTGTCTCCTTGACAGGCAGAAAGTGAGCAACCTTTGAGAATCGGTCGATGACGACAAAGATAGCATCATGACCCTTCTGCGATCTGGGAAAACCAGTAATGAAGTCCATTTGGACTTTGTCCCATTTCCATTCCGGAATTTCAAGGGGTTGCAGAGTTCCAGCAGGCCTTTGATGTTCTGCTTTGATGCGACGGCAAACGTCACACTCAGCAACATACTTAGCAATATCATGTTTCATATCGGGCCACCAGTACCGCTGACGAATGTCTTGGTACATTTTGGTACTACCAGGGTGAATAGACAAGGGCGTGTCATGTGCTTCTTTCATGACATCAGAACGAGAGTCCAGATTATGCTTTCTGGGGACCACTAGGCGGCCTTTGAAGAACAAAGCACCATCCTCACCAACATGGTAGAAAGAAGGATTACCCTTGGAGAGGTACTTCTTAATCTTCTCAACTTCAGAGTCATAATTCTGTCTGGTCTTGATGTTGCGCTCGAGGTCTGGCTCAACCTCCAGGGTATTGAGATAACCCTGAGGAACAATGTGAAGGTTCAATTTGCGAAGCTCTTCATAAAGCATAGGTTGTGCTTCCTGAACCATGAGGTTGTTGCAATAAGCCTTGCGGCTCAAGGCATCGGCCATTACATTAGCCTTGCCAGGGGTGTAGGAGATATTCATATCATAATCGGCTACTGTCTCAAGCCATCTTTGTTGACGAAGGTTCAAGTCTGGCTGGGTATACAGATACTTCAAACTCTTATGATCTGTGTATATCTCGCAACGATTACCAAGGAGGTAATGTCGCCATAGCTTCTGAGCATAAATAACTGCAGCAAGCTCGAGATCATGTACCGGATAATTTTCCTCGTGAGGACGCAATTGACGAGAGCCATAAGCAACTACTCTGCGTTCTTGCATTAGGACACAGCCTAATCCTTGACGAGACGCATCACAGTAAATCTCGAAGTCCTTTTGAGAATCCGGGGGTGCTAACACTGGGGCAGATGTCAACTTATCTTTAAGCATCTGAAAGCTTTCTTGACATTTTTCTGTCCATTCAAATTTAACACCCTTGTGGAGTAGGTCAGTTAATGGCTTTGCAATCCTCGAGAAGTTCTCAACGAATCGTCGACAATAACTAGCGAGTCCGAGAAAACTCCTGACTTGCTTGACATTCTTCGGAGGAGTCCAGTCTAGAATAGCCTGAACTCGCTCGGGGTTAACGGCAATGCCATCTTTGGAAATCACGTGACCAAGATAAGTCACCTCGGATAACCAAAATTCACACTTAGAGTACTTGGCATATAACTGGTGTTCTCGTAACTTCTCCAATACAAGCCGAAGATGTTTGGCGTGTTCTTCTTCATTCTTGGAATATATCAGGATATCATCCAAGTAGACCACGACGAACTTGTCGAGGTAGTCCATGAAGATATAATTCATCAATCGGGAGAAGGTTGCCGGAGCATTAGTTAATCCGAAGGACATAACAGTGTACTCGTATGATCCATAGCGAGTAACGAAAGCAGTCTTCGGAATATCCTCCTTTCGAACTCGGATCTGATGATAACCCAACCTCAAATCGAGTTTCGAGAACACAGAGGATCCAGCAAGCTGATCATAAAGATCGTTAATCCGGGGCAGTGGATATTTGTTCTGGATTGTGGCTTGGTTAATGGGCCGATAGTCCTGGACCAATCGGTTAGTTCCATCCTTCTTCTTCACAAAGAGAGAAGGTGCTCCCCAAGCAGAGGAGCTGGGGCGGATGAAACCCTTTTTCAGTGACTTGTCGATTTCTTCCTTAAGCTCGAGAAGTTCATGCGGAGGCATCTTATAAGGACGCTTCGCAATAGGGGTAGTGCCAGGCTTCAAGTCGATGACGAACTCGACGGCTCTAACCGGGGGTATTCCTGGAAGTTCCTCCGGAAAGACGTCCGGAAAGTCACGGACGACCGGAACGTTCTCAATCCCTTCCAGAGGTGAGGCGTTCAAAGCATTTAGAGCATATATCTGAGCTTCGGCATTCCGGGTAATCCGGGCGGTGTAGATCACTATCTCATCTGAGGGGTGCAAGAGTTGGACGACTTTAGTGGCACAATTGATGTTAGCAATATGACCTTTCAACCAATCCATTCCCAAAATGAGGTCTATGGTGGAAGACTTCAGGATAATGGGTGAAACAAGGAATTCCAACCCTTCAATTTCAACAGGGACATTGTGTGCCATCACAGAGGTTTGACACTGACCTCCAGGGGTACGGACGACCATTTGTAGGTTCATTTTATCAAACGCAATGTCATGTGATAATGCAAATGCTTCAGACATGAATGAATGCAATGCTCCTGAATCAAATAAAACAGAAGCGGGTACTGAATTAACGAGAAGGGTACCCATCACAGTAGCAGGTTGATCTTGGACTTCTTCGATATCAATGTTGTAAGCATGTCCACGACCATAAGCAGCAGACCCAGTATTATAGTTGCAGGTCTGATTGTTGCCACGACCATTACCACGGCCATTACGAGGAAAAGCCAGCTGATTGTGATTCTGGCTGCAGTCCTTAGCAAGGTGACCTGGTTTGTGGCACTTGAAGCATAGACCATCTTCAGGACGAAGAGGAGCAACACGCGGTGGAGCAGCTTGAACTCTTGGTTGCCTCGGTGGTGGAGGAGGCAGACGGGGTGCAGCATAAGAGGGTCTTGACGCAGGGGCAGCTGGACGGTACACACTGTTGGGAATCCAGATACGACGCTTCTGTGCTGGGCTCGAAGATGAGCCAATGTCACGATAGCGCTTCTGCGACTCCTTGTGCTTGATCTGAGCGGTCTCAACCAGAATAGCCTTATTCACGAGAGTGGCAAAGTCGGTGACGTCTTGAGCAGCAAGTGCAAGCTCGAGGTCTGGGTGGAGTCCACTACGGAACTTCTCCTGTCTACGAGCATCAGTTGGAATGTCTTCTTCAGCATAGCGGGATAAGTTAAGGAACTCCCGCTGATAGGCTTCGACGGTCTTGTTGCCCTGAACGAGGTTGCGGAACTCGGTCTTCTTCCGATCTATGATCCCCTGAGGAATATAGCGAGCACGGAAGGCAGTCTGAAACTCACCCCAAGTAACGATTGTCCCAGCAGGCAGTGTACGCTTGTGAGTGGACCACCATTGAGCAGCGGGTCCCTTCAGGAAGTAGGTCGCGAAGGCGACAAGGCTTTCAGGGGCGACATTGGCAGACTCCATCTCAAAGGCGATGTCGCGAAGCCAGTCATCGGCATCCAGTGGCTGTTCAGAATTGCGATAAATAGTGAGGTTGAGGCGCACAAACTCTGACAGTGTTATTGAAGCTGGGTTGTGGTTCTGATTGTTCTGATGCGGAAACTGAGCCATAATATTAGTCATAAACTGACAGTTCAGCTCGAATTGTTGCATCATTGCGGCCATGTAGTCGGGCGGTGGTGGCTGCTCAGGGGCACGACCACGACCACCTGGTCTAACCATCCTGCTAAAATTTCAACAGGGGGTAGTTTAGAAAAAGCACTTGCGAGTGTTTAGCGACAAACATGATGTAACACGACAATGAATGAGTAGTGCATCAATACATAGTAATAGTCAATTACGACATACAGATCCATACACAGAGTCGGTTACATGCGGACAGCATAACGGTGTAAAATTAAGGAAAAAGACATACTAGGCGGCGCGCAGGCACGCGGTGAGGAACTACACAACGAGACATAGCAAAGGCTACATCAACGTCGGGGAAAACCACTGAAACGGGGTAACTGCAAGTGCAAGTGCTGACGATGAATCTCTGTAGCAGAAAAGTCCTGCTCTCCGTGTGCACTCTGATGCAGAACCCGGTCTCGAACTGAAAGAAGAGGTCCACGCGCAGGCCTGTGACCTCCAACAGCAGGCCAATCGATACCTGCCGGCATCTGAGTCCTGCGCGGGTAAAGGATATACTCCGGATGTATCCCTGCTCGAACAGCTGGTAGCAACTGTGTCATAGCATCGTAGAGACGTGCTCGAGTGGCAAACAGCTCGACTGTAAGAGCCCGGTTAGTGCAATCCAGAGCCTGAGTGCACTGAATCAACACGTGCGGGTCGTATCGACGACGCTCGTAAGGGGCACAGATAGCTGTGTAGTATCCAGTAGCATCTCCAGTAGGCGCATACGGAATGTATCGGAACTCAGAGGCATCCAAGCTACGATGCACTCCACGGAGTCGTGCGACAGCAGAATAGGCAGCATCATGGACTGCCATCTCAATCGTCACACCGATACCGTGAAAAAGGTGCAACTCGGTGTCTGAGTCATCTCGCTGATCATAGATACGAACATCAGCATGGTACTGTTCCTGGTTGAACTCGCGGTAATCCTCGTAGACCATGTACTCGGGGTACCAGCGGTAACCAAGTCTGGTCAGGAGGGCGATCAGGACAGCTGGAAAGCCAGGGGCATTGCGAGCCGAAGTGCGAAGCACAAGCTGCGTCGCGGGGCGTGGTGGGAACAGACGATCCATCTGAAACAGAGGCAACTCAGGATTGTCAAACGACAATGACAAATATAATATAATTTGGAGAGAAAGATTAAACAGACCAATGGAAAGGAAAATGTGATTATCAGAATAATCAGATCAATGATAGGGAAACAAGCACTGATAATCCAGCTCTCCGGGTGGACGAGATTATGAGATCCTAGTGTCGGCGTTAGTAAAATTCATTTAACCCGAAAGGAAGAGAGTTCAGAGTCCCAGAGTATAGAAGAGAAATAAAAGTTCCTAATACCACCCAGTTGGCGACGTGGGCCCGTAAGCCACACAGCCATGTTAGTAAAATAGTTTTCGGAAACACTAGACTCAACTACGGCCAAGGAGTTGGATAGGGGCTTCCTACAGGCAGTCGGCTCTGATACCAACTTGTGACGCCCCCAATTTGACCGTACGCTAATCATACACGCAGACGCGTACGACCAAGATTAGGGACTCACTAATCAATATCACAACACAACTTTAGGCACAAATTCAAACATAAATCATCATATTACAACCCAGGGATCGCGAGGACCCGAATACATAAGTCATACACACAAATGATATCTGAGTACAGACATAGTTAGTCACGGGTGCCAAAAGATGGCTAGCACAAACAGGGGATACAGATCGAAAAGGCGCAGGCCTCCTGCCTGGGAGCCTCCTAACTACTCCTGGTCGGCTGGATCGATCCAGAAGTAAGTACCATCGAGACCCTCCTGGTAGTACGCTCCGGCGGTGGCATCTGGCTCCTGGGCTCCATCGTCTGATGTATCAACAATTGGATATGGGGGAAAAAGAATAGCAGAGCAACCGTGAGTACTCATCCAAAGTACTCGCAAGACTGACATCAGAACTATGCTAAACATGCAATGGTATCAAATGAGAAGGCTGTATTTGTGGACTGTATTGCAGAAATGCCAGAGGAGAGAGAAAGGCCTAGCCTATCGAAGACTAGCATCTTCAAGCAGTCTTGCAGCATCAGAAGAGAGTAGATAGTAGTAGCATACATGTTTTCATACAGTAGCAATGCCCTGAGATCCTTTCTCGACACCCTGCGAGAAAGCGATCCCGAGAGCAGTATTAACAGTTTATCATGTATCATCATCTCTTTATAGTTGTCATGGATCCGGGAACAACTCCAAGCGTCCTGTTACCGTGGACACGGCTATTCGAATAGATATCTTCCCTGCAGGGGTGCACTACTGTTACCCAACACGCTCGATTACCTCCGACCGGATACACTTGCTGGGTAATACCCGGCCTCGGGTGATCGACACAACGCAGCCCGACCTAGAGCTCAGCAGAGAGGCCAACACGCCGGTCTAAATCCTAAGTGCGCAGGGGTCTTGGGCCCATCACCCATTGCACTCCTGCACGTTGCGTGGCTGGCCGGAGAAACAGGCGCGACACTGGACAACCCAGTGACGTAACCAGCCCAATCCCGGCGATCAGCCCGCAAAGTAACCTGTGACGTCTGAAGAGCTTTCGGCTGATACTACGCTGCAGAGGGCCCCATTAAACCATTATCCCACGTGGTGGTAGTGCGAAATGGGCACGACGACCCACTCAGATCAAATACCCAGTTCCGTTAGGCGTATTTAGTATCGCGCGGGTGCTCTTGGAGCCGACCCGTCTTTAATGATATTCGCTCGCGGGCATCCTTGGGGCCAGCCCGACTTTACATTTCCCCGCGCGGGTACCTCTCAAGGTGGACCCGCCTGTAACAAAGGTCAAAGTAACCGTGTGTCCAAGTATCGAGGAGGAATCCGAGGAATCACCCTCGATGGATTCCACTCGATGTCATCCGTCAAGGAGAACCAGGAGGAATCACCCTCGATGGCTTCCACTCGGGGAGTTGCACGACGTCAGCTTTATTGGAAGTGATGAAAGAGGAATCACCCTCGATAACACACGTCCGTATAGCTATTCCACAGAGACACCATCGGAAGTGAGCTAAGAGGTATCACCCTTGGCACTCGATGCCAGCTCTGCAGTGTCGGGCAATTTAGGGGGGTGTGCGGTGATGTGCTGTTCTCAGCCCGTCGATCATTCTAACGGGGCACAGGTACTAAAGCGGAGCATCTACAGCAAGGGAGAGGGGCCACAGATGGTTTTCCATCCAACCTATACTAAGCAGTTTGGATAATAAGGCATGTATCAACAGCAGTTACAAGGACAAGCTATGCATCAGATTAGGATAAATCAAAATGCAGCAATTTCTAATGCAAGCAGGAGGGAGAAGGAATGGATGATATAGGCATGCGTCAAGGGGGTTTGCTTGCCTGGAAGCTCTGCTGAGAGAGGCTGATCGACAAACGGCTGCTCGTCGGGGGTGTAGTCGAACTCTGCTGGGACGGCTTCGGTCTCGGCGTCTATCGAGAGAGAAGGAGGGGGAAGAAACAATAAATATAAAGCAAACAAATGCAATCACTGATGCATGACATGCCTAAAAGATATGCAAATGTGCTTTACTGTCTAACTATATGATTTAGATAACTCTTGGGAATTAATAAAAATTTAATTGGATTTGTTTTATTAAAGTGGTGCACTATTCATCTACTGCAAACGGTCAAAAAGTTCCATGTTCAGATAGCTAAAGGCATGTGACAGATGAATGGATGGCATATTTGGATTCGTGGCAATTTTCTGATCAACTTTCATATATAAATTATTTTCATCTGACTTACGGTTTAAAAGATATGATTTTCTAAAGTTTTATTAATTTTCTGAAATTATTTTAATCAATTAATTCGAATTATCCAGAACAGTGTTGGGATGACGTCAGCATGATGCAATGCTGACGTCAGCAGTCAACAGGGGCTGACCAGGGTCAAACTGACCAGTGGGTCCAGTGAGACCCACATGTCAGCCTCACATTAAGCTAATCAGGGTTTAAACTTAACTAAATTAGGTTAATTAGGGGTGGGACCTACTGTCAGTGAGCAATTAGTGTTTTAATTATCTAATTAAATTAATTAACACATTTTCTATTTATTAAAAATCGTTTTAGCTGGCGGGACCCGCATGTCAGCGATAGGAGGGGCCACGTCAGCGTTGACCGGGTCAACAGGTCAACGGGACCCACCCGTCAGCGACACAGGGGGTCCCAGCGGTCAGGCCACGTCGGCGGCCACCGGCGACTCGCCGGAATCACGCCGGCGAGCGCGAAACGCGGGGGCGCGGCACGGGAGGTGCCCGGAAATCGCGCAGGGGGCACCGTTTGCAGCGGGGTTGGGCTCGTTCGAAAGCTGGCGACGAGCCGGAGCGAATGGCGGCGGTCTCGCGGGCTGCGGCGGCCGGAGCCGAGCGGTATGAGCTCGCCGGCGGCGAAGCTTTCGGGCGAGCGATGGGAACGCAGCTGCGGCGCGCGTTCGGGCGAAAGGAATAGCTGGGGAGGATCTATGCGGCACGACGAGGCGAACGGGCACGAGCCCGAGACCAAATGGTCGTCGGAGCCTCGCCGGCGACGTGCTACACGGCGGCGGGTTTCGGGCTCAGGCGAATCGGCGGCTACCGGCGGCTAGGAGCAGCGCTAGGAGAGGGGAAAGGAGGGGAGGCTCACCGGGGAGGCACACGAAGGCCCGGTGGGAGCTTAGGAGCAGCAGGGCGGCGGCATTCGCCGGAGAAGCGCCGGCGACCGTGCGGCGATGAAGAGCTCGGGGGGGTCGCAGCAGGGGCTCCGGAGCTCGGGGTCGTGGTCGAGGAGGACGGGGTGGTCGCGGCGGTGCTTGTGAGCGTCTCAGCGGGGCTCGAGGTCGTCGGTGGCCGCGGGATCGAGCGTGGCAGCGACGGCGACGTTGCGGGAGAGGTGGGGATCGAGAGGGAGGAAGCGTGCGGGGGCGACTGAGGGGGGCTAGGGTTCGGGGCGGTCGAGAGGGGCACGGGCGAGGCCTTAACGGCGTCGGGGACGGCGCGGATGGCCGACGCGTGGCGAGACGACGACGCTGTCGCGCGCGCCAGGCGACAGCGCGACGAAGACGATGATGGCGCTGGTGGGCTGGGCCGGCTACTGTGCACTTGCAGCCCAAGTGCACAGTAGGCCTTTGCCCCTTTTCTTTTTCTTTTTCCAATTCTTTTCTTTTCCACTGCTTTGCAAATTGTTCGAGTACTTAATGACTTTTATAAAATATGTGGATTGACCCATAATTATCAGTGTGTTATTCTCATTCACCAGAAATTGGTTTGATTAAATTATGAATTTACTTTAAATCCTATTAAACAATTTAGTGTTAATTTGTGCTGTTTAGTTACTGTTTTAATTAGCTAGGGGCAAATTTTGGAATTATGGTGATGTTGTTTTCCCCAACATAATTAGTTATGAATTATGTGCTATTTAATGAACATTTTAGTTTCTGGTTTTGAACAACTTTTATTTTCACTTTAGGTTTGAATTGCAAGTTTAAATTGGAATTTGAAATGAGATATGATGCAATGATGCTCAAGCATGGTTAATCATGATGACATGGCACTGTCAAAGGGGTGATTACTGTAGCTATTACATGGGGGCGTTACACTCACCACGGTGGTGCCGGCGACGAGATCGGCGCGGGCGATCGACGACGGTGAGGACGGGGACGGGACGTGACGGACCGCCAAACCTAGACAAATCTTGGGGAAAATGGAGCTTGGAGGTCGAGCTTGGAGAGGAGAAAGCTTAAGCGTGGCTCGGGCATTTCATCGAACACCTCATGTGCATAGGAGGTGAGAGCAGAGCAGCACACACCTCCCACACGCCGGCCGGCCAAAAAACAAAGGAGTGAGCGGGCAGGGGCAAGCATATATATAGGCATATCTTTAGTCCCGGTTTGTGGCTAGAACCGGGACAGAAGACTTCCCTTTAGTCCCGGTTCCAGCCACCAATCGAGACTAAAGGGGCTGCGCCAGGAGCGAGGACCTTTAGTCCCGGTTCGTGTGTGGAACCGGGACTAAGGGGTCAGACGAACCGGGACTGGTGCCTGCCGAGGCTCAGCCGGCGTCCTGGCCTCACGAACTGGGACTGATGCACCCATTAGTCCCGGTTCGTAACACGACCGGGACTAATGCAATTATCTAGCCTGGACCAAAGCCCTGTTTTCTACTAGTGAGATGAAATCCTACAAAACACGCACGCACGCACGCACCCCCCCCCCCCCCCCCCCCCCCCCCACACACACACACACATCACACATCACAATTTGTAATGTAAGAAACTCTTACTTGCATCCAGTTGCATGAACAAATAGATGAGATACAATTTAGCCTAGCATGAACGATAAGAATCACTTAGGCTAGCCAAGGAGACCGCCTGTTATATAACCACACACATCAAGGCTACGCCAAGCCTTGATGAAAGGAAGAATACACAGGCAAGTCATCCTTGGCTATCAGAGATAAACTCTTATCACCATGTAAGGCTTGCTCTCTTTGATCTGTTTTCTCCTTGCTTCTTCAATGCTTCCTTCTAAGGTCTATTTATAGTAGGTTGCAAAGCAAAGAATGACCTAACTATATATTCTCAGGAGTTACAAAAAATATTTATATATTCCTAGATGTCAACCATATCTCTCAAGGTCTCATCATTCTGTCCATGTATCAAGAATATATTCTTATCAATTACGGCGTGCATGATGCTTTATTAATTTGTCTTGAGCTTTCCCTTTTCAAAAAGTAGATTTGGAGGATGACAGGCATGCATATGCATGCACACCTGCTGCCATCTTGGGCAAAGGGGGCGTGTTTCAACACCTTCAAAAAGAAGATTTTATGCTCGAATATATGTCACATATGGGTGGCTGAATTTAAGTAATCATTTATTTATACATATAATTGCGTCGAATAAGCTTGGCTTGCTTTTGACCTAGCTAGTGGCTACAGGATATAGACTCGAACAACATCTGCCATGACAATGTTGTTATATTCCGTCAACAAGCTTCGCATCCCGTATTGAGTTGACCATGTATATTGTTACCCAGCTCATTAGCTGCTTGATCCGTCAAGTGAAGTAACTAATTAACGCGGAATGCTACATCTTTATGCTCTAAGCAGCGACTGCTCTAGCTTATTGTTTTTAAAATAAAAAAGGAGGCGTTTTACCCAGTTTGCGCATCGACTGATGCATGCAACCATAGAATATGTAAATGACTAATACAGAAACACGTTCTTTTGAACTGCTCCAAAAGGAAGCAACAAACTTGTAGTCGAAATTTGGTGCCCATGGGTGGTTCTCACCCCATCGGACTGCCGGATGAAGATCATGCGGCTGCTTTACTGTATAGTTTATTCAAAGTAAAGCCTTACTAATTTGATTGCATGGTAGTTAAACTTGCTAGTACAATTCCAGCCCTTCTTAAAGTTCTGTGTAGTATAACTAGAAAAAACTCTATATCTGGACAGCTTCATTGCTTCCGAATATCTTTTTCATCATCATTGCCACTGCTAATTAACACATATACTCCCGAGACGTGCAATATAATAGTTCTGTTTCCTAAGACACATATATAATCTGTATCTGCAAAAGAGACATGCTACAAGAATTTGAAAAATGATTGTATTTCCTAGCCTTATCGTTTAGAGAAATGGGGAGGCTATATCGGTGCTTTTGGGCTCATGTATGTGCGCCTGGTCTGCTTTATTTGGCATAAGCATGGTAGTACTTATCTTCTTGTCTATACACATGCATGCATGTGGTGCCATGTCTTGCACCCTTGGGATTGAGATAAGGATAGGAAGACAAATATATGCACGCATGTATTGACAAGAATATCTAATCACTAGCAAAAAAAAACTGATTCTTTTTGTAGGAAATCTATTATTTTATGTGCCATCATACAAGTTTTTATACATGACACCACCATTAAATCTTATGTTGCAGCTTTTTTTAAACCGCCTTTTATTGTATATGCTGTCTATTGGACCAAAAATGCACATTTCCACTTTTGCCCAAAATATGTTCATATGTGTGCTATGAAAAGAGGTAAAAACCTGCATTCCTAAGTGTATAAAAGTTTCCTTATGTTTATATGCATTCTTCATGTTAGAGTTACCTTTGTTAAGGTATTAGAAGCGACAACATTGTAGGACCATAATGACAGTACTTCTGCTTGTGGGAAGGCTTCAATTGTTGCATGTGTGGGCTTTCTGGATAATTATTGCTTTCCCTTTGTCTGGTGCCTTGTCAATCCACATCTTCTCATTTGATTACCAGGCATGCGGTTTGGGACCCCCACCCCATCCTCCGCATTTTACTAAGATTAATGTGGATGTGAGTGTTGTTGCGGAAATTGGTTCGGGCAGTGTTGGGATTGTAGTTAGCGACTCTATGGGCCATGTTGTCCTCTCGTCTTAGAGTTTCCTTCCAAGATGTGCTAGTGTGGAGTTGGCGGAGCTTCGTGCATGTTTGGCAGGCTTATATATTGTCGTTCTTTGCAGCAACATATTGTTCTGGAGATTTTATGTTTATCAATTTTTGCTAAACATTAACTTGGACATATCAATGTTAGTTCATTTGAAGAAGGAGGCGATCGAGGTGATGCAATTGCAGCCAATTTTTAAATTAGCTAATATCAAGAGGGAGGCGAACACGGTGACATGTGATATTGCTAACTTTTGTTTTTCTTGTAAATATGATGGTTTACTGTTCTGCTTGACGTTGGTTATTGGAAACTATTGTATGAACACTACTTGATTAGTATATATGTGTGATGATTTCAGAAAAATATTGTACGGTTGTGTAACGTCCCCAACATATCTATAATATGTGTATGTTTCATTCCTACTATCCATCATTATGCAACATCTTTGAAGTTTATTTGAAACTAACCTATTAATTAAGTCCCTAGTGCTGGATCCTTTCATTTCTATTGTTTCTTATATCCAAGACAAACAAAATATCTATGCACCTCAGAAAATCTAGAAACATTCAAAGGTGCTTAGGACGCTCGAGGGAGCACCACATCAAACAGCCAGACCCATGGGACGCCCACAACACTAGAACACCTACCCTAGGCGCCCTGGCTGCTAGGGCGCCTAAGCGCCCAAGGGATCTATTGGTGCTCTCCCCTCACCAGAAATGCTACATATAACCCTGCACCTCCGTCATATTTACCGACCATTTTTCTCCTGCCGCCAATTCACATTCTGAGATGATCTTCGTTTCACCCTGATCTGGTACTCTGCTGGAGCTATGAGTCTGTCGCCGTCTTCAACAATCTTGATCATAGCTATTCCAATATGATTTCTGACCAGTCCACCCCTAGCCTACGGGTTCACGGTAGTAGCCAAGATGTAATCTCTCATTATTCTTAATCAATGTCATGGACATATGAATTGCATATAATGATTATGGTTCATTTTGTGTTGATGATCTTTATCTGATTGTACATGCATAATTTTCTCTGGTTATTTGTCTTGTCCTGGGTACTTTAGAAGGGTAATCAGTAGTATCGCTAGTGTGCATTAGTTTGTCTTAATCTTGCAAGTAAACTACCATGGTGATAGTAAATGGAAAAGGCTTGCATTTTATTATTGTCACTAAAGATAGATGTTTGTATGAGGCCTCTAATTTTTTTTTTGAAAAGGAGGATATACCCCCGGCCTGTGCATCTTGACGATGCATGCAGCCATTTTATTAATTATTCACAAAGACCATACAAGGTAATACATCAGTTAGCCTGAAGCCGCCATCTAGGCAACACATGTTGCTACTCCTATCCCCTTGATGAAGGTGTGCCGAATATCCGGGCCTAATACCAAACAGACATCGCACCAAACCCTAACATCTATAGCCGGATGCCCCAGCCCAGCCACATACCGGGACTGGGTCCCACACCGGTCCGGCGCACTGTCGCTGCCGCCGCCATCTTTCACCGGTCCATCTCCAGAGCAGGAACTAAAGCATCGACCTTGGATGGCCTGCCGTCGACGCCACCACGGCACCAGACAATGCCACCATCCTGCACGTGTCCATCCACACGCGCCCGTCGCCGAAACTCCGCAGCGCCATGCCACCGTGATCCGCCGTCGGCCCTGAGGTAGATGCAACACCGCTCCTCCTGTTGTCCCCTCCAGCCATCACTTGCTACAAAACGATGCCCCCAAGAGGAAAAGCGATACTGCGAACGCCATCATTGTCCGATCCGAGAGACCCAGATCTAGGGTTTCCCCCGGAGCATCCCGAGCCTGATGACGCAAACTGCAACGACGATGCCTCGACAAGGGAACGACATCAAAGACGCCGCCATTGTCCGCCATGACCGTAGTCGGCGCGATTTTCATCGGCAGTTGCGCCACCGGCGTCGTTGGTCCCTTCAACCGGAGCAAACTCCAAAACAATGCCCTGAAGAGGGGCTACGACGCAAAAGCACCGCCATCGCTCGATCCCAAGGAGATCTAGGGTTTCCCCCGGAGTTGCCCACGCTGTCATGGACCAGATACGGGTAGAATCCCGACGGATCCGCCCAGCTGCCGACGTATCGCACCCGCCACCGCGCCGACCGCAATCCAGGGAACCAAATCTGGCCGCGCCGCCGCCGACCGATCTGATCACGCCGCCGCCGTCCCTGACGACCGCGACGCACCAGAACGCGAAGCCGCCTGCCGCGGAGGAACGGATTCGCCGGAGCACCACCACCACCCGCCATGACGTCCGGCCGAACGCCATGCTCCGGCCCGTGAGCGCCGGCCCGCGCCAGCCCCACACGAGCGGGAGGACCCCGAGTCCCCGCCGCCGCCGGCGACGGCAAGGCTTCGCCTGGCCGCGCCCTTGGGCGGCGGCGAGGGAGAAGGAGGAGAAGTGGAGCCCGGCTGTTTAGATCTGAAGGCCTCCCGGCCGCCTCACGGGAGGCGACTCGGGAGGAGGGGCGGTTCGCTCCCTACTCCGAACAGATAGCCAGCTCTTCATTAAATATTTGTTTTACTTAAAGAAAACATTTGTTTTACACTGAATTCTTGCATGATGTAGAGAGAATCTTCATTAAATATTCGATTGTTCAGTATATATGCAGGGAGAGTCTCAGTCTATAGAATTATTGACATACTGCTTATATAAGATTAGCACATTACACACAAGCTAGCATGGGCATGCAATATTTCATATTCTCTTTTTTCACATGACGATGTTTCTTCATGCACTTTTTATCTTATGGGAGTTACCCTAGGTGAACCTCTGAACACCAGTTCAGGTTTTAGCATAACAAACACTTCCAGTAACTTTTACACATACCTTTTTGAGTTATCATTTATTCTAAAAATATAAAAAATATTACCTACCAAATTATCTTTTAATATCTTGTAGAACAAGCAAAGCTAGCAACGTTGACAACCTTGTTAGTTTTGTCAGGGGTAGAAGTGAAGTTTTATTTGTGTGACAAAGCTTATTAGTGTAAGAACCATGTACCTCCATGGATTGATGACTTGGATTCTGAACTGGGGGGAAAATCTGCTACAAGGTACAAACTCCTGCACTTTGGAGCCCAACTACCTTACATCCTATACTTGGTGTAAGCAGAAAACATGTCGTAGCACTGAACTTCATTAAACGAAGGAGGATGAACATGTCAACTTCTTTATTAGAAACATGTCATAGTTAAATATTGATTTTTTGTTAAGCTTGTTCGTGTAATGCCCTTTTAACACAATAAAATAATACTAAAGCATAATAAGTGTGTGATTCATCTTTTAGTTTGGTTAAGAATAACATAAATAAAACATACTAAGTTATTGATAAGAAAGCACATTATGTATGTATAATATGCTCATAGTGTGCACTAGTTACTATAATATCTTGATGAAGATTTGAATGTATAACTTAATTTTTATTATTTCCTGAAGAAATATGTTCTCTACAGATCGGTCCATATCCCAATAAAAATATTGTGCCAAATATCGTCTCATATAACGGTCTATATCACTTGATATGTGTGAGAAATCATATGCTATATCTCCATCTGTACCCTGTCAAACCAATATATCGGTCATACTTGACCAGACTATATTTAGAGCTTTGGTCTTGGTGAGACTATCACTCCTTGAGGTCCACGACACCCCTAAATATTTTTGAGGTATTTAAAATTCTTCATTCAGGTGAGGAGTCTCAACCCCATGAAAGAATTAACTACGATCGAGGTAGCTTGGCGATCATCAATTGGGCTCAGAAGAAGAAAACTGGCGCGAGATGACGTTATTGCTCTATGGCGCACAGTTACAGGTTTGCAACAATGCCCTTATAGACTAGAGCAATATTTATTTATTTATTTATTTGTGAAAAAACTTCTGAGCTATTCATCTTTAATCATGGCAAAAAAACAAACACAAAAAATAATAAAAAACCATAACAATCTTGAGCAAAGTATCCCAACAATCTTGAGCAAAGTTGCAGTCCCACAACATATGCATCAGAGTTTCTTAACTTTCTTGGGAGCAAGAAGGGCAGGAGTGGTCATCAAGGTGCACCCCTCTCCTAATTAGCATGGACCTTGTGTTAACTCTGTCATGAGCAACTAGCCAGAAAAAGAATTTATGCTTTATCTGCTTGTGCTCACCCATATATACTTGTAAAAAGGATGTTCCTCATGTTTTTCTATCAACTCCTTAAACATCTATATGGAGGAGTATTTCCCAGGCTAGGCATTGCATATCCACCTGTTAGAGCCTTGTGGATTTAATTGAGGGAGAGCATTTTGAATTTCTATGGGCTGATCAAATGCTTGGTTGGAAAGGGGCAGGTTGAAGAACTCCGTGTGGTTTTGAGAAAGAGCAAATGTCTGCATGATAGTGCACTCACATTTTGCAAAGGAGTGTAGCTCAGGAAATACTTGCCTTCTTTCGGTTCTACCAAAATTCGTAAAGCCTTCTTTCAGATCTACAAAAAATTGTAAACCTATATCACATATCATACCAAATAGACAGGCGCAACAACGTGCGCCATCAACGATCTAATTAGAATCACATAACTCACATCTCTAAGAGGGCAGGAAAGAGTTCTTTCTCTGAAGAAGGTTTTAGGTGCCAACAACCAGATGATAATTTGGTATCTTAACATGGTTGCACTTTTCCGAATTCTCTTGAAAATAGGGCGAATAATTTTCCTTTTATGACTCCAATTATACATCTTGATGGAAGAAACACCAACTGATTGCCAAGGATCAAGCCATCTCTCTGCTACATTTCCCAATTGAGTTTGATGTAGGTCTAAATTTAGAAAAATGCTAGTTGTGGAGTGCGCGGTTTCATTTGGTTTCTGTATTTTTGCTTTACATCTTCCTGTTACTGTTTGCTCCAGGAATTATGCTGTTTTGGTGATTTTCTAATATAAATCGAAGTGAGGACTCATTCTTTAAAAGTTCCTTATAAAAAAAAATCTAGAATAAAGGACCAAGGCAGCAAATTTCATTTCTGTGAAATTATAAACATTCAACCCGCATGTCTGCAAGATCCAAAGCCTTCTGGCTTACTACTACAATATCAAAAACATGTAGGAAACATAAATCATGCTACCATATACAACTACTTCAATTTCCGTGTTTCCCGAGTGTGAGGAATACTCGAAACAGGCTTTCGCCCCGCTTTATATATAAAGCCACAACCGAACAAGGTACACGGCCAAACGATATAAGATGGTGAGGTGGCCCTCTTATAAAGCCGATCCCAGGATAACCTGCATAGGCAAAACACTACGCAACCGAAAAAGAAAATGCAGATATGAACACAATACCACACTGTGGATTATCACATCTAAGCTCCGTGGCAATGCCCTCAGGAGGGATAACAACGCATAGCATTGCTGTTGCCGAGTGTGCAACGAACAAAGGTCTTCACCCGGGTCCCTGGTATGAACAGAGGAACCACGACGACGTCTTCAAGAAGATAGCGGCACTCGCAAGCGTCGCCGTCGGAGCCAGGGTGCAGAGCTTGCGCTCGACAGCTCATCCATGCTATTACGATGTCTCCAGGACAAGCTCGGTGAGGATAGATCCCTAGATCTGGATTGGAGTGTCACCGCTTTGAAGACAGAGAGGACGCCCGAGCCACCCGCCTCTACCAGTCCCGTCACCCACACGACCAAGAGGAGAGTCACCATCGCCGCGATGTTGCCCGCCGGAGAGCCAACCATGCGGACCGCCACCCCGACATCCATGTCCAAACCATCACCATCCACCCACATCATGGTGCACCCACCACGATAGAAGGAGTAAAAGGTGTCTCCTTTCACTCCTAGCCCGACATCAGCCATGAAGTCTAGGTCGACACCTCCACGGTAGGAGGCATCGACACTTGTGCCTCAGGCCAGTCCCGGTGGACAGGGGGGTACACAACTCCGTGGCTACTGACGACCGCCACCGAACACGCTCGAACGACGCCAAGCCCATGGTCTTCGACGCCGATCTACCCGACAAACGTGATGTCCCGACCACCACCAACATCCACCGTACCCGTGAGGAGAGGGACCTTGATGTCCGGAGGCACCGCCCAGGTCGAGCCCATGTTCATCTACCGGAAGAGGAGCTCCGACCCGTCGCGGGCCCAACACTAGTCCGCCCAAGCATGGGCTCACAGTCATGGCCGTCTCCGCCACGCGTGCACCCCGCGTCGTCGGCCCATGCCAGGAAGAAGAGAGCCACAACCACCCGCACCCCTCGCTGACCGCCGCTGCCCAACCCGCAACAACTGACCTGCTGTAGACCGATGCACCACCAGATCCAGCAGAGCCAGATCCAGGGCAGAGCCACCTCCATGGACAGGAGCCCCCCCCCCCCCCCCCCGACCCATCCCACCGTCGGATGGGCTCTCACCTGAGAAGCACGCGCCGGAGAGAGAAGGTCTGGCCGCTGGCCAGCAAGATCCCCGCCAGCCGCCAGCGTGCCTCATGACGCCCGCCAAGGTCCAGATCCAACAGAGCCGGCTGGAGCCAGACGCGCCCACCATCGTCCGGATACGCCCACCACGACCAACCACGCAACCGACCCACCGCTGTCACGAACTCACATCGGAGCCCCGCGGGACCTGTTGACGCGCTGTAGAGCCCCGCAGACGCACCACATCTAGGAATACCATGCCCGCCCGTGAGGGATGTCGCATGAGGAGACGAAGGATACCCCGCCGGCGCCAGTTGGGCTTTCCCCGATCGCACCCTATGGCGGCGGCGAGGGAAGAAGGGGGAACCGGCGGCGGGAGTTAGGGGCGCCTCCCGATCGTCTCGCGGGAAGAGGGTGTTTTCCCCTTTTTTGAGCTGATTTGAGTGTGAGAAACACTTGATGATAGCAGTTTCCCACTCGATAATAAGGTTGCCGAGTGCAGTTCTTGGCTAAGGATACTCGGCCCAAATCCTTCAGGCAAAGCACACTTCGCCGAGTGTTGTCCATCAGGGACTCGACAAGTTGTCGAGCCCTAGGTGGGATACTCAACATAAAAAAACACTTGACGGGTTGGACAGAGACCACGGTTGCCTCGTGGCATCTGAGTTTGCCGAGAGCCTACTGGAGGTACTCGGCGAACTTGGAGGCACACGAGCGAGGCACGTGGCGTCCAAAGTTTGGCCAGTAGTATACCACCAAAATCCAGCTTCCTCTTCTTTTTTTTTTTTCCTTTCTCAGAACCCACGGTGCTACAATCTTGTATAGCCTCACCTGCATATACACGTACGACCACGGCCTACGGAGCAACCTAAACCAAGACAAACAAGGGCACATGCTAACACGTAACCAACGACCGTTAAGAAAAATAAAAAGAACACGTAACCAACGCGACTCACCTACGGACGGACTAGGACTTAGTTTGAACCTGACAGAGGCAAAACACACGGCATGCAAGCCAACTATTCCTCCGTTCCTAAATATAATTTTTTTTATATATTTTATTATAGACTACATACGAAGCAAAATAGATGAATCTATATCCTAAAATATGTCTATATAGTCCGTAATACAATTTTTAGAAAGACTTATATTTAGAAACGAAGGAAGTATACTACAACACTGCAGCCAGCAGCTAGCTCGCCCCTAACTAGCATTTGCCTAAAACTAATTTAGCTCAAGATTACTCAAACAAGCTGTGCACCTCGTGCTCCTTGTCTCTGTAGGCCAAGCCCAGTAGTTTAAACTCCTAGTCGTTTGCGCACTATTACTGTGGTTGAGTCATACGAAAATTAAATGTCGACTATTCGTTGGAACTAATCTTCGTATTAGGGAAAGTAGTGGCTGAACCCCCGCTCGGTGCACCCACGGTGCACCCACGCAAGAAAACGTGTCAAAACAATTCAAAAAATTCTGAAATTTTGTGGGAATGTTCTCAACAAATGTTATGGGCACATGCAAAGTTTGATGGTCAAATAACATTTGAAGAACTCTGTACAAAAAAGACAAAATTACAAAATCTGCTCAAACAGTGTACTTACATTTTGACTATTTTCCAGTGATTTTGTCTTTTTTGTACAGAGCTCCTCGAATGTTATTTGACTACCAAACTTTGCAGGTGCCCATAACATTTGTTGAAGATCATTCCCACAAAGTTTCAGATTTTTTCAAAATGTTTTGATACGTTTTCTTGCGTGGGTGCACCGAGCGTGGGTGTAGAAAAACCACTCTCTTGATATTATTATTAAGTGTATACGATGTTTATTTGTGTTTGCACGATATCAGTTGGAGTAGTCGACTAAGTTCTAGCTAATTTGTATGCATCGAGTCATGGCAGCGGCCTGATCGGCAGAGAGCACAACACAAAGAGCTAGAGGGTGTGTAGTGCAGAGGGCGGATCGGCAGTCATTAGTTGAGTGATGCATTCACAAGTTGCCGGGATTAGTCATGTGTCTAGTGGCCAGTTAATTAGTGCATGTAGTTAAGATGTGGCCTGCGATGCACAAGAATCAGTGGTCAAGAGTTTGTTAGCTACATGCATGCTACTTTGGCCTGGTCGCGTGACCGTTTGAGGAGGGGTTGCACAAGCCGTGCACATGCAAGTAGCTAGCGGTGTGAGTGAAAATAGGATCAGCCGGTGTGTGGCTTGACCGACGTGTGCACACATGCTAGGTAGTGGGTGTAACACACCTAACACACACACCCGCTACTTAAGCCTTTGTAATTCAGTTCCTTTGTGTGGCATGAGAAATAGAGAAGGAAGAAAACACTCTGGTTAAGAGGCGTCAGCCAAGCAACAAAAAATTTCTGCGTGCGTGTTCTTTTTATGTCCACCACCTATGTGTTGATCCTTGGGTAAAGCTAACACTATTCATCAATGCAAGATAACCTAACAGGGGTGAGCCCGGTGAGCTGCGCCCCCACTCTCCTGCAATCCCTCCCACGGCTGCGGCGACCGCGTCGCCGACTCGGGCTTCAAGGACCAGCGCCAGGGTGGCCACTATCAAAGCGTCCAAGATGATGGACAAGGCGATGACTCTCAAGGCTGGCAAGACCATCCAAGGTATTACTTCAAAACCTGTAACCAGATCGGTGTCCTCCTTTAAAGTGTTGGCGCTGGCTTCTAATGCTCATTTATTGAGAATCGCCAAGGATAGCAATATAGTGCTGGGATCTGAGGAGAAATCCCCATTGGAGGTGATTGAGTGCTTTCGGGCACAGGAGGCTGCGCAGGCGGCCATCGCCGAGGCCATTGCGCGCCGCGATTTGGCCCGCACGGCGCTCGCCGAGGCCTAAGTCGAGGGGCAGGCTCATGGACCTGAGGAACCGGCCAGGGAGACAGCTGGGACCTCCGGTCGAGCGACCTCGGGCCGTGGCCGCGGCAGGGGACGCGGCAGAGGGAGAGGTCGTGGCCGGGACATTCCGGCTCAGAGGAGAGAGGTGACCACAGCAGACGGGGTGGGGGCCCGTTCCCCCTCAGAACCGCAATGAGTGGCCTATTTTGGAACATGAAGGAGTTTTTATTTGTCCTCAGAACTGCATACGTCTAAAGAGAGGTAATTTAAGCCTAGCATGTGCAGCAAGAGCCACTCAGGCTAGCCAAGGTGACTGCCCATGAGAACCCACGCCAAGGCTAATGAAGCATTGAACATGGATGAAGACATAGGCAAGTCATCCTTGGCTATCAGAGGTAAGGCCCTTGCAGACATGTAAGGCTTGCTCTCTTCTTGTTTGGTGTTTACTGTCGCCGCTGCTTTGATCATTATGGTGCACATATCGCCAGCTATTTATAGGCAGTTGAATGGGCTCATCCTTCGCATCATACTAGCCATCCAGCATTGTCTTTAATTCAGAGAACATATTCCAGATAATGTCAACCTGTATAGACATGGACAGCTAGCTTCACGGAATCAATTTCTCATTTTTAGTGGTGCAATTCAAATATCCTATTTATTTGCGGGCTGGTTCCGTCAAATTGTGAAACCATAGTCTTGTTGGCCTCTTGGTGTTGGTCCAAGCAGCATTACTATATCACTAAACACTCTAGAATTGAAGGCCTCTCATTCAATTGAGGTCATCAATTTGGAATTAGGTTACCAATTTTGACCGGGTCAACAATCTCTTACTCAATTCCACTAAGCTCCCTAGGATTGAAGGACTCTCGTTCGACCGGGTCTACAATCTCTCACTCAATTTCACTAAACTCCCTAGGATTGAAGGCCTCTCATTCAATTGAGGTCACCAATTTGAAACTCGGTTATCAATTTTGACCGGGTCAACAATCTCTCACTCGATTCTTTAATTCACTATGCTATCTAATTTTGGAGCTCTCTCGTTTCATTGAGAAATTCAATTTGGATTTGGTTCATGATTTTTACTGGTTCAACAATTTTTTAAATCAATCAGAAGCAACCGGCCCAAAAAAAACATACCAATCCCGCGCACGCTCTAACCACCTAAAAAAAAAGCATCAACATATAACAATATAGAAGCAATATAGTACATGCAACCATCGACGCAGAAAAGTTTCTTACATAAGTATGAGTTGATTAGCAACAACACAAAATCACCCTTCGAAAGGCCCATCAAAACATCACATTATATGAATAAAAAAGAAACACACACTCCATCATTTTTCTCGCTAACCAAACCAAATACGCCCTCTGTTTCAAAAGATAAGATGTATTAGTAAAAGTTAAATTCCTTTAACTTTGACCAAGTTTAAAGAAAAACACATCAACATCCACAATAGTAACTAAATTAAATATAAAATTTCGTTTAACGATTACTCTAAAAATCTGAAGTGAAATTATGGATGTTGATATATTTGTACACAAATGTGGTCAAACTTAAAGAGTTTTGACTTTTCAAAAAACTAATACACCTTATATTTTAAAATAAATGAAGTAAACAAATTATGAAAACAAAAAAATATCAACGGCACGGCAAAGCACGTCCCAACCTTCTAGTCATACTATCATACTAGACCCAGTTACCCAAACTGACAAGGGCACCTAGCAATAACAAGCACGTACGTATAGACAGGGACCTGCGTATAGACAAACTCAAACGGAATGCAAGCAGGATTGACTAGGCAACAGAACAATTTCCATAACTAATCACCGAGCACCCTTGATCACTTTGACATGGGTCACTCAAAACGGTAACAGACTGCCAAATACACAGTCCTTCCGTATTGGGAAACAAGCAAACAATGTATGTTAAGATGCTCAACACTATAGGAAGTTGGTGGGTCACGGCACGCAGATCAAACACGAGTATTTTTAGAAACCGTCAGGCACATCTGGATCCACTATAAAAAAAAATCCAAAATCATATTTTAAGACTTGAAGAATTATGAAAAAAAAAAACATATATGGTATTGGCTGGAAACATACTTTTGTAAACTTGTATAGAAACAAGTGGCCCTTCGTGATCTGGTGAAGTCGCAAAATGGGATATCGTAGATACATTAGATTTGGCAATGATGACCAATGGAATATTTCTAGCTTATCTAGGAAAAGAAAAGTTCGCATGCAAACGCTGACCTTGAGAAAGTAAGATATATGGACGGGATGTGTGTTTTTATTTCTTTTTCGCTTTGCGAATATATGCAATGCATTTGATTGGAAAACAGTGATGATCTGCTACGAGAATTGATCCCCTTGCTAGGCCCTCACGTCGTCTCTCAAGCGCTAGCCCCTCTTCCGTCGCCAGCGGCACCCCTCTCATTGTCCCCTTCTGCTCGCTGCATCGGAGGGCAGAACCCTAGCATGGGCCGAACCGGCCTGCACCGCCATCGGATGTCCGCTCGTCCTTTAACCTGTTTTTTTTTTTTGAAAAGGAGGATCACCCCCCGGCCTCTGCATCATGATGATGCATGCAGCCATCTTATTAAAATAAAAGGATCCAACAAAGTGCATTATCCAGGAAAAGCTCCAAAGAATTGGAAATCAAAATGAAAATTACATGCCACGTCTGGCAATATATAAGAAGGCTACGATGACTAAACACCTAGCCTATTAATGTGCCGCCATCCATATCGGTTGAAGATAGCCCGAGCTGCCGTCTCCCACCGGTTGCACCCAATAACCAAAGGCTCCCTGGACTCCGTAGGCGTGAGTAACGACCACGTACGGATCCAAGCTGTAGCTATGTATATGACCTGCAAAAAGTTGGTGAAACTCTTCCTGTTAAAGATAATATCATTCCTACAATTCCATATAGCCCAAAGCATGGCACATATTCCTATTCGAATGTGTCTAGCTAAGGTGACGTCCACTCCGTTAAGGCACGTCCCAAATAACGTGTTCATACTTGTTGGGGGATTTATGTTAAAAGCTATATGAATAATGCGCCATAAAAGTCTAGCCAAAGGACATTCGAGAAAGAGGTGTTTAATAGTCTCATTTTGCTCGCAAAAACAACATATGGAGTTGCCCACCCATCTTCGTTTAATCAGGTTATCTTTTGTGAGTATCACTCCTTTGTGAACAAACCACATAAATATCTTAATCTTCAGAGGTACTTTTACCTTCCAAATGTGTGGAGAAGTAGGTATTGTACCGGCATTAATAAGGTCCATATACATTGATTTCACTGTGAATCTACCATTTGTAGTTAATTTCCAGTGAATTGTGTCTGGTTGGTCAGATAGTTGAACTTCCATCAACCTACGAACCAAATGGAGCCATGCATTCCACCTTTCTCCTACCAGAGATCTCCTAAATTGAATATTAAGAGGGACCGATTGTAAAATTGTAGCAACATAAGCCTCCCTACGTTGCGCAATGTTATATAAGGCCGGATACTGTGTCGCTAGGGGCGTCTCTCCTAGCCAAGTGTCTTCCCAAAACCTGGTTGTGTTACCATTCCCAATGTGAAACTTGACCCTATGAAAAAATGATTCTTTTGTCCTCATTAAGCCTTTCCAAAAAGGTGAGTCCGACGGTTTCACTGTAACTTGCGCCAAGGTCTTGGATTGTAGGTACTTATTTCTTAAAATTTGTACCCATGTACCTTCCGTCTCCACTAATAATCTATGTAGCCATTTACTCAATAGACATTTATTCTTAATTTGTAAATTTTCAATTCCTAACCCGCCTTGATCTTTGGGTCTACACATCATATCCCATTTAGCGAGTCTGTATTTTGTCATGATGTCATCACTTTGCCAAAAAAATCGTGATCGATAGAAGTCAAGTCTTTTCCGTACCCCTACCGGTACTTCAAAGAATGATAATAGAAACATCGACAGGTTGTCAACACTGAGTTTATTAACACAAGCCGACCTCCATACGACATAAGCTTGCCCTTCCAGCAACTTAATCGTTTTTCAAATCTATCTTCTATGCACTTCCATTCCTTATTAGTTAGTTTCCGGTGATGAATAGGGATACCCAAATAACTAAACGGGAGAGAACCCATCTCACAACCGAATAATTACTTGTAGGTATCCTGTTCTACCTTGGCGCGCCCAAAGCAGAACAATTCACTCTTTTTGAAATTAATCTTGAGTCCTGATAATTGTTCAAAAAGACACAGAACTAACTTCATATTTCTGGCTCTGGCTAAATCATGTTCCATAAAGATAATCGTATCATCCGCGTATTGTAGGATGGATATCCCTCCATCTACAAGATGTGGAACTAGCCCTCTTACTAGGTCATTCTCTTTAGCGCGTCTTATTAGGACTGTCAACATATCAGCTACTATGTTGAATAAGATCGGGGACATCAAATCACCCTGTCTAAGTCCTTTATGTGTTTGGAAATAATGACCCATGTCATCGTTTATCTTAATCCCAACACTACCTTTTTGAACAAAGGATTCGACCTGGTTCCTCCAGGCCTCGTTGAAACCCTTCATTCTTAATGCTTGTTGGAGGAAAGGCCATTTGACCTTATCATAAGCTTTTTCAAAATCCACCTTAAAGATGACTCCGTCCAGTTTCTTGGAGTGGATTTCGTGAAGTGTCTCGTGTAAAACGACAACCCCCTCTAGGATGTGTCTACCCGGCATGAAAGCTGTCTGATTATATTGTACAACTGAATCGGCTATCTGCGTCAGCCTATTAGTTGCAACTTTAGTGAAAATTTTGAAGCTTACATTAAGCAAACAAATTGGTCTAAATTGCTCTATCCGAATGGCCTCCTCCTTCTTTGGTAACAACGTGATTGTTCCAAAGTTTAAATGAAATAGTTGTAACTGCCCGCTAAAAAGCTCATGAAACATGGGCATAAGATCATCTTTAATGATATGCCAACACCTTTTGTAAAACTCTGCTGGGAACCCATCTGGTCCTGGAGTTTTGTTTTATTTCATTTGCATAATTGCTTCAAACACCCCTTTCTCATTAAACGGCGCCGAAAGCACCTCATTCTCATCTTCATTGAGTTGAGGGATATCCTCTGTTACACTCTCATCAAGCGATACAGAGTTACCTTCAGGGGCTCCGAAAAGTTTTTTATAATATTCAGAGATATACAATTTGAGGTTCTCATGTCCCACGATTGTACCCTCATCCTGTTCAAGTTGAATTATCCTTTTCTTTCTTCGTTTCCCATTAGCTATCAGGTGAAAAAATTGCGTATTGTCATCCCCTTGGACGACCGTAGACACCTTAGCTCTGAGTGCCCACTTAATTTCTTCCTCTCGAAGTAAAGTCCTAAGCTTTTCCTCCGTCTCATTTTTCATATTCCGATCCATATTATTTAGTACGGAGACCTCTGCTTTCAATTCTAGTTCATTTATGAGTTGAATCAGCCTTTCCTTTTCCACCCTGTATATACCACTTTGGTTCTTGGCCCAGCCCCTCAAGAACTGTCGTAGATGTCTAATCTTGTTTTGCCATCTATCCATACTAGACGTTCCTCCAGTATCTTTGGCCCATTCATTTGCTATTAATTCCAGAAATCCTTCTCTCTTGAACCACCCTAACTCGAAAGAGAATAAATTTCTATTGCCCACATGTGTCGCCTCCCCAGAGTCAACAAGTAGCGGAGTATGATCCGACACTGCCCTCTGCAGCGCCTGAACCGTTACAAGGGGAAATTTCTGTTCCCACTCCACACTAGTGAGCACCCGATCCAGCTTCTCGTAAGTTGGTATGGGTAAAGCGTTTGCCCAGGTAAACTGTCTACCTGTGAGATCAATTTCCCTCAGATTGAGACTCTCAATAAGCATGTTAAACATGTATGACCATCTAGCATCAAAATTATCATTATTTTTCTCTTCTCGTCTTCGTATGATATTAAAATCCCCACCCACTAGAATAGGTAGATCTTCATTTCCACAAATCCTGACAAGGTCTGATAGAAATTCAGATTTTAGCTCTTGTTGGGTTGCTCCATAAACATCCACTAAAGCCCATCGAAACCCGTCAACTTTCGACTTCACTCGAAATTTAACGGTAAACTCACCATATGTCACATTTAAAACTTCTAATGTTTCACATTTAACCCCCAAGAGTATCCCTCCGGATCGACCTCTTGGTGGTAAACAATGCCAATCAAAGTCTACCCCCCCAGCAATATTCCCCAAGAATTGTGGAGTAAAATTATCTCTTCCCGTTTCTAGTAGAGCCATAAAATCAAATTTATGTTGTACCAATGTGTCCGCCAGGAACTTCCGTTTAGCCAAGTCTGCCAGACCTCTGCTGTTCCAAAAGATTCCTTTCATTTTTCATCATGGAATTTTTTCTTTTGTTTCACTCGCGCACTTCTGCGTAGTGCGGACGCAGGATAAATTTTTCTCTTCCAGGGACGTCTTGGTTTATCCTGCATCGGCTCTTCCGTCGCATGGATATGTCCAAAAACGGAGCCCTCTATTGAGTTGATAGGAGCCACATATCCCTTATTAACCAACTCATCGTCCTCTTCATCATCCCCCTCCATGCCGGACCTGGGAATTAGATCCTCACACATACTTTGCAACGCAGTTACTCCTAAGTTATTTATTTCTGATTCATCCATGGGTTTCACTGCTGCTAAATTACGGACTATGTCGAGAGCTCTATCGGTTTCTAAGTCTAGAAGTTCATTAATAGAATTGGCGACTTCTTTATCATTGCTACCAAGAGATACCCCTAAATTGCTGGCTTTATCAATAATTTCATGAGGTGAAAAATGTAATATCGAATTACTAATATCGTCCTTTAACCTGTGGCACGGGGACCATTACCAAGGGGGCCTATGGTCAGTGTGTGCCAGATCATAGGTGGGCAATCATTGCGTTGGGCTTATCCCCATCCAGATCTGGTCGGGACTCACTAGAGGACCTTCGACTAGATCATCCCACGATCGCATGGCTGCGGTCCAGTCGGGGTGGGTAAGGAGCGCCTTACTGCCCTTTCCTCAGGAGGAAGGCAGCCTGAAGTTTAGCAGGTGTGGTGTGTGTTTGTGTGTGGGGGGGAGGAGGGGGTGTCTGATACATGGACCAGGGGTAATAGAAGGTGGGATGCACGATGGGCTCTGTAGCAACCCTGATGGCAGCGGTGTTGGCGATGCCCCTTGGTCATGTTGATGCTGAGGGGAGCTGTGGCGAGTGGTCCTGGTGAGGATGTTCCAGACAGTGGCGACCAAACCCTAATCTACATCTGGCGCAAATCATCATGGTGGCTCGGAGGCAGACTGCCTTGACGAGGTGTGAGGAAGATGTCGGGAAAAAGATTTGCGCCCGAGCACCAATGCTGGTGATTCATATGTGTGTCGTGTCCCTCTTGGTGGAGCCGCTTTAGCTCTCCTTGCACCCTAAAAGTACATCCTAAACCCCTAGGTGAATTTTGATAATTAATGTCAACATATATCAAGGGTCTAATGGTTATCAAGTATATTTAAGATTAGCTCCCAAAAGATGCAACAAGGGAAAGTAATGGTGACCCTCCAATTCATCAACGACAAGTATTGGCCAAGGCAGTGACTTAGTGTTTCTTTTTTTAGTGATCCAAAATCTTCATTGAGTCCATAGGTATGCTGATATTATTGTTTCAAGGAGCAAGGTTGCTACCTCAGTTTCTTTATTCACGTGCATAAGGATAAACTCTCAAAAGCCCTCAAAAGCCATTCATTTTTTCCACTATATTTGTCCCATTTTCATTACCGGAGCCTCCAAGCTCTTCCACTTCGAATACTCCGCACTTCATTCAGATATAAACATTGCAAAACCCTAGTCAGTCGAAGATACCAAACTCATCTCATTCGGAACCTCTGGAGCATTCCGGTCATACTTATTGAACTTCTCTGGCACTCAAACGCTTTAACTCAAAATTCTCGAATGGACTCTGGAGGTATGCATAGGTGATCCATTGGTTGGTCAGATCCTCCAAACGAGTTTTGGTCAAACCATACAGGCTATATGAATTCCCCCTCTCAGTTTTGTTGGGCGGTGCCGAACAGATCATTCAGAGCCTCTGAGCTTTGATTAAAAGGTGTATAACGGTCAGATACATGGTTCAGCCTATATGTAGACTCATCTATCATATTAGTTCACTAGAAACAACACTCGTTAAATTCATATTTCCTTATGAAGAACTTTACCTCCTTGTGCCGAGTCCAAAGGGCTTTCCACTCAAATCATCAATCCACTCCTTTGAGCTGTAATCTCATCCTTGTTTTCCACTACTACCACTCCAATCCAAATCCATACCTAAAGAGAGTTTTTAGTTTCTATGAGATAATGTTTTGAAGAAAAAGAGCAAGAGATTCATCACCAAGAAACCTTAATCTTGTAACTATTAGAGGTTGCCCGCCTCATAGACCTGGATGTGTGCTTGAGAACCTTCATGGTGTGGAGGAACCTATTAGTTTCTACGGGCTTGGGGACTTCTTACTTCATGAAGATCTACCCCTAGTGAAGCTTACTAGTTGTATGTCATGATAGCATCTGATTTCTCCTTTGTGTACCCTTCATGTGTGTAGTCCTTTATTGAGATCATCCTTCGTGGATCTCGTAGCCGGGATATTTTTGGTTGTAAAACCTTTGTGGTTGAAGACTCCATCAACATGGACTAGGATAGCACCAACTATCTGAACCACGCGAAAAGTATTCATTGTTGGGGAACGTTGCATGGGAAACAAAAAAATTCCTACGCACACGCAAGACCTATCCATGGTGATGAGCATCTACGAGAGGGAGAGTGGATCTACATACCCTTGTAGATCGCTAAGCGGAAGCGTTAAGAAACGCGGTTGATGTAGTCGAACTTATTCGCGATCCAAATTGCAAGCCGTCCCGCGATCCCATCACGATCTGTCTCGCGATTCAATCACGATCCGTCCCGCGATCCAATCACGGTCCTTCCAATCTAGTGTCGAACGAACGGCACCTCCGCGTTCAGCACACGTACAGCTCGATGACGATCTCCGCCTTCTTGATCCAGCAAGAGGGAGCGGAGAGGTAGATGAGTTCTCCGGCAGCGCGACGGCGCGGCGGCGGCGGTGGTGGAACTATTGCGGCAGGGCTTCGCCTAAGCACTGCCGAAACTAGACTAGAGGAGAAACGATCTAGAGGAAGAAGAGGGCAGCACGTGGCAATTAGGGTTAGGGCTGCCCTCAAATCCTCTAGTATATATAGGAGGGAGGGAGGAGGAGGCAGCCCCTAGGGTTTCCCCTAGTGGCTTCGGCCGAACCAAGGAGGAGGTGGAGGAGTCCACCTCCAATCCTACTCCAAGTAGGATTCCTTTCCTACTCGGAGTTTCCCTTCCCCACTTGGGTTTTTTTCCTTTCCCCTCACCCTAGCCGCATGGGCCTTGTGGGGCTGGTTTTCCCAGCCCACTAAGGGCTGGTGCACCACCTCTCAGGCCCATGTGGCCTCCCGGTGTGGGTGGCCCCTCCCGATGGCCCTCCGGCACTCCCGGTACACTACCGGAAATACCCGAAACTTTTCCGGTGACCAAAACGGGACTTCCTATATATAAATCTTTACCTCCGGACCATTCCGTATCTCCTCGTGACGTCCGAGATCTCATCTGGGCTCCGAACAACCTTCGGTCACCACCATACATAACTCAATACTACCAAAACGTCACCGAACGTTAAGTGTGCAGACCCTGCGGGTTCGAGAACTATGTAGACATGACCGAGACACCTCTATGGTCAATAACCAATAGCGGGACCTAGATTCCCATATTGGTTCCTACATATTCTACGAAGATCTTTATCGGTTGAACCTCTATGTCAAGGATTCAGTTAATCCCGTATGTTGTTCCCTTTATTCTTTGGTATGTTACTTGCCCGAGATTCGATCGTCGGTATCTGTATACCTAGTTCAATATCGTTACCGGCAAGTCTCTTTACTCGTTCCGTAATACAAGATCCCGTGGCTAACACTTTAGTCACATTGCTTGCAAGGCTTATTGTGATGTTGTATTACCAAGTGGCCCCTGAGATACCTCTCCGTCATACGGAGTAACAAATCCCAGTCTTGATCCATGCCAGGTCAACAGACACCTTCGGAGATACCTGTAGAGCATCTTTATAGTCACCCAGTTACGTTGCGACGTTTGATACACACAAGGCACTCCTCCGGTGTCAGTGAGTTGCATGATCTCATGGTCATAGGAACAGATACTTGACATGCAGAAAACTATAGCAATAAACTGACATGATCATATGCTATGTTTATATTTTGGGTCTTGTCCATCACATCATTCTCCTAATGATGTGATCCCATTATCAAATGACATCTCGTGTCTATGGCTAGGAAACCTTGACCATCTTTGATCAACGAGCTAGTCTATTAGAGGCATACTAGGGACACAGTGTTGTCTATGTACCCACACATGTATTTGAGTTTCCAATTAATACAATTATAGCATGGATAATAAATGATTATCATGAACAAGGAAATATAATAATAACCATTTTATTATTGCCTCTAGGGCATATTTCCAACAGTCTCCCACTTGCACTAGAGTCAATAATTTAGCTCACATCGCTATGTGATTTACATTGTTATGAATCTAACACCCAATGAGTTCTGGGGTTCTATCATGTTTTGCATGTCAGAGAGGTTTTAGTCAACGGTCTGCAACATTCAGATTCGTGTGTTCTTTGCAAATCTATATGTCATACTGCAGATGCTACCACGCTCCACTTGGAGCATTCCAAATGGCTGCTCCACTATACGTATCCGGATTGCTACTCAGAGTCATCCGGATTGGTGTTAAAGCTTGCATCGACGTAACCCTTTACGACTAACTCTTTATCACCCCCATAATCGAGAGACATTTCCTTAGTCCTCTAGTTACTAAGGATAATCTTGAACGTTGTCCAGTGATCCACTCCTGGACCACTCTTGTACCCCTTGACAGACTCATGGTAAGGCACACACCAGGTGCGGTACACAGCATGGCATACTATATAGAGCCTATGGATAAGGCATAGGGGACGACCTTCGTCCTTTCTCTTTCTTCTGCCGTGGTCGAGCTTTGAGTCTCACTCAACTCCACACCTTACAAATCAAGCAAGAACTCTTTCTTTGACTGATCCATTTTGAACTCTTTCAAAATCTTGTCAAGGTATGTACTCATTGAAAGTCTTATAAGACATCTTGATCTATCTCTATAGATCCTGATGCCCAATATTTAAGTAGCTTCATTCCAGGTTTTTCCTTTGAAAAACTCCTTTCAAACAACCCTTTATGCTTTCCAGAAATTCTACATCATTTCCGATCAACAATATGTCATTCACATATACTTATCAGAAATTCTATAGTGCTCCCACTCACTTTATTGTAAATACAAGTTTCTCATAAACTTTGTATAGACCCAAAAACTTTGATCACCTCATCAAAGCGTATATTCCAACTCCGAGATGCTTGCTCCAGACCATAGAAGGATCGCTGGAGCTTGCATACATTTTAGCATCCTTAGGACTGACAAAACCTTCTAATTGTATCACATACAACCTTTCCTCACGGAAACCGTTAAGGAAACTCTATTTTGACATCCATCTGCCAGATTTCATAATCGAAAAATGCAGCAACTGCTAACATAATTCCAACAGACTTTAGCATCGCTACGGGTGAGAAAGTCTCATCGTAGTCAACTCCTTGAACTTTGTCGGAAACTTCTTTGCGACAAGTCGAGCTTTATAAATGGTGACATTTACCATCACCGTCTGTCTTCTTCTTAAAAGTCCATTTGTACTCAATGGCCTGTCGTTCAACGGGCAAGTCTACCAAAGTCCATACTTGGTTTTCATACATGGATCCTTTCTCGGATCTCATGGCTCCTAGCCATTTGTCGGAATCCGGGCCCACCATCGCTTCTTCATAGCTCGTAGGTTCACTGTTGTCTAACAACATGACCTCCAAGACAGGATTGACGCACCACTCAGGGGCAGTACGAGTCCTTGTCGACCTACGAGGTTCGGTAGTAACTTGATCCGAAGCTTCATGATCATCATCATTTGCTTCCTCTTCACTTGGTGTAGGCGTCGCAGAAAACATCTTTCTGCGTCGTGCTACTATCCAACTGAAGTGACGGTTCAACAACCTCATCAAGTTCTACTTTCCTCCCACTCAATTCTTTCGAGAGAAACTCTTTCTCGAGAAATGACCCGTTTTAGCAGCAAACACTTTGTCCTCGGATCTGAGATAGAAGGTATACCCAACTGTTTCCTTAGGGTATCCTATGAAGATGCACCTTTCCGCTTTGGGTTCGAGCTTATCAGACATAAGCGTCGCATTCCCAAACTCTGAGAAATGACAGCTTAGGTTTCTGCCAAACCAAAATTCATATGGTGTCATCTCAACGGACTTAGATGGTGCCCTATTTAAAGTGAATGTAGTTGTCTCTAATGCATAACCTCAAAACGATAGTGGCAAAACGATAAGAGACATCATAGTACGCACCATATCCAATAGAGCACGACTACGACGTTCGGACACACCATCACACTATGGTGTTCCAGGTGGCGTGAGTTGTGAAACAATCTTCCAAATTGTCTTGAGTTGTATACCAAACGCGTAACTCAGATTATTACCTCCACGATCATATCGTAGACATTTTATCTTCTTGTCACGATGATCTCAAACTTCACTCTGAATTTGTTTGAACTTTTCAAACGTTTCAGACTTGTGTTTCATTAAGTAAATATCCCCATATCTACTCAAATCATCAGTGAAGGTAAGAAAATAGCGATAACCACCGCACGCTTCAACACTCATTGGATCGCTACATCAACATGTATCATTTCCAATAAGTCACTTGCCCGCTCCATCATATCGGAAAATGGGGTCTTAGACATCTTGCCCAAGAGGCATGGTCCGCATGTCTCAACCGATTCGAAATCGAGTGAGTCAAAAGATCCATCAGCATGGAGTTTCTTCATGCGCTTTACACCAATATGACCTTGGCGGCAGTGCCACAAGTATATGGTACTATCATTATTAACTTTGCATCTTTTGGGATCAATGAACATGTGTATTACTACGATCGAGATTCAATGAACCATTCACATTGGGTGCATGACCATTGCAGGTATTATTCATGTAAACAGAATAACCATTATTCTCTAACTTAAATGAATAGCCGTATCGCAATAAACACGATCTAATCACGTTTATGCTCAACGCAAACACCAAATAACATTTATTTAGGTTCATCACTAATCCCGAAGGTAGAGAGAGCGTGTGATGGTGATCACATCAACCTTGGAAACACTTCCAACACACATCGTCACCTCGCCTTTAGCTAGTTTCCGTTTATTCCGTAGCTTTTATTTCGAGTTACCAACATTTAGCAACTGAACCGGTATCTAATACCCAGGTGCTACTGGGAGTACTAGCAAGGTACACATGAATAAAACGTATATCAAATATACTTTTGTTGACGTTGCCAGCCTTCTTATCTACCAAGTATCTAGGGCAGTTCCGCTTCAGTGACCGTTCTCCTCATAATAGAAGCACTCAGTCTCGAGTTTGGGTTCAACCTTGGGTTTCTTTACTGGAGCAGCAACTGGCTTGCCATCCATGAAGTTTCCCTCCTTGCCCTTGCCCTTCTCGAAACTAGTGGTTTTACTAACCATCAACACTTGATGCTCCTTCTTGATTTCTACCTTCGCGGTGTCAAAACATCGCGAATAGTTCGGGGATCATTATTTCCATCCTTGGCATTTCATAGTTCATCACGATGCTCAAGTAGCTTTGTGGAAGTGACTTGGAGAACTATATCAACCACTATCTTATCTGGAAGATCAACTCCCACTCGATTCAAGCGATTGTAGCACCCAGACAATCTGAGCACATGCTCACCGATTGAGCTATTCTCCTTCATCTTGCAGGCAAAGAATCTTGTTGGAGGTCTCATACCTCTCAACACGGGCACAATCCTAAGATCCCAATTTCAGCTCTTAGAACATCTCATATGTTTCGTGATGTTCAAAACATTTTGGAGCCTCAATTCTAAGCCGTAATGCATGATGCACTGAACTTTCAAGTAGTCATCAGAACGTGCCTGTCAGATGTTCACAACATCTACAGACGATGCTTGAGGGGGTGGCGCACCGAGCGGTGCATTAAGGACATAAGCCTTCTGTGCAGCAATGAGGACAATCCTCAGATCACGGACCCAGTCCGCTTTATTGCTACCATCATTTTTCAATTCTATTTTCTCTAGGAACGTATAAAAAACAGGGGAGCTACAGCGCGAGCTAATGATCTACAACATAATTTGCAAAGTCACTTTGACTATTGTTCAAGATAATGAGTTTAGTTAATCATATTACTTAAAAACTCCCAGTCAAATTGACATCCCTCTGGTCATTCGAGTGTCACATGATCCAAATTCACCAACCCAAGTCCGTTCATCATGTGAGATGAGGTGGTTTCAATGGTGAACATCTTCATGTTGATCATATCTACTATATGACTCATGTTCGACCTTTCGGTCTCTTGTGTTCCGAGGCCATGTCTGTACATGCTAGGCTCGTCAAGTTTAACCCGAGTGTTCCGCACGTTCAACATCGGCTTGCACCCGTTGTATGTGAACATAGAGTCTATCACACCCGATCATCACGTGGTGTCTCGAAACGACGAACTTTCGCAATTTTATCTTGAAATTTTAGTGAGGGATCACCTTATAATGCTACCATCGTCCTAAGCGAAATAAGATGCATAAAAGGATTAACATCACATGCAAATCATAAGTGACATGATATGGCCATGAACTTGTACTTTTGATCTCCATCTCCAAAGCACCGGCATGATCTCCATCGTCACCGGCATGACACCATGATCTCCATCATCTTGATCTCCATCAACGTGTCGCCATGAGTTTGTCGCGCCAACTGTTGCTTCTACGACTATTGCTAACTCATGGCGATAAAGTAAAGCAAAACGGCGAAAATAAATTAAAGACAACCCTATGGATCCTGCCGGTTTCCGTACTCATCGACATGCAAGTCGTGATATTCTATACTGATGAGGATGTCTACCCTGGGTAGGGTCATAGACCTGACATCCGGGGCCCACCAATGGTCCCACATCAGCATCGAAGCTCAGAAGCAGAAGTGCACTCGGTCAGACCTGCAGAGTCACTCGGACGCACCTGAGGACACACTCGGATGGCTACATCCACACTCGGTCAACAAGAACTCAATGGTCCAGGAGACGAAGCATTGAATAATATGAAGAGACGTCCTCTGGGATTGATCAGTCGTGCGTTACCAGTAACGCCCTAGTTAAAGCGGCAGTTCCTGTAATGTAGCTTTACCTAGCATTCAATGCGGCGCTCGGCTGGTGGTGGCGCACTCTATATAAGCCACCACCGGACGCCGTAGCAAGGTTCCGACACTTGTATTCTCATACTCCCACATAAGAAAAACAAACCAGCCCCCGGGCTCGAGACGTAGGGCTTTTACCACTTCCGAGTGGGGCCTGAACTCGTACACATCCGAGTGAAACACCTGAGCCGTAGCTAGGTTTCGCCCCTCCATTCGTACCCCTAGTTCTATTGTCAGGGACATTCCCACGACAGTTGGCGCCCACCGTGGGGCCGCGCATCTAGCGAATTTCGGCGCAGGTGGAATTTCCATTCCCCCTCTCATCATGAACACTTTCAGCGGCGAGTTCCTCTTCGGGTCACTCAGCTTCGCCGTCGACGATTCGGCGTGGCTGGAGGAGGCACCGCTGGATGCTGAGGCACTGCCCGCCCGCGGCACAGTGCACTTTAGCGCAGCGACGTTCGGAGTTCTCCTCTGGCAACCGTCCACGCCCTATCGACCGGTTTCCCCTACTCGTCTTGTGGCTTCTCGCCGGCGCTCCGGGCGCTCTCGGCTGCAGCGCTGGATCAAGCACGCTGCAGCGGCACAGGCCGCAGGATAGCAAGTGGCTGCACTCGAAGTTGACGAGTCAGTTCACTGCCTTTTCTCGTCTTCGGATAACGACTCCTCCAATGCCACCGGCTTCGAGAGCAGCGGCGGAGGTCATGATGGCCGGCCCGTCCCGAGACGCTGTCCCTCTAGGGCATTCGGCAGGAGGCACCCGTGATCGGGATGGCGACCGCCGCAACGCCAGCACCGACGGCTACGTTCCCCGACCGCTCACTCGGGAGCAGCCGGAGGAGATCAGGCGCAGGAACGATCAAGTCCTCCAGACGCCCATTGCGGGGAACACCCCCAAAGAGATAGCCCTCGAGGCCGCCCGCCAAGCCACTCTGGCCGAGCGCGAGCGTCTCGAGCAGTTACAGCATTCACTCGACGAACACGCGGCAAGGGAACTTCCAAGTTCCAGCCGTAGGCGCCGCCAGTTGACATTCACAAAGGAACGCCCGTACACTGTCCCGACGATGCGTACACCTTTGATGAATCTGGTCGCGGCCACTCGGATCGCAGATTCGATCCAATCGTCTAATTCGGCGGCAGGCGAGGGCATTCGGCAGATCCAGGCTCTGCTGAAGACCGCCTTGCAGCAAAACTCAGAGGTATCGCAATCTCACCAACGCATTCATAATGAATCTACTCGGGCAGATACTGTGCAGTCGGCTCATAGTCTGCTTGCGCCGAGGGGGGATCCGCGAACTCCTCCTCATCTGAGAGGCCAGTACGGAGGACGCGGACGCGACGACTGCGATTTCAGTCGGACTCCCCCTCCGAGGAGCGGTCCGCGTGGCCAACGTCCATATGACGGAGGTTACCCACTCGGGAGAAACCGCGAGCGGAGCCCTGTTCGACACAGGAGCTACGATGCCCGATCGGACATCACTCAGCAAGTGGTCGATCGGAACAGATATGACAGAGACCGAGCGAGCGGCTGGGGAGTTACTGGTCTTGGGTGCTTCAGCAGATACATCCGAGAGGTGGAAATACCCCCCAACTACCGACTAGCAACCGGAATTGGGAAGTTTAATGGCGAGTCCAAGCCAGAAACTTGGTTAGAAGATTATCGAGTCGCTGTCCAGATCGGCGGTGGCGATGACTTCGTTGCCATGAAGCACCTTCCGCTCATGTTGGAAGGGTCTGTGCGGGCGTGGTTAAATCAGTTGCCTGCCAACTGCATTTATTGTTGGGAAGACTTGGCCCGAGTGTTCGTCAAAACATTCGAAGGCACCTATAAGCGTTCGGGTGGACTGACGGAACTTCAGCACTGTGTTCAGAAGAACAATGAAACTCTCCGAGAGTACATTCAGCGCTGGACCAAGTTGGATAACACCGTGGAAAATGTCACCGAGCATCAGGCCGTGTGCGCCTTCAAGGCAGCCACTCGGTATCGGGAGTTAGTCTTGAAGTTTGGCAGATCTGGGGATCTGTCCCTCAGTCGGGCCAAGGAGATTGCGAACAAATACGCTAATGGCGAAGAAAAAGACTGCCTCCGAAGCGGCAAAGCGAGAGCCGGCAACGCCCCTCAATCGGGAGGCAATGCCGGGAAGAATCAGAAGCAGAAAGCTGACACCTCCGGCAAGGCGGAAGTCGCAGCCGTCCAAGGGCAAGGCAAGCCGAAGCCCAAGAAGAAGAAGAAAGAATGGGTTCCCAAGAAGAAGTCCGAGTACAGATCCGACATTCTTGACCAGCCGTGCCGGATTCATACCAAGACGGATGAAGAAGGCAACGTTGTGCTTCCGAAGCACACCAGTCGGGAATGTCGCTTGCTCAAGCAGGAGATGGGCGCTGAGCCCTCAAGTGAGAAGGTCGATGTCGAAGATGAGGAAGATACTCAATGTGATCTTTGCCGATGTTGAGAGCAAGAGACAGCTGAAAGTTATCAATCGGGAGGTTAATAAGGCAGTTCCGACTACCCCCAAGTATCTCAACTGGACGAAGACGCCTGTCACTTTCGACCAGTCCGATCATCCGCCCCACATTGCCACCCCTGGGAGGCAGGCGCTGGTCGTTGACCCAGCGGTGGGCGGTGTCTGACTGCGCAAGGTCCTAATGGACGGAGGCAGCGGGCTTCATATCATATACGCTGACACGCTGAAGACTATGGGCATTCCAATGTCCCGATTGAGCAAGAGCAACATGCATTTTCATGGGATCGTCCCTGGAAAGAAGGTAGAGTCACTCGGCCAGATCGCTCTAGACGTAGTATTTGGCGGTGAGAAGAATTTCCGAAAGGAAAAGCTGACTTTCGAGGTGGTTGACTTCCGCAGTGCTTACCACGCCATCCTAGGTAGGCCCGCCTACGCACGTTTCATGGCCAGACCATGTTACGTGTATCTCAAGCTCAAGATGCCAGGACCTAAGTGTGTGATTACAGTCACTGGTGATCGGAAGGTTTCCGAAGAGTGCCTTCAGCAGGGCACAAAGATAGCCAATGAACAAGTGCTTGCAGTCAAGTTTGAAGGGTACAAGAAAGAGGTGGATACGGCAGATCTGCTCAGGTCAAAGCAGCCAGCTTCAGAATCAGCCTTCCAGTCAGCTGGTGAGACTAAGCAAGTTCATGTCCATCCGAGTGACCCGAGCGCCGCTCCGACGAACATCTCCACTTCACTCGGAGACAAATAGGAAGCCGGGCTCATCCAATTCCTCCGTGAGAACTGGGACATCTTCGCATGGAAGCTGTCTGACATGCCTGGTGTACCCAGGGAACTGGCTGAGCACCGACTCTGAACCGATCCCAAGGCCAAGCCAGTCAAGGAGTACTTGCGCAGATCCTCCGTCGAGAAGCGCAAGGCGATTGGTCAAGAGATAGCTCGGCTTCTCGCTGCTGAGTTCATTCGCGAGATCTACCACTCCGAGTGTCTTGCGAATGTGGTCTTGGTACCGAAGAAAGACAAGTCACTTCGCATGTGTATTGACTTCAAACATCTCAATCGGGCCTGCCCGAAGGATCATTTTCCTTTACCTCGGATAGATCAGATAGTAGACTCTACGGCCGGATGCGAATGTCTGTCGTTCATGGATGCGTACTCCGGGTACCACCAGATCCGAATGTACGGTCCTGATGAAATAAAAACAGCCTTCATCACCCCATTCGGGTGTTTTTGCTATGTCACGATGCCATTCGGCTTGAAGAATGCTGGAGCCACTTTTCAGCGTATGATCCGGAAGTGTTTGCAAAAGCAAATCAGTCGGAACGTGGAGGCCTATATGGACGATATCATAGTCAAGTCTAGGAAAGGTTCCGACCTCCTGACTGACCTTGCCGAAACCTTTGCAAACCTATGGCGTTTTGGGATCAAGCTGAATCCAGCTAAGTGCACATTCGGAGTGCCTGCCGGAAAGTTACTCGGTTTCCTCGTTTCCGAACGGGGATCGACGCTAACCCAGACAAAATCGGCGCTATAGTCCGAATGAAGCAGCCAGAGCGCTTACATGATGTGCAAAGGTTGACAGGATGCCTTGCGGCCCTGAGCCGATTCATTTCAAGACTCGGAGAGAAGGCACTTCCTCTCTACCGATTGATGAAGAAGTCTGACAAATTCGAGTGGACCAATGAAGCGCAAGCCGCATTCGCAGAACTCAAGGCATTGCTCTCCACCCAGCCGGTGTTAGCTGCCCTGGGCAGCCAGGAACCTCTACTCCTGTACATCGCGGCGACCAGCTAGGTGGTGAGCACAGTCCTTGCGGTAGAGCGCGAAGAGCCAGGAAAAGCATTCAAAGTTCAAAGACCTATATACTACATTTCAGAGGTGTTAACTCCGTCCAAGCAAAGGTACCTGCACTACCAAAAGTTGGTTTATGGTATTTACCTGACCGCTAAAAGGGTAGTTCATTACTTACAAGATCACTCGGTCACGGTCATTAGCAGCGCTCCCCTGTCGGAAATCTTGCATAACAGGGACGCCGCTGGCCGAGTGGTGAAGTGGGCAATCGAGCTCCTTCCGCTGGAAATCAAATTGAAGCTAAGAAAGCAATCCAGTCCCAAGCATTGGTTGATCTTATGGCCGAGTGGATCGAGGAGGAGCAACCAATTCCGAGTGTTCCCGAACACTGGACTATGTTCTTCGATGGATCCAAGATGCTCAATGGCTCGGGGGCTGGCGTGGTTCTTGTCTCTCCCTAAGGAGACCGACTGAACTATGTCCTCCAGATCCATTTTGACTCATCAAACAATGAGGCCGAATATGAAGCCCTCCTCTACGGGCTCCGCATGGCCATATCACTCGGCATTCGTCGGTTGATGGTCTACGGCGACTCGGACCTCATTGTCAATCAAGTGATGAAGGAGTGGGACATTCGGAGTCCAGCAATGACCGGATACTGCAACGCGGTCAGGAAGCTGGAGAAGAATTTTGAAGGCCTAGAACTGCATCACATTTCTCGTGCAAAGAATCAAGCAGCAGACGATTTGACAAAGATCGGGTCCACCCGGCGAGCAGTCCCGAAAGACATATTCCTTGAACATATGCGTGCTCCGACAATCGCAGAAGATTCTTTTACAGAGGAGCCCCCGCAAGTAGTCGGTTCATCTGATCTGACTGAGGTTGAAGTTCCAGCCATAGTGGATCTGGTCCACGAAATGCTGGTAATCACCCCCGAGTGGACTCAACCCTATTTGGCATACTTGCTCGGGCAATAACTCCCTGAAGACGAAGAAGAAGCACGTCGGATCGTCCGTCGATCCAAGTCATTCGAAGTTATGGGAGACCAGTTGTACAAGAGAAGCACCACAGGAGTCACCCAAAAATGCATCTCCCCAGAGGAAGGGCTGCAAATCTTACATGAAATCCACTCGAGAACTTGTGGACATCATGCGTCCTCTCAGACTTTGGTCGCTAAAGCTTTCCGAGCGGGTTTTTATTGGCCCCGAGCCAATGAAGCAGCAAGGGACCTGGTAGACCTGTGTGTCGGGTGTCAGTTCTACTAGAATAAGTCCCACAAGCCAGCGTCCGCGCTCAAGACGATTCCGATCACTTGGCCGTTTGCAGTATGGGGCCTAGATATGGTCGGCCCCTTACGGACTGGGTCGAGTGGATTCACACATCTACTCGTCACGGTTGACAAGTTCACCAAGTGGGTCGAAGCGATGCCCATCAAGAGTTTGGATGCAGGTACTGCTGTTAGTTTCATTCGGCAGATCATCTTCAGGTTAGGAGTACCACATGATATTATCACGGATAATGGGAAGAACTTCGACTCAGAAGAGTTTCGCGAATTCTGTTTCTCTCAAGGCACTCGGGTTAATTACGGCTCAGTGGCTCACCCACAGTCGAATGGACAGGCAGAGCGCGCAAACGGAATGATTCTGCAAGGTTTGAAGCCCCGATTGATGAGAGACCTGAAGTATGCTGCTGGAGCTTGGGTTGAAGATTTGCCTTCTGTCTTATGGGGCATTCGGACAACCCTAAACCGCTCTACGAAACGCACACCTTTCTTCATGGTGTACGGGTCAGAGGCGGTGTTACCGAGTGATCTTCAGCACAATTCCCCCTGAGTGGAACTTTATGATGAAGCTGAAGCCGAAGTCGCTCGGCAAGACGGCCTCGACCTTCTGGAGGAAGAGAGAGAGCTGGCCCTCATCAGATCGACGCTCTATCAGCAAGATCTGAGGCGTTACCATGACAGACATGTCCAGGGCCGAGCCTTTCAGGAAGGAGACATTGTTCTCCGACTGGATCAGCAGAGACCTCACAAGTTAGCGCCTCCGTGGCAGGGGCCGTATGCAATCTCCAAAGTCTTGCATAATGGAGCCTACCGGCTTTACAATATCAAAGATGGAGTAGAAGAGCCTCGGACTTGGAACGCGGACCTGCTTCGCAAGTTCTACACTTAGAACATAACTATTTTAGCTTGTCATTCCAGTAATGAACCCGAGTGATCTCGATGAATAAAGTTTTATTTCATTATGTCTTGTTGAAATCTAATTGCCACCCCCTGTGGGTGTAAAATACAAAACACTTAGCCGCAAACCTGATGTTGCCTAAGTATAAAATACTCCGAGTGAGGGTCTCGCCCACACTCGGGGGATTAGCCGTGGCTCCGCGTCGCCTAAGTTAAAAAAACCTTTCGAGTGGGACATCCTCCACACTCGGTTCTCAAGGTGAACAGGAATATCATTGTTCATCTAAAGACAAACTACTCCGAGTGAGGGTCTCGCCCACACTCGGGGGCTTTGCCGTGGCTCCGCGTCGCCTAAGTTAAAAAACCTTCCGAGTGGGAAATCCTCCACACTCGGTTGTCAAGATGAACAGGACTATCATTGTTCATCTAAGAACAGACTACTCCGAGTGAGGGTCTCGCCCACACTCAGGGGCTTAGCCGCGGCTCCGCGTCGCCTAAGTTAAAAAACCTTTCGAGTGTGACATCCTCCACACTCGGTGGTCAAGATGAACAGGACTATCATTGTTCATCTAAAGACAAACTACTCCGAGTTAGGGTCTCGCCCACACTCGGGGGCTTTGCCGCGGCTCCGCATCGCCTAAGTTAAAAAACCTTCCGAGTGGGACATCCTCCACACTCGGTTGTCAAGATGAACAGGACTATCATTGTTCATCTAAGAACAAACTACTCCGAGTGAGGGTCTCGCCCACACTCGGGGGCTTAGCCGCGGCTCCACGTCGCCTAAGTTAAAAAACCTTTCGAGTGGGACATCCTCCACACTCGGTTGTCAAGGTGAACAGGACTATCATTGTTCATCTAAGGACAAACTACTCCGAGTGAGGATCTCCCCACGCTCGGGGACTTAGCTGCGATACCTCATCACCTAAGTTTAAAATGTTCGGAAACCAAAGATCGAATAAAGCCAAGACAAATAAGAACTGCGTCATTCGAATCGAAAGTACGGATAAAGGTTCAGACGGTGAGAGCCTCGGGCTCACTTAAAGTTTCGCGGTTACAGCAACCACTCGGCATTCCGAGGCAAATACTTAAAAAGTTTGAACTTGACGATCACTCCGGCGGGGACACTGCTTCCACGAAGGTGTCCAGGTCGATGCTGTCCGCTATCCGAGTGGCAGCCTCCATGAACATCTCCATGAAGTCATCGATTTTGGAGTGCTTCCTGTTAGCCACCTCGAGAGACTTCAACTTCTTCTCGTCCACCCCCTTGCAGTGGATGCGGACCAACGAGAGGGCGATGTCAGCACTAGCCCGGGCCGCGGATTTCTTCCAGTCTTTCACTCGGCTTGGCACTGTCTTCACTCGAGCTAGCACAGTTTTCAGATCCTTCAAAAGCTCGTCATCCAAAAAGACGTCGCGATCAATCACAGAGATGGTGGTGCTAAGCTCCCTGATATACAAGGCCACTTTCTCAACGCGCTCTTCCAAGCGGAGCACGCTCATGGCAGCACTGTCCTTGAGCAGGCCCTGGGTAGGATCCAGCTCCTCCTCGATTTTGTCCGTCTCCTTCGCCACATCGTCACAAAATGCTGGATTCGACCAAATGAAGAAAGTGGTCAACGACATACAAATTTCATTCGGCTTAATCAAGCTCCATGAGAGTCACTCGGAAAGATTACCTTTGAGCTTTTCGTTGGCCTCACCACTGAATTCCTCAACATACTCCTCCAGCTCTGCTCTCTTGGCAGTAATGTGCTTGAGTTTGGTCTCCCATTCGGCTTGAGACCTCTTCAATTCCACGAGTTCTTCCTTGGATTCCTGAACAGCGGCTTCCAAAGCTTTCTTCTCCTCCTCCAGCTTTCTGACTGACTTCAGTTTCTCCTCTGCCTCCTTGGCCTTTTGCCTGGCTTCCTTCTGAGCGACCGCCAGTTCGATGTCCTTGTTTTCAAGAGCAGTCTTCACAGTTTCTAAAGAAATAGAATTCTTCAGCCTCTGGACAAGGTTACGATTTTCTCCACGAAGATCTGATGAAGCATATTCAGTCGGATGGGGAAGGGGAGAAGTTACTATTGCGGTCGGGCAGGAAGAACTTACCTTCAATCGCCTTTTTCTCCTCTTCCAGTCGGGCGTTCTTCGCCTTCTCGGCCTCAAGGCTAACGTGCAGGTCCAGCACCTCCTTCTCCAGAGCTTTGTAGTGGCTTCCGAGCTCACAAATAGACTACAAACGCGATTTAAAGCAAAGGATATTGGTCAAAATTTTGACTCGGATTCTAAGACCCCCCCCCCCGACTGCTTCAGTCGACGGTAGCCTCGGGGACTACACCCAGTGGGTGCGCTCAGCGCGCCCCCACTGGAAAATCGAAAACAAAACGGATGGATTGAACATTATATTCATTCGGACTCTAAGACTCCCGCCGACTGCTCCAGTCAATGGCAGTCTCGGGGACTACACCCAGTGGGTGCGCTCAGCGCGCCCCCACTGGAACTGAAACACACCCAGCCGGTGTACTCGAACTCGGATACGAATCCTCACAAGACAGAAACATAAAAATTTCAACTGAGGAGGGTACTTACGAGAGTACTGATACGTCTCCGTCGTATCTATAATTTTTGATTGTTTCATGCCAATATTCTACAACTTTCATATACTTTTGGCAACTTTTTATACTATTTTTTGGACTAACATATTGATCCAGTGCCCAGTGCCAGTTTCTGTTTGTTGCATGTTTTTTGTTTCGCAGAAAATCCATATCAAACGAAGTCCAAACGGGATAAAAACTTACGTAGATTTTTTTTGGAATATATGTGAATTTTGGGAAGTGGAATCAATAGAAGGCGGTGCCCGAGGGGCCCACAAGCCATAGGGGCACGCCCCAGGGGGGTAGGGCGCGCCCTGGACCCTTGTGGTCACCCCGTAAGGCGGTTGGTGCCCTTATTTCTCCGCAAGAAAGGTAATATCCGGATAAAAATTGTGTTAAAATTTCAGCCCAATCGGAGTTACGGATCTCCGGGAATTTAAGAAACGGTGAAAGGCCAGAATCTAAAAGGCAGAAAACAGAAGGAAACAGAGAGAGAGATCCAATCTTGGAGGGGCTCTCGCCCCTCCGCCGCCATGGAGGCCATGGACCAGAGGGTAAACCCTTCTCCCATCTAGGGGTAAGGACAAGGAAGAACAAGAAGGAGGGGGGCTCTGTCCCCCTCTCTCCCGGTGGCATCGGAACGCCGCCGGGGCCATCATCGTGATAGCGATCTACACCAACAACTTCGCCGCCGTCATCACCAACTCTCTCCCCCTCTATGCAGCGGTTCAACACCCCTTTTCCCCGCTGTTATCTCTACTTAAACATGGTGCTCAACGCTATATATTATTTCCCAATGATGTATGGCTATCCTATGATGTTTGAGTAGATCCGTTTTGTCCTATGGGTTGATTGATGATCATGATTGGTTTTGAGTTGCATGTTTTATTATTGGTGTTGTCCCATGGTGCTCTCCGTGTCGCGCAAGCATGAGGGATCCCTGCTGTAGGGTTTGCAATATGTTTATGATTCGCTTATGGTGGGTGGCGTGAGTGATGGAAGCACAGACCTGAGTAAGTAGGTTGTTTACGTATGGGAATAAAGAGGACTTGATACCTTATAATGCTATGGTTGGGTTTTACCTTAATGATCTTTAGTAGTTGCGGATTCTTGCTAGAGTTCCAATCATAAGTGCATATGATCCAAGTAGAGAAATTATGTTAGCTTATGCCTCTCCCTCATATAAAATTGCAATAATGATTACCGGTCTAGTTATCGATTGCCTAGGGACAAATAACTACCTTGTGACAAAAAGCTCTCTACTAAGACTAACTTAGTTGTTTCTTCATCTAAACAGCCCCTAGATTTTATTTACGTGCTCTTTATTATCTTGCAAACCTATCCTACAACACCTACATAGTACTTCTAGTTTCATACTTGTTCTAGGTAAAGCGAACGTTAAGTGTGCGTAGAGTTGTATCGGTGGTTGATAGAACTTGAGGGAATATTTGTTCTACCTTTAGCTCCTCGTTGGGTTCGACAATCTTACTTATCGAAAGAGGCTACAACTGATCCCCTATACTTGTGGGTTATCAAGACCTTTTTCTGGCGCCGTTGCCGGGGAGCAATAGCGTGGGATGAATATTCTCGTGTGTGCTTGTTTGCTTTATCACTAAGTAGATTATATTTGCTGTTCTTAGTTGTTTTCTATATTTAGTGATGGGTAGGTAACGTAAAATACCAAAAAAAATAGTTGTACTTGCTTCTCCAAAAGTTGAGGAACCACTAGTGTTCCGTACTACCGAAGAATATTACTTGGGTCATCTTCGATCCACTTGTGCTCGTGCTGAAAACCCAACTAGCTTAGTTGAGGGAAAATCATTAAATGAGCATGCTCATTATGTGCGACATCGCTTATCTCAAAAAGGGAAACTTTTATGGCATCATATTAATACTTTGCAATGCTATGCTTGGAATTTATGCGAAATTTATGATTTTACTTGTTGTTCTGAAGACCCTAAAAAACACCTTCCCTATCAATGTGAGTTTAAGGATAATGGAATCGTATCTTCTTATGCCAAGGGTGTTTATAATTACTATGATATTGAGCAAATTGAAGAATTTGTTGCTTTTAAGGGTGCCTATGAAATTGCTTCTTTGATTGAAAAGTATGATGCTACTCTTTACAAATCAGAAAGTTTTGCCATACTTAAATATTGCTATGAAAACTATGCTTCTAATGCTTATGTTAAGCCATATATTGAGGACTCCTCCGCTATCCAAGAGGAGACTAATATTTTGCAGGAAACTATGGAAGAAGAAAATGATGACACTGTGAGCTCATTGGATGAAAAAGATGAGGAGGAGAGCGAAGAACAAAAGGAGGAAGAGCGGATTAGCTACCCGTGCCCACCTTCTAATGAGAGTAACTCTTCAACTCATACATTGTTTAATTTCCCTTCGTTCTTACTGAAGGATGAATGCTATGATAATTGCTATGATCCCTTGGATTCGTTTGAAATATCCCTTTTTGATGAACTTGATGCTTGCTATGCTTGTGGCCATGATGCCAATATGAATGATGCTTATGGAGATGAACTTGCTATAGTTCCTTATGTTAAACTTGAAATCGTTGCTATTGCACCCACACATGATAGTCCTATTATCTTTTTGAATTCTCCCAACTACACTATATCGGAGAAGTTTGCGCTTATTAAGGATTATATTGATGGGTTGCGTTCTACTATTGCACATGATAATTTTGATAAATATAATATGCATGTGCTTGCTGCTCCTACTTGCAATTATTATGAGAGAGGAACTACATCTCCGCCTCTCTATGTTTCCAATATGATAAAATTGCAAGAAACTGCTTATGCTATGTATTGGCCTTTACTTGATGTGCATGAATTGTTCTTTTATGATATGCCAATGCATAGGAAGAGAGTTAGACTTCGTTGTTGCATGATATATGTTACTTTGTGCTCACTACTAAATTACAAATCATTGTTAATTAAAATTGGCTTTGATATACCTTGGGATCCGGGTGGATCCATTACTTGAGCACTATATGCCTAGCTTAATGGCTTTAAAGAAATCGCTGCCAGGGAGACAACCCGGAAGTTTTAGAGAGTCATTTTATTCTGTTGTGTGCTATTATATAGTTTAAAAAACAAAAAATAAAGAGGGGAACCTAAAACTTTTTCAAAAAGAAAAGTGAAACTGAGAGGGACGAGCATTGTGAAAGTGGGAGCTAGCCTTGAACTTTGTTCATGCCCATGGAAACTTTGTGATCTTAATTACAGAAACTTTTCAACAAAAATAATTATCCCCATGTACAAATCCATTGTATTATAAAAATAATGTGCCAAGATTTGCCTTTAGGATGATTAGATTGCTTGTTTGGTGTGTGCAGTGCAAAAACAGAAACTTTGGCTGTAGTGCGTGAATTTAAATTTTTTACTGGAATGTCAAAAGTTTCTGAAATTTTTACACAGTACTGCTATGAAATTTTTTTATTTTTTCCTATTTTTTTAGAATTTTTAGTGTTACAGAAGTATAGTAAATGTTCAGATTGCTTCAGACTGTCCTGTTTAAGACAGATTCTGTTTTTGATGCATTGTTTTGCTAGTTTCGATGAAACTATCGATTTTATCGGTGGTATAAGCCATAAAGAAGTTATAATACAGTAGCTAGAATGCAAAAATAAAATGTGAATGGGTTTGCAACAGTACTTAAAGTGGTAATTTGCTTTATTATACTAACGGATCTCACGAGGGTTTTGTTAAGTTTTGTGTGATTGAAGTTTTCAAGTTTTGGGTGAGATCACGATGGATGAAGGAATAAGGAGTGGAAAGAGAGCTTGGGGATGCCCGAGGCACCCCAAGGTAATATTCAAGGACTCCCAAGAAACTAAGCTTGGGGATGCCCCGGAAGGCATCCCCTCTTTCTTCTAACAACCATCGGTAATTTTACTTGGAGCTATATTTTTATTCGTCACATGATATGCGTAAATCTTGGAGGGTTGTGTGCTTTTTATTTTTATTTTAATAATGCACCATGCTGGTATGAGAAAGTTCTTGGTTGATTTATAGAAGGCTCTTTGCACCTCACTTATATCTTTTGAGTATGGCTTTATAGAATGCTTCATGCGCTTCACTTATATCATTTGAAGTTTGGATTGCCTGTTTCTCTACACATAGAAAACCGCCATTTGTAGAATGCTCTTTTGCTTCACTTATATTTGTTAGAGCATGGGCATATCTTTTGTAGAAAGAATTAAACTCTCATGCTTCACTTATATCTATTTAGAGAGTTAATAGGAATTGGTCATTCACATGGTTAGTCATAAAATCCTACATAAAACTTGTAGATCACTGAATTTGATATGTTTGATTCCTTGCAATAGTTTTGCGATATAAAGATGGTGATACTAGAGTCATGCTAGTGAGTAATTGTGGAATGGTAGAGATACTTGTGTTAAAGTTTGTGATTCCCGTAGCATGCACGTATGGTGAACCGTTATGTAACGAAGTCGGAGCATGATTTGTTTAATGATTGTCATCCTTTGTGTGAGGGTCAGGAGCGCGCGATGGTTAACTCCTACCAACCTCTCCCCTAGGAGCATGCGTCTAATACTTTGCTTCAATGACTAATAAATTTTTGCAATAAGTATGTGAGTTCTTTATGACTAATGTTGAGTCTATGGATTATACGCACTCTCACCCTTCCACCTTTGCTAGCCTCTCTAGTACCGCGCAACTTTCGCTGGTGCATTAAACCCACCATATTCCCTTCCTCAAAACAGCCACTATACCTACCTATTATGGCATTTCCATAGCCATTCCGAGATATATTGCCATGCAACTTCCACCGGTCCGTTTATTATGACACGCACCATCATTGTCATATTGCTTTGCATGATCGTAAGATAGCTAGCATGATGTTTTCATGGCTTGTCCGTTTTTTGATGGCATTGCTACGCTAGATCATTGCACATCCCGATACACTGCCAGAGGCATTCATATAGAGTCATATTTTGTTCTAGTATCGAGTTATAAATCTTGAGTTGTAAGTAAATAAAAGTGTGATGATCATCATTATTAGAGCATTGTCCCATGTGAGGAAAGGATGATGGAAGCTATGATTCCCTCACAAGTTGGGATGAGTCTCTGGACTTTACAAATAAATAAAAGAGGCCAAAGAAGCCCAAATAAAAAAAAGAGGCCAAAGAAGCCCACCAAAAAAAACAAAAAAATGAGAGAAAAGAGAGAAGGGGCAATGCTACTATTCCTTTTTCCACACTTGTGCTTCAAAGTAGCACCATGATCTTCATGATAAAGAGTCTCCTATATTGTCACTTTCATATACTAGTGGGAATTTTTCATTATAGAACTTGGCTTGTATATTCCAATGATGGGCTTCCTCAAATTGCCCTAGGTCTTCGTGAGCAAGCGAGTTGGATGCACACCCACTTAGTTTCTTTTTGAGCTTTCATACACTTATAGCTCTAGTGCATCCGTTGCATGGCAATCCCTACTCACTCACATTGATATCTATTGATGGGTATCTCCATAGCCCGTTGATACGCCTAGTTGATGTGAGACTATCTCCTTCTTTTTGTCTTCTCCACAACCACCATATTCTATTCCACCTATAGTGCTATATCCATGGCTCACGCTCATGTATTGCGTGAAAGTTGAAAAAGTTTGAGAATACTAGAGTATGAAACAATTGCTTGGCTAAAACCGGGGTTGTGCATGATTTAATACTTTGTGTGATGAAGATGGAGCATAGCCAGACTATATGATTTTGTAGGGATAACTTTCTTTTAGCCATGATATTTTGAGAAGACATGATTGCTTTATTAGTATGCTTGAAGTATTATTTTCTTAATGTCAAATGATAGACTATTGCTTTGAATCACTCATGTATTAATATTCATGCCATGATTAGATTATATGATCAAGATTATGCTAGGCAGCATTCCACATCAAAAATTATCTTTTTTATCATTTACCTACTCGAGGACGAGCAGGAATTAAGCCTGGGTATGCTGATACGTCTCCGTCGTCTCGATAATTTTTGATTGTTTCTTGCCAATATTCTACAACTTTCATATACTTTTGGCAACTTTTTATACTATTTTTGGGACTAACATATTGATCCAGTGCCCAGTGCCAGTTTCTGTTTGTTGCATGTTTTTTGTTTCACAGAAAATCCATATCAAACGAAGTACAAACGGGATAAAAACTTACGGAGATGTTTTTTGGAATATATGTGAATTTTGGGAAGCGGAATCAACAGAAGGCGGTGCCCGAGGGGCCCACAAGCCATAGGAGCGCGCCCCAGGGGGTAGGGCGCGCCCTGGACCCTTGTGGTCACCCCGTACGGCGGTTAGTGCCCTTCTTTTCGCCGCAAGAAAGCTAATATCCGGATAAAAATCGTGTTAAAATTTCAGCCCAATCGTAGTTACGGATCTCCGGGAATTTAAGAAATGGAGAAAGGACAGAATCTAAAAGGCGGAAAACAGAAGGAAACAGAGAGAGAGATCCAATCTCGGAGGGGCTCTCGCCCCTCCGCCGCCATGGAGGCCATGGACCAGAGGGGAAACCCTTCTCCCATCTAGGGGGAAGGACAAGGAAGAATAAGGAGGGGGGCTCTCGCCCCCTCTCTCCCGGTGGCATCGGAACGCCGCCGGGGCCATCATCGTGACAGCGATCTACACCAACAACTTCGCCGCCGTCATCACCAACTCTCTCCCCCTCTATGCAGCGGTTCCACACCCCTTTTCCCCGCTGTAATCTCTACTTAAACATGGTGATCAACGCTATATATTATTTCCCAATGATGTATGGCTATCCTATGATGTTTGAGTAGATCCGTTTTGTCCTATGGGTTGATTGATGATCATGATTGGTTTGAGTTGCATGTTTTATTATTGGTGCTGTCCTATGGTTCTCTCCGTGTCGCGCAAGTGTGAGGGATCCCCGCTGTAGGGTTTGCAATATGTTTATGATTCGCTCATGGTGGGTGGCGTGAGTGACGGAAGCACAAACCCGAGTAAGTAGGTTGTTTACGTATGGGAATAAAGAGGACTTGATACCTTATAATGCTATGGTTGGGTTTTACCTTAATGATCTTTAGTAGTTGTAGATGCTTGCTAGAATTCCAATCATAAGTGCATATGATCCAAGTAGAGAAAGTATGTTAGCTTATGCCTCTCCCTCATATAAAATTGCAATAATGATTACCGGTCTAGTTATCGATTGCCTAGGGACAAATAACTTCCTTGTGACAAAAAGCTCTCTACTAAGACTAACTTAGTTGTTTCTTCATCTAAACAGCCCCTAGATTTTATTTACGTGCTCTTTATTATCTTGCAAACCTATCCTACAACACCTACATAGTACTTCTAGTTTCATACTTGTTCTAGGTAAAGCGAATGTTAAGCGTGCGTAGAGTTGTATCGGTGGTTGATAGAACTTGAGGAAATATTTGTTGTACCTTTAGCTCCTCGTTGGGTTCGACACTCTTACTTATCGAAAGAGGCTACAACTGATCCCCTATACTTGTGGGTTATCAAGTACTTACTCGGACATTCTTCTTCAGAGCCTCACTTGCATCGTACGCCGTCTTCAGTCGGTCACTCATTATCTCCAGCTAGATTAGCGCCTCTTTGCTCGCTCCCACTTGATCCTCTAGGACATAGTGTAGCGCAAAGATATTGGGCGCGAAAGGAGTCAACGAGTGAGATGAAGCACCGGTACCGAGTGCTGCCCCGGCTCCCGAGCCGACCTCTTGTGTGGGCACCAAAGTATCGGCAAGCGATGACTCCTGGATCACAACGTCTGCGCTGGCCGGAGGGTTCGCCGGGACAGCCTTGTCGTTTGCATCAAGGTCGATCACCTCATGCGGAGCTGCAAGTGTTCAAGACACTCGAAGATGAATAAACATTCGGAAATTACCTAGAATTACCGAGTGAGTCTGGAGCTTACCTTTCGAAGACGCAACATCGGCGTCAGCCCTCTCTTTCTCCAGAGTTTGAGGATCGGGTGATGCAGTCGAAGTATCAGCTCTGCAAAGGAAACACTCGGATTATTTTGTCACTCGGACAAATGTAGACAACAACTGCTATCTTGGAAACACTTACGCTGAAGCCACTGGGATGGCCATCTTGATCTTCGGGATGAAGACCGCCTTCCGGGGTTTGGTTGTAGCAACTTTGGGCTGCTTTGTCGCCTTCTCAGGAGAAGAGACAAGCTCTCCGCGCCCACGCTTCGAAGCACGGGTTGGAAGGGCAGACCCAGTCGGTTTGGTGGTTTTCGATCCTATGGGACCACCACCGCGGACTCCCGAGTCATGGCGTGCTTTGGAGCGGGATTCGGGCACTCGGTCTTCCGAGCGCGACGACTCCACTTCGTCGTCATCTTCCGAGCCTTCCTCATCGTCTTCCTCGTCGTCCTCGTCATCATCAGGCTCTTCATACTCTCCTGCTTCGGCCGAGTCATCTGGATGGTCGGTGTCGCTGGCAACGTCGACCGGACCCCTATCCACGAGTGGCACCTGGCTGCTCATTTGTGTGAAGGCCTGCCGAATGAAGAACAGTATCAGTCATATCAATTACAACAAATATGCAAATATCACTTGGTTGATAAACCTTCGGAATTTACCTCATTCGCCGGATTCTCTAATGAAAGTGGGGCCACCTGCCTGCTCCCCCTGGGGTTATCGCGCGCTGGGGTGATCGCCTTGATCTTAGCCTCCACCTCATCCTCCTTGAGCTCCTCCGGGTGAGTTCGAGTGGGATCACTCGGTCTGGAGTATTCCCACATGGGGTGACCTCTGGCTTGCAGTGGCTAGATCCTCCGCTGGAGGAAAACCTCTAGCAGATCGAGGCCGTTGACGCCTTTCTGCACCAGAGCCACCAACGCTATCACTAAGATGTCTACTTCGGTCTTCTCCTCTTTGGTCACTGTCAATCGGGGAACTGGCCGAATACGCTCGGAAGTATACGGGGGAAGTCCCGACTGACCATCGCCGACTGGGATATCGTGGCAGTAGAACCAGTTCTCCTGCCACCCCTTTACCGAATCAGGAAATGTCATCTGCGGAAAGCAAACCTTGCCCCGCAGTTGGATTCCAGGTCCCCCTCACAGATGGGCCACATTGGTTTTGTCTTTCGACCGAGTGGGTTTTTTCACGGTCATCACTCGGCAAGTGAAGAGGTGTTTAAACAGACCCCAATGGGGATGACAACCCAAGAAGTTTTCGCACAAAGAGATGAAAGCAGCTAAATAGACGACAGCATTGGGAGGAAGGTGATGAAGTTGAGCGCCAAACAAACCCAGGAATCTTTGGAAGAAAGGGTGGGGCGGCAGAGAGAAACCTTGCTCGAGGTGAGTCACCAAGAGCACATGCTCGTCTCCCTTCGGCGATGGCTCCTCCTCGCCCGCTCCCGGCAGCCGCCAGCTCCCCTCGGACACGAATCCTTGACCCTCCAGCTCAAGCATCCGGTCCTTGGTCACCCGCGACGGCAACCACTCGCCCTGCATCCATCCGGCCGGCGCTCCGGCGCTGGAAGAGGAGGCGCGCGAGTTCTTCTTCGCCCGCTCGGCCTTCGCGGTCGCAGACGCCGTGCGCATCTTCGTCGATGAGCTCGGGACAGCCTTCGACGAAGGAAAGGAGGAAGGTGCGCAGGTGGGCGTCGGAGAAGACAAGGGATTGGGGAAAAATGAGATCCGTTCTCATCCCAACAGTGTTTCCCGTTTTTATATAGACGATCCGGCATGATCTCTGGCCGTCAATCTGCAAACGGAGCGAGATCAGCGGATCTACTGTTCAGGACCTCGTGGACGTGTGGCGTAATTCCTGGCGCGGTTATCGAGGCGTCGTGCCCATTACTCCAAATTTTCGGGACGTGACCGTTCCGCCGCGCGCCCACACGCGGTTTTGGCGATTTCAAACGCGCGGAAATTTCTCCGTGTTCAAATAAGGTGAGCTCCGCGCTGCGAGAGCCCTGGTGATACCCTCCTACGAACCGAGTGGATGGCTCGCGCCAGCTGATCACTCAGATTAAACAGCAAGATAGTTTTTTCATCAAAGACATTGATCCTGAATCCATCTTGGTTTGAGGTTGAGTGAGGAACGACATGATCGTCTCTCAAACTTTTCTGAAAGATCATCGATGCTTCCAAGTGTCGATCACTCGACTAATAAAACCTCATGGATTCGGGGGCTACTTATGAGGATGTCTACCCTGGGTAGGGTCATAGACCTGACATCTGGGGCCCACCAATGGTCCCACATTAGCATCGAAGCTCAGAAGCAGAAGTGCACTCGGTCAGACCTGAAGAGTCACTCGGACGCACTGGACACACTCGGATGGCTACATCCACACTCGGTCAACAAGAACTCAATGGTCCAGGAGACAAAGCGTTGAATAATACGAAGAGACGTCCTCTCGGATTGATCAGTCGTGCGTTACCAGTAACGCCCTAGTTAAAGCAGCAGTTCCTGTAACGTAGCTTTAACTAGCATTCAATGCGGCGCTCGGCTGGTGGTGGCGCACTCTATATAAGCCACCACCGGACGCCATAGCAAGGTTCCGACACTTGTATTCTCATACTCCCACATAAGAAAAACAAACCAGCCCCCGGGCTCGAGACGTAGGGCTTTTACCACTTCCGAGTGGGGCCTGAACTCGTACACATCCGAGTGAAACACTTGAGCCGTAGCTAGGTTTCGCCCCTCCATTCGTACCCCTAGTTCTATTGTCAGGGACATTCCCACGACATATACAAAACTTGATCATCTCATACATCACATATATCTCATCATGTAATTGGCCATATCACATCACAAAATATCCTGCAAAAACAAGTGAGACGTCCTCTAATTGTTATTGCATGTTTTACGTGGCTGCTACGGGTATCTAGCAAGAACGATTCTTACCTACGCAAAAAACCACAACGGTGACAAACAAATTGCTATTCAACCTTCTCAAGGACCGCCTTTGTCGAATCCGATCCAACTAAAGTGGGAGAGACAGACATCCGCCAGCCATCTTTATGCAACAAAGTCACATGTCAGTTGATGGAACCGGTCTCTCGTAAGCGTACGAGTAAGGTTGGTCCGGGCCGCTTCATCCCACAATACCGCTGAATCAAGAAAATACCAAGGGAGGAAGCAATCTGAGCATCAATGCCCACAAACTCCTTTGTGTTCTACTCGTGATCTCATCTACGCAAAGACCTAGCTCTGATACCACTGTTGGGGAACATTGCATGGGAAACACAAAATATCCTATGCACACGCAAGACCTATCCATGGTGATGAGCATCTACAAGAGGGAGAGTGGATCTACATACCCTTGTAGATCGCTAAGCGGAAGCATTAAGAAACGCGGTTGATGTAGTCGAACGTCTTCGCGATCCAAATCGCAAGCCGTCCCGCGATCCCATCACGATCCGTCTCGCGATTCAATCACGATCCATCCCGCGATCCAATCACGGTCCTTCCAATCTAGTGCCGAACGGATGGCACCTCCGCGTTCAGCACACGTACAGCTCGATGACGATCTCCGCCTTCTTGATCCAGCAAGAGGGAGCGGAGAGGTAGATGAGTTCTCCGGCAGCGCGACGGCACGGCGGCGGCGGTGGTGGAACTATTCCGGCAGGGCTTCGCCTAAGCACTGCCGAAACTAGACTAGAGAAACGATCTAGAGGAAGAAGAGGGCAGCACGTGGCAATTAGGGTTAGGGCTGCCCTTAAATACTCTAGTATATATAGGAGGGAGGGAGGAGGAGGCAGCCCCTAAGGTTTCCCCTAGTGGCTTCAGCCAAACCAAGGAGGAGGTGGAGGAGTCCACCTCCAATCCTACTCCAAGTAGGATTCATTTCCTACTCGGAGTTTCCCTTCCCCACTTGGGGTTTTTTCCTTTCCCCTCACCCTAGCCACATGGGCCTTGCAGGGCTGGTTTGCCCAGCCCACTAAGGGCTGGTGCACCACCTCTCAGGCCCATGTGGCCTCCCGGCGTGGGTGGCCCCTCCCGATGGCCCTCCGGCACTCCCGGTACACTACCGGAAATACCCGAAACTTTTCCGGTGACCAAAACGGGACTTCCTATATATCAATATTTACCTCCGGACCATTCCGGAGCTCCTCATGACGTTCGGGATCTCATCCGGGACTCCGAACAACCTTCGGTCACCACCATACATAACTCAATACTACCGAAACGTCACCGAACGTTAAGTGTGCAGACCCTGCGGGTTCGAGAACTATGTAGACATGACCGAGACACCTCTACGGTCAATAACCAATAGCGGGACCTAGATGCCCATATTGGTTCCTACATATTCTACGAAGATCTTTATCGGTTGAACCTCTATGTCAAGGATTCAGTTAATCCCGTATGTTGTTCCCTTTGTTCTTCGGTATGTTACTTGCCCGAGATTCGATCGTCGGTATCTGTATACCTAGTTCAATCTTGTTACCGGCAAGTCTCTTTACTCGTTCCGTAATACAAGATCCCGTGGCTAACACTTTAGTCACATTGCTTGCAAGGCTTATTGTGATGTTGTATTGCCAAGTGGGCCCTGAGATACCTCTCCCTCATACGGAGTAACAAATCCCAGTCTTGATCCATGCCAGCTCAACAGACACCTTCGGAGATACCTGTAGAGCATCTTTATAGTCACCCAGTTACGTTGCGACGTTTGATACACACAAGGCACTCCTCCGGTGTCAGTGAGTTGCATGATCTCATGGTCATAGGAACAGATACGTGACATGCAGAAAACTATAGCAATAAACTGACACGATCAAATGCTATGTTTATATTTTGGGTCTTGTCCATCACATCATTCTCCTAATGATGAGATCCCGTTATCAAATGACATCTCATGTCTATGGCTAGGAAATCTTGACCATCTTTGATCAACGAGCTAGTCTATTAGAGGCATACTAGGGACACAGTGTTGTCTATGTACCCACACATGTATTTGAGTTTCCAATCAATACAATTATAGCATGGATAATAAACGATTATCATGAACAAGGAAATATAATAATAACCATTTTATTATTGCCTCTAGGGCATATTTCCAACATTCATAGAGGCCCCTATGTTTGCATTCCTTTAACATTAGAACTTATTTATGCAAGGGTTATCTTTTATTCCTATACTCTAGTAGACTTGCATGTCTAAGGTGTTCCTAGTGTACCACTGGAAAAGCTTAAATTGCCAAGAACTTTAAAGCTGGAAAAGGTGTCCTCTAGATTTGTTAGTAGCCTATTAACCCCTTCTAGAATATACTAAATGGTCCTACACTCCCATTTAAAATGCTTTGGGTGAAAATCCAAGCCAGTTTTGGTAGAATAGCTAGTAGTTGCATGTTGCGATTTACTCTCTTGGAGCATCATCGGTGAGTGCAAGGTTCCTCCGGCATGCCGGCATGTTTTGGCCGGATTGTACCACCACTAAATCTATGATCTGGTATCTAGTTATCACATTTTCCTCTTCTCATATAAATATGTTTGCATCATATGGTCTCTCATTCCTTTCTACTGTCAGTAGGGTCAGCAGTCCTCGGTATAGAGCGAGAGGGCAAAGACCCCTCTCTAGCGGCAATCCGGTGGAGACATTGAGGGAAAGTCCGGCGCTTTCCTCTAGTATTTGTGTGTTTGTGTGCCCTTGATGGCAGTTGCTTCGTGTGGTGTTTTAGCCAATCATGTGTTTTTTCTCATCGGCAAGCTTATGGTGTCTAGTAGTGCACTCATGTTGCATTTTGACAGTGTTCGCCTTGTGTATTATAGCTTTATTTTATCAACTTGTAAGATTGTTTCCTTAACACATTTTATTGTTTTACTTTTTCTATAAGAAGGCTAGAAGACTATTCTTCAATATCGAATCAAGGTTACCAATATTGAATCAAAGTAACTGGGAAAATTTGTCACTAGTTTTATGGACCGGATAACCTCCTATGGACCCCGCATCTGAAGATACATACAACCAAAAAATGTTATTGCTATGAACAATAAAGATACAATCAGCTAGGATGCTAGTCATCAATTTGTGCACATTTTTCTAAAATGCACCTGGGTCCTAGAATTATAGTAGGTGTGTTTGTTGGGTCCCACAAGTATGAACACATAGAACTAGGTCCCAAATGAGAAGATGTGGTAACTCACATCTCTTAACTAGGTTTTAGTCCGCCTCACTGGTGCATTAATTTATGTCACACGGGCTTTGTTTTACATATAAAGTCTCTTGAAAGTTCTATTATCCAATTTCATTGTCTACCTTGAGCTTCTCTTTAATAAGAGGCAACAAGTGCATCAACACCCTCGCATGTTCTGTTGCACGCACTGCGAGTCCCTCGCTTATAAGGTGAAGCTTTTCTTTGATTTTCCATGGTGATTCCCTAGCTGCGAAACTCCGTTCCTTCCATATGTCCTAGACGGAGGGAAGCTCACATCCCCCCTTAGTACATGACGCAAATTATCGCAGCCTCTACCGCATCTAGCTCTACCTCCTTGAACACCGCACGTTGCCTTATTCTACTGCCTCACCCTGCCATGGACTAGCCCACACTACCCTACTCCTCATGTTGAGTTTCTTCCTTGCCTGTTGTCAAGGCTCGAAAGTGATGATCATGTACGACCTCACCGCAAGCCCCACCTCACACCATGCTAACCTCCTATTTTAAAAGAGAAAAGACAATTGCTTAGAATAACTTTTGTTTCAGTTTTTAGTTTACTTGGTTTATAAATAGAAATTTTTTGACAAGCACACATGCAAATTTAAGGAAACCTGTCAATAGAACATTCCTTAAAAATGTTAATGAGTAAATACACAAGTAAACTAAGAATATAATTGAATTAGTATTAATATTGTTGTATGTCGGTGATCCCTGAGTATTTAAATGACTGGATTAGGACAGATCAAATTTAATATGGATCCCGTGGAAAATCGTTTTCCACCGGTCCTCTTCTCTTTTAGCAAGTCTTTTGATCGAGACATCAATCGAACACTAGCTAGTGCATGGCATGTCTGTGGCAACGGCCGATTCCGACGTGCCCAAGCGGGCGCGACAATGATTCCGTTCCATTTGCCATTTGCGTTCCACTGAAATCAAATCTCCCTGCTCTTCATTGAATCCAGTTGCATGAACAAATCAATTGAGATATAATTTAGCCTAGCATGAACGATAAGAGTCACTTAGGCAAGCCAAGGAGACCACCTGTTAGAGCATCTCCAGCCGCGCCCCCAACAGGCCCCCCAAGGCCCGTTTTTTGTCGCCGGCGCTAAAAAAATGGCCCAGTCGCGCCCCCAGAACCTCAATTTCAGCCGGTTTGGGCCAAATTTGGCGCCGGCGTACCCAGGCCGAACCCAGCGCGCCGGTGGAAGCCGGGCGAAAGAATTTAGGCGCGAAAACAATCCGCGCCAAATTCTCCCCGCGTGGACCCGCCGAGTTAGCGAGAGCGGGCGCACCGAGAACCTTCGTCCTCCTCGGCGCCTTGGCTCCCGCGCCGGTTCAATGCCGCGGATTCCAAGGACTGGCGGCAGAGTAATGGCGAGACGCTGCCGTTCCCGCCACGCGTTCGCGCCTCTTCCCGCTCTCCCCCGGCTATAAAAGCCGAGCCCCGCCGCCTCGCCGCACACACGCCTCTACCTCTCTCCCGCCCCTTCTTCTCTCTCACTCGCCGGAGAGAAAATCCCGACGAAGCAAGACGATGGCCGAAAGGTTCCCTAGCGACGGCGCGGCGGCGAACGGCTTCGACCGCCGTTCGCTCCACGAGTGGGAAGCCTACGCCCTCCATGAGGCCAACTACCCGGCGTCGCTGGACATGCGCGTGCCGGGCGCTTGGAGGTTGAGCGCCGGCGGCGTCCCCGTGGCCCCTCCACCATCTGCCTCCGACGGCGGCGCGCGGGACGACGACGGCGAAGGCGGCGGCGACGACGACGACGGCGGCGACTACACCGCCTTCTACCAGCTCCTCGGCATGAACTAGGGGCCGACTGTGGCGTAGTTTCTACTTTTATGTATTTTTTTAAGTTTGTACAAATTTCAATGAAATCTCCTAAATTTCGCCCTGTTTAGCCTTCGATTCGAACAAATTTAACTTCAAAAACGGCTTCTGGGGCCGACATTTGGGGGCGCGGCTGGGAACCCGATCCCTCCCAAGCCGTTTTTTTCGCCGGTTGACCCAGGAGGCGCTATTTCGGCCCCTGGGGGCGCCTAACGGCTGGAGATGCTCCTATATACCAACACCACAACGCTAAGCTAAGCCTTGATGAAAGGAAGAATACACAGGCAAACCATCCTTGGCTATCAGACATAAACTCTTATCACCATGTAAGGCTTGCTCTCTTTGATCTGTTTTCTCCTTGCTGCTTCAGTGCTCCCTTCTAAGGTCTATTTATAGTAATTTGCAAAGCAAAGAATGACCTAACTATATATTCTCAGGAGTTACAAAAAATATATATATATATTCCTAGATGTCAACCATATCCCTCAAGGTCTCATCATTCTGTCCATGTATCAAGAATATATTCTTATCAATTACAGCGTGCATGATGCTTTCTTAATTTGTCTTGAGCTTTCCCTTTCCAGAAAGTAGATTTGGAGGATGACAGGCATGCACATGCACGCACACCTGCCATCTTGGGCAATGGGGGCGTGTTTCGACACCTTCAAAAAGAAGATTTTATGCTCGAATATATGTTACGTATGGCTGGCAAAATTTAATTAATCATTTATTTATACATATAAATGCGTCGAATAAGCTTGGCATGCTTTTGACCTAGCTAGTGGCTACAGAGATATAGACTCGAACAACATCTTCCATGACAATGTTGTTATATTCCGTCAACAAGCTTCGCATCCCATATTGAGTTGACCATGTATATTGTTACCCAGCTCATTAGCTGCTTGATCAGTCAAGTGAAGTAAATAATTAATATGCAATGCTACATCTTTGTGCTCTACGCAGCGCCTGCTCTAGCTTATTGTTTTTAAAATAAAAAAGAAGGCGTTTTACCCAGTTTGCGCATTGACTGATGCATGCAACCATAAAATATGTAAATGACTAATATAGAAATACGTTCTTTTGAACTGCTCCAAAAGGAAGCAACAAACTTAGAGTCGAAATTTGGTTCCCATGGGTGGTTCTCACTCCACCGGCCCGCCGGATGAAGATCATGCGGCTGCTTTACTGTATAGTTTATTCAAAGTAAAGCTTTACTAATTTGGTTGCATGGTAGTTAAAAATGCTAGTACAATTCCAGCCCTTCTTAAAGTTCTGTGTAGTATAACTAGAAAAACCTCTATATCTAGACAGCTTCATTGCTTCCGAATATTTTTGTTTCAAAAAAAAAGAATGACGCCATCTTTTTCTTTTTTTTTTAGGGAAACAACAGGACTCTGCTACGTATTTTTATTGATTTTTAAAAAAAATCATCACTGCCATTGCTAAATTATTTTAGGGAACTTGCCACTGCTAATTAACACATATACTCACGAGACGTGCAATATAATACTTCTGTTTCCTAAGACACATATATAATCTGTATCTGCAGAAGAGACGTGCTACAACAATTTGACAAATTATTGTATTTTCTAGCCTTATCGTTTAGAGAAATGGGGAGACTATCTCGGTGCTTTGCGGCTCATGTTTGTGCGCCTAGTCTGCTTTATTTGGCATAAGCATGGTAGTACTTATCTTCTTGTCTATACACATGCATGCATGTAGTGCCATGTCTTGCCCCCATGGGATTGAGATAAAGATAGGAAGACAAATATATGCACGCATGTCAGCGGTCCAAACTCTGTTTTGGATAGCCGTGGATGGCCGAATTGTGGGGATTGTCCACTTTGCAAAAGGGGACAAGAATCCATTGACCACCTCCTCTTCAAGTGCCGCTACACAATTAGACTTTGGGAGATGGTCAAATCTTGGCTTCGACTTCAACCTTTGGATACTTCCACTTGGCACTTGCGACACTCCCTCAAAGATTGGTGGATTGGCCTATCCGAAGCTCCACTTCCGAATAGGAAAGCCATGGCATCTTTAACTATGCTCATCTCATGGTCGATCTGGAACGAGAAAAATGCACGGGTTTTCAATAATAAAGGGACGCCGCCCACGATCCTTTTAGGCAACATCAAGAAGGACGCATTGCTATGGGTGGCGGCGGGAGCTAAGAAGCTCGGGGTGCTCATGTCGGGAGAGTAATCCCGTTGTTGTAATAAGGGGTGTATATTTGTAACACAACCAAAACTCCTCCTTCTCTCCTAATTAATATATACGAGGCAAGTCTTTATATATATATATATATATATATATATATATATATGTGTGTGTGTGTGTGTGTGTGTGTGTGTGTGTGCACACGCATGTATTGACAAGAATATCTAATCAATAGCAAAAAGAATTGATTCTTTTTGTAAGAGATCGATTATTTTATGTGCCATCATGCAAGTTTTTGTATATTACACCACCATTAAATCTTATGTTGCACCTTTTTTTAAACCGCTTTTTTTGTATATGCTGTCTATTGGACCAACAATGCACATTTCAACTTTTGCCCAAAATATGTTAAGATGTGTGCTATGAAAAGAGGTAAAAACCTGCATTCCTAAGTGTAGAAAAGTTTGCGTATGTTTAGATGCATTCTTCATGATAGAATTACCTTTATTAAGGTATTAGAAGCGACAATATTGTAGGACCATGATCAACGGGGCTATGGCCGGTGCGTTCCAGATCGTAGGTTGGTAGTCACCGCATTGGGCTTATCCCCACCCACATCCAGTCGGGACTCGCCAGGGGACAAATCTGCTACTGACCGCGTGGCTAGGGTCAAGTCAGGGTGGGTAAGGAGCACCTTCCTGCCCTTTCCTCAAGCAGAAGGCGGACTGTAGTCTAGACTGTGGTGTGGGGTTAGATATATGGATAGGCGGCCATAGAATATGGGATGCACGGCTGGCTCTCTATGAAGCCTTGTGGCAGCGGTGTTAGTGATGCCTCTTGGCCATGTTGATGGTGTGGGCCGGGGACCTATGGCGAGTGGTCCTGGTGAGGATGTTTCTCATGGTGGCGGACAAACCAACCGCACCCTAATCTACATCGGGAGGTTCAGATTCATCGTGGTCGGCTGGGGGGGGGGGGGGGGGGGGGGGGGGGCAATTTCCTTGGCGTGGTGTGAGGGAGATGTCGAGAAAAAAGCTTTGCGTCTCAGTGCCAGCGTTGGTGATTCCTATGCGTGTCGCGTCCCTCTCGGGGGAGCCGCTTTAGCTCTCCTTTCACCCTAAAAACTAATCCTAATCCCCTAGGTGGATTTTGACAATTAATGTCAACATATATCAAGGGATTAATGGTTATCAAGTATATTTAAGATTAACTCCCAATACATGCAACAAGGGAAATGAATGGCGACCCTCCAATTTCATCAACGAGCGTGTATTGGCCAAGGTAATGACTTAGTTTCTTTTCTTTTAGTTATCCAAGATCACATTGAGTCGATATGTATGGAGATATTGTTTAAAGGAAAACAAGGTTGCTAACGTAAGTTCCTTTCACCGTGTGCTTAAAGATCATCTTTGAGAAGCCTTTCGTTTGCCATGATATTTGTCCCATTTTCATTGGCCGAAGCCTCCAAGCTCTTCCACTTGGAATCCTTTGAACTTAATTCAGACATAACTGTTGCAAAACCCTAATTAGTCAGAGGTCCCAAACTCCTCTTTTTAGAACTTCTTGAGAAGCCCTCTCATAGTTATTGAACCGCTCAGACACTCATAATTCTTTTGGTCAGAATTTCCTAATGGACTCTAGAAGTATACATAGCTGAGCCATTGGTCAGTCAGATGATCCAAAATAGTTTTGGTCTATCGTTACGAGCTATATGAAAGTTTCCCCTTTTAATTTTTTTTCACTATGCCAAACTGATAGAGCCTCCAAGATTTCATTAAAATGTGTATAACTGTTAGATTTATGGTTCGGCCTATATGTTGACCCATCTATCCCATTAGTTCACTCGAAGCAACACACATTCAATTCATATGATAAAAAACTTCACCTCTTTGTGTTGAGTCCAAAGGGCTTTCCTCAAACCATTAATCCACTCCTTTGACCTATAATCTCATCCTTGCTTTCCACTAGTACCATTCCAATTCAAAGCCACATCTTGAAAGAGTTTTGATTTTGGAAGAGATTATCTTTTGAAGTAAAAGAGTAGGATATTCATCACGAAGCAACCTTAATTTTCTTACTTTTGGAGGCTGCTCGCCTCCTAGATCAGTTAGGTGTGCTTGAGAGCCTTCAAGGTGTGAAGGGACCAATTAGTTTGTATGGGATTGGGGATGCTTACTTCGTGAAGATATACCCCTGGTGAAGCTTCAAGATCAGAGGTTGTGATGTCATCGGCTAGTTTCTCCTTTGTGGAACCTTCAAGCGTCTAGTACTTTATGAAATTGATCCTTCATGGATCTCCCAATCAGGATAGGATATCTTTGATCCTAGAACCTTTGTGGTTTAAAGACTCCATCAACGTGGAGTAGGATAGTGCCAAGTTCTCTGAGCGGTGTCCGCTGGTTTGAAGACTCCATCAACGTTTGGTTGTGACTAGGCCTATGCATATTATATGTCGATTTTAGGATATTACCAAGTTCTCTGAGCTAACAACGCCCTTGACAACTTTACTAATATTTTAGGTGATGCATTTGGTCGTCACTAGGCCTGTGCATATTCTACGTCGATTTTTAGTGTCATAAAAAATAGTTGTTCAACATGCTCCATAATGTTTCTACATGAACTGAGCAACATATTAGAGATAATTTTTGAACTTAAGATGTTTATACCTCATTTGCTATTTTAAAATTCCCCAAAGTCCCAGATTAGCTACCAGTCTAGGCGGTTGCCTCCTCAGGCCCCACCATGATGGCATGCAGCAATATCCTTGTCAACCACATCACTTATGGATCCTTGCCGACCACCATCGCCCGACCACCTCACTACTAGATCTGTGCCGACCACCATCCAACGTCGTCCCAATGTAGAGCAATATCTGAAACTGCCCCGACACCAAGCACAACCACCTCACCCTGCGTCCCCCTCCTTCCGCCTCGGCGCCCCTACTCCACGTCGTCATAGTCCTACTCCAAGCACCGAGATCAGCGTGGATCAATAGAGACGGCTGCATCAGGTACAACTTTTGGAGTGAGGTGCCTTTGCTCACCTCCCCGCACGCGTGCTCATCCGCTCTTTGGTCGTGGACATCGAGGCACGACAATGCCGAGCTCTAGTAAATGTCTTCTTGTGGTGTCCATTTGGCTAGATAATGGTCTCTATAGTGACAATTTGGTTAGCTATAGTGACCTCTCATTGTGGTAATTTGGTTAGCTAGGCTCCATGGATGAATCATGTAGCTCTAATGATGTTCTTGGTTTTGTAGTAGTAGTATTTCCCCACAAATTGTAGCATAATCAGATATTGGCTCCGTTAGTGTCTATCTATTATTGAGCTGAGTTCCAAATTAGTCTAGTAAATGGTTGTGTAGTATAATTAACCAGTTAATGTATTGATACTACTAAGACATGCTCCGGTATCTTTGTTAATGGTTGGGATTCTCATCTGGATTACTTGGTCCATTTTCATGTGTCTGGCCTCTTTGTAGGTTATGTTCCTAGTACTTGGATAATGTTTCATGCTACTATCCTGGTCCAATTGGGTGTTATACATCTAGTTTAGTGTGTCTAGTCAAAAAATCATACTAAACATGTAAAAGAGTGCATATAGCTATAACTTTTGAATCTAATGCACTTTGTACTTCATGTGAAGTATATATATCATTTATGTGTTGCGCATCTTGACAGATGCGATCACGACGTGCATCTTAACACATGGATCCTGACAATTTAATACCAAATCGATGACTTTTAATTAGTTCAAGCTCGTCGGTGATGCTTCATGGCCTGCTTCAGTTTGGAGCTACCTATCAGTGGAGGATACAGACTTTTTCATATCCCTCCTTCCAAATAGAGGAGAGTTCTTTCTTATCTTGCTCAACTAAACAGATTGTTAGAGCCAAATGAGAAATCCCTCCCTTTAAATAGGAAGGCAAGTTGCTAACAAACACATATTCTCTATCGACAGGCAGCTTCAAACTGAAGCGGGCATTGAAGCATCACCAATGAGCCCGAGCTAAAAATTGATCCGGTTTGGTAAAACATTATTTATGGTGGGCTCCAAAGTAAATACGCTCCAAACTGAACAATGTGATATGACTTGATTTAAAATAATAAAGTAGGGAACAAAAGCAAAATATCATCAACAAGGGCAATTTTCAATTGAACATGCATTTCAAAGAAGGATTCACTAGAAAAAAACACATCCGTGATGATACACATTTATTAAAGTAGGTCACGTTTTCTATCACCCATTTACATCCCTGACATTTTTATGACAAAATCAAGATAGTCATACATGTGCAGTTAGGGATGTATTCCCTGACAATAATCACTTTTTCATCATAGAAGTGTCCACAAGGAAGCCACGGAAGGAGGAGGTTCGGTGACGGACGACTGTAGGGTGTCAGGCTTAGATTTTGGTGGAAGTGGACGGACATTCGGGCGGTGGGGTGGTGTCTGTTTTGTGATGAGAATGGGGGCGGGCAGAGGAGAAAGAGCATGCATGGGTTATTTTTGCGTAAGTCCCCATGAGGTTCAAGGCCAACGAAGGAAAGGGCCTACATTTTGCGTGCAAATCTAACATATTCCCTCTCAAAACTTAGATCCTTCCTCAGATATGGTCCCATTTCTACGCATTCTGCATTATTGGTTTGGAGAAACATTTTCAAATTCTTACCAAACCATGCATCTAGGGACATATGATGACACCCTGGCAGGTCTCATGAATTTCTGGTTTCTCATATGAATATCCAGAACTAAAACAACACTAACCCGTATTCGGCGGCCTATTCTTGTATCCCCGGTATATGAGACTCATGTCCTTTGGTCGCACAAGGCCTAGGAATGGATGAAATGCTACAGATAGGAATTTTCAACCCATTCCTAACCATGATTTCATGTGGCCGCAGTTTGGATTATGAATTTTTGCATTAAAACCCTAGAAATATACGTAATGTCCCAAATATAGCGTACGGACCCCCAAAAAGGAGACACTTGGCATGTGAGATGTAATGGTGTGTGTTAAGCATACAAATCATTCAAGGCCAACAGAGGAAGGTCCCCAATATTTCGCGTGCAAGGCTCACACTCCAAACCTAGATCCTTCCAAGGAGATGGTCCCATTTTACACAGTTTACGATGATTGCTTTTGCGAAACATCCCAAATTGTTACCACACCCTTTAGGGGCCTTATGACGTCGTTCTATGTCTCGTGAATGTCTGGCTTCGTATGAAGACCTGAGAATTAAAACCGAAGTAAACCACATTTCGATGGCCTAATCTTGTCCCGCAGATGAATGGGATCATGCCCTTTTGTTTCACAAGACCTAGACATGGATGAAAGGCCACTGATAGGAGTTTTTAACTGATTTCTAGCTGTGATTTCATGTGACCACAATTCAAATTCAGTTTCCAACATTAAAACCTTTGAAATGTACTTAGTGTCCCGGATATAGATATGAACCTCAAAAATGCCGACGAGCATTGTCTCTATTGAGTGCGGAAAAAGTTTTAAGGTCAACGGAAGAAGAGGCCGAACACTTTGCATTTAAGGCCTACTTGTTAACTCTCGAAGCCTAGATCCTTCCAGAATCCAGAGGGATGGACCTGTTTCTATGAAGTACACGTTACAGATTCTCGATACACTCTAAAAAGTTTACCACTGCCTTCTACGATACACATGTTGACACTGTGCCAGGTCCCGTCACTTGGCGGCTTTGTATGAATTTTTGTTAATTAAAACGACATAAACCTGCCTGTCGGTGACCCAGCCTTGGCCCCTCGGTGCCTACACCTTCCTCTCCTTTGGTTGCACAAAGCATAGGCATGGGACAGAGACCATATACATGAACTTTCAACCCATTTTCCTAGCCATGACTTCATGTGGCCCTAGTTCAGAGTTTGAATTTGTGGCACTGAAACCCTATAAATGCATTTAGTGTCCCGAATATAGCACATCAACCCCGAAAAAGCCGGGACATGGCATCGATGATGTAATGGCAAGCATAGAAAAAGTATCAAGGCAGGAGAGGAAGGGCTTGCCACTTAGCATGCAAATCTAACAAGTTCTACTGTGACGCCCCCGATTTCGACCGTACGCTAGTCATACACACAAAGCGTACGATCAAGATTAGGGACTCACTGATTGATACCACAACACAACACTAGACACAAATTAAAGTCATACAGCTTCATATTACAAGCCAGGGGCCTCGAGGGCTCGAATACAAAGCTCGACAAGCACGAGTCAGCGGAAGCAAATAATATCTGAGTACAGACATAAGTTAAACAAGTTTTGCCTTAAGAAGGCTAGCACAAACATAAGCAGCGGATCAAAAGAGGCGAGGCCTCCTGTCTGGGAACCTCCTAACTACTCCTGAGCGTCGGGGGCAGCCTTCACGTAGTAGTAGGCTCCAGCGGTGGTGTAGTAGTCGTCTCCGGCGTACTCCATCTCCTGGGCTCCGTCGTCTGAACGCAGAATCGTATCGAGGGGGGAAAGAATGCAAAGCAGCGGTGAGTACTCATCCAAAGTATTCGCAAAACTGACATCAGAACTATGCTAAGTATGCATCAGTATCAAGTAAACGGGTCATATCTGGGCTGGCAGCAGAAATGCAAGAATAGGGGAAAGGCCTAGTCCTATCGAAGACTAGCATCTTCAACATCTTGCAGCATTAGAAGAGTGCAGATTGGTATCTCACATATAGTCATATTATTGTAGCAATTTTATTAAGTAACCACGCCCAGAGATTCTTCCTCGACTCCCTGCGAGGAAGCAATCTTGGAGCCACAATTCATTTCAAATTAAATCACAATTATACTTGTATAAGGTCAAGGCACAATTCCAAGTCGTCCTGTTACCGTGGACACGGCTATTCGAATAGATTATTCATCCCTGCAGGGGTGCACCACATATTCCCCAACACGCCTGAATCACCTCCGGCCGGACACACTTTCCTGGGTCATGCCCGGCCTTAGGATATCAGCACGTCATCGCCCCACCTAGGCTCAACGAAGAGGCCAGCCCGCCGGTCTAATTCCTAAGCGTGCAGGTTCGTGGGCCCACTTGCCCTTGCACTCCTGCACGATGCGAACGTGGCCGGAAACAGACCTAGTACACTCCAGTCCAAGAGCTGCACCGTCCACTCCAATCCGTCGCGCGCCGCTCCATTGCTGACGTCCGAAGAGCTTTGGCTGATACAACGACGCTGAGTGCCCATAACTTCCTCACGTGAAGGTTAGTGCGTATTAAGGCCAACGACCTAACTCAGATCAAGTACCCAACCCATTAGCATTTTATTAATGCGGGGCAAGCGCGACCCATAAAGTGCGGTCCCGTCACCCCGTCTCGAGGATGTGTGGCAAAGGCCTCTCTCGCCAGTCCACGCCTCATCATCACCAAACCGTGGGTACCCCTCAGGGCCGACCCATCACCAACATGTTTCCGTAACCAGGTCATCGTAACTGTGTGTATAAATCATCAAGGCGGGAACTGAGGAATCACCCTCAATGGTCCCCGCTCGATGTAACCGCCAAGGTGGACTTAGAGGAATCACCCTCGAGGGTCCCACACTTGAGGGGTTGTACGACAGAGTCATCGTCGGGAGTGGTGAAGGAGGAATCACCCTCGATAACCACGACCGACTAGCTGCACCACAGAGCTAGCATCATGAGTACTTCACGAGGTGTCACCCTCGGTACTCGATAGTAGCGCTGCAGAGTCGTACAACTAAGGGGAGTGCGGTGATGTCAGGGGCCTGACTTGTCGGTGGGTTGACCGAGTCTTCGAGTCTTCGGGTCGTCGAGTCGTCAATGAAGAAGCAGGGGCAACTGGGACTAAGGGGCCACTGGGGATTCACTGATCAACCTATACTAAGCAGTTGATATGATTGCAAGTATAGTAGCAGTTTATCAAAAACAGGCTATGCATCAGAATAGGAGCTAACAAATACAGTAGCAAAAATCTAATGCAAGAATAATAGGGAAAGGAATAGGCGATATCGGAATGCTCAAGGGGGGTTGTTTGCCTTGCTGCTCTGCGGCAAAGGGCTGATCGTCGACAGTGTAGTCGTACCCGGTAGCATCGTCAGTCTCGGGGTCTACCAAAGAGAAGAGGGGGAAGAAACAATAAATATAAGCAGACAAATGCATCACGATGCATGACATGACAATTTGCAGAGCTAGGTATTCACTAACGCGGTACTACATGTCACAGACGGAGCGGGAGAATATCTGACGATATTTCCCGGGTCTTTGGATTTATCGGACAGACGATCCGGAGGGGAAAGTTCCATGTTTGCTATGCTAGGAGCATGTGACAGACGAACGGATAGCGTATTCGGATTCGTGGGATTTTTCTGATCAATTTTCATGTATAAATTATTTTCATCCGAGTTACCGATTAATTTCTATGATTTTTCAAAGTTTTAATCATTTTCTGGAATTAATTCTAATTATTTAAATCAACATTATCCAGAACAGTGCAGGGGTGACGTCAGCATGAGGTCAGCATTGCATCAGTAGTCAACAGTGGGGCTGACCAGGTCAAACCTGACCAGTGGGTCCCACATGTCATAGACTCAGCTCTAATTCAGTTTTTATTTAAACTAACGAGAGGTTAAATAGCAAGTGGGGTCCATTGTTAGTGACAGATTAGGTTAAGTTAATTATTGTCATTAATCTAATTTACTAAATTGATTAGCTGACAGGGCTGGCCCACTGTCATAGACACAGGGGCTTGGGGCCCCACATGTCAGTGACTGGGCTGTGCCCAGTCAACCAGTTGACCAAGTCAACTGGTCAACTGGGTCGCCCTGGCCCACTGGCCAGTGTCACTGGCTATGGCCCCAGTCGGCCAGGTCAGCGGTGGCACCGGCCGACCACCGGAACAGCTCCGGCGAGCTCCCAAAACGGCGGGGTGGCTCGGAAATCGTCTAAAGGGGGTCAAATCGCGCGCCGTTTGCTCCTACGTGTTCCTGGCGACGAGCCGTGTCGAATGGTGCAAGCGGCAGGACCGGGGGTGGCCGGAGTCGAGCGCTATATTGACGTCGGCGGCGGCGGCGTTCGGGTCGGCTCGGGCACGCGCGCACAGAGAGCAAAGCACGGGGCTTTTGCGCGGGATGGGTTCTACGCACGCACCACAGGCGAATGGACTTGGTTGCGGGGCCAATCGACCACCGAATGGTCGCCGGCATTGAGCATCCGCAGCGGCGGGATCGGGCTCGCGTGGAGCTACGGCTACGGTGGGGGTTCGAGAGCGCCGGGAGGGAGAGGAAGACGCGGGGGTGCTCACTGTCGTTGAAGGGAGGGCCCGGTGCAGCTAGAGGCGACGGAGAGAAGCAGGTCAACGGCGGCGATCTTGCGGGTCCGAGGAGGAAGACGACGCGGTGGAGGCGATGCAGGGGCTCCGAGGCTCGGGCTTGTGGTCGAGGAGGACGGGGCGGTCGCGGCGGGGCTCGTGGACGTCTCGGCAAGGCATGGGAGGGCGTGTGGCCACGAGTTCTACGGTGGCTGCGCCATGGCAGCGCTCGGGGGGGAGGAGAGCAAGCGAGGGAGAGGGGGAAGTGAGCGAGAGAGAGGCCAGGGAGGCTCGGGGCGTTGCCCTTATCCACCCGGCGGGCGCGGGCGAGGCCGCTGTCGACCAGGGAGAGAGGGGGGCCTGGCTGTGCGCGCGCACGCGCGGTGCTCGACAGCGAGCGCTCGTGAGCAGTGCGGGAGGTGAGAGATGACGGGGAGATGGGCTGGGCCTAGCACTGTTGCCATGGGCTCAAGTGCACAGTGCTGTTTCTCCTTTTCCTTTCTTTTTCCTTTTTTTGTTTTCTCCACAGCTCTTATTCCATTTTAATTTGGCATTAATTCTTCATTGCAAAAATGTGCCACTGGTCCCAATTAATACTTGGCAATATTCTGTAGGGCCATATTCATTTTGGGCATTTTTGGAAACTGTTGGCAATTTCAAAATGAATTTAATATCACTTTAAAATGCTTTTAGCTTCTGTTTTGGTTGGTGGGGTCCACACCAACATCAAGGTGATGTTGTTTTCCTCAACAACATTTGTTTTGTGATTTTTCACAAGTGTGCAACATTTTATTCTTGCTATTTGCAACTTTATTTTATCACAATAAAATTCAAGGCCTTTTGAAGTGGAATTTGAATGAAATATGAAATTTCAACTTGATCATATCCTGTTTAGCAAAATGATTAGGCACTGATCATGGTCATTACTGTAGCTTAACTACAATGATCACTGTAGCCAAATTCCAGGGTGTCACAACTCTCCCCTACTAACGAGAATTCTCGTCCCGAGAATTAAGAGGTAGAGTAAGGGAAAAAGTTCTGGTTATGAAATTCTAACGAGTCTTCTAGTTCTTGTTGCTCTCATCGAAGAGGTTTATCCATGGCATTGATGTCTTTAACTTGCTGTATCAGGGCATCATGATGAAGTCGCCATCCTTTCTTCGGGATCTTCATCGTCCTACGAATGCGATAAGAGGGAAAACTCTGGAAGAACGTAACTCCATAAAGTTGGGCATCTGACGGTGAACTCAAGGAAAAGACAAGAGTTATTCCTCGAGTTGTAGCTCAGGGAATTTTTGAGAGCGATATACGATGGTACAAAAGTTTCAAGCGAGTAGGCAATCATTCAGTGCCTTATCAGAAGGTGGAAAAGGGGTTCAGAGCAACGAAATAGATGTTGCGTCTGATACAAGAATAGATCATCCCTTAGGCGGTGGCTCGGGAATTACATACGAAGCTAAGTGCAAAAGATACCTTGGAATCAAAGTGGTACAGGAGAGTCAGGTTTCGATCCTGTGGAACTATGGGTTATGGGCCCATCATGTGGATTAAGAGTAGGAAGAGCGGTGACATCTTGCACGGTCATGCTAGCAAGACATGTCAGAGGATAGTCTGTCAACTTTGCCGGCAACAACATCGTTACCAAGGGCGGGGGACGAAGAGAACCATCTTCCTGCTCGTCGAAACGAGGCGGACCAATAGGCAAGGTTCTCGTCCACCGGCGGTTACCGAAATGTTAACAACAATAGTAACAGGGTCTTACTGACAGAGTAGTACACCGAGGTATTTACCTAAGCATGGAATTATCACTGCTCAGATCAAATAAATCTCAAGAAAGGTTAAACAGACCAATGGAAAGGAAAATGTGTATACACGGGCATTAGGTGTATATCCTTTCCAAGAGCAAGCAGAGCGAGATAATCATGACAAGGCTCCAGGTAGGTAACCATTAAGACTAAGGGGCAAGGAATTTATGATGTTTACCCATACAACGATGTTTGGATAATTGATCAAGAACATTTAGCATTATGCCTCCAATGTTCTTGTTTTGATGATCGGTGTACCGCAGACATGCTTCGAGATAGCACAGACATGGTCACCAGGTAAAGGTCAGACTTTGGTTACACAAGGATCCAGTAGGAACAACTTATAAAATAAGTCTTACAATTTCCCCATGGAAGAATGGCAACCCTAGCTGAACAAAGCATTATAACAATAGTTTATCCGGCCAGGTGTGCTAGCTACAACATCACCTTACCGAGTAATAAAGACCAAAGTTATAATTCTTGATAATGTTCCAACCATCATATCTGTCCAAGATTCAGAGCTGGTTGGTGGCAGGATACTTCAGACAAAGAAGGCCTGAGGAGAAAAGGAGGCAACATAGACCTACGAGATGATGTTGCAAGAATCTCGGAATGAACGACAGAAGCAAGACTTGAATCATTAGCCAGACTACAAGACATCTGAACACAAGGTCAAGACATTCGTGCCCACATGGAAGTTTCTAGAATGGAGGGCAATCAAGTTCTGATTGGGGACCATCATAGAGGATATCAAAGTTCTATGTGTAAGTCTGGACTAGGACAAATCAAATCAATCAGTGGCCTGGCGTGCTAGGAAATTCATACGGAGTGAAGGTAGCAAATCTATCAAACCATAGAATACTTCGCACATGCCTGGATGAATTGGAACGATTCCAAAAGAAGCGAGACAAAATTTTCCCATAAGCACGGTGGCAAAAATGCACGTGAACTTATAGAAAAACACTTCTTTTATCAAACATATTCTTCATGAACTAGGCACAAAGATAATGCTTTCAAGGTTTCCAACACTAGCTTAAATGTTCATCAAGAACCACGAAGGAGAAGAGGATGTGGCTGATGGGCTTAGCAACAATTCGTCGAGATTCCCACAAAGAAGGATTTACACGAATGTGTGAACAAGGTGATAGCATTGGTCAAACAAGATGATATATTGAGGTATGGCCGAGGGAAACATCCACAATTAAACATTAATCGAAAGGTGCACCCAAAATTCGGACTAAGTAGCATGACCAATGTTATAATGCTGACTCAACAGTCAATACACTAAGAATGGACTTATTGTTCATTAACTCCAAGGTAATAGAGTTGGTATGCCATAAGAGTTGAATTTACACATCACAATCCATTTGTCGGTATCCCGGTTAGAAACAACACGGGAACTAAGAAATGAAAGGTGATGGCAAGAAGTATCACTTTACCAAGAATTCTTAAGAGATGGTGAAATTCTCATGACACCATTGACATAAGATACGGCATTACGCCAAGGTAGAACAGAACATAAGTTGGATATCAAGGAACTCAAGGTGCAACACAGAACATTAATAAGTTTGCGTTGGAGGGAAGGCGAGAATGTTGTCGATGATATCAGAAATCATTGAGGGGTAAGGATGGTATTTCTCATCATGAATTCGATTGATACTTGGAAGAGCTCAAAATGTTGATGATGATCACGACACATTTGTCGAGAAGTTTCATGAAGATGTAATCGATCAGCGACGACATCAAGCAAAGGAATGGTGAAGCGAAAGGTTATCGGAACCACAGATAAGATTGCTAGCTCAAAATCGATATTGTCCTTCAAGACAACCAATCATGATGATGAAAACTCGATGTAAGCTTAGCACACTGTTGGAATTGTGTTCCAGGGATGAAGGGCTTACGTAGCATGGTCAAGCTTCAGCATGACGATGATGAGGTAGCCAATCAGCTGGGAATGACATGACCGAGTACAAACTCGTAAACAAAGAAGTTTACTATGAGTTGTTGAACTGCAGTGCGGACTCGATTCACCATTCAATGTTCTCGGTTCATGACAACCCAGAACCCGTGGAGTGACTATGACAGTGAAAAGCATTACTTCATCTAAAATTCATAAGATGTAGTGCAATGACATGATATCCTCGAGATACCAGGGGGTAATACTCGAAGGTAGATCAAAATAGAGGTTGGGCAGGTGCATTGATCTGCCGAAGACAAGGGCTTGAACTTGTCCAAGAAATGGCATCAAAGAAGAACAATCATGGTCGAAACCACGGTTGCAAAGTAGCAAAACATAGATACAAGATCAATCCATACAAAGAGAATGATTATTGTTACAAGAAGCTCCATGATAAGTCATACAACGGGTCCATGGGCATGAACACAAAGTTCAAGGTCGACTCCCACTTCATCAATGCATCACCTTCCATTTACACCTCGCCTTTGGTGAAATTATAGTTTTGAAAGATTATCTGGCAAAACACCAGAAAAATATGACTCGTGAAAACTGTCGGGTTCACACGAATTAAGGAAGTCATAGGTTCAACCCATAGAGGTCTCTTAGGAACATATACCACAAGTTCCAAGAGTAATTAATACATGCTTGACAACAGAGCATGGCCGACAAAAGCATAGGATACAACTTATCAGAGGGAGAAGACAAAATTTACCGATAGCATCATGTATCAGGGGAAAACCATCACAAGAATTTTGAATGTGAAGGATGCTAACGGATAATAACCCAACAATGGATCTGGCGGTCCACAAAGGACCTGATGTGAGTATCGGTACTCAATCAGAGGGATAAAGAATGCAAGGCATCAGATTATAGAACATCCAATAAGTTGATGCTTAAATAACCAAAGGAATTAAGATTTCCAAATTGGTGTATCAGAATCAGATGCTCCGATCAAATACAAGTAAGCTGAATGGACTTAGTTGGACAATCAATCAAAGTTGATTTGTCGAGAACCAATTCATGTTTGGAAAGACGTCTGAGCTGGACAGATAATTTATGATAAACAACTGATGACTGCGTGCATCCACACACAGGTTGAATCAACAAAATCAAATGAAAACCACAAAGGATTTACTTAAAATTGCTAGACACATGGAATTAACCATAATGCAAGCCGGCGAGAAAGGTCAAGAGCAAAAGGCTACTGAGGATTTCGGGAGATCGAATAGCAACTCGAAGGACTTGCGAAACCCAAGATAATTGAGGACGAACGAATTCTCGATAAGACAATTCGATGTACCTTGTAACAACAAGTACAACTAGATATGAAAGCACGAGCGACAATTGTATGTAATCATCCATAGGGGTTGACGGAGGAAGGAAATCGCAAAGGCGATGAGCACAAGTTCTCGAGAGAACTTCGGAGAGTATCTTTAACCCGAAAGAGAAGAGAGATCAGAACCCAGAGTATAGATGAGGAATAAAAGATCCTAATACCACCCGATTGAGATGTGGGCCCGTAACCCACACAACTATGTTAGTAAAAGTTTTTCAAGTACTAGACTCAACTTCGGCCAAGGAGTTGGAAAGGGGGCTACCTACGGGCAGTTGGCTCTGATACCAACTTGTGACGCCCCCATTCTCGACCGTACGCTAATCATACACGCAATGCGTACGACCAAGATTAGGGACTCACTGATTGATACCACAACACAACACTAGACACAAATTAAAGTCATACAGCTTCATATTACAAGCCAGGGGCCTCGAGGGCTCGAATACAAAGCTCGACAAGCACGAGTCAGCGGAAGCAAATAATATCTGAGTACAGACATAAGTTAAACAAGTTTTGCCTTAAGAAGGCTAGCACAAACATAAGCAGTGGATCGAAAGAGGCGAGGCCTCCTGCCTGGGAACCTCCTAACTACTCCTGAGCGTCGGGGGCAGCCTCCACGTAGTAGTAGGCTCCAGCGGTGGTGTAGTAGTCATCTCCGGCGTACTCCATCTCTTGGGCTCCTTCGTCTGAACGCAGAATCGTATCGAGGGGGGAAAAGAATGCAAAGCAGCAGTGAGTACTCATCCAAAGTACTCGCAAGACTGACATCAGAACTATGCTAAGTATGCATCAGTATCAAGTAAAGGGGTCATATTTGGGCTGGCAGCAGAAATGCAAGAATTGGGCAAAAGGCACGTCGTCGCCCCACCTAGGCTCAACGAAGAGGCCAGCCCGCCGGTCAATTCCTAAGCGTGCAGGTTCATGGGCCCACTTGCCCTTGCACTCCTGCACGATGCGAAATCAGCCGGAAACAGACCTAGTACACTCCAGTCCAAGAGCTGCACCGTCCAGTCCAATCCGTCGCGCGCCGCTCCATTGCTGACGTCCGAAGAGCTTCGGCTGATACAACGACGCTGAGTGCCCATAACTTCCCCACGTGAAGGTTAGTGCGTATTAAGGCCAACGACCTAACTCAGATCAAGTACCCAACCCATTAGCATTTTATTAATGCGGGGCAAGCGCGACCCATAAAGTGCGGTCCCGTCACCCCGTCTCGAGGATGTGTGGCAAAGGCCTCTCTCGCCAGTCCACGCCTCATCATCACCAAACCGTGGGTACCCCTCAGGGCCGACCCATCACCAACATGTTTCCGTAACCAGGTCATCGTAACTGTGTGTATAAATCATCAAGGCGGGAACTGAGGAATCACCCTCAATGGTCCCCGCTCGATGTAACCGCCAAGGTGGACTTAGAGGAATCACCCTCGAGGATCCCACACTTGAGGGGTTGTACGACAGAGTCATCGTCGGGAGTGGTGAAGGAGGAATCACCCTCGATAACCACGACCGACTAGCTGCACCACAGAGCTAGCATCATGAGTACTTCAAGAGGTGTCACCCTCGGTACTCGATAGTAGCGCTACAGAGTCGTACAACTAAGGGGAGTGCGGTGATGTCAGGGGCCTGACTTGTCGGTGGGTTGACCGAGTCTTCGAGTCTTCGGGTCGTCGAGTCATCCATGAAGAAGCAGGGGCAACTGGGACTAAGGGGCCACTGGGGATTCACTGATCAACCTATACTAAGTAGTTGATATGATTGCAAGTATAGTAGCAGTTTATCAAAAACAGGCTATGCATCAGAATAGGAGCTAACAAATACAGTAGCAAAAATCTAATGCAAGAATAAGAGGGAAAGGAATAGGCGATATCGGAATGCTCAAGGGGGGTTGCTTGCCTTGCTGCTCTGCGGCAAAGGGCTGATCGTCGACGGTGTAGTCGTACCCGGTAGCACCGTCAGTCTCGGGGTCTACCGGAGAGAAGAGGGGGAAGAAACAATAAATATAAGCAGACAAATGCATCACGATGCATGACATGACAATTTGCAGAGCTAGGTATGCACTAACGCGGTACTACATGTCACAGACGGAGCGGGAGAATATCTGACGATATTTCCCGAGTCTTTGGATTTATCGGACAGACGATCCGGAGGGGAAAGTTCCATGTTTGCTATGCTAGGAGCATGTGACAGACGAACGGATAGCGTATTCGGATTCGTGGGATTTTTCTGATCAATTTTCATGTATAAATTATTTTCATCCGAGTTACCGATTAATTTCTATGATTTTTCAAAGTTTTAATCATTTTCTGGAATTAATTCTAATTATTTAAATCAACATTATCCAGAACAGCGCAGGGGTGACGTCAGCATGAGGTCAGCATTGCATCAGCAGTCAACAGTGGGGCTGACCAGGTCAAACCTGACCAGTGGGTCCCACATGTCATAGACTCAGCTCTAATTCAGTTTTTATTTAAACTAACCAGAGGTTAAATAGCAAGTGGGGTCCATTGTCAGAGACAGATTAGGTTAAGTTAATTATTGTCATTAATCTAATTTACTAAATTGATTAGCTGACAGGGCTGGCCCACTGTCATAGACACAGGGGCTTGGGGCCCCACATGTCAGTGACTGGGCTGTGCCCAGTCAGCCAGTTGACCAAGTCAACTGGTCAACTGGGTCGCCCTGTCCCACTGGCCAGTGTCACAGGCTGTGGCCCCGGTCGGCCAGGTCAGCGGCGGCGCCGGCCGGCCACCGGAACAGCTCCGGCGAGCTCCCAAAACGGCGGGGTGGCTCGGAAATCGTCTAAAGGGGGTCAAATCGCGCGCCGTTTGCTCCTACGTGTTCCTGGCAACGAGCCGCGTCGAATGGTGCAAGCGGCAGGACCGGGGGTGGCCGGAGTCGACCGCTATATCGATGTCGGTGGCGGCGGCGTTCGGGTCGGCTCGGGCACGCGCGCACAGAGAGCAAAGCACGGGGCTTTTGCGCGGGATGGGTTCTACGCACGCACCGCAGGCGAATGGACTTGGTTGCGGGGCCAATCGACCACTGAATGGTCGCCGGCGTTGAGCATCCGCAGCGGCGGGATCGGGCTCGCGTGGAGCTACGGCTACGGTGGGGGTTCGAGAGCGCCGGGAGGGAGAGGAAGACGCGGGGGTGCTCACTGTCGTTGAAGGGAGGGCCCGGTGCAGCTAGAGGCGACGGAGAGAAGCAGGTCGACGGCGGCGATCTTGCGGGTCCGAGGAGGAAGACGACGCGGTGGAGGCGATGCAGGGGCTCCGAGGCTCGGGCTTGTGGTCGAGGAGGACGGGGCGGTCGCGGCGGGGCTCGTGGACGTCTCGGCAAGGCATGGGAGGGCGTGTGGCCACGAGTTCTACGGTGGCTGCGCCATGGCAGCGCTCGGGAGGGAGGAGAGCAAGCGAGGGAGAGGGGGAAGTGAGCGAGAGAGAGGCCAGGGAGGCTCGGGGCGTTGCCCTTATCCACCCGGCGGGCGCGGGCGAGGCCGCTGTCGACCAGGGAGAGAGGGGCGGCCTGGCTGTGCGCGCGCACGCGCGGTGCTCGACAGCGAGCGCCCGTGAGCAGTGCGGGAGGTGAGAGACGACGGGGAGATGGGCTGGGCCTAGCACTGTAGCCATGGGCTCAAGTGAGAGTGCTGTTTCTCCTTTTCCTTTCTTTTTCCTTTTTTTGTTTTCTCCACAGCTCTTGTTCCATTTTAATTTGGCATTAATTCTTCATTGCAAAAATGTGCCACTGGTCCCAATTAATACTTGGCAATATTCTGTAGGGCCATATTAATTTTGGGCATTTTTGGAAACTATTGGCAATTTCAAAATGAATTTAATATCACTTTAAAATGCTTTTAGCTTCTGTTTTGGTTGGTGGGGTCCACACCAACATCAAGGTGATGTTGTTTTCCTCAACAACATTTGTTTTGTGATTTTTCACAAGTGTGCAACATTTTATTCTTGCTGTTTGCAACTTTATTTTATCACAATAAAATTCAAGGCCTTTTGAAGTGGAATTTGAATGAGATATGAAATTTCAACTTGATCATATCCTGTTTAGCAAAATGATTAGGCACTGATCATGGTCATTACTGTAGCTTAACTACAATGATCACTGTAGCCAAATTCCAGCGTGTCACATCTACGCAACGTGCATGACTGCTTTTGGGAAACATTTCAAAACCTTTTTACACATCCCTATAGGGGGCGTATGATGATACTGTGTGCCAGGTCTCATGAATTTCTTGTTTCATATGAATATTTGAGAACTAAAATACAATAACATGTATGTTGGCGAGTTAGTATCACCCCTATTGTATGGGACTTCTATCCTTTGCTTGCACAAGGCCTAAACACCCGCACGACGCCCCCTTGACTTAACCCTAAAATGCGCCACCGCAACGCAGCCCCGTCCATCTTTCTCACAACCTCCACTTCACCTCAGACCCTCCCGCTGCGGCTGTGTCCTCCATCGCACCCTCCTCCTCCTCCCCACCACCGCCCAACTCGACTTCCCGTTCCTCATGATGATGTTTCCTCCACCTCCTCCTCCATCAACACCCGGCTATCTACCGTTGCCACACTCGTGAGAACCGCATCCTTGCGGTCACCTGCCTTTGCCATCTCTCATATTCACCACAGCCGCTCTCGCATCCACTACTACGTACGGGTAAGATGGACGGAGTAATGGGATTGATGGGGTTGGTGGAAGCATATGCGGGAGGCGATGTGATCAAGTTGGAGAAGATGAAGGAGATCAGCTGCTGGTTTCCCAACATGACTGAAGTAGTGAAGGAAGCAAATGATGTGGCAATAGCTGCTATGGTCACAGAGTTGAAGTGGATGATTCTCGTCGATGGGACCTTTCCTAGCAAAATATTTCTCTAGGCAATGGGGGAGGTGGAGTCTGAGGATGTCGAACAACTAAAGCGAAGGGCTAGGTACTAATCTCACACTCGGGGATCAAAGGATCAAGAGACCGATGTGTGGGGGTGGTCGTCATGCCTACGCGGGGAAGCATGCATATGTTGATTCCTCTGGACGATGACATGGAGATAGATGCCGATGTCTTGGCGATGGTACAGCCGATAGATGCACCGGGTTGCAAGGACATGCCGCTAGAGGTGGTCAACTATTTGCAGCCTCCGCACCCTTGCCGCACCTTTAGACGGTGGCTCGTCATGCATAGTTTGCAGTTGCTTCTTTTTGTCATGTCAATATCATAGTATGCTAATAGTACTATTTGAGGGCCCAACTTGTGGATACCCTACTTTGCATGTAGGAAGAACCCATGTTATATATTTTTTTAAAGATCCAGCAAATTGCTGGTTTCAATTAGATTTAGCAGAAAGAAGCCGAATAATAACATGGGGAGCATCCAAAGATCAATAAAAGAACAAAAACGGCAGCCCTATTGGCTGCAGAACAACACTACACTTACGACGCGGAACACCATCCATCCACAACAAGACAATGCAACTCCGACTCCAGCGGGGAACTACGGAGAACAAAGTAAGGTTGGTGTCACAGAAGATCGCCAAATGGACCACATGTCGCCCATCATTGTACACCACCAGTGCCCTGCACCACAGCTTCGACTTCATAGCAACAAGCAACGGAGGTAATCTTATGGAGATCCGGCTACCACGACCAATGCCACGCCTTCGACAATGCTCACCACCGTCATCTTTGACACATAAGCCAAACCGCCCTCATTGACGGGTGGACACGACCAAGAAGAATGAACAACACCGCCCACCTATCACTAGTCCCTCTAGTCGGTAAGGAGCTCCTGGAACAATTCCCCAAGAGGTGTGATGCACATCGCCATCATCGTCTTCTCTCGGGGGATCATGGGTTTCCTCCGAGCATCCTTGCGTAGCGGAGTGAGCAAAAACGCCTCAGTGACGCCTTCAAGAAGGAAGCGGTGCCCACAGGCATCGCCGTCACCTACCTCGGCCCAAAAACTGGAAGCAAGATCTTCACCTGGCACTGCACCTCCAACCACCAACTCGAGCTAGACCACCACCACAAGAGCCAGATCCAACCATAACCGGTCAGATCCAGCACCCTATGCATCAGCTGCAGTCACCCTCGCACGCAGTACTGGCCTTGTACCGCCGTTCACACGGCCAGCATGCCGCCCAACACCACCTCGCCCTAGATTCGCTGCTTCGGCAACCTCCCACTTTGCTGAGCCGAGATCTGGTCGGCCCGCCGGTATGCACTACCGCGACCCCGCTCCATCACCTCAAAAATGCGAGAGCCCATGATGGGTCGCAGATCTGTTAAGAGACACCAAGCTGCGCCCAACAGCTACCAGCGCGCCCAGCCACGTCTGGTGGCGACCACCGCCCTTGCTCCCCACGCCCAACCGCGACCTCCACAGACAGATCGAGGCTTGACCCCCGGACACCTCCCTGCACTCGTGCCGAACACGCGCCCTGGCACCAGCACACCGCGAGCTCACTTCCACGGATGCACCTCCGCGCACGACGGCCAGCAATGGCATGCCAACCCCCACCTCCGCTAGATCGAGCCGGCCCACACCTACTCAAGCCTGTGCAGAAGAGACTAACTACCCCGCCGCCGCAGACGCTGCACGGGCTTTGCCCGGCTGCGCACACCGGCGGCGACGAGGGGAGCAATGGGGATGTGGGTCTACCCGGAGGTGGCTTGGGTTTTTTTCTCTCTCGAGCCGCCCACGGGAGCGGCATGAGAGACACAGGTCAAGTCCCCAAAGCGAGCATTCTCGTGTCACATCATATATATATAAACACTATTCTGATCACGGGATCAGAATATTATTCTGATCACGGGTTGAACTTCCTGAGTTACACAACCTGAACTTCCCTCTGTAGGAACCCGACCTTCGGGCTATCTTCGCAACCGTGTCTCCCCGCGCGAATTATTCTGGTCAGTCGTGTTCTATGTGATGTAAGTGTAATCTAGAAACGGTTTTTAGCAACTAAATGCCCGTTTTAAATAGGAATATCGCTCGTTGGCGGATTTGCTCTCGGGACGTGATGAACTTGCGTCTGTTGCAATTTTACTGCCTGAGTTGTTCGACCTGAACTTCCCTTGGTGAGAGGTTGAACTTCCCGTAACATTATCCAAACGAGGCATGCAACATACCGTTGGAAAGCTGTGGACACGACGGTCACGACCTAAGTTGAATTTTTGTCAAAATCTAAATGGTTTAAGAGCAGTTTTGAAAACCGTTTTTCTTCACACAAAAAACGTGAATCGTATTTTTGAGCCTATTTCTAAACCGTTTATCGGAATGAGGCAAATGAGATGGCGTTGGATAGATGCTGCAAATCCGCTTCTTTTTCGTAGAGAAAGTTTTTTCTAATTTTAAACTATTTAAACGTAATTTTGAAAATGGCCGAAGTCCCATCGAGTTCGTATTTTTGCGTTATTTTCTCAACGGTTTATCGGAATGCAGCAAATGATATGGCGTTGGAAAGCTTGAAGAAAAACAAAACTTTGTTATGTAGATTGTTTTTTCCAATTCTTTATGGTTTTAAGTCAATTTTGAAAATGGCGAAAAACATTTTTTGGCCGTAATTTCTACAAAATTAATCAGAATGGGGCAAATAATATGCCGTTGAAAAGCTACGGAAAATGCGAAACTTTTTAATATAGATGGGTTTCTCTGATTCCTAGCCATTTTCAAGCAATTTTGAAAATAGCGAGATCATGCGGTGTGCCTTTTATCGCGAAACAGAGTCTTCGAAAATGCACCGCGTGAAGAACTTGAACTTCATCAGCACGTCTACCTGAACTTCATTCTGTTTCATCACGTGTTGTTTTTTCCTCGTAGCTCTCCATCCACTCACCGGAATTGAGCAAGTGATATACCGATGGAAAGCTGCTGTAAACACGCAACTTTTCCGTCTTAATCATTTTTTTCATACTCACGACGGTTTAAAAGATTTTCATCTGAAATTCATTCGGTGTAGTAGGTGAACTTCCTGCTGTTTTCACGTTGAACTTCTGTCGCGTATTTTCGTTTGTAATTTCTCACCCATTCGTCGGTGTTACACAAATGATATTCCTTTTTATACAAACATCTCTCATAATATTTTTCTATCTTTCTTCGACCGAGGACTTGAACTTATAGCAACAAAAAAATTGGACCTTGTCTTTTTATTCATCTTTCTCGCATTAAACACACATCATGTAGTACGTGAACTTCTGGCTGTTATCGCTTTAAACCGCTCTTTGTTTTTTTACCCTAACTCCTAAAGCACCCATCAAAATTTGAGCATGTAAATCCTAGGTTTTTATAATCTCTGAACTTCTCCGCTTTCCTAATTTGAGCTTCTTAGTTTTATTCTTCAAAAAAGAAAAAATGTTTTTTAAGTAAACATCGTACAACCTTTTTTAAAAATTGAACTTCATACTTTAATTTTGCATAGAAGAAAGAAGAATTTGAGTTTTTTGTATACATCGAATTACTCCGTTTTTATAATTTGAATTTTCGATTTCCTTTTTGAAATTGAATTATTGCTCCCAGAAAAATAACTGAACTTCTTTGTGGATTGAGAGAATTGTTTTAAAACGCAAAAAACAATTTATTTTTTGTGTTTTTGAACATGTAAATACAAGGTCAACCTCTCTCGCAAGAATTGTTGAACTTCTCCGGCAGAGAACTTGAACTTCTAGCAAAAAAAAATAGACTTTGCCTTTTTATTCTTTTATTTTCTTATGAAACACACACCATGCATTACGTGAACTTCTGATTTGTTATCACTTTGGCCTGCTCTCTGGGTTTTTTTTTGCCCTGACTCCTAAAGCACATATCAAAATTGAGCATGTACACCCTAGGTTTTCTTATAAACTTCGAGCGTTGCATGTTTATTCCTTTTTTCTTATATGAAACACACTCTATGTAGTAGTTGAACCGCTGGTTGTTCTAAATTTGAACTTCTAAAACACTAATTGAAATAACCATTAGAAATCCATTGAAAAGGCGTAACTTTACATGTTGAGAAGTTTTTCAAATTCGTGACGGTTCAGGAGCCTTTTTGAATATGTTAAAACTTATTATTTCGATCGATATAGACAAAAAAATTAAACCGTTTAACGAAATAGATCATATGATATCCTGTTGGAGAGAGTTTGATAGGAGAAATTTTGGCATGTAGGGAGTTTTTTCAAAATCAGCCGCCTTTTATGAGTTGTCTTTAAAAATGCCCAAAATGGCGTTTTTTTTCTTTTCATACTTCTATTCTTCCTAGAAACGGACAGAATTGAGTTTTCCGTATACATCGCACTACTCCTTTATTTTAATTTGAACATGTTCATTTTATTCTTTCGTAACAAGGAAAATTGAGTTTTTTATAAATATCGAACTTCTGTATTTTTGTAATATGGAGTTCTTAGTTTCTTTCTTTTAGTAACGGAAATATCCTAGTTTTGTAATAAATATTGAACTGTCCGTTATTTAAATTTGAATTTCTATATTTTTTTAATTTAGAAACGGTGAAAGACCCATTTTATTATTTTTGAACTTTTCTATTTTTAAAATTCGAACTTCTTGTTTTTTTATATTACAAACAGTGAAATATTTGCTTCTGAGTGCTCTGTTATTTTGAACTGTTGTGTTATTTTTGTTTGAACTTCTCCTTTTCTAGTACATACTCGTATACATCTCTAGGCCGTAGTTCTGAACTTAGAAACTTTTGAAACATGAACTTCAGGTGTAAACATGCAGGGAAATCAAACTATTACACACAACAATACACGTTACAGAAACACAAAAATTCATTGTACACCACACTAGTAAGTAGTACAAGCATCTAAAAATACAGAGTGCATGCCTGACGCACTAGTGCACGCACGCTCAAGCTAGGATATACACTCACTTATACATGTACAATATAGCCAGCAGTTCGTAGAACTAAAAAGCAACAAATACATGATGCTTCTTCGTGCTTGTTTCAGAGAAACAAGAGAGGTCAGATTGGACCTTGCGTCCTTGCGTCGGACCAAGCAGGACATGGAGCTCGGGTGACCTTGCAATCCAACCAGGTTTGGTGGCACTGCTTCAAGCCTGTGCGCGGCATAAGAGGCGCCCCCCAGTCCTCTATGACGCTGACGCTATTCGTCTCCGGCTCTCCGCTCTATAGTTGAACTTCAGCTGCGCACATGCATACTTGTATAGGAGCAAAGATGAAGTATAAGAGAGGATCAGGTCAGAGTTGGTAGGTGGAGTGGTGGACACAATTGGACTGCTAAAAATCTACACATTGGACTGCAACCATACTAATTCCTACAGAAAATGATGATTTTGCAGAATCTACAGGGAACAACCAACCTTTTCTGAAGAAGAACAGTGACAGAAAGAGCACGACGCCTATGGACCTCGACGGCAGGTGCATCCTTGATGGCATCGGCGAGGAGGATACACACCATGCCTCGCATGGCCAGCGGCGGTAGGCGTGCAGATCCGGCCAGGAGGCGTGGTGGGCGGCGGTGCTCCAGCAGCGGCAGGCCGGTGGTGGAGGTGGTCCAGCCACGGGAGGGTCTGCGTGGCAGAGTTCCAACACGGGAGGCCGGGGATGGTGGGCTGGCGGCTAGAGGTGCCTTGGGCGGCAGGGCTCCGGCAGCGGCAAGTGGTTGTGGAGGGAAGAAAGTCACCGTGGCAGTTGGAGGAAGGTCGCGGCGGCAAGTGGAGCAAGTTCGCACGGCGGCAGGTTCCCGGCGACGGGAGCTGGGTTGGTGTCGATTGCGGCGGCTCGATCCACATCATGGGACGGTGGAGGCGGCCCGATCCGGGGCTGGGGACGATGGTGGCGACGGGATCCGCGGCGAGGGACGGTGGCGGCGTCGGTTGGGTGCGGTGGCGTGTTTCTGGCGGCGACGACGGCGCCGGTTGGGGGCGATGGCGCGCTCCTGGCAGGGGGGCGGACGGCGACGCCGGTTGGTGATGGGGATTATGGGGTGGGTCGTGGGGATCGATTAGGGATGGGGTCGATGGTGGGTCGGGGGATGATACAGTGGGCTTTTTTCTTGTTCGGTACCAGCTCGGGAGTTCGGCAGGAACCGTGTCGGGCCCTTGGCTGGCTGTGATCAGAATATAACTATTCTAATCCTGAGATTAGAATAATGTCACTCATATATATATATGGGTCACGCTATTTGTCATCCTGAGTGAGGAATAGTTATTCTTTATCCACCTCTATTTTAACATCAATGCATCGTAATTTTACGTTTCGTAAATTTTGTCTTATTTCATACGTAAAAAGAGACCGTAAGAAAATATATAATCATCGTAAAAAATATTTTATGTCACGTAAAATTACAAACATAAAAAAATAATGTAAAATGTACAATAAATTCAATTTTTCTAGTCTTGTGACCTATATTTTTTTTTTTGTCAAATTTTACGTAGTGAATCAATATAAATGTAATTATTTGTATTCCAAATGTAATTTATTAATAAATTAATCGTAAGATTATCTCTGGTGAAGAATAACTTATTCTGCACCCTGGGTGATGACTAGAGTTTATATATATATATATAGATAGATAGATAGATAGATAGATAGATAGATAGATAGTCATATGTGAACAATCATGTATGTGAATACGGTTATTTTTGTTAAAAATGTTTTCATCACTGAATAATCGTTTATGCAGGATTGCTATATCTATCTATTGCATGGCTCTTTAGAAATAAAATTACAAACAATGCAAATGGGAGATTTTGCAAAGTGTAACACTCCGCAAAGGGAGCCATGTGGCATTTGCTGCTGCGCCTGCGCTCGAAACTCGGCAAGCACTTTTTGTATTTTTGTAAAAAATAATAAACCTGTGTCGAGTGTCCGTGAGACAACGAACGACAAACCGCACCATGTCTTCACGGACCTTTAGCTGCACTGGGTGGGGCCCGTTGGTCAGGTCTTTGCCGAGTTCTCCCTGTCCTGGTGGCTGAGTGATGGAATGGTCACATCAAAATCTGTTGGCTCTTTCTGGTGGAGAAGCATTGCTAAGCTAATTTCAGAATTTAAAGCAATGGCACAAGGTGTTATTGGTCAGGGCAACACTATTCTTTTGTGGCAAGATGATTGGGGTCAAGGCACCCTCATGGATAGATTCCCTGAGTTGTTCTCTTGTTGCTCCAAAGATTACATTTCAATCCAGGATTTCATGCAGGCCTCTGATATTAATCAGCATTTTCACACACCACTCTCTGTGCAAGCTTTTCAACAGCTTCAGAAGTGCAGCAAATTACCCAAGCCATTCAGTTCTATGATAATAGAGATAAATGGAAATATCCCTGGGGAGGGTCTTGCTTCTCTTCTATGAAACTTTACAAGAGATTATCCTCTGGGCCTTTGGCAGAGATCAATTGTTCAAACATATGTGGAAGAGTTCTGTCATTCTCAGATACAAGATTTTCTTTTGGCTCCTAGTTCATGATAGAGCCCCGCACAAGGAATATTCTTCATAGAAAACATTTCTACCTTCCCTCTTCTAAATGTGAGCTGTGGCATGACAACATAGAAGAAACTGCCCTTCACCTTTTCCGGGACTGCCCTTTTGCATTAAGCTGCCGGGACTTCATTTTTTGGACATAAACATAGAGGAAGAGAGTGAATTTTCAGCTCCCGGATGCCTAGGCACCCTCTATGAACAGTAAAATCAAAACAAATAGAAATGAAAATTGAAAAAATCTGAAACTTTGCAACAACAAAGATGACCAATGTTTCTAGGTGCTTGCAAGTTTTCATGCCAAAAAAACATTCGAGGAGCTGTACACACAAAAAACATTTCAGTGCTTCAAGTTTTGAGCTCCAACAGGCGCGCAAAAAATGGTTATAGCGCGCGCAACTAACGTTTTTTAGCGCGCAGCACAGCGCTGGCTCCAGCGGCCGCCGCAAAATTTAGCGCGCGCACGGCGCTCCAGCAGGCGCTGCAAATACACGACGCGCGCTCCCTATAAAAACAACATATGCACTCCAAAAATAAAACCAAAAGATCAAACAATCAACAATAAATAGTTTAATTTTATTATTACAACTCAAACAAATAGCTTATCATCCAATACGACAAATAGTTCAACAATACAACATCAAATAACCAAATCATCATGCGTTCTGTCGGCCATTCCATTCCCACCACTCCTCGATGAGATCATTCTGAAGATCGTCATGCGTTTCGGCACGCCGAATAGCATGATAGGAAGCAACAAATCGGGCCACCCTCACAGCACTCCGCCACACTCGCACGGGATGTCCCAAGAGCTCGTACTGAGAGTAGTCTAAATCTTGGCCACGTTCATTCTCGATGATCAAGTTATGCATGATCACACAAGCGTGCATGATGTACCAAAGGATCTTTTGATCCCAAAATCTAGCCGGTCCTCTCACAATAGCAAATTGGGCTTGCAAAATCCCAAATGCTCTCTCCACATCTTTCCTAGCCGCCGCCTGAGCATTGTGAAAATCTAGATTTTTCTTACCTTGCGGTTTTTTCAATGGCTTCACAAATGTTTGCCACTTTGGATAGATGCCATCCGCACGATAGTAGCCATAGTTGTATGTATGGCCATTTGCTACGAACTGTATCGGTGGCATATCACCATTTGCAATCTTATTCATCAGTGGTGACCGATTAACAACGTTGATGTCATTCAAAGATCCAGGCATTCCAAAAAAAGCATGCCAAATCCAAGTCTCTTGATCGGCCACCGCTTCAAGGATTATAGTGGAACCCTTTTTCGCGCCGTGGAATTGTCCATGCCATGCCTTAGGACAGTTTTTCCAACTCCAATGCATGCAATCTATTGAGCCAAGCATACCGGGGAACCGCGAGCTTTGTTCATCTCCAAAAGCCTTGCGGTGTCTTCAGCATTGGGAGATCTCAAATACTCTGGGCCAAACACTTGTACAATTCCGACTGCAAAGCGCTTGACACACATGATGGCTTGACTCTCACCCATGGCCAAGTGGTCATCAACTAGATCAGCCGGAATGCCGTATGCTAACATACGCAAAGCGGCTGTCACCTTTTGAAAGGTGCTATGCCCGAGTTCTCCGGCGGCCTTCCTTCTTTGCTGAAAAAAACGATCATGGCTCGCTAGTTTCTCTGCAATGCGCCTGAACAACCCGGTGCTCATCCTAAAACGGCGCTGGAAATACGACTCGGGGTATGTGGGATTCTCCACAAAATAGTGCCTCATCAATCTGTTGTCGGCATCGATCTTGTCCCTCCAAATTTTCTGCCGACCCATAACCAAACCACCGTGCTTCGGTTTTTTATTGATGTGCATAGCTACGATGATTGCAAGGTCCTCTTCCTCTTCCATATCAAATTCTTCTTCGGAAGAATTATATGATGAACTCATCTACAATATTGAATTTAAACTAGTCTATAAAAACTATGAACAACAAGCATCAAATTAATGTAAAAAATGTGTACTTTGAGCAATATATACCTTGTGGGCGTTCTGTCGAACACCTTGTGGGCGCCGAGCGGCGGTGGGCGGCCGAGCGCTTTTCGCCGGAGCAATAGCGCGCGCAAGGGCCGGCGGCGACTAGAGGGAGGGGAGGAAGCTGCAGAGGCGCGGGGATAGGTCCGGGAAACGCCGTCGGGTCACCGAAGCAAAGGGGTGGCGCGACGGCGGCGCGGGCGCTGGGGTGGAGGGAGGTGGGAGACGATGCGTGAGCGCTCGAGTGGTTCCGCGCGCGGGAGCGGGCGCACCAAATAAGCGGCGCGCGATGCCGTTTCGCTCCGCGCGCGGAAGCACTTATGCCCCGCGCGTGGTTTTTGGGCGGCCGTTGGAGCACCCGGTTTCGCTGCGCGCGTGCTAAAACGCGAAATTTTGCAGTGCGGGGCGTTTTTGGGGCGTCTGTTGGAGATGCTCTTAGCACTGAAATCTGAAACTTGTTTGTACACATTTCTCTACATGATATTTTGACATGAAAACTTGCAAGAACCTATAAAGTTTCAGATTTTTTTTAAATGTTTTCCTTTTTTTTTTACTGTTCATAGAGGGTGCCTAGGCACCCGGATGCTGTTACACCTTGCTCATAGAGGAATCTCAGTTTTTGATGAAATTAATATGGCCATCCAGACACTGCCCAGTGGAATTGCTTTTGAAATTATCATTATGGGGTGTTGGCACATATGGATGCAAAGAAATGACAAGATTTTTCAAGCTCAGACCCCATCAATAGCTTCCTGGAGGGTTTTACTCAAGTCTGATTTGCTTCTGCTCCAACTGGATTGATCAGCACTTATAGAACATCATATTAATCATGGACTTTCCCAGAGCAGGCATTGGATAAGTTTATAACCTGTTTGTTAGGCTAGGCTTTTTTCATCTGTATATATATGCTTTTATATAATACTTCCTCCGTCCCAAATTAAGTGACTCAACTTTATACTAACTCTAGTACAAAGTTAGTACAAAGTTGAGTCACTTAATTTGGGACGGAGGGAGTATATTTGAACAATTGTTCTGTGATTTCACTTTAAAAAAAAAATCTTGGCCAAGTTCTATCTCCTCACATAGTTATTTTTTTTCACACTCGTCAAAGATACTTGTTTGCTGAGTTACTTTATACCTTGCACCCGGCTTTCTGTTGTTTTGCTGAGCGCCCGGTAAAATGAACTCGTCAAACAACTGGTCACTAGGTAAACTTGCCGGTTGCAGTAGCGTATGACCTTTTTTTCTACCTAATTATATATTTTCTGGTGTCAGGAGTCAACCAAACAAGTGAACAATTTCTTTATTTTGTCCACATATCCAGACTATATTCTAGTCAACAACAACATGCACGACGCCCTATTTAATTTTGCGTTAGCTTTTTCTTTCTTTTTTTTCTTTGTAAAGTAGACGTAGAGGACGATGTCCGTGCATGCACCTTCCATCTTGGGAAATGTGAACCTGTGTTGACACCTTGTGAACTAAGATTTTATGCTCGAATATCTCCTCCATATTGATGGGTGTATAATAATTTGCAGAATTCGATCGAATAAGGCTTCAGTTGCTTTCGATCGAATTAGTGAACATAACCCTAATTATAAATGCCGGATGAACATAGTTGCAACTTTCCCCGGACTCTAAACCTAAACTAAAGTGACCGCTGGGATCATTGGTCGGGCCGGGTCAGGTTTGGGCCGGGCTTTGAAAAGTCCGAAAAAAAATCCAAAGCCCGAGCCCGGCCCGGCCCGAAGCACATGAACAGTTTGGTTTTCTTAATTAAATTAATTTTATTCAGGATATTTTATTAATTTATTATACCTATATTTTCAATAAAAAATATTTATACACACTTTTCGGACTTTGTTCGGGCTTTCGGGTCGGGCTTCGGGCCAGAACATGAAGCCCGAACCCGGCCCGAATGTCGGGCTTCGGGTTCAGCCCTTCGGGCCGGGTTGTCCATAAACATGTGTAATATATACTGTTGCAACTTCCCCCATGCGGTCAGGCTCTCCTTTGACAGCTTTCCCCTCCATGCTTTTTTCCACACATGATTAGCAGTGGCGGAGCTTGAAAGAAAAAGTTAGGCGGGCCAAACAAAAGGATAGCACAAAATATTTAAAATTCTGAAGCATATATATGCTTGACTCATTTGAAGCAATTTTGTCATCAGATTAGAAAATCAATCAATTCTTCTCTGAGTGTCACGGTGTGATTTTGTCATCTGACTAGAAAATTAATAAATTATATGCATGACTAGCTAGTAGCTGTGGCGCTGCTTGCAAGCTGCTACATGCTCGAGAGCAAGACCTTGGAGGCTTTCAGGCTTTGGATATAATAATATATGAGATGGCTGGTTGTGAGTGGACTGTAGATGGGCTGGCAACCGAAACATACTAGCAAATGTGTAGAAATCCTGGGCGGGCCATGGCCCAGTTGGGCCCCAACGAAGCTCCGCCCCTGATGATTAGTCATCATCTGCATGTTTAAAGTGTAGAAATGTGAGGATGCAGGTTCTACTGGGTACAGGGAGATATATATCTTCATAAGTATGTGTCTACGATGATTGCATCTGTATGTTCAGCTAATCATGCAGCAACCCAACTTTCTTATAGGAAAAACAAGGAGTTTTCATTTGTTCTCTGAACTGCATACGTCTACAGAGAGGTAATTTAAGCCTAGCATGTGCAGCAAGAGCCACTCAGGCTAGCCAAGGTGACTGCCCATGAGTACCCACGCCAAGGCTAATGAAGCATTGAACATGGATGAAGACATAGGCAAGTCATCCTTGGCTATCAGAGGTAAGGCCCTTGCAGACATGTAAGGCTTGCTCTCTTCTTTTGTTGTTTACTGTCGCCGCTGCTTTGATGATTATGGTGCACATATCGCCAGCTATTTATAGGCAGTTGAATGGGCTCATCCTTCGCATCATACTAGCCATCCAGCATTGTCTTTAATTCAGAGAACATATTCCAGATAATGTCAACCTGTATAGACATGGACAGCTAGCTTTACAGAATCAACTACTCATTTTTAGTGGTGCAATTCAGATATCCTATTTATTTGCGGGCTGTTCCGTCAAATTGTGAAACCATTGTGTCTTGTTGGCCTCTTGGCGTTGGTCCAAGCAGCATATCGTATACGTACTAGCTTACTACTCCCAGTGTAGTATCCAAAACGTTCGTATATTATGGGATGGAGGGAGTATCATGCTAGACTCAGTTACCGAAACTGACAAGGGCGCCTGGCAATAACAAGCACATACGATATACACAGGGATCTGCGTATAGACAAACTCAAACTAGGCATGCAAGCAGGATTGACTAGGCAACAGAACAATTTTCAAAACTAATCACCGACCACCCTTGATCACTTTGACATGGATAGCACGAACCGGGAATAGACTGCCAAATAAGCAGTGTTTCCATATTGGAAAACAAGCAAACAGTCTATGTTAAGATGCTCAACACTATAGGAAATTGGTGGGTCACGGCACGCAGATCAAACACGAGTATTTTTAGAAACCGTCCGGCACATCTGAATCCACTATTAAAAAAAAATCCAAAATCAACTTTTAAGACTTGAAGAATTATGAAAAACAAAACATATATGGTATTGGCTGGAAACATACTTCTGTAAACTTGTATAAAAACAAGTGGCCCTTCGTGACCTGGTGAAGTCGCAAAATGGGATATCGTAGATACATTAGATGTTGCAATGATGGCCAATGGAATATTTCTAGCTTATCTTGGCAAAAGAAAAGTTGGCATGCAAACGCTGACCTTGAGAAAGTAAGATATATGGACGGGATGTGTGTTTTTGTTTCTTTTTCGCTTTGCGAATATATGCAATGCATTTGATTGGAAAACATTGATGATCTGCTACGAGAATTGATCCCCTTGCTAGGCCCTTCCGTCGTCTCTCAAGCGCTGGCCTCGCTTCCGACGCCAGCGGCACCCCTCTCACCGTCCCCTTCTGCTCGCCGCGTCGGAGGGCAGAACCCTAGCATGGGCTGAACCGGCCTGCACCGCCATCGGATGTCCGCTCATCCTCTAACATGTGGCATGGGGACCATTATCAAGGGGGCTATGGTCGGTGTGTGCCAGATCATAGGTGGGCAATCACTGTGTTGGGCTTATCCCCATCCAGATCTGGTCGGGACTCACTAAGGGACCTTCGCCTAGATCTTCCCACGATCGCATGGCTAGGGTCAAGTCGGGGTGGGTAGGGAGCGCCTTCCTGCCCTTTCCTTAGGAGGAAGGCAACCTGAAGTCTAGCAGTGTGGTGTGTGTTTGTGTGTGTGTGTGTGTGGGGGGGGGGGGGGGGGTTCTAATACATGGATCAGGTGCAATAGAAGGTGCGATGCACGATGGGCTCTCTAGCAACCCTTATGGCAGCGGTGTTGGCGATGCCCCTTGGCCATGTTGATGGTGAGGGGACCTGTGGCGAGTGATCCTGGTGAGGATGTTGCAGACAGTGGCAACCGAACCCTAATCTACATCAAGGTCCAGATTCATCGTGGTGGCTTGGAGGCCAGACCGCCTTGACGAGGTGTGAGGAAGATGTTGATAAAAAGCTTTGCGCCCCAATGCCAGTGTTGGTGATTCATATGCGTGTTGTGTCCCTCTTGGTGGAACCGCTTTAGCTCTCCTTGCACCCTACAAGTGCGTCCTAAACCCCTAGGTGAATTTCGATAATTAATGTCAACATATATCAAGGGACTAATGGTTATCAAGTGTATTTAAGATTAGCTCCCAAAAGATGTAACAAGGGAAATTAATGGTGACCCTCCAATTTCATCAACGTCAAGTATGGACCGAGGCAGTGACTTAGTGTTTCTTTTTTTAGTGATCCAAAATCAACGTTGAGTCCATAGGTATGCTGGTATTATTGTTTCAAGGAGCAAGGTTGCTTCCTCAGTTTCTTTCTTCACATGCTTAAGGATCAACTCTCAAAATCCCTCAAAAGCCTTTAATTTTTCCCACTATATTTGTCCCATTTTCATTGCCCAAAGCCTCCAATATCTTCCACTTTGAATCCTCCGAACTTCATTCAGATATAAACATTGCAAAACCTTGGTCAGTCGGAGATACCAAACTCCTCTCATTCGGAACCTCTGGAGCACTCCGATCATACTTATTGAACTTCTCTGGCACTCAGAACGCTTTAAGTCAAAATTCTCGAATGGAATCTGGAGGTATGCATAGGTGATCCGTTGGTCGGTCAGATCCTCCAAACTAGTTTTGGTCTAACCATACGAGCTATATGAAAGTTCTCCCTTTTAGTTTTGTTGGGCGGTGTCGAACAGATCATTCAGAGCCTCTGAGCTTTGATTAAAACGTGTATAACGATCAGATACATCATACATGGTTCAGCCTATATGTAGTCTCATCTATCCTATAAGTTCACTTGAAACAACACTCATTAAATTCATATTTCCTTATGAAGAACTTTACCTCCTTGTGCTTAGTCCAAAGGGCTTTCCACTCAAACCATCAATCCACTCCTTTGAGCTATAATCTCGTCCTTCTTTTCCACTACTACCACTCCAATCCAAAGCCATACCTAAAGAGGGTTTTGAGTTTCGATGAGATATTATTTTGAAGAAAAAGAGCAAGAGGTTTATCACCAAGCAACCTTAATCTTGTAACTATTGGAGGTTGCCCGCCTCATAGACCTGGATGTGTGCTTCAGAGTATTCACGATGTGGAGGAACCTATTAGTTTCTACGGGCTTGGGGATTTCTTACTTCATGATGATCTACCCCTAGTGAAGCTTACTAGTCGTATGTCATGATAGCATCCGGTTTCTCCTTTGTGTACCCTTTATGGGTGTAGTCCTTTATGGAGATCATCCTTCGTGGATCTTGTAGCTGGGATATTTTTGATCCTAGAACCTTTGTGGTTGAAGACTCCATCAACATGGACTAGGATAGCGCCAACTATCTGAAACACGTGAAAAGTATTCATCGAGGCTCCTATGTTTGCATTCCTTTATTCCTATACTCTAGTAGACTTGCATGTTTAAGATGTTCCTAGTGTACCACTAGAAAAGCTTAAACTGCCAAGAATTTAAAGCTGGAAAAGTTGTCCTCTAGATTTGTTAGTAACCTATTCACCCGTTCTAGAATATACTAAATGGTCATACACTCCCATTTACAATGCTTTGGGTGAAAATCCAAGCCAGTTTTGGTAGAATCGCTAGTAGTTGGATGTGTGTCTTACTCTCTTGGAGCATCATCGCTGAGTGCAAGGTTCCTCCGGTCATTCCGGCATGTTTGGGCCGGATCGTACCACCACTAAATCTTGGCTCTGGCATCTAGTTGTCACATTTTCCTCTTCTCATATACATATGTCTGCATCATATGGTCTCTCATTCCTTTCTACTGTCGGTAGGGTCGACGCTCCTCGGTTTAGAGCGAGAGGGCAGAGACCCCTCTCCAACGGCAATTCGGTGGAGACATTGAGGCAAAATCCGGCGCTTTCCTCTAGTATTTGTGTGTTTGTGTGTCGTTGATGGCGTTGGTTGCTTCACATGGTGTTTTAGCCAATCATGTGCTTTTTCTCATCGGCAAGCTTATGGTGTCCAGTAGTGCACTCATGTTGCCTTTTGACAGTGTTCGTCTTGTGTATTCTAGCTTCATTTTATCAACTTGTAAGATGGTTTCCTTAACACCTTTTATTGTTTCTTTTTCCATACGAAGGTTGGAAGACTATTCTTCAATGTTGAATCAAAGTTACCAATATTGAATCAAAGTAACTGGGAAAAATTGTTACTAGTTTTATGGACGGGATAACCTCCTATGAACCCCGCATCCGAAGATACATACAACCAAAAAATGGTGTTGCTATGAACAATAAAGATACAATCAACTAGGATGCTAGTGATCAATTTGTGCACATTTTTATAAAATGCACTTGGGTCCTAGAATTATAGGTGTGTTCATTGGGTCCCACAAGTATGAACACATAGAACTAGGTCCCAAATGAGAAGAAGTGGTAACTCACATCTCTTAACTAGGTTTGGTCTGCCTCAGTGGTGCATTGATTTATGTCACACGGGATTTGTTTTACATATAAAGTCTCGGGAAAGTTCTCTCTTCCAATTTCATTGCCTACCTTGAGCATCTCTTTAATAAGAGGCAACAAGTACAACAACACCCTTACATGTTCTGTTGCACGCACTGCGAGTCCCTCGCTTATAAGGTGAAGCTTTTCTTCGATGTTCCATGGTGATTCCCTGGCTGCAAAACGCTGTTCCTTCCATATGTCCTAGATGGAGGGAAGCTCAGACCCCCACCCTTAGTACACGACGCAAACTATCGCAGCCTCTGGCGCATCTAGCCTCTACCTCCTTGAACACCGCATGTTGCCTTATTCTACCTCCTGACCCTACCATGGACTAGCCCACACTACCCTACCCCTCATGTTGAGTTTCTTCCTTGTCTGTTGTCGAGGCTCGAAGGTGATGATCATGTCCGACCTCACCGTAAGCCCCACCCCCACACCATGCTAACCTAAATGGTCATACCATGTCCGTGCTACAAACCCAATCATTGCTCTGCTTTTCTTGCTATTGACATCGTTGCTGCCGTCGAGCCTCCTGATAAGCAATGTGTGTGTTCTCACCTCTACCGCCCAATGTACATATCACCTGCTATGGGGGGTGTGCAAGATTAAAGTGGGGGATGAATAGATCTGTGCATGAATAAGAGCATCCAACATGGGAAAGAGATCGTAAGATTTGAAGTGTGAACTTGCTGAAGGACTTCTTTGCATAATAGAGGTGGCATGGGATCAATCAATGCGCCGCGGGTAGGAAAGCGAGTACAGAAAATGGGGATAGAATAACAAATGTCGCTAAGATAATATGGTGGTTATGAAGTATATATAGGCCTATCAATTCCAAATTCGCACATCAATACATGAATACAAAAGAAACATCACAAATAAGTTTTTCTCTAATGGGAAAAGCATTAAGACCCCAGGAAATATGATGCACAACTTACACAAATACTTCCAAATAATTCGTTCATGTTTTTTTTTTACTTTCGATAGTGTTGTTTTTAAAATAGGGCACTAAAAGAATCAATTATATTGCTTTTGGACACTTCCACAACCTTATGTTTGCTCCGCCAGGTCGGTGCGTAAACTCGACGCTTGTCCTCCTCTTCCCAATGCAAATGATCATGCTTCTTTTGTTCCACATTTACCACTTCCAAGTTTACAAGGACCATGCCCGTGGTCTATGGTGGGAAGCTGCTGCGCTAGTCTACCAGTGCCTTTTTGGCCTAGCCTGGAGTACTCACAGATGTGACTATCGATTGATCTGTGATCAAGATGCTGACTGAAAAAAACATTTCATCCAAGGTGAAAACTCTTCTCCTGACCTTTATTTGTCATGCTCAGCGATGAAGAACTTGCGCCGTTGTCTTGTTCAAGGTGTTGTCTTCTTGTGCGGTGCCAGTCTTCATTGGCTGACCTCGGCAACAAATGAAAATTCTTGTCCAGGCCATCTACAACCGAACGTGATGAGGATGACATAGTACATTTATCCCTTCTTTATGGCGTTGTTGCGGATGAAGTCTGACTTAGTACGGATATGTTTACTTTCATATTTTGTGATGTTCAGCCTTGTTTAGCTTTCTTACGTACTTTTCTTAATAACTAATAAAAATGGATGTGTGCATTGTAATGATGCCAAGCCCGAGGGTTCCAACCTCCTTTTTGAAAAAAGAAAAGACAATTGCTTAGAATAACTTTTGTTTCAGTTTTTAGTTTACTTGGTTTATAAATAGAAAAAAATTGACAAGCACACATGCAAATTTAAGGAAACCTATCAATAGAACATTCCTTAAAAAAGGCTAATGAGTAAATACACAAGTAAACTAATAATATAATTGAATCAGTGTTAATATTGTTGTAAGTCGATGATTGATGAGTATTTAAATGATCGGATGAGGACAGATCAAATTAAATTTCGATCCCGTGGAAAATCGACCGGTCCTCTTCTCTTTAGCAATTCTTTTGATCGAGACATCAATCAAACACTAGCTAGTGCATGGCATGTCCGTGGCAACGGCTGATGCCGACGTGCCCAAACGGGCGCGACAACGATTCCGTTCCATTTGCCATTTGCGTTCCACTTAACCCAAATCTCCCTACAAGATTGCTCATGAGTCCTTTACTGGCTAGCATAACATTTATTACAAACGAGTAAGGCGCTTGAGATGAAAAATCCTACAAAACACGCACGCATGCACGCACGCGCGGGCGTGCACACACACACACACACACATCACACATCACAATTTGTAACATAAGAAACTCTTCCTTGAATCCAGTTGCATGAACAAATAGATGAGATACAATTTAGCCTAGCATGAACGATAAGAGTCACTCAGGCTAGCCAAGGAGACCACCTGTTATATACCCACACACCAAGGCTAAGCTAAGCCTTGATGAAAGGAAGAATACACAGGCAAGTCATCCTTGGCTATCAGAGATAAACTCTTATCACCATGTAAGGCTTGCTCTCTTTGATCTGTTTTCTCCTTGCTGCTTCAATGCTTCCTTCTAAGGTCTATTTATAGTAGGTTGCAAAGCAAAGAATGACCTAACTATATATTCTCAGGAGTTACAAAAAATATTTATATATTCCTAGATGTCAACCATATCTCTCAAGGTCTCATCATTCTGTCCATGTATCAAGAATATATTCTTATCAATTACAGAGTGCATGATGCTTTATTACTTTGTCTTGAGCTTTCCCTCTCCAAAAAGTAGATTTGGAGGATGACAGGCATGCACATGCATGCACACCTGCCATCTTGGGCAATGGGGGCGTGTTTCAACACCTTCAAAAAGAAGATTTTATGCTTGAATATATGTTACATATGGGTGGCTGAATTTAATTATTTATTTATTTATACATATAATTGCGTCGAATAAGCTTGGCTTGCTTTTGACCTAGCTAGTGGCTACAGGATATAGACTCGAACAACATCTGCCATGACAATGTTGTTATATTCCGTCAACAAGCTTCGCATCCCGTATTGAGTTGACCATGTATGTTGTTACCCAGCTCATTAGCTGCTTGATCCGTCAAGTGAAGTAACTAATTAATGCGGAATGCTACATCATTGTGCTCTAAGCAGCGCCTGCTCTAGCTTACTGTTTTTGAAATAAAAAAAGAGGCGTTTTACCCAGTTTGCGCATCGACTGATGCATGCAACCATAGAATATGTAAAGGACTAATACAGAAATACGTTCTTTTGAACTGCTCCAAAAGGAAGCAACAAACTTGTAGTCGAAATTTGGTGCCCATGGGTGGTTCTCACCCCATCGGACTGCCGGATCAAGAGATCATGCGGCTGCTTTACTGTACAGTTTATTCAAAGTAAAGCCTTACTAATCTGATTGCATGGTAGTTAAAATTGCTAGTACAATTCCATCCCTTCTTAAAGTTCAAGTTCTGTGTAGTATAACTAGAAAAACCTCTATATCTAGACAGCTTCATTGCTTCTGAATATTGTTGTTTCAAAAAAATAAAAATTTAACGACGCCATCTTTTTCATCATCATTGCCATTGCTAATTTTTGTTAGGGAACTTGCCACTGCTAATTAACACATATACTCCCGAGACATGCAGTATAATACTTCTGTTTCCTAAGACACATATATAATCTGTATATGCAAAAGAGACGTGCTACAAGAATTTGACAAATGATTGTATTTCCTAGCCTTATCGTTTAGAGAAATGAGGAGGCTATGTCGGTGCTTTGCGGCTCATGTATGTGCGTCTGGTCTGCTTTATTTGGCATAAGCATGGTAGTACTTATCTTCTTGTCTATACACATGCATGCATGTGGTGCCATGTCTTGACCCGTTGGGATTGAGATAAGGATAGGAAGACAAATATATGCACGCATGTATTGACAAGAATATCTAATCACTAGCAAAAAAACTTATTCTTTTTGTAAGAAATCGATTATTTTATGTGCCATCATGCAAGTTTTTTATATATGACACCACCATTAAATCTTATGTTGCACCTTTTTTTAAACCCTTTTTTTTGTATATGCTGTCTATTGGACCAAAAATGCATACTTCGACTTTTGCCCAAAATATGTTCATATGTGTGCTATGAAAAGAGGTAAAAACCTGCATTCCTAAGTGTACAAAACTTTCCTTATGTTTAGATGCATTCTTCATGATAGAATTACCTTTGTTAATATGTATTAGAAGCGACAATATTGTAGGACCCTAATGACACTACTTTTGTTTGTGGGAAGGCTTCAATTGTTGCATGTGTGGGTTTTCTGGATAATTATTGCTTTCCCTTTGTCTGGTGCCTTGTCAATCCACATCTTCTCATTTGATTACCAGGCATGCGGTTTGAGACCCCCACCCCATCCTCCTGATTTTACTAAGATTAATGTGGATGCGAGTGTTGTTGCGGAAATTGGTTCGGGCAGTGTTGGGATTGTAGTTAGCGACTCTATGGGCCATGTTGTCCTCTCGTCTTAGAGTTTCCTTCCAAAATGTGCTAGTGTGGAGGTGGCGGAGCTTCGTGCATGTTTGGCAGGCTTATATATTGTCGTTCTTTGCAGCAACAAATTGTTCTGGAGATTGTGCCTTTATGTTTATCAATTTTTGCTAAACACTAACTTGGACAGATCAATGTTAGTTCATATGAAGAAGGAGGCGATCGAGGTGATGCAATTCCTGCCAATTTTTAAATTAGCTAATATCAAGAGGGAGGCGAACACGGTGACATGTGATATTGCTAACTTTTGTTTTTCTTGTAAATACGATGGTTTACTGGTCTGCTTGACGTTGGTTATTGGAAACTATTGTATGAACACTACTTGATTAGTATATATGTGTGATGATTTCAGAAAAATATTGTATGGTTGTGTAACGTCCTCAACATATCTATAATATGTGTATGTTTCATTCCTACTATCCATCATTATGCAACATCTCTGAAGTTTATTTGAAACTAACCTATTAATTAAGTCACTAGTGCTGGATCCTTTCATTTCTATTGTTTCTTATATCACTAGTAGAAAACAGGCCTTCCGTTTAACCCTTTAGTCCCGGTTTGGCTTTGGCCCGGGACTAATGTGACCATTAGTCCCGGTTCCAACGGCTAGGAGTGGTCGGGGGGCACGGGCACCATTAGTCCCGGTTCATTTGGAACCTATAGTCCCGGTTTGTATCACAAACCGGGACTAAAGGGGTGGTGGCAGGCTGGTGTCATCCTGGGGCCCCCACGAGCCCTTTTAGTCCTGGTTTGTGATACAAACCGGTTCTATAGGTGGACCTTTAGTCCCGGTTTGTATAACCAACCGGGACTAAAGCTTTCCCTATATAAACCCTTCGTCCAGCCCGACTCCATTTCTCTGTTTTCTCCATTCGAATTCCCCTCTCTGTTCTTCCCCTAGCTCGAGCTCCTCCCTCCATTTTTGCCAAGATTTGTCAAGATTTGAGGCACCCCAATCCATCCAAGTGTCCACAAAGGTTAGCAACTTTGTCCTTTCATCTCTTATTGCTAGATCAGCTCGTGCAATGCTTTATAAGTATAGTGATTTGTGGGTTTTAGTTTGGGTGTAATTATGTGGTAGTTTTTTTGATTTATATGCAATTTGAACTCAAATTAACTCCTTAGTTTGCATATGTGTAGGTGTGGTTTACTTAGTGTGCCTTCCCGTCCCCATCCTAACCACCGTCGATTGCCCACACCGTCCCGTCGCCGGCACCACCTTGGTGAGCCTCTTCTTGTGTTCTTATCCTTTTTATTAAAAAAATCGTATTTGTATGATTTAGATAGTTACTTGCATAATTTTCTTACTTGTATGATTGTTGTTATATATAGTGCCATGGTTATGATATCCGTGCCCGTCGGCCCTCGTCCGGTTTACGATTCGGATGTGGTATATTCTCTTTTATAACTATTTGTTGCATTTCGTGTTAATGACAATTATGCCCATCAAGTTGGCATAGATACTTTTATCTAGGAGGTAGTTGAACCGGAAATGCCAACCGACCCTATTGTCGATAAGTTAAATTTAGTTGAAAAAGAAAACGAGGATTTGAAAGGAAAATTGAAAAGAGTTGAAGAAGAGAAGATGAAATTGGAGTTGTATGTTGCCGATGTCGTCGATGATCACAAGATCAAGATGGATGCAATGCGCTTGAAGATTAGAAAGATTAGAAAATATGCCATTAATAAAGAGTCTTGGTATCATTATGCTGTTGGATCAATTACTACCTTAGTTGCGATTTTGATCGCATTTGTTGTTGCATTTAAATGTTTTATCTAGATAGTTGTATGTTGTTTTATGAGAAAATAAGTGTGTATGAACTTTATGTATGAACTTGTATTAATTTGGTCTTTTCGGTGTTGTGTAATGAAGATGAACCGGCAATGGATGTACGATGATCGACACTCTCCCCAGTTCATTAATGGCGTGCAGAGTTTTTTGCGTGCGGCTGAGGCAAACAAGCGGGATGGTTTTATGTGTTGTCCATGTGGTGTGTGTAAGAATGATAAGACTTACTCTAGCTCAAAACAGATTCACGTCCACCTGTTTACGTCCGGTTTCATGTCCGGCTATAATTGTTGGACCAAGCACGGAGAAAGAGGGGTTCTAATGGAAGAGAATGAAGAAGAAGAGGATGACGACAACTATCCTGGGTGTCCTGAATATGATGGTACTACAATGGGGGAAGAGAATGTAGAAGAAGAAGCTGAGCCATCGTATGAGCCCGCTGATGATCTTGGTCGGGCCATTGCTGATGCAAAGAGAAACTGCGAAAGTGAAAAGGAGAAGTTGAAGTTGCAGCGCATGCTAGAGGATCACAAAAAAGGGTTGTACCCAAATTGCGAAGATGACAACACAAAGCTTGGTACCATACTGGAATTGCTGCAATGGAAGGCAGAGAATGGTGTATCTGACAAGGCATTTGAAAAGGTGCTGAAAATAATGAAGAATAAGCTTCCAAAGGACAACGAATTGCCCGACAGTACATACGAAGCAAAGAAGGTTGTCTGCCCTCTAGGATTGGAGGTGCAGAAGATACATGCATGCCCTAATGATTGCATCCTCTACCGCGGTGAGTACGAGAATTTGAATGCATGCCCGGTATGCAATGCATTGCGATATAAGATCGGTCGCGATGACCCTGGTGATGATGTTCAGGGCGAGCGCCCCAGGAAGAGGATTCCTGCCAAGGTGATGTGGTATGCTCCTATAATACCACGGTTGAAACGTTTGTTCCAAAACAAAGAGCATGCCAAGTCGTTGCGATGGCACAAAGAAGACCGTAAGAAAGACGGGAAGTTGGAGTACCTGCTGATGGGTCGCAGTGGAGAAAAATCGAGAGAGAGTGGCCGGACTTTGCAGATGACCCAAGGAACTTATGGTTTGGTTTAAGTGCAGATGGCATTAATCCATTTGGGGAGCAGAGCAGCAAGCATAGCACATGGCCTGTGACTCTATGTATCTATAACCTTCCTCCTTGGTTGTGCATGAAGCGGAAGTTCAATATGATGCCAGTGCTCATCCAAGGCCCTAAGCAACCCGGCAATGACATTGATGTGTACCTAAGGCCATTAGTTGATGAACTTTTACAGCTGTGGAATAAAAAAGGTGTACGTGCGTGGGATGAGCACAAACAGCAGGAATTTGACCTGCGAGCGTTGCTATTTGTAACCATCAATGATTGGCCTGCTCTTAGTAACCTTTCAGGACAGACAAACAAGGGATACCATGCATGCACGCACTGTTTAGATGAGACTAAAAGTATATATTTGGACAAATGCAAGAAGAATGTGTACCTGGGACATCGTCGATTTCTTCCGACCAAGCATGCCTTAAGAAAGAAAGGCAAGCATTTCAAAGGTGAGGCAGAACACCGGAAGAAGCCCGTCCTCCGTGCTGGTGATGACATACTTGATATGGTAAAGGATTTACAAGTAATATTTGGAAAGGGTCCTGGCGGACAATTTGTTCCGACTGACGCCGAGGGACGCGCACCCATGTGGAAGAAGAAATCTATATTTTGGGAGCTAGAATATTGGAAAGTCCTAGAGGTCCGCACTGCAATCGACGTGATGCACGTGACGAATTGCGTGAACCTGCTAGGCTTCCTGGGCATGTATGGGAAGACAAAAGATACACCGGAGGCACGGGAGGACCAGCAACGTGTGCACGAAAACGACGGCATGCATCCAAAGCAGTATCAAGGTCCTGCCAGCTACGCTCTTACTAAAGCAGAGAAGGAAATCTTCTTTGAATGCCTGCTTAGTATGAAGGTCCCGTCTGGCTTCTCGTGGAATATAAAGGGAATAATAAATATGGCAGAGAAAAAATTCTAGAACCTAAAGTCTCATGACTGCCACGTGATCATGACGCAATTGCTTCCGGTTGCGTTGAGGGGGCTTCTACCAGAAAATGTTCGATTAGCCATTGTGAAGCTATATTCATTCCTCAATGCAATTTCTCAGAAGGTAATCGATCCGGAAATCCTACCAAGCTTACAGAATGATTTGGTCCAATGTCTTGTCAGTTTCGAGTTGGTGTTCCCACCATCCTTTTTCAATATTATGACGCACGTCCTAGTTCCCCTAGTCGAAGAGATTGCCATTCTGGGTCCTGTATTTCTACACAATATGTTCCCCTTTGAGAGGTTCATGGGAGTCTTAAAGAAATATGTTCGTAACCTTGCTAGGCCAGAAGGAAGCATCTCCAAGGGCCATGAAACAGAGGAGGTTATTAAGTTTTGTGTTGACTTTATTCCTGACATTAAGCCGATTGGTGTTCCTCAATCGCGGCATGAGGGGAGACTGCGTGGAAAAGGCACGCTTGGACCAAAATCAATAATATGTAGGGACGGGCATTCTTGGGTAGTCTTAACCCGGTGCCGCCGCCTCCATTGACCCCCTGCCTCCAGCTCTTCCCGTCCGGCCGGCCCATTCATCAAGGTGAGGCCCTTGTTCCCAAATCCATTCAGATGTTTAGATGTTTAGATGTTTGATAGATGTTTGATGCTTGATGTTCAGATAGATGTTTGATAGATGTTTAGATGTTTGATGTTTGATGTTTATATAGATGTTTGATGTTTAGATAGATGTTTGATGTTTAGATAGATGTTTAGATGTTTGATGTTTAGATGTGTTTAGATGTTGCTGAATTTGTTTATAAATATGAGTAGGATAATAAAATGATAATCATTGTTAGGCAAATCCCATGTTTATAAGTTCTTGAGTCGACGATGCCCATCCCGCATCCTCGTCGTCGACTCGGCGGCAACCACCTGCTTGAGAGGCGCCATGTCTGGGACTGGGCTCCGCCGGGCTGGCACTGGGAGGTGCTGCCTTCCGGGGTGCTGAGCTTGGTGAGGAATGAGGGTCCCGTTGTCGACCCGGAGGTTATTTGGTGGCGGTCGCGTGGACCACAGTCGGTGCAGAGGGAGCCGGCCCCCGCGGAGGTGGTACGTCGTCGTGTCAGGGAGGAGGACGAGCACGTCTGACGCTACATGGCTGCGTTGGACGCCGGGTTCTCCAATACCTAGCAGGTTCTTCAGGGATCACACCCGAGCTATGATCCTGTCATAGTTCCTTATCTTTGGGTGTCCACCGCCTGCGCCGCGAGACGTCAACTATTCTGATGATGTATTAGTGATATTATATTCGATGATGTATTAGTGATACTATTCGATGATGTATTAGTGATATTATATGATCGTATTGTTGCATTGCCTTGTATTGATTTGCATATCTCTGGTTCTGCTTATTGAATGCATTCTAATTGTTTTATATTTGTTCTGGATTAGTTAAGCTATGGACGGTAGAGACAGAGACCATGATCAAGAGAATGCCATGTACGACCTGATACGCTCCGGAAACGAAGAGAATGAAGTAGATGATGGCTCACAATACCTTAACACATCCGGTGAGGGAATTGAGGAAGAACAACCAAGAGACGAAGGCGAACCAGCTGACAATGACGATGGCGAAGAAATTTTTGTCCATTTAACCGAGTCCGGCGAGGTATTAATTTGCCCTCTGGTGATCATCAGATGTATTGATTGATTTGTATATATTAACGAATCTTTCTTCCTTTTAGCCCTCCGGATCGAGCAAATCTTCTACAAGGGTTAAACGTGGCCCGACAAAAAAGTTGAAACAAGGCGTAAAGTTTAACATCGATCAAATCAGAGCAGATGGCGAACCGATTGCTCCTAAAGAGAATGCGGACAAATTTATACGTCAATGCGGAGTTATCGTTAGGGACCAAATCTCGATCACCGTTCAAGAATGGAATCAGCCTAAAGATACCCAAGCAGTTTCTTTTGTCAGCCAAAGAGCAAAAGATCTGCTTTGGGAGGAGCTCATGAAACATTTCACCCTACCAGAGGATCTCACGGATCTCCAACGGGAGAAAGTCAAGAAGTGCGCTCTTAAGAATATGGCCACACAATTCCAGTCTTGGAAGAAAAGATTATGGAAAAGTTACATGGAAAACAAAAAGAAGACTCCAGAATTCAAAGGAGAATATGTGAAGTTAGCAGATGACTGGGACGAATTTGTAAAGTTCAAGGAATCAGAAGAAGCTAAGAAACGGTCGAGAATAAACAAGATAAATGCCAACAAAAAAACGTGGCACCATCGTCTGGGGCCAGGCGGCTACAAGTCTGGGTTGCCTAAGTGGGATGAATCTGAGAGAAACATGAAGGCTGCAGGGGTCACTCCAGTAACAGAGACTTGGCCCGAGAGGTGCAGGACTTGGTTTTATGCACATGGGGGAAAGTTGGACCCAAAGACAGGGGAGGTTCTTGAACAGGCAAGTCTTAAAGATGCCACGGACGAATTACTTAAAGCAATAGCAGAAGCTCGAGCGGGTGTGTACGAGCCCGAGAGAGAGAAGGACGAGCTTTCGCGCGCCCTCAAGAATCCTGAACACCCGGGACGAACACGAGTCAAAGGCATGGTTCCGTGGCTTCTGGGGTTTGCGGATTGGAACGACAGCTACAGAAGTCGTGCCAGAAAGAAGAAGCATAAAGTAGATCGGATTCAGGACTTGGAACGCAAATATAACATGCAGCAGGAGCAAATCAACAAACTTAGCCAGCAAGGCGCGTCTCAGCAGCAGCAGCAACCAGATCCAGCATTGGATGGTACCAATCCATCATCTATGCCGAAAAGCAGCATGGGCTCCACGGGGGTCCCGGCCGATGATGCACTGCTGGCTCGCTACCCCGTGGATGATATCCTAGAGTCGACACCTTGTGAGCTACACGTGAAACTGAAGAACATATCCATGAAGGCGGCGGACGGCTTTGCTTTACCTAGTGGACCTGAAGCAACTTTCCACGGCAATCCGATTCCACCTGGCTATGCTCGTGTCGGGGTGGATCAAGTTGTGTCAGCATATGAATCACTAGATCTTGACTACCCTGGAGGTGAAGGGGAGCGGACACTGGGAGAAGCCAGGCGTTGTGTCATTTTATGGAAAAAAGAATGCATCGTGTTTCCAAACTCGGTGCCAAGGCCACCAACTCCTCCTCCAAGTCCGCCACGTCAGCAGACTCCAACCCTCCCCGAGACGGAGCGCAGGGTGAGTCCGCCATATCCATCTCCGCCGCACCAGCCGAATCCATCCCACCCCGAGACGGAGCGCATGGCGAGTCCGCGATATCAAGCTCCGCCATGTCAGCAGAGTCCATCCCACCCCGAGACGGAGCCTAGCGCGAGACGTCCGCGATATCGAAAAATAGCGTCTCCAAAGCGGAAGAGAACACAAAAGAAGAAACCGGCCGAGCCTCCTGCCAAAAAGAAGTTATCTTACGATAGGACTGACGAAGAACTCGATGAATCAGTGAATCTCGCTTTGCGGGCCCATTTTGGACCGAAAGCGCCCCCGCCGCCAAAGGAGAAAATACCCAACGAGGTCATACAACACTTTATTGATGCAGCTAAACCGGCGCAGAAAAGACCGGTATCAGACTATGAACGATGTATTACCAAGTCCTATGAATCCTAGAAAAGACAGAAGTCGAGCGGTAGCAGTAAATGCGGGAAAACTGTTCCCCAGCTCGGAGAACAGGCAGTCCAATCGATCAGCCCGCTCAAGGTGAGTGCCAATAACGTGGTAATAACCGACGCTAATAGAGAGAATGCTAGAATGCTCGGTATCACCGTTGAAAAATTCCTAGAGATTGAGGAATTTCCACCGTTAGATCCGAAGGAAATAGAACGGCAATATGTCCCCGGGAAACCTCTGGCCAGTCCTGACGACGAGAAGCTTCTAACAACGCAGATGTACAAATTGCATGACTGGTACATGAGAGAAGTAAAGGACGGGCGAGAGAGCCTCATGGTGAAAATCGACAAAGAGCATACATCCATGAAAAAGATTTGTGGATTGAAAATGAAGAATTTTTTCAGTTATTCAATCAAAAAGCACTCGACAAATCTATCGTCAGTTGCTATTGTCTGTAAGTGATTTCTTTCTGTAATTTAAGTCTCTAGCTCAGCTCATTCATTGCCTGTTATTATACTCACTATATTCTTTTGTGTGGTATTATGCAGAATGAAGATTTTTGAATTGAAAAGAGCTCGAGTCTATGGCATTGGGTTCATTGACCCAAATACCGTTAATGACGAAGTGTTGAGAAGGCACCCTAAAGACACGGAGAAATTGCTTCTAAGGTTTTTGAAGGCCCTAAAGTACAAACCAGAAATAATTTTACCTTGGAACTTCCAGTGAGTGTTACTGTCTTGTACTACAAATTCTATTTTTTCTTATATATATACTCGATGTTAAGTGTAGTTGATGAGTTATGCATGCCCGCTTATACAAATTTTGTGCGCAGCTACCACTGGATCCTTCTAATCATTAGAGTTGACGATGGAACTGTTGAAGTACTGGACTCGCTAAGTAAAGACCCTGAAGATTACATAAGCTTGCATTCGTTGCTCGAAAGGTAATTTCAATCATTGACGCACTATGTCGGCTTCTTTATTAGTTCATTTCCTGATATCAAGTAATTAATAACTCCTTTATTCATTTTGTTTGCCGGGTAGGGTTTGGAAAAAGTTCACCAAAGATGTTAGAGGTGAATGGAAAGAGGAGCTGAAATGGCGAAAGCCCAGGGTAATTAAGTAGTACTAGCTACGTCCGCGCATCTCTTTAATTCTAGTTTCAATACCATTGTCATGCTTCATTATTATCTGATTGAATTCTATTCTCGTAAAGTGCATGAGGCAGGCACAGGGGACTGAAATATGTGCATATTACGTTTGCGAGAACATTCGCTTTATGACCGAAAGCAGCAAGAGTGCAAGAGATCTTTGGGTACGTAAACACCATTCATATTATTTTTATCATGATCTAATACATATACGCACAACTAACATGTTCATATTGATCTCCTTCTTTAAAGATGCACGAGATGCGGGATAAGCTCCTACCAACGGACCGCATACGAGCAATTCAAGAGGAAATTGCGGGATTTTTGCTTCAGCAGGTCATATCTCCCGACGGAGGATACCATTACCCGATCCGCAAATGATCTGCAAATTGTATGATAAATTGTATATACCAAATTGTATATATATATATATATATATATATATATATATATATATATATGTGTGTGTGTGTGTGTGTGTGTGTGTGCATGTGGTCGTACGAGAAACTTTATGATATATGATTGCTTGTACGAGAAATTTTATGATATAAGATCGGTTCTACGAGAAATTCTATTATATATGCATAACGTGTACAGTATGTAGTAGCGTAAAATATGTTTGAAATGAAAAAGAATTAAATGAAAAACACAAAATGAAAAGGAAAAATAAACAATAAACACTAATTAAACACCTAAACCCCTAAACCCCTAAACCTTTAGTCCCGTGCCCTGGCGCGCGCTGCCGACCACGTGGCCAGGGTTTAGTCCCGGTTCGTAGCCAACCAGGACTAAAGGCTTAGACCCTTTAGTCTCTATACTTTAGTCCCGGTTGGGGAACCGGGACTAAAGGCCCTTCCCAACCGGGACTAATGGCATGTTTTCTACTAGTGTATCCAAGACAAATAAAATATCTATGCACCTCAGAAAATCTAGAAACATTCAAAGGTGCTTAGGACGCTCGAGGGAGCACCACATCAAACGGCCAGACCCATGGGACACCCACAACACTAGAACACCTACCCTAGGCGCCCTGGCTGCTAGGGCGCCTGAGCGCCCTAGGGATCTATTGGTGCTCTCCCCTCACCAGAAATGCTACATATAAACCTGGACCTCCGTCATATTTACCGACCATTTTTCTCCTACCGCCAATTCACGTTCTGAGATGATCTTCGTTTCACCCTGATCTGGTACTCTGCAGGAGCTATGAGTCCGTAACCGTCTTCAACAATCTTGATCATAGCTATTCCAATATGATTTCTAACTAGTCCACCATGGCCTACGGTTTCACGATAGTAGCCTAGATGTAATCTCTTATTATTCTTAATCAATGCCATGGACATATGAGTTTCCTATAATGATTATGCTTCATTTTGTGTTGATGATCTTTATCTGATTATACATGCATAATTTTCTCTGGTTATTTGTCTTGTCCTGGGTACTTTAGAAGGGTAATCAGTAGTGTCGCTAGTGTGCATTAGTTTGTCTTAATCTTGCAAGTAAACTACCATGGTGATAGTAAATGGAAAAGGCTTGCATTTTATTATTGTCACTAAAGATAGATGTTTGTATGAGGCCTCTAATGAAAGCATGTAAACAACAAGATATCATCTTACTTAAATAAAACATTTGTTTTACACTGAATTCTTGCATGATGTAGAGAGAATCTTCATCAAATATTCGATTATTCACTATAGATGCAGGGAGAGTCTCGGTCTATATAATTATTGACATACTGCCAATATAAGATCAGCACATTACATACAAGCTAGCATGGGCACACAATATTTCATATTCTCATTTTTCACATGACGATGTTACTTCCTGCACTTTTTATCTTATGGGAGTTACCCTAGGTGAACCTCTCAACACCAGTTCAGTTTTTAGCATAAAGACACTTCCAGTAACTTTTACACATACCTTTTTGAGTTATCATTTATTCTAAAAATATACAAAATATTACCTACCATATTATCTTTTAATATCTTGTAGAACTACCAAAGCTAGCAACGTTGACAACCTTGTTAGTTTTTTCAGGGGTAGAAGTGAAGTTTTATTTGTGTGACAAAGCTTATTAGTGTAAGAACCATGTATCTCCATGGATTGATGACTTGGCTTCTGAACTGAGGGAAAAATCTGCTACAAGCTACAAACTCCTGCACTTTGGATCCCAACTACCTTACATCCTATATTGGTGTAAGCAGAAAACATGTCGTAGCACTGAACTTCTTTAAACGAGGGAGGATGAACATGCCAACTTCTTTATTAGAAACATGTCATAGTTAAATATTGATTTTTTGTTAAGGTTGCTCGTGTAATGCCCTTTTAACACAAATAAAATAATGCTAAAGCATAATAAGTGTGTGATTCATCTTTTAGTTTGGTTAAGAAAAACATAAATAAAACATACTAAGTTATTGATAAGAAAGCACATTATGTATGTATAATATGCTCATAGTGTGCATTAGTTACTATAATATCTTGTTGAAGATTTGAATGTATAATTTAATTTTTATTATTTCCTGAAGAAATATGTTCTCTACACATCGGTCCATATCCCAGTCAAAATATTGTGCCAAATATCGTCTAATATAACAGTCTATATCAGTTGATATGTGTGTGAAATCATATGCTATATCTCCATCTGTACCCTGCCAAACCAATATATCGGTCACACTTGACCGGACTATATTTAGAGCTTTGGTCTTGGCGCGACTATCACTCATTGAGGTCCACGACACCCCTAAATATTCTTGAGGTATTTAAAATTCTTCATTCAGGTGGGGAGTCTCAACCCCATGTACTACCTCCGTCCAAGTGTATAGGGCACACGCGTAGTTCTAGGTCATCAATTTAACTAGCTAAATATGTATTATATGTCATAAAAAATATATCATTAGATTCATACGGGGATGTAGTTTTTAAATATATTTTTTTATTACATATTATACATATTTAGCTGGTTAAATTGACGACCTAGAACTACGCGCATGCCCTATACACCCGGACGGAGGTAGTAACACTAGTAGAAAACGGCCCATTTGTCCCGGTTCTAGAGGCCCATTAGTCCCGGTTCTGGAACCGGGACTAAAGGGTCGGGACTAAAGCCCAAAACCTTTAGTCCCGGTTCGCTTACAAACCGGGACCAAAGGGGCTCCACGTGGCCGCTGCAGGGAGCCTAGGCAGGAGGACCTTTAGTCCCGGTTGGTGTTACCAACCGGGACTAAAGGCTCCACCTTTAGTCCCGGTTGGTAACACCAACCGGGACTAAAGGAATTTTTAGAAAGAAAAAAATTTGAATTTTTTTTTTAATTTTTTTTATTTGTTTTTAAGTTTTATTCCGATTTTCAAATCTTTGAATTATTTGACAATTTAATCTCTAATCACCCGTCCTCGCTGCTCTAGCGTGGAGCACTCATTCCAAATCGTCTAACTTCCCGGCCGGTCACCCATCCTCTCACTGCTCCAGCCCCAGCACGATTAACTTCCTGGTTCTATCGCCCCTAGTTTCCAAGTCTGCACTTGTTGTTTTCCTGACAATAGTAAGCTATCAATCTTATTAACCCTTAGGTCTTGATGTCACATGATTTAATTTTTTGAATTCCAAACAATTATTAAAATAAACAAAATAAGTAATAATAATATTGAATTTCAATGAAAATAAAATAAGTAATAATATTATTTTATTCATTTTTTTGCCATTTATTCATTTAATATGGCATAATTAATATCTTTAAATCTGTAAATCAAAATTCGACAAATAATATATCCATTATTATCAGAAAAATGTGAGGAATCCAAATATGACATCATTTATTTATTTTTAAATAAAATTAATTTTTAAAATTATTATTTTTTATTTTGTAGGAAAAAAATCTTCTTTTTGAAATAACTTTTTTTACTTTTGGAATATTGAGAATCTGAGAAAACTTCACCGGGTAAACCCGGGTCAAATCGAGTCCCAGTTTTTCTCTAGTTTTTTTTTATATATTAAACTTTTTTTCGACGTCGTATGCAAAAGTTATGGCCGTTTTACATTTTTTCCGTTTTTTTGCAAAAACGGTCAAAATTCATATTTCAAAATTTCTATACCAACTAGACACTAAAACCTAACTACATCTCAAAGGATTTTATTTTTTGAAGATTTTATCATTTTTTTTATTTTCCACAAAACTAAAAATGGCGGTCCACGGGGGGGGGGGGGGGGGTAGAGTTTGAAAATTTCAGAACCCCTTTAGTCCGGGTTGGTGTCCATCCAATCCTACCGTCGACTACATCTGCTAGCACCGTCCCAGCCAGCGTCACAACTAAGGTTAACCAAGCCAGAGTCAACCCTTTCTAACTTCATTTGCTATTTTTCATGCATTTAATGATTTTTTTGAGCTAAATGACACTGAAATTGAAAAGCACTACAAATGAACTCTGAAATGGTTGAAACTTGGCATGGTATCATCATTTCACCCACATAGCTTGTGCTAAAAAGTTGAGAGGGTTTCGGCAAAAACTGGATGCACTTCGTGTACAAACTGGACCATCTCCTTCGAAGTATCAAGGTTTCGGACGAAAACCCATCTGTTACAAAGGCATTTCATTTGTTTAAACTTATTTCAACTCCAGACTTTTTGTGCATTCAATATGCACCATTCAAAGCCACATCCTCAAATTTCAACCCCTTCTAACTTCATTTGCTATTTTTCATGCATTTAATGATTTTTTTGAGCTAAATGACCCTGAAATTGAAAAGCCCTACAAATGAACTCTGAAAAGGTTAAAACTTGGCATGGTATCATCATTTCACCCACATAGCTTGTGCTACAAAGTTGAGAGGGTTACGGCAAAAACTGGATGCACTTCGTGTACAAAATGGACCATCTCCTTCGAAGTATCAAGGTTTCGGACGAAAACCCATCTGTTACAAAGGCATTTCATTTTTTTAACTTATTTCAACTCCAGACTTTTTGTGCATTCAATATGCACCATACTACAACATGTTAAAATCTACAGAAAGAATTTGGTTTTGGTGGTTGATGATAATGCTTATGCGGACTAATCGTGTGCATTAAGCTTTCAGAGATTATCAGGTGGCACGACACGGTTATCTTCCCCTCAAGTAGTAAATCAGAAGACGGAGTCTTTTCCTTTCGTGGTTAGGTTGGTGGACCTGAGTCATAGGAAAATCCGTACTATCAAGAGGGGATCCGCATCCGGAAAGGTTGGGAGGAATTATCACGTACACTTTGCACTCCCGTTCTTTTCCCGGCACAATGGAGCTAATTCTGCCCCTAAGGCTCCAAAGGATCTCTTAAGCGGAAGTACCGCTCTTCCGAGCGATAGTACCGCTCCAGCGGTACTACCGCCCTGAAGAGCCGCTCGAACTACCGCTTATTTTTATCCTTCTGGTGCCTACGGGTGTCCCTGGCTCTTTAAGCGGAAGTACCGCTCTCCTCATAGCGGAAGTACCGCTCCAGCGGTACTGCCACCCTGTAGGTCCGCGGCTACTTTCGCCTAGTTTTTCTTCTCTGGCATTGTGAATTATTTAAGCGGAAGTACCGCTTCCTCCAGAGCGGTACTACCGCTTAAGTGCTTCAGGACGTGCATAAGCGGAAGTACCGCTCACCTGAGAGGTACTACCGCTTAGACACGTTTTCAGGGAGAAAACGGCCAGATTTCTCCACCTATATAAGAGTGTCTTCTCCCCCTTTGGAGAGGCACCTCTTCCCCCAAAAATCTCCATTGTTGCTCCTAAGCTTATTCTTGCTCCTTCTCCCTCCCTATCCATCAAATCTTGTTGGTGCTCTAGGGTTTGGAGGAGAGGACATCGATCTACACTTCCACCAAGAGATATTTGATTCCCCCCATTAATCCCTTGCGGATCTTGTTATTCTTGGGTGTTTGAGCACCCTAGGCGGAAGAGGTCACTTCGAAGCCATAGTCCATTGTGGTGAAGCTTCGTGGTGTCGTTGGGAGCCTCCAATCAAGTTGTGTAGATTGCCCCAACCTTGTTTGTAAAGGTCCGGTTGCCGCCTTCAAGAGCACCACTAGTGGAATCACGGCATCTCGCATTGTGTGAGGGCGTGAGGAGAATACGGTGGCCCTAGTGGCATCTTGGGGAGCATTGTGCCTCCACACCGCTCCAACAGAGACGTACTTCCTCTCAAAGGGAAGGAACTTCGGTAACACATCCTCGTCTCCAACAGTTCCACTTGTGGTTATTTCTTACCTTTACTTTTTGCAAGCTTATATCTTGTTGATATTGTTGCTAGAATCATATAGGTTGCTCACCTAGTTGCATTTCTAGTCAACCTATTTGTTGCTAAGCCTAATTTGTTAAGAAAAGCTCAAAAATTGGTAGTTTCCTATTCACCCCCCCCCCTCTAGTCAACCATATCGATCCTTTCATATTGGCTATCATCAATTGGGCTCAGAAGAAGAAAACTGACACGAGATGACGTTATTTCTCTATGGCGCAGAGTTACAGGATTAACAATGCCCTTATAGACTAGAGCAATATATATTTATTTGTGAATAAACTTCCGATCTATTCATCTTTAATCGTGACAGAATAACGAACACAAAAAATAATAAAAATTACATCCAGATCCGTAGATCACCTAGTGACAACTACAAGCACTGAAGCGAGCCGAAGACGCGTCGCCGTCATCAACCCTTCCTCACTGGAGCCAGGCAAAACTTTCATAGTTGATAGTCGAAAAGTCGTCGTGCTAATGTCCTATAGAACCAGCGCACGAGACAGCAACCGCCGTCGATGAAGAGTAGCGTAGATCGGAAATATCCAACCTGAAGACACATGAACATAGATGAATAATGAGCAGATCCAAGCAAATCCACCAAAGACAGATCAGCGACAGATCCGGCCATGTCTCATATATTATCATATGGTCGTATATATACTAATTAATCATACTACTATATATAAGATACTTCAAAGTGAATTACATGAAAAATAGCAAGTTGGCCCATGGTTTTTATTATATTTATGAAATACATATATATTTGTACGTAATAAGGAGTATACTCAAAATATGATACATACTACCTAAAAAGTAATATATATACTACATACTGCGTGTACATATACTCTGATATGATAGATACTATCTACAACATATGAAACAAAAGTGAAAGTAACTACACCCGGTCGTAGAAAACATTTGTATAGGATATATATATATATAGGACAAATGTTTGTTACCATCGGTGGTAGTTACCAGCACTTCAGTTTTGTATGTTGTATGTAGTATTTATTAAATCAAAAAGTACATGTGTGTAGTATGTGGTATTTATCAAGTGTGCATGTTATATATATATATATATATATATATATATATATATATATATGAAAAAATAATAAGGAGTAATATAAAAAACAATTCTGGAAAAAAAGAGCATTCAGTTCGACTCTATTTGAGAGACCCCGCTTGCTTATTGCAATTCTGAATTACATTGATTCTATCCTTGATGTATTTGCAATTCAATCCGAATCAATATATCCAAAAGTTTTTATCTCCCCCACCTCCCGTCTTACTTTTTTATAGTAGTCAAAATTATACTATAACGCTTGATATTTATTCTTTTTTCTAATCAGAATTATCAATTTTATTTACTCTGACTCTATGTTCCCCTTAGTGAAATATTAATCCTCAAATTATTAACAAATAATAATGTCTATAATGATCGAATGAAATATATATATAGGACATGTAATTTATGCGGCATGTAGGTGGCTCTTCAACTGCCCGGGTACTCTAGAGGACGAGCTTGCGGCGTGCGATGAGGGCCTTCGGCTGGCGCTGCACTGGACTCAGTTGTTGCTCCAGGTAGAAATGGACTGTGCCGAAATCATCAAGCTTGTGGACTCTAGTCTTGGAGATCGCTCTAGCAACAAGGTGGCTGGGATCGTCGAGATGGCCAAGGAACGACCTGTGTACTTCTGGAAAATCTATAGATCAACAATGTTACTCATGCTATGGCAGCTCTCGGTCGTAGTCACCAACGCACTACATATTGGTTAGCAAACTCCCCTCAAAAGATTAGCATTATCATTACAAACGATCGTAAGATCCAAGTTGATTAAATGAAATGTCTTGCCCCCTCAAAAAAATAAAGAGTAGTTGGCTAGGACCTGCATGTTTCAAGTGTACAAATGCGAGTATACATGGAGATATATGTACATACGTGGACTGCATTTGCATGTGTAGCTAATCATGCAGAAAGAGAGATTTCTCTTATTTTCTCTTATAAAACAACAAAAATAACTTTCTCCTTATGTCTCCACAAAATGCATTCGTGTGTATAAGCAACAAAAAAAGGAGAAGCAATTTCAATCTAGCATGAGCAGCAAAAGCCACTTAGTCTAGCCAAGGTGACTGCCCATGAGACCCAACACCAAGGCTAATTTTAAACCTTGAGCGAGGATGAAGACACATGCAAGTCATCCTTGGCTATCAGAGGTAAGGCCCTTGCAGACATGTAGGGCTTGCTCTCTCCTCACCTCCTCCAACTCCTTTATGGTGCATGTATGGCTAGGTATTCATAAGCTGAAGGGCTCTCGTCCACATCGAACGAGAACTTTTCGGCATTATCTTTCTTTTTTTGAATAGGATACACTACTGCAGGATGCTGCTGACGCGACACATCAATCAGAGACCCTTTGACCAAACTGTTTGCGATTCATCAATCGCAAACGGTATAGTTCAAGCTCCGCCGCCAATGACGAAAACCGTGCGCGATGAAGAACGAGCAAATACGGTCCAAAAAATAGTTGCGTGTGTGATGCGTTGCATACAGTTTGTTCTTATGAACTGTTTGTGATTATGGAAGATAACAGAAACAGTTAAGAAAATATATACGTGTGCGTAGTGCGGCATACAGTTCACTCGGACAAACTGTTTGCACTGATCCAGCAGAACACAAAAGAGTTAGCCTAAGAAGGCGTGTGTGATACCCGGCAAACAGTTCATTCATCAGAATTGTGTGGGAAGACCAATAATAACCCAAACGATTCATCCTGATAAACGTGTGTGTTGTGGGTACCCGGCAAACAGTTCATCCATCAGACCTGTGTGGGAAGACCAGCAATAACCCAAACGATTCATCCTGACAACTTGTGTGTGTTTTGGACACACGATTGCTGTCAATAATTGTATGAGATGTGATTTGCTCTGTTTGCACAACATCTATATGCTATGTCTACAGAACACCAACATTATTGTTGCATAACCAACTTGAACATACAGTTACATAAGTGACTACACAACACATGTACATTCCTCAATATAAATTTACAAGAAGTAGACGATCACCAAATCATACTGTTCTTCTGACGACGGTTGCCGACACTGCTCTGCTTGTGGCTATCCCTCGTTGTCTGCAGGAAGGAGGCACTTTCTCATGTCAATGATCCTCCTGTACATCTCGTAGCTGGTGTACGCGCCCTTGGCCGCGTACTTGATGTGTTCTTCATCCAGTTCATTCACCCAGGCCGTGTGCCAGGCAGTCTTGTCCTTGTGGCACTCAGCCTTCATGTCTCTGTAGTAGGGGTCGATGATGGCCGCGACGAGGTCAACCAGGGAGTCCTTCTGCTTCTTCTTCTCGCCACCCCAGACCCTGTACTGACCTTGGATGTTGACAAGCTTCTGGCAGCACAAGCCCGAAGTCTTGAGCACCTTTAGATCGCTGGTGGTGTCCACCGTTGCGAACCTGTAGTCGGGGCTGTTGACAAACCTGGCGAAACGCTCGCAAGGCCTTGTGGCCAGGCAGTAGTGGTAGACGAGCATGTGATGGGGCACGCACAACTGGGCGACGGCAACCTTCTGATCATGCTTGGCACGACCGCCGGTGTACTGGAGGTCGAAGCCGACCACTTTGTACTTGTCATCCTCATCAAGCAGTTGCTCCAATGTGTTAATGGATTTCACCACCACGACCGGGTCGTTGGTGTACACCACCAAGAGGTCCGTCTTCCTGATGTGTGTGTCCACTTTGACAATTTTGGCGAACTGCCGCTCGGCGCCGGCAGCCGCCATTGGTTCCGCACGGGAAGGTTGAAGCGATGAAGAGATGTGCATCCTCTCTGTATTATTTGCCGTCGTGGGTGTGCTCCTTGGGTTGTGTGGCGCGATCGGAACGTGGAAGAGATGAAGGTAAATGGCCGCATCAACCGCATGGCAGTTTTTGTAGCGCTTAACTGCTTGGTGGCGCCGGGAGCGGCGCAACCGCTTGCATATGGCTCCCCGAACGTGCCTGATCGTTCGCGCGTGGACGCCGGCAGAGCGGGCGCGCACGGACGCAAGCACAGCGCGCCGAGGCCGCATCAACCGCCTCATGCGTACATTCATTCGCGACGGTGCGTACAGAACGACCGTTTGCTTTGTAATAAAACGCAAACAGATTTTTATTATTAACCGTCTGCGTACTTGTCATTTCTCCCACCTCCGTCCCGTCTTGTCACCGCGTTGCCGCACGAGGATTCCAGTGCACACTTCGGGAGCGCACAACATTTCTTTTGGGCTTCCCGTTCCCGCGCAACCACGCTGGAACGCGCGCAAGCTTCCAGTTCCCACGCAACCGCGCTGGAACGCGCGCAAGCTTTCAGTTCCCACACAGGAACGCGCGCAAGCTTCCCGCCCGGCTTGCCTTGGTCGCCTGCTTTATAAACCGTCACGGCCGGCCTCTCCACATCGCATTCATCCCGTCCCTGCCCGTAGCTTCCTAAGTTTGCTTCTCCCCCAATCGCCAATGCCACCTGTCCGTCGTCGTCACTCCGCCACTCCGCCAGAGGGCAGCTCCAGCTGGGAGGCTGCACCACGTCGGCGGCGCAGTACCCGTAAGCGTGAAGTGCGTGTGGCGTCCTTGTTGGCTGTGCGCACGGCACCCACCACACGCTCCTCCACATTTGCCCGAAGGCAGCTGCTGCCGGCGACCGCCGTCGCCCCCACCCCATCATCGGCCACCGTTTTCGCCACCCCACCAGCTGCCTCCTTGGACGCCACCACACCAGTGTCCGCCTTGGCAGCCACCCCACAGTCAGCCGCCGGGGCCATCACCCGCTCCGCCACCGCGGCCCGAAGGCGGGAGGAGGAGGCCGCCGTCGAAGCACAGCCCCTCGGCTTTTGCGTCAGTTTTCTAGCGTGCTACATCAACTTCCTACATGAGGAGGAGGAGCGCAAGTTCGAGCACGCACCGAGGCTCACCGCCGCCGTGGCCGCAGCAGACGCCGCAGCTATGGCGCGGAATGAGGAGATCTATGCCGAGTCCCGCCGCTTCGAGGAGGCGCGTCAGGAGCGGCGGAGGGCGGCGGCGGCAGCCGACGAAGTCGACTCCTCCAGCTCGTCGGTAGGCTTCTCCTCCTCTGCCTCTTACTAAACGCGCTCGGCAGAGGAGAAGGCTGCTGGCAGTAGCACGAAGCCCCTCCGGAGTAGTATTTAGGGGCTATTTTGTTCAGTTCATCTTACTACAGATATGGTTGAACTGTACCACGTACTTTAAATTAGCTAGTATATATAGTTGAACTAGCTATTTCAGTACGTGGTAGGCAACAAATGGGGAAAAGTTTGTTCGATTCAGCTGTCGAATTGAACTATTTTGTACAAAGACCAATGCTTGATCTATGAATGAAATCCATGTTTACTGAATTTCAGTTGCAAAATTGCACCGTAATAGTGATTTTGTTCCTGCAAAATTGGACAAATCTCAATGTTTCTAATTTGACAAATGAAAATTTACCCAATATGACAGATTCGAATCTTACCTGACTCCTGCTGCCAATGCATTGATCGGTGCTTACATAGGGTGCATAGTGTATTAAATGTCTTAGCAACTCAAGTCCACAATGCATTGTTGCTAAGGTCCCTTCATTTAATGATTTAGCAACTAAACTCTTGCATGCATTGGTGAGTTCCTTCACTTAAGTGTTTTGCCAAGGTTCACGCGTTGGGCATTGTTTCTTCATGTGGTCACCAAACTCATATATCTCCTTAATTACCTTCCCACGTCAGATTTTTTTTGCATACATGGCAACCTCAGCAGTTAGCAACAGTAGAAGTTGTAGCATCGGGAAGGGCACACGGGTCATCATTCACCACCGTTTACGATGACGCAATGGAAAAATTCCTTCGCGCCAGATTTTCCCTTGGCTTAGTAGGGAAGGAACAATTGCCCTCGGTTTGCATACGGGTATTCAGTCTGAAACATCTTTGACGACTGGCAAAGGACACGCCACCCCGATGAGCATGCGCAGGACACTACTCGCACGCCACCCGTCTACTCAAACACCTGTCCGCACGCTACCTCCTTTCCAATACACATAGCGACACGTGGCCCACACATAAATGGTCTGTAGAACGTCCACGAATTATAAATAATACGCCCGTTTGCGATGGTAACGTGACAGATTATTGTTCCAAAATGCCTTTGTTGGCTATTAATAATGCTTACTCTTTCTCTCAAAGTGGACACTAAAAATAGCACAACATATTTATGCTTTATATGATGAGGCCCTGCCCAACATAGACCTTGTGACTGTAGTTCATGTTTGAATTTTGTACATTAAATGCACATAAAACTCAATTAATGTATAAAAAGCCATACAAACCGTTAATAATTTAATATGTTTGCAGTACACACCTATTGCTTTATGTTGTTTCTAGGAAAAAATCAAGGAGAGAAGAGGCATCGGATGTCATTTTTCACCAGCAGATGTGGCATGCATATATATGTTCCCTAACGGAACCACTGGACGTAGCTTATTGTGTGAGAACCTCATGTTTGTAAGAGGCTTGTGACAAAACATGGCCAACTTGGTATTTTTTTACCACGGCATGTGTGTGCCTTCACATGACACCATTCCAAGTTTCATGAATTTCTGATAGAGTTTTGGATTTACGAGAATTTGGAAACAAAGTTTCTCGATATTTGTGGCCGAGCCAACATGCTTAGATGTTTGAAATTCGTTCTCATTTCTTGCATGTGACCTAACACATGCATCCAAGGATGCATATATGATTTTTCAACCCATTTTGTCGCCCCGGACCTTGTGATTATAGATCAAATTTGAATTATGCACATTAAATAATGCATCGAAAACTCAATTAATATATTTAAAAGCCAGACGGTCCCTTAATTTAATCATATTTTTGCACTGCGCACGTATATGTCTATGTTGTTTATATAAAGAAAATCAAGGAGAGAAGAGGCATCAGATGTCTTTTCGCCCACATATGTGACAAGCATATATAATGTTTCCTATCGAAACCACAAAGCTTTTTGTGAGGAGCTCCGATTTGTAAGGGGGTTGTGCAAGAACATGTCCAAATTGGACAATTTTTTTACCATGGCATGTGTGTGCCCTTGTCACGACACCATGCCAAGTTTCATGAATTTCTGACGTGCTTTGGATTTACGGGAATTTGAAAACCAAGCATCTCAATATTTGCGGCCGAGCAAACAGTCAATGAGATGTTAGAAATCCATTCCCATTTCTTGCGTGGGACCTAAACATGCATCCAGTGAAAGATATATATTTTTCCAACCTATTTTTCATGTGTTGGACCTTGTGATTGTAGGTCAAAGTTGAATTATGCACATTAAACGACTAGAAAACTCAATTAATGTGTTAAACAGGTCTCACGAACCCTGGAAAAAAATCCACAAGTTAGCATGACTGTCAGAAAGTTGCTCTATGGTGACTCCAGAAACAACAAACACACACAGGGCAATCGATGGCACCATGCCCAAATTTCATGAATTTCTATCGAGGTTTGCATTTACATGAATTTAAAAACTAAGTTTCCCGATGTTTGCGGTCTAGCCAAGACGATGATGATATGTTTGAAATTCATTTCCATTTATTGTGTGGGACCTAATTAAACATGCAGCCAGGAAAACGTATATGGTTTTTCGACATATTTTCATGAGCTGGACCATGCAGTGATTGTATTTCAAATTTGAATTATATATGCACATTGAATGCCTAGAAAACTCAATTAATGTACTTAAAAGGCCAAACGAACTCTGTAAGATTCCATTGTTTCGCACGACACATTCACGTTACTCTATGGAGACTCTAGAAATAAATTCAAGGCGAGAAGCGACATCGGATGTTATTTCGCACATAAAATGTGAACTGTCCCTACCGGAACCACATGACTTCTTGTGAGAATCTTCGGTTTGTAAGAGGTTTGTGCCAAAACTTGTCCAGAACGAGGCATTGTTTTTACCACAACTGTTGGAAATATGCCCTAGAGGCAATAATAAATTGGTTATTATTATATTTCCTTGTTCATGATAATCGTTTATTATCCATGCTATAATTGTATTGATTGGAAACTCAAATACATGTGTGGGTACATAGACAACACTGTGTCCCTAGTATGCCTCTAGTTGACTAGCTCGTTGATCAAAGATGGTTAAGGTTTCCTAGCCATTGACATGAGATGTCATTTGATAACGGGATCACATCATTAGGAGAATGATGTGATGGACAAGACCCAAACTACGAACGTAGCATATGATTGTGTCAGTTTATTGCTATTGTTTTCTGCATGTCAAGTATCTGTTCCTTTGACCATGAGATCATGCAACTCACTGACACCGGAGGAATACCTTGTGTGTATCAAACGTCGCAACGTAACTGGGTGACTATAAAGGTGCTCTATAGGTATCTCCGAGGGTGTCTGTTGGGTTGGCATGGATCAAGACTGGGATTTGTTACTCCGTATGACGGAGAGGTATCTCAGGGCCCACTCGGTAATACAACATCACAATGAGCCTTGCAAGCAATGTGACTAAAGTGTTAGCCACGAGATCTTGTATTACGGAACGAGTAAAGAGACTTGCCGGTAACGAGATTGAACTAGGTATAGAGATACCGACGATCGAATCTCGGGCAAGTAACATACCGAAGAACAAAGGGAACAGCATACGGGATTAACTGAATCCTTGACATAGAGGTTCGACCGATAAAAGATCTTCGTAGAATATGTAGGAGCCAATATGGGCATCCAGGTCCCGCTATTGGTTATTGATCGTAGAAGTGTCTCGGTCATGTCTACATAGTTCTCGAACCCGCAGGGTCTACACACTTAACGTTTGGTGACGATTAGTATAGTTGAGTTATGTTGGTGACCGAAGGTTGTTCGGAGTCCCGGATAAGATCCCGGACATGACGAGGATCTCCGGAATAGTCTGGAGGTAAAGATTGATATATGTGATAATAGTGTTTTGATCTCCGGAAGGGTTCCGGAGTTCACCGGAAGGGGTTCCGGATGTTTACCGAAGTGTTCGGGTGCAGCAACACTTTATATGGGCCAAAGGGATAAAGCCCACGAGGTATTGGAAAGTGCAAAAGTAGTTTTGCTGCCGCGTAAGCGGTACTACCGCTTGGTGAAGCGGTACTACCGCCCGAGCGGTACTACCGCTTGTGTGAAGCGGTACTACCGCCCGAGCGGTACTACCGCTTGTGTGAAGCGGTACTACCGCTTGTGCGCGGCTGTGCACGGTTCGGCAGGGATCCGAGTTGGACTCTTTCCCTGCGGGCCAAACCGACCTTGTGCGGGCAAAACCGACCTGGAGGAGACTTTTACTCCAAGTTTAGACCCCAAGGCTCAACATATAAATAGAGGGGCAGGGCTAGCACACGGGATACATCAAGATTTCCCCAAGCCATGTGCGGCAACCCTAACCCTCTAGTTCCTCCGTCATAATCTCCGTAGCGCTTGGCGAAGCCCTGCAGAGATTGTTCCTCACCACCATCACCACGCCGTCGTGCTGCTGGAACTCAACCACTACTTCACCATCGCTCGCTGGATCGAGGAGGTGAAGGCGTCATCAAGCCGTACGTGTGTTGAACGCGGAGGTGCCGTCCGTTCGGCGCTAGTTCGTGATCGGATCGAGGGACGACTTGCGATTTGGATCGCGGAGACGTTCGACTACATCAACCGCGTTTCTTAAACGCTTCCGCTTAGCGATCTACAAGGGTATGTAGATTCACTCTCCCTCTCGTAGATGCTCATCACCATGGATAGATCTTATGTGTGCGTAGGAAAATTTTTGTTTCCCATGCAACGTTACCCAACAGTGGCATCATGAGCCAGGTCTATGCGTAGATGAGATCTCGAGTAGAACACAAACGAGTTGTGGGCGTGGGTGTATACATATTGCTTGCCGTTACTAGTTGATATTTGATTCGGCGGTACTGTGAGATGAAGCGGCCCGGACCGACATTACGCGTACACTTACGCGAGACAGGTTCCTTCAACTAACATGTAACTTCGTTGCATAAAGATGGCTAGCGGGTGTCTGTCTCTCTCACTTTAGTTGAATCGATTTCAATGAAGAGGGTTCTTTTAGAAGATCAAAAAGCAATCACTACACCACGTTGTGGTTTTGCGTAGGTAAGAACGGTTCTTGCAAACCCGTAGCAGCCACGTAAAATTTGCAACAACAATTAGAGGACGTCTAACTTGTTTTTGCAGGGTATGATGTGATATGATATGGCCAATTACATGATGAGATATATGTGATGTATGAGATGATCATGTGTTGTATAGAATATCACGACTTGCATGTCGATGAGTACGGCAACTGGCAGGAGCCATAGAGTTGTCTTTAATTATTGTATGACCTGCGTGTCAATCATTAAGCGCTATGTAATGCTTTACTTTATCGCTAAACGTTAGCAATAGTCGTGGAAGCAACAGTCGGCGCGACAACCTTATGGCGACACGTTGATGGAGATCAAGATGATGGAGATCATGGTGTCATGCCGGTGACGATGGAGATCATGCCGGTGCTTTGGAGATGGAGATCAAAAGCACAAGTTCATGGCCATCTCATGTCACTTATGATTTGCATGTGATGTTAATCCTTTTATGCATCTTATTTTGCTTAGGACGACGGTAGCATTATAAGGTGATCCCTCACTTAAATTTCAAGATAAATTGTGTTCTCCCCGAGTGTGCACCGTTGCGAAAGTTCGTCGTTTCGAGACACGCCGTGATGATCGGGTGTGATAGACTCTACGTTCACATACAACGGGTGTAAGCCATGTTGCACGTGCGGAAACACTCGGGTTAAACTTGACGAGCCTAGCATGTACAGACATGGCCTCGGAACACAAGAGACCGAAAGGTCGAACATGAGTCATATAGTAGATATGATCAACATGAAGATGTTCACCATTGAAACCACCTCGACTCACGTGATGATCGGACTTGAGTTGGTGGATTTGGATCATGTTACACTCGAATGATCGGAGGGATGTCAATTTGAGTGGGAGTTTTTTAAATAATATGATTAACTAAACTCATTATCTAGAACAATAGTCTAAGTTGTCTTTGCTATATTTATGTTGTAGATCATGGCTCGCGCAGTAGCACCCCTGAATTTTAATGCGTTCCTAGAGAAAGCTAAGTTGAAAGATGATGGAAGTAACTTTGTGGACTGGGCCCGTAATCTAAGGATTATCCTTACGGCTTCCCAGAAGGCTTATGTCCTTGATGCACCGCTTGGTGATCCACCCGCTCCAGTTGAGTCTCTAGACGTTGTGAACGCCTGGCAGGCTCGTTCTGATGATTACTCAATAGTTCAATGTGCAATGTTGTATGGCTTAGAACCGGGACTTCAAAGACGTTTTGAACGTCATGGAGCATATGAGATGTTCCAGGAGTTGAAGTTTATCTTTCAGAAGAATGCCCGGATCGAGAGATATGAGATCTCCGATAAGTTCTATGCTTGCAAGATGGAGGAAAACGGGTCTATCAGTGATCACGTGCTCAGAATGTCTGGGTACTCCACCCGTCTGGCTGAGTTAGGGATGCCCCTTCCGCCAGAGGCTATCACTGACAGAGTTCTTCAATCATTGCCACCTAGCTACAAGAGCTTCGTGTTGAACTATAACATGCACGGGATGAACAAGTCAGTCGCCGAGCTGTTTGCGATGCTGAAAGCCGCTGAGTCTGAAATTCAGAAGGAGCATCAAGTGTTGATGGTCAATAAAACCACTAGTTTCAAGAAAAATGGCAAGGGTAAGAAGGGTAACTCCAAGAAGAGTGGCAAAGCAGTTGCTCCTCTCGTGAAGAAACCCAAGGCTGGACCCAAACCAGAAACTGTGTGTTTTCATTGCAAGGGAACTGGACACTGGAAGCGGAATAGCCCCAAGTATTTGGCTGACAAGAAGGCGGCCAACAACAAACAAGGTATATATGATATACATGTTATTGATGTGTACCTTACCAACTCTGGTTGTAGTGCCTGGGTATTTGATACCGGTGCGGTTGCTCATATTTGCAACTCAAAACAGGAACTGCGGAATAGACGGAGGCTGGCAAAGGACGAAGTGACGATGCGCGTGGGAAATGGTTCCAAGGTTGATGTGATCGCCGTCGGCACGCTCGCTCTTCGATTACCGTCGGGATTAGTGATGAACCTAAATAAGTGTTATTTGGTGCCTGCGTTAAGCATGAACATTATATCTGGATCTTGTTTATTGCGAGACGGTTACTCATTTAAATCAGAGAATAATGGTTGTTCTATTTATATGAGTAATATCTTTTATGGTCATGCACCCAATGTGAGGGGTTTATTCTTATTGAATCTCGATAGTAATGATACACATGTTCATAACATTGATGCCAAAAGATGTAGAATTGATAATGATAATACCACTTTCTTGTGGCACTGCCGTTTAGGTCATATTGGCGTAAAACGCATGAGGAAGCTCCATGCTGATGGACTTTTGGAGTCACTTGATTTTGAATCACTTGACACATGTGAGCCATGCCTCTTGGGCAAGATGACTAAAACGCCGTTCTCTGGAACAATGGAACGGGCAAGTGACTTATTGGAAATCATACATACTGATGTGTGCGGTCCGATGAGTATTGAGGCGCGCGGTGGTTATCGTTACTTTCTCACCTTCACTGATGACTTAAGTAGATATGGGTATATTTACTTGATGAAACATAAGTCTGAAACATTTGAAAAGTTCAAACAATTTCAGAGTGAAGTTGAGAATCATCGTAACAAGAAGATTAAATTCCTACGATCTGATCGAGGAGGAGAATATCTGAGTTATGAGTTTGGCAGTCACTTAAGACAGTGTGGAATTGTTTCACAATTGACACCGCCTGGAACACCACAGCGTAATGGTGTGTCCGAACGTCGTAATCGAACTTTATTGGATATGGTGCGATCTATGATGTCTCTTGCCGATTTGCCACTATCGTTTTGGGGTTATGCATTAGAGACAGCTGCATTCACTTTAAATAGGGCACCATCGAAATCCGTTGAGACGACGCCATATGAACTTTGGTTTGGCAAGAAGCCAAAACTGTCGTTTCTTAAAGTTTGGGGATGTGATGCTTATGTCAAAAAGCTTCAGCCTGAAAAGCTGGAACCCAAAGCGGAGAAATGCGTCTTCATAGGATACCCAAAAGAGACAGTTGGGTATACCTTCTACCTCAGATCCGAAGGCAAAGTGTTTGTCGCTAAAACGGAACATTTCTTGAGAAAGAGTTTCTCTCGAAAGAATTGAGTGGGAGGAAGATAGAACTTGATGAGGTTGTTGAACCTTTACTTCAACCTGAGAGTAGCGCAGCGCAGAAAGTTGTTTCTGTGGAGCCTACATTAGCTGAAGAGGAAGTTAATGATGATGATCATGAAGCTTTGGATCAAGTTGCTATCGAACCTCGTAGGTCGACAAGGACGCGTACTGCTCCCGAGTGGTACGGCAACCCTGTCTTAGAGGTCATGTTGTTAGACAACGATGAACCTACGAGCTATGGAGAAGCGATGATGGGCCCGGATTCCGAGAAGTGGTTAGAGGCCATGAAATCCGAGATGGGATCCATGTATGAAAACAAAGTATGGACTTTGGAAGTATTACCTGAAGGGCGTAAGGCCATTCAGAACAAATGGATCTTTAAGAGGAAGACGGACGCGGACGGTAATGTCACCGTCTATAAAGCTCGACTTGTGGCAAAGGGTTTTTCACAAGTTCAAGGAGTTGACTACGATGAGACCTTCTCACCCGTAGCGATGCTTAAGTCCGTCAGAATCATGTTAGCAATAGCTGCCTTTTTCGATTATGAAATTTGGCAGATGGATGTCAAAACAGCGTTCCTTAACGGTTACCTTAAGGAAGAGTTGTATATGATGCAACCAGAAGGTTTTGTCGATCCAGAGAATGCTGACAAAGTTTGCAAACTCCAGCGATCCATTTATGGACTGGTGCAAGCATCTCGGAGTTGGAATCTTCGTTTTGATGAGGTGATCAAAGCATTCGAGTTTATACAAGTTTACGGAGAAGCTTGTATTTACAAGAAAGTGAGTGGGAGCTCTATAGAGTTTCTAATATTATATGTGGATGACATATTACTGATTGGAAACAATATAGAAATGCTGGAAAGCGTAAAGGAATATTTGAACAAGAGTTTTTCAATGAAGGACCTAGGAGAAGCTGCTTTCATATTAGGCATCAAGATCTATAGAGATTGATCGAGACGCTTGATAGGACTTTCACAAAGCACATACCTTGACAAAGTTTTGAAGAAGTTCAAAATGGATCAGTCCAAGAAGGGGTTCTTGCCTGTATTGCAAGGTGTAAAGTTGAGTAAGACTCAATGCCCAGTGACTGCAGAAGATAGAGAAAAGATGAGTGTCATCCCCTATGCTTCGGCCATAGGCTCTATCATGTATGCAATGCTGTGCACAAGACCCGATGTCAGCCTTGCCATAAGTATGGTCGGAAGGTTTCAAAGTGATCCAGGAATGGAACACTGGACGGCGGTCAAGAATATCCTGAAGTACCTGAAAAGGACTAAGGACATGTTTCTCGTTTATGGAGGTGATCAAGAGCTCGTCGTAAAGGGTTACGTCGATGCAAGCTTTGACACTGATCCGGATGACTCTAAGTCGCAAACCGGATACGTATTTATTCTTAATGGGGGTGCGGTTAGCTGGTGCAGTTCCAAGCAAAGCGTGGTAGCAGATTCTACATGCGAAGCGGAGTACATCGCTGCCTCGGAGGCGGCGAAGGAAGGTGTCTGGATGAAGGAGTTCATGACAGATCTTGGAGTAGTGCCTAGTGCACTTAACCCAATGACTCTGTTTTGTGATAATACTGGTGCCATTGCTCTAGCCAAGGAACCAAGATTTCACAAGAGGACCAGACACATAAAGCGACGTTTCAATTCCATCCGCGATTACATCAAGGAGGACGACATAAATATTTGCGAAGTACACACGGATCTAAATGTTGCAGATCCGATGACTAAACCTCTTCCAAGGGCTAAACATGAACAACACCAGAACTGCATGGGTGTTCGATTCATTACAATGTAAATCACATAGTGATGTGAACTAGATTATTGACTCTAGTGCAAGTGGGAGACTGTTGGAAATATGCCCTAGAGGCAATAATAAATTGGTTATTATTATATTTCCTTGTTCATGATAATCGTTTATTATCCATGCTATAATTGTATTGATTGGAAACTCAAATACATGTGTGGGTACATAGACAACACTGTGTCCCTAGTATGCCTCTAGTTGACTAGCTCGTTGATCAAAGATGGTTAAGGTTTCCTAGCCATTGACATGAGATGTCATTTGATAACGGGATCACATCATTAGGAGAATGATGTGATGGACAAGACCCAAACTACGAACGTAGCATATGATCGTGTCAGTTTATTGCTATTGTTTTCTGCATGTCAAGTATCTGTTCCTTTGACCATGAGATCATGCAACTCACTGACACCGGAGGAATACCTTGTGTGTATCAAACGTCGCAACGTAACTGGGTGACTATAAAGGTGCTCTACAGGTATCTCCGAGGGTGTCTGTTGGGTTGGCATGGATCAAGACTGGGATTTGTTACTCCGTATGACGGAGAGGTATCTCAGGGCCCACTCGGTAATACAACATCACAATGAGCCTTGCAAGCAATGTGACTAAAGTGTTAGCCACGAGATCTTGTATTACGGAACGAGTAAAGAGACTTGCCGGTAACGAGATTGAACTAGGTATAGAGATACCGACGATCGAATCTCGGGCAAGTAACATACCGAAGAACAAAGGGAACAGCATACGGGATTAACTGAATCCTTGACATAGAGGTTCGACCGATAAAAGATCTTCGTAGAATATGTAGGAGCCAATATGGGCATCCAGGTCCCGCTATTGGTTATTGATCGTAGAAGTGTTTCGGTCATGTCTACATAGTTCTCGAACCCGCAGGGTCTACACACTTAACGTTTGGTGACGATTAGTATAGTTGAGTTATGTTGGTGACCGAAGGTTGTTCGGAGTCCCGGATAAGATCCCGGACATGACAAGGATCTCCGGAATAGTCTGGAGGTAAAGATTGATATATGTGATAATAGTGTTTTGATCTCCGGAAGGGTTCCGGAGTTCACCGGAAGGGGTTCCGGATGTTTACCGAAGTGTTCGGGTGCAGCAACACTTTATATGGGCCAAAGGGATAAAGCCCACGAGGTATTGGAAAGTGCAAAAGTAGTTTTGCTGCCGCGTAAGCGGTACTACCGCTTGGTGAAGCGGTACTACCGCCCGAGCGGTACTACCGCTTGTGTGAAGCGGTACTACCGCCCGAGCGGTACTACCGCTTGTGTGAAGCGGTACTACCGCTTGTGCGCGGCTGTGCACGGTTCGGCAGGGATCCGAGTTGGACTCTTTCCCTGCGGGCCAAACCGACCTTGTGCGGGCAAAACCGACCTGGAGGAGACTTTTACTCCAAGTTTAGACCCCAAGGCTCAACATATAAATAGAGGGGCAGGGCTAGCACACGGGATACATCAAGATTTCCCCAAGCCGTGTGCGGCAACCCTAACCCTCTAGTTCCTCCGTCATAATCTCCGTAGCGCTTGGCAAAGCCCTGCAGAGATTGTTCCTCACCACCATCACCACGCCGTCGTGCTGCTGGAACTCAACCACTACTTCACCATCGCTCGCTGGATCGAGGAGGTGAAGGCGTCATCAAGCCGTACGTGTGTTGAACGCGGAGGTGCCGTCCGTTCGGCGCTAGTTCGTGATCGGATCGAGGGACGACTTGCGATTTGGATCGCGGAGACGTTCGACTACATCAACCGCGTTTCTTAAACGCTTCCGCTTAGCGATCTACAAGGGTATGTAGATTCACTCTCCCTCTCGTAGATGCTCATCACCATGGATAGATCTTATGTGTGCGTAGGAAAATTTTTGTTTCCCATGCAACGTTACCCAACAACAACACACATGCACAATGACATCACACAATGCCAAGTTTCATGAATTTCTCACGATATTTGGATTTATTGGAATTTGAAAACGCGGCTTCTCAAAGTCTACGGTCGAGCCAAAATACCGTGAGGTTTGGAATTCGTTTAATTTCCATTTCTTGCATGGGATCAAAACATGTATCCAGTGACAAATAGTTGATTTTCAACCCATTCAGGTGCACTCTAGCTAGCATGTGCTTAATTCACTACCGCAGTTCAAATTTGAACTGTACACATGAAATGTCTAAAAAACTCATTAAATGTTTTAAAGGGCCTAAACAAACCTAAATTATTCCATATTTAACACACAGTCCTATAGTTGCAAGTTCACTGTAGATAAATGTTATTGCCATCCAAACACCTTCAATTGCCAATGTAACTTCATTTTTCGTCTCAAAGCAGTTTGAAAATCAAATACATCGCAAACAGTTCTTGATCGTGAAACGTGTGTGATGCGGTATCAAAATATCTTGGGCCAATCCTCATATATGGCTTATGCCAGAAGCTTCAGTCCACCGCCGGCGCGTCAACCACACAGTCACACTTGTTCCCCAAGACCACTATATTGTTCAAGCGTCGCCGGTGAAAGATGGGGACGTGGATCCGCGTCGTGAGGGCAACTTCGGCGACCCACTCCGGCCCGAGCGCGGCTGCAACAGCCATGAACGCGCTCACAACATCCTTGAGAGCGGCCGCACTCTCCGACAGGGCGGCTGTGGCCGCCGAAAGGGAAGCTGCTGCATCTGAGATGGCGGCAGCAACATCCGCGACTGGGATAGAAAATGGCGAGAACGGCACAGCAGCTGTTCGTTCCTCGGCGGCCGCCATAGCCCTGATGGCGGCTGCCCACGCCTATGCCGATGCCGCCCACGCCCAGCTCGTGTCGGTCACCGTACAAATAGCAGCGGCCTTCTCCGACAACGGTCGGCAACCTACGTCCGAAGAGTTGGCAATCGCCGAGAGCGCTCGGTCAGCCGTCCATTCGTCGGCAGCCTCCCTTGCCAAGATGGAGGCCGTCAATGCCCGGACCGCGGCCGCCCACGCCAAACTCATGGCGGCCTTTTCCAAAGAGATGGCGGACGCGGACGGCGAGATGCTTGCAGAGTATGTGGCGATGGATGCCATGGAGGCCCTTCCCATGGAGGTCGTCGAGCGCGAGCTGGTCATGAAGGATGCGGCGGAGATCGGCGAGCGTCAGGTCGAACATTAGTCGTTCTTTAGAGTGCTGGTCTTTTGTTAGAGTAACGTTTAGGTCAACCAGCTCTTTTAATTGCTCGATTAAGTAAGTGCGGGATGTGGTGTAGGCTCTTTTGTGCAGTACCCAAATTAGCAATTGATGTTAAATTATGCGACGATGTGGATGACCACTGTAACGAGGGAAATTCTGACCAAAAATTTGCCGCCATATCCCCATTCCATCTTCCAATTGAAAATGAAAATGAAGTTCATCACACACACTTTTTTGGAATGAACCGTGTGCAATGTAGTACCCAATCTTACGTCCGAAGATTGGAGACAAACATTTGCACGTCCAAGTTCATCACACATGGGGTATATCACAGGCTTCGTTTGTGATGTGTTGATATCGAGAACTATTCTGAAAAATTTGCATGTTCAAGTTCATCACACACGGTGTATAACACAGGCTTCGTTTGTGATGTTTTGATATCGCACATGGTTCCGAATAAGGGATTGTTTCCGATGGTGCTTTCCGCGCCAGTTTTTCGCTGCACCGAATGAAAATTTTGGGCTGCCGCGGAAATATCTACCTCCCTCCCCCCCCCCGTACCAATCAAAAGCCACATTTCCCCCTTTTCCTCTACCTTTCCTAGTTCAAACCTTCATTGCTTGCTTGCAGCGCCGCCTCCTCGCCGGCGACGCTCCTTCCTGCTGCTCGGCCTCGTCCATCTAGTCAGGTAATCTACACCTCCCCAATACCCCCTCACCCCCTCCTCCTCCATCCCATATGCCCCGACCGCCGGCACGACACCTTCCACCCAAATCACCGCCCCATCCTCCAAATAATCGCCGCCGAAAGCCATGGTGCACGCAGTATAGCCAGGATCTCAAAGAGCATTTGGCTGCGGAGAAGCAAATCGCGGCTACACGCGCAGATGAGGCAGCTATGGCTTCCATGCGTGCCGACCCCCAGATCTTGGAGGAGCACCTCGCTGTCGAGGCCACCGTCGATGCCTTGCGCGCTAACGCCGCCACGCGGTTGGCTGCTATAAACGACAGCTCGTGGTCTTTTCTCGAGGGTACCGCCGGTGCGTTCGACGAAGACTTCAATGTGTTTTCTCAGCGTGCACGTGCTTACCTCAACTCCAGAGCCGGCATGTTGGTGCCGGGGCAGGTTCAGGCCACTCACCACTACGAGGGTTGCACCCACGGTGTGGAGGCCTCGCCCTCTTCCAAGTTAACGGAGCCCATCATCATCGATATCTCTGACGATGAGGAATAGCTTGTTTTTCTTACCTTTATCACTAAGGACCTATGTTCACCTAGCTACGCCGGTTAAGCACGTTTCGTTTAGCTGTTGCGTGTGCCGCTACTGCCTTTCATTTAGAAATTCTAGTGAAATGTCCAATGTAATGCTACTGCAACCTGAACTTCTAGTATGTTCTATTGTGCAATGTGGTGCTTAGTTAACTGTTTCGTTCATTTGTTGCGGTGATCATTTAACTATTTAATTCAATTCTGAAATGTGATGTACGATTGTTGTTGGTACAATTTTGTATTGTTATGCATGTGACGAATAAATCGAATTTAGATGTACTAAATACATGTGCAACATATAGAATTGCTACATTTCCTAGTTCTTAGCACGCTTGGTTTAGATAACTGGATTTTCAATGTGGCTCGATCTAATCTGTTGGATCCGCAATGTGTTTATTTTCCATTAACATATTTTAGTGATAGTATGCCAAATATCACTTGTAACCTGATCAATATTTGTCTTAAATATGTTGCAGGGGGAAACAATGGGGGACACTGAAGTTTACCATCGAGGTTTGCACATCCATAGTCATTTGGCTAATAGCACATTATTGTGCAATTGCAGAAACCATTGTAATATGAATGTTTATATTAATAATTTGTTCTTGCACATGTAGGTCCTGCTGTAAGAGGTTTAGACCCACTGTTCGACCCTTTTTGCATGCATGTGGGGAAATGAGGTGTCCTTGAATACCAGTCAAATCAAGAAACTCAGAAAGATTGTTAAGATAAATAAACTAGCTACGAAAAACAACAAGATGTTTGTCTGCACAATGAAAAAGACACCAGTCAACTATAGGATGGTACCATTTCTTTCACCTTGTCCTTTTCCATTTGCGCCATTTCAAATTTTAGAAAAGATATTTATGCGTATGTTTGTTTTCAGTCCTTCTCAAGGCAGTTCATCGATGATTACGTCTCAAACCACCTGTATGATCAAGAGGCGATGAAGATATCCATACAGCACCCATGGTATAATCTTGAAGTCTTCCTTAAGAGGACGAAGGATGGGCGGGCAATCATCCACAGGCACTGGCCTAAAGTTGCCAGGACCTTCAACATCATTGAAGGCTCAGTATTCGCCTTTCGCTTTAACAGTTTTCTAGATGAGATTCATCTGTCTATTTACCGTCTATGATGATACTTAATTTTCAAAAGTTTTAGATGTTGCATTTGAAACTTTGTCTTGTTGTGCAATTGGGTAGTTAGGCAGTATATGCCTATATGTTGTTGTACCCTGATGTAATTCAATTATGAAATCCTGGTTGCCGTACTACGAATAAGAAATATATTCTGTGGTTGATATGAAATGTTAATTTTGATTACTAAATGGATTATAAATAATTGATCAATCAGGCTGATTATTGGGGATCCCATTGCAGACGGTTTCTAAGACAGCACCATGGGCGATGACCTGAACAAACCCACACAGTTTCTAGAAAGTTGGCGTGTTGGATCGTTGAGCAATCACACACGAATTGTGGTCGATAACTGTGTGCTTTAGGACACCGAATCATAAACGTTTTCACATAGCTAGTGTGTGTGATGGGCAGCCCAATGACAAACAGTTTCTTCTAGACACCGTGAGTGATGTTTTGCGTAACACAAACGACAGAATTATAAGTATCGTGTGTGATGACCACACCTATCACAAACGATGTGATGCACAAAATTGTGTGTGATCTGCAATACGAACAGAAACGTACCCTTGGGATTCCCTGTGTAGGATGCTAAGCTCATCTCACACGTCTTCCCCAATATGTTTGTTTGAGATGGTCCTTCCAATCGCAAACGATATGTTTTTGTCCATCGTGTGCGACCAGGTGCAGGCATCGCCGACGGGTTTTGCCTGTCGTGCGGGATAGGCCCCCCCTATCGCCCACACATGCAAGGCGACGGTTTAAGACTACGTCACGGAAAGGGGTTAAAAACCGTTTGTATGGCACACGGCTGCACTAGTGGTATATTCTAGTTCCAGATAATGTAAACATGTATTCGTATGGACCACTAGCTTTATTTAATGCATTGTTCAAGATATCCCCGATATGACAATAAATCGGCTGATTTATCGTTTACCGGTGTCTGGCCGATAAGATAAATTGGCCGATATGCCGATAAAGTGGGTTGTGTGCATGTTGAGGGAATTAGTATATTTAGCATTTTCATGCATGCATGTTAAAAAGAATAAATGTAGTGGAGTTGTTGTGGTGGCAAGTGTGCATGTTGAGATAAATAAGGTAACGGAATGAATTTTTAAGGTATATAGGATATCACGGAATAAAAGGTTTGCAAATTTTGAAAAGGTTCGCACATTTGAGAAAACATTCACATTTTGAAAGATTCCTTAATTCAAAAAAAAACATCATAAATTTGAAAAAAGTTCACGTTGTAAAAAGTTAACAAATTTGAAGGGGAAAAATTCACATATTTAAGAAAATTTCACAATTTTAAAAAAAGTTCAGGAATTTCATAAAAATTTGCTGGTTTGAAAAATGTTTGTGAGTTTGAAAAAGTTCAGCCATTGGAAAAAAACATCAATTTAGAAAATGTTTAAGGATTTGAAAAAAGCTCACAAGTTAAAAAAATATCCATGAATTTGAATAACATTCTTGAATATCGGTTTGAAAAAACCGTTAATGATTCTGAAAAGTTCACAAATTTAAGAAAATACCACGATTTAAAAAAATGTCACAAATTTGAAAGAAGGAAAAGAAATAGAAAAAAAGTCATTCTTTTTTTGACATTCTAGAAAGGAAAAAAACCATGAAAAAAGCCCCCAAAAAAATCGTAGGTACCCCAAATCAATGAAAAAAGGAACTGCATGCCTGATCGAACTAGCGTAGTACATGACAAGCCCGTACAGTCTGAAAACAAAAAGAAGATGGCTAAATGGGCCGGGCCCAAGGACAAATGACGAGTGCATGCTGGTTTGTAGAATAAACGGTAACCGGAGCTTAAGGAGCCGAATAGGGTTTACGCCTAATTATGGCATGGCTCGACACATGGCGTGCAAACACAGGTTGAATTCGTGAATAAACTGTAACCGGAGCTTAAGGAGCCACATAGGATTTTTAATCGCCGCACACATTTCAAAATTAGGGGACAATTTTTAAATTCACGAACACTTTTTGAATTCGTCAACACTTTTTAAGATTGTTGAACATTTTATAAATGTGGAAACATTTTCAAATTTATGAAAAAGTTTGTATTTAAGATCATGTTTGAAATCCCCAGAAAATCAAACTTCAGATTGATGAACAATTCTATGGAAGTAAACGAACAATAAACAAGAAAATGAATAATTCAAATAACAAAAACAAAAAAAGAGGAGCGCCACCCCATACATGAGCCCGCCCAAAATGCACGCGGAGGGGTAGGAGGTGCGCGATTGGTGGTTCTCTACCAACGAGACCTCATAATTAGCGCCTTCTACACCGATCAACACGCATGGCGCCCACGCGCCGCAGATATGGACCGGCCCATCACGTGTGCAGCGTTCTCACTCGTCACACCGCCCTGGTTCACTCTGTCAACAGCTGACCGGTCGACTCTTGACGAGTCAATGTTCACTTTTGGAACAAAAAAAAGCAAAAAATTCAAAACCAATATCGTAAAAAGTCATAGTGAATTCAAAAAAAGTCATGGATTTAAAAAATTTCATGAGTTCAAAAAACGTTTGCGGTTTTTAATAAAGTTCATTAACTTGAAAATTTTGTGGATTTGAAAATTGTCCATTATTTTTTTTAAAAAATTCAGACATTTGAAAAAATTCACGAATGCTTTAAACAAAGTTCGCAGATTTGTAAAAAAACTCATTTATTCTGAATAAAATATCCATGGATTTGAAAAAAGTTCATATATTTTGAGAAAAAAATGTGAATTAGGAAAAAGTTTACTGAACTTGAAAACAAAATCTTGAATTTGAAAATTTGGGATATTTTAGAAAACATAACTTCCTAAATTTGGAAAACAAATATGAATCTAAATGTATTCATACATTTGAAAATATTTTGCATAATACGAAAAAATATTTATTAATTTGAAAAAATTCCACGTATTGAAAGTAAGATACATGAATTAAATAAATGTTCACAAATTTCAGAATATGTTTTAGAATCCGAAACAACACCCATATAAAATGTAAAATTAAATGAAATAATAAAATGATAAATACAGAAAGTAATAAAAAGATAAAGGAATAAATAATGGAAAAAATACGACAGAAAAATGCACTACAACTACAGACCTAAATGTGCCGGCCTGCTCAGTCGGAGGAGTGGGGGCCGGTTAGTAGTTCTACAGCTTAAGGCGCTGAATATGATCAGGGTCTGCCGACCCACACTAAATAGGACCTCCAATTTCGGCAAATCCTATTTGGCGCTGCAGACGCCGGTTAACGAACCGGCGCCTGCAGCGCACACCATTTACCACGCTGGGCTGGCTCACCTATGTGCAGCTTATTGCGGCAACCAGTCGGGGCTTCGCACAAGGCGCCTGCCGACTGGACCGACCCAACAGGGCGTGCGGGTACTGTTTTTTCTTTTTCTTTTTCCGTTATTCTGCTATTTATTTAATTTTCTATTTATTCTTAATTCCTTTTTCTTCTCTTTCTTGTTCTTCGAAATTTTGATTTTTTTTTCAAAATTTCAAAAAATGTTTAGAAGCTCAAAAAAGGTTCCTATTTTTTTTTTAAATGTTAACCTTTCAAAAAGTATTCCTAATTTTAAAAACTGTTCTCGTTTTAAAAATTTGCTCAAGAATTACTTAAAGATGTTCCTGTTATCAAATTAGTTTGGGACTTTCATAACATGTTTTAATGATCTTAAATTGTGAAAAAAATTAAAAAAAAGAGATTGTTTTTTGAAATTCCTGGACACTTTTTGAAACACAATGATTTTTATGAAAATCATGAACAAACTTCGAGAATGAGACTATTTATCAGAACATGAACATTTTATCAAAATCATGAACAAATTTTGAAAAGGAAAACAATTTTCGAAACACAAATATTTTTATTAAATCACGACTTTTTTTGTTGAAAACAAGAAAATTTTCTTAAATTTCTGAATTGTTTATAAAACACGGACATTTTTGTAAATTTGTCCAGTTTTTCGAATATATGAACAATTTTTTAAACAAGAACATTTTTTAAAATATGAACACATTTTGAAAGTGAGAACCTTTTTTAAAATTCCTGAATATTTTTTGAAGCACAAAAATAAAAATAAAAATTGTGAACTAAATTTTGAACATGAGAACATTTTTCAGAACAAAAAATTGAAAATGTCAAACAAAAGAAATAATAAAAGGAAAAAAATGAAAGCGAAAACAGGAACATTTTTTGAAGATCACAAACATTTTTTCAGAATACCGAACATTTTTTACAGTCATGAATATCTTTTGAAAAACGACGATTATTTGAAATTTAGAACATTTTTATAAAAGCAAGAAAAAATTTCGAATTTTAAGAACAATTTTCGAATAGGAAGTTAGTTTAAAAAAGATAAAATAACCTTCAAAAAAAAGAAAAAAAGTAACAGAGAACAAAAAAAGAAAGGAAATAAGAAAGAAAGAAAAGAAACCGGAACAAAAAAATGAAAAAAGAAAAAGAAAAACCGGTAAAAAAACAGGTTCAAGGAGCCTCTAGAAGGTTCCCGAAACCGGCTGGCTAGGCGAAACTGGGGTGGCCCACGCTAAGGCCCAGTTCTTTTCAGCTTTTGATTCTTCAGAATCAGCTTTTGAGAAACTTCCCACAGAATCAGCGAGAATCAGCCGTCGAGTTCTTTTCAAAGATTGTGGCATGAGATTATTGGATGAGTTGTGTGCTGAAATGTTTATAATGTCGCTGAATTGAAACTGGGCAATTACAGTAGCAATATTAGTAACCAAATCATCTTCCCTTCACAGTAGCATCCATGAAAAACCGAGCATCATTCATCCATCCATCAAGGAAATCATCTACCACGCATCTACATACATCCATTGCAAAATCATCTACGTACCAATCATCCAACTTCCATCGGTCCATGTACAGAAGAAAGAACAGAGAGAAATTACAAAACCGAAGGAAGAGATTAGGCAGCAGCGGCCGGCAGAATGGGCTCGTTGGGGATGGCGAAGGACGACAGTGGCCAGCAGAATGGGCTCGTCAGTACAGGGGTGGCGGAGGAAGCATCGCTGTCGGGATGGGGGTGGAGGAGGCGGGCGGAGGACTACTTGGACGGTCGGCCGAGATGGATGCGTCGAGGCCATCGCTCGCCGGCTCCTACAGGGCGACCGGAAGGACGCCGGTCGTCCGAGGGAGGAGGAGAGGAGAGCGAGCCATGCTCAGAACATGGCGGCAGGGTCAGAACATGGCGGCGGGGTGAGTAAACCCTCGGGACGAGGGGGACACTAAGCGAGGGAGACAGGAGAGCGAGGCCGGCCCAAGAGTTTTCTTGGCCGCTCGGTCGGGCTGTGGGAATGGCATTTTGCCCGTAATTTCGAGCTGAAACAGGGTAGCCTATGAAAATCCAAACGTTTTCTTTTGAGGGAGTTCCAGAATCGGCAGAATCGACCCCCAACGTCGCTTTTGGATTGCACTGTCGATGCTGGTTCGATCTTGACGATTCTATAGAATCAGATCGAGTTCTTTAGAGCTTATGATTTTTCAGACCCTGATTCTCCATAATCGAATCAAAAGAACTGGGCCTAAATAGGACCTCCAAACTCGACTATTTGACGTTGCACGCACCGGTTCACACCACATACCGCGCTGGGCCGGCCCATCTAGAGTTTTTGCTTCCTACCTTTTGATCTCAAAATTCAAATACGCTGTGACCGAATCGAACCCGCGACCTCCTTCACAAAGGAGCACGTGACAACCACCAGGCCACTAACCAACTCGTGCAATGTATCTTTGTTTTTTTCTAGTTTGTGAACTTTTTTCACCGAATTTGATGATTTTTTCTTTATTTTTTGATGAACTTTTTCCATTTTTGGATGAACTTTTTTTGAAAATTGATGAACTTTTTTCAAATTCTATGAACTTGTTTCATTTTTTGATGAACTTTTTTTGAAAATTGAGGAATTTTTTCAAATCTGATGAACTTTTTTTCAAATTCGATGAACTTTTTCTAAAATTCGATAAAAATTTCCAAACTCGATGAAAATAAATTCGAATTCGATGAACCTTTTAAAATTTTGATGAACTCTTTTTCAAATCTTGAACTTTTTAAAATCGGGAATTAAAATCTACATTTTCTTTATGAATTAATTTATGTGCGGTATATAATACTACTATATGTTAATGTTTGTACTAAAAGAAGTGTCAAATAGGTTTATTTCCTAATACTAATCAACAAAATTGTGCCTGGTGTAGTGGTGAAGGCATGAAGCTGTAGACTTTGGCGTGCGGAGAGCGATTCCAACTTCGCCTGAATTAACGTGTTAATTTTTTTGTTTGCGTTTGTTTTTTCAGCAGGTTGGCTGGGCCGGCCCACTATATGCCACGTGCGAGCGCCAGCAGCGCTACCTGGCACTTGCAGCGCCCAATAGGAGCTCCCTCCAAACTCTTTGATCCGCCCAAATGAACGGCCGCGGTAACAAGGAGGATAACACGTGAGTTCTGGACATCCTAATTTAATAACCAGTTTACACCGGAGTAAAACAAAAGCGTAAAACACCTTACGTTGTGAACAGTGGCATTCGTCTCTCACGCAAACGGGGAGTATACGACAAGACAACTTTATTTCCGGTAAGATTAGATTCGGGGACCAATAATTTAGTCTATATATACTACTCGAATCCGTAGACTGAACAGACGCTTCTGGACTCCGCGGCTATTAATTAAATCAGATTCGTTAGCATATAATAGTACTGTCATACACGTACCAGTGCTAAAAGAAGAAGGTAAGCTCGAGCTGCTAATATAATACACACTAATCATGCCTTCCACTAGCCCTATAGCCCACCTTAATTTAATCGTCAATTGCCAAATCCAGCTATGCATGTATAGATACTGCGTCCAAGATTTCGTGGGGAATTGTTTATTTCCGTGTCGTCATGGCTGACCTCAATTCAGAAGCTGCTAGCTAGTTGCAGCAGGATATGTACGTATTTTCTTTCGTGTCTTATATAATCTGTAATCCTCTGTAATATTAAGCCTCTTAGTTTTGAAAAGCTCATATTTAATTATGATCCCAATTAGAATTGGATCACTCGATTTTGATCAGATCAATAATTTCTTAAAGGTCTCTTATTAATTCTTGTATACTATACACTATGTTTCCACATTTTAAGGCCTCATAATTTAGGTATTCAATTTAGAATTGGATCATCCAATTTTGAGCGGATCAACAATTTTTCAAGGTCTTCAATTCAATTTTTTAACTCATCATGTTCCTTAATTTTGAGACCTTTCATTCAATTGAGATATTTAATTTTGGATTTGGTTTACGATTTTGACCGGGCCAACGATTTTTCAAATCAACCAGCAGCAGCTGACCTATTAAAACATATCAATCATGCGCACCCTCCCACCACTTAGAAAAAAAACGTCACCATGGGATATTGTAGCACCAATATGGTACGTGCAACCATCGACACACAAATTTCCCCTCATAAATATAGGTTGGTTAGCGGATAACACTGAATCATACCATGAATGGCTAACCAAATCACTGCACTATAAATAAAAATAAAACACACTCTATCATCTCCCCCAACCGCCAAACTAAATACTCAATCAGTTCCAAAATATAAAGAGTATTACTTTTTGAAAAGTCAAATTTGTTTAGCTTTGATCGAATTCACAGCAAAAATATCGACATCAACAATATTTAACAAAATAAGTATGGAAATTCATTTCATGTTGAATCTAAAAATACTGATTTGATATTATGGATTTTGATATATTTTTCTATAAATTTGATCAAATTTAAAAGGGTTGACTTTTCAAAAAGGTAATACACCTTATATTTTGAGACAAAATGATTATTTTTTTAAGAAATCCAATAACACCACGACGCAGCAGAGCGCGTCCAACCCTTCTAGTTTCTACTAAATCTAATTATTATTACAAAATTGTGGGGGTCTTAATAAAAATAATTAGCTATATCATCCAGAGATGTGAGTACCAGTAGTAGTAACTAATTCATAACTCATCGTATATTTAAGAGTAATTCTAGTTGATGCCCAAAACTTTTTGATCAAAAAATGAATTTTTCGAACTTAAAATAGAAAATAAAGCATCAAAAGGATACAAACACAATAAAAGTCCACGTGCTATCTGCATAGTAGGACGTAGACATCAGTAAAATTCATGTAGATATTCTACATTAGTTTAGAGAGGCCAATGAGGTGGTTGATACTCTAGCGAAATCCACTTTTAATTCTAGATTATCATGCTTTTGGGATAACTCTATGCCTCACTTTATCACATCTCCTACTGTGAACGATATGTAGATTCTCTAATGAATAAAGTCTTTTTGCTGTCAAAAAAGGAAAGAAAACACCAATGCACACACACAAGGAATACGCCGACAAATAGGAAAGTCATATAAGACCAAAGTTGACCCAACGACCCATGGCCAGAATATTCACCTTGACAAACAAGTCGAGCATATCTGAGCAATGCTTTCAACAGGGTAATGACATAAAAACATCGCAATTTCCAAGTATAACCAACTCGGGTCAAAGCTAGGCTTTCACCCCCGAGATCGAGACTGGGTACTCGATTAGCACCACCTTCGATGTCACTCATGTGTTGTCGCCACCACTTTCCTGGGTTCCTAGTAGCTACAAGTGATGTGTGACTCTCGTTGTAGCACAACCATCCCTATGTGTTAAGTCGTCGTCCATAGTTTGCATTTCGATGTCAAAGTCAACAACCGAATCTATGGGGAGGAACCCTCATGAAGGCCTTTCAATGGCCACTGCAATCCACGACAAGGCCACCGCCACATACCGGAGTGGTCACCACAACAGCTGAATCTGGGTGATAGACCGGCCACTCTGGCATCCCCACCCAAGAGCGGCCAGAGATCAGGATGACGAGTGTCATTGCACGACGGCAATAATGACCACCACGCCCCAGGTCGAGTCCTGCCAGCATAGGTGGTCGAATATGGCCGAGGACCGGCCAGACCTGCAATCATGTACCTTGCTTCGCCTAAGCAGCGCAACCATCACGTGATGAAGAGAGGGATCAAAATTAGTCTCTTCTTTCCCTCTTCGGCCATTCACATTATGTAACTAAGAAGGAAAACAAGGAGTAAGGAGATGAATTGGAGGACGTGTCAAAGGTCAACGTTGATGAGGAGGAGGGATGTGGCGAGCGAAAGGAGGTAACTGAGCTCTAACCCATAGTTTTCATGCCTCCGATGTTACCATCCATGTGGCCAGCTAGTTCCATGTCTCCAAGTGTCGAGAGCACAGACTCCGCCTCACCAAAGGTGTCCTGCCAACCATGATATTTTATGACATCAACGAGAGGCGAGGGTGAATACACGATGACAAATTTTTACTATTTCATTGATTTTAGGGACTTTCATATCAATATCTTTTGAATGGTGAAAGGCGCCAGAGGCGCCATATATTGAACTCATAAGCAATTTACAGCATGTAGTGCATATCCCTAAAGATAAAAATGATAAAGGGAAGAAATTACAGGGCGCTCACTATTTCTATGAGCTGAGTTTATACACGTAAAAGTAGGTTCTGAAGAGTGATTTAGAACCTAATGAGCTATACTATGTGCAATAGCATTTTGATCTCTAGAGATGTAATACACCTGAGCTTAGAGACGTGTTGTGACATGGATATAGTCCGCTAAGCTTTTCCTGAGCTCCCATGGGTTTTCTCTGAAGCAATTTCCCTTTTTGCAGTAGCTCTAGCAAGTGTCAGGTTGTCTGTTAAAAATGTAGCTTGTTGGACCTGCCACTATGAGTAATGTTGCTTTAGCTTGCAAAGGTGTAGATGTTGTGGGTGCTGGGGTTTGAATCTGGACCTTGATACATTGTTGCACTGGTAGATGCATGAAAACACCAATCCATGTAGTTGTTGCTCCTCGGTAAAGTCATGGAACTTTGATTCCAGGATGCATCAGAGAAGATCTTTACACCTATGATCAAAAGATCCGTCTTGATGGTGCTTCCCTGTTCTCAGAAAACATTTGCTTCTCTTGTGTGTCCAGAATGAGTTTTGTGATGGTACTTGTCCATGCATTTTCCTAGTTCTTGGTTTTCGGGAATTGCATGTGTTATGTGATGAACCTGTCAAGGGTTACCTCCTTTCCTGTGAAACCTGTTTTCGTTTCTAGATTTCCATCACATGAAAGTTATTTTTTTTTTCAAAGAAGCATGAGGTGATTAATAGAGAGAAAATCGTGTATGGCCTCTGCAATAGATCTACAATTTTGAATTAAAGCATTTGATCTAATACACCAAGGTTCAGCAAACCCAACAGCCCTAGCAAAAGTGCAATGGAAAAACAAATGCAAATCATCATCTTCTTCATTACACCTGGAACAAACTTTGCTTATGTGAGAATCTACCTGCTCTTTCACCTGTAGGAATTGCCCTTCTAAGAATCTGCCATCCAAAAGTTTGAACTCTAGGTTGTATCTTCTTGTTCTTCCAAATTTGTTGGAGAAGTACCTTGATACTAGAGGCTACTTGTCTTGGTATTGGCTCTCCATGTTCCTGCATAACATGTAAGTAAAGTTTGCATGCTGATTTTGTGTTGCATTTTCCTATAGGAGTTAGGTCCCAGCATAAGATATCATCATCATTTTGAATAAATGGGTCTGTTTTATGATGTTAGCTGCATGTTGTTCAATGAGAGCACCTATAAGAGCACTATTCCATGCTTCCTGATTTGGGAGTCAAAGATCTTTCACAAGAGCTGGATAAGTAAAAGGATTTTGATGGATGATCAAATTATCATAAATGTATTGTCGTATGCTACATGAAGGAGTGCTCCAAATAGAAAAATTGCCCTTTGTGATCTGGTGGAAAGAATGGGCTTCAAGAATTAGTCTAACCTTCAGAATTGATGTCCAAGAGTTGGCTCTCCAAAAAAAAGTGTCATGAAAATACTTAGATTTGAGGATTTGATGCAAGTGATCATTAGGTGCTTCGGCAATTATCCAAGAACTAGTAAGAATGAGGCTTTTATTTAAAGCATGAATATTCCCAATACCAAGCCCACCTTCTCTTTTTGGAGCACAAATGTCTTTCCAAGCTCGAAGGCAAAGAGATCTAGCACTAGGTTCATATTTAACACCAGTCCACCAAAAGTTCCTGACTATAGGAGTGAGTTTGGCAATGATTTTTTAATAAAATATTGGACATGTAGCAGACCGGTATAGAAGCAAAGACGGAATATATTAAAGCAAGCCTAGCTGCATGGGAAAGTTTGTTTGCTTTGTAGCCGTAGAGCTTGGATTTAAACTTGTCAAAGATAACATTGTAGGCAGAAGACATGTCTTTGGCAGGAAGAATTAAGGGATGTCCAAGGTGAACTGAGTTGGTATAGATGTCATGCACAGGAAAAATAGTTTTAATAAGAGCACAAATATTAGGATGGACATATTTGCTGAACATGATAGCAGATTTTAACCAGTTTGGAGTTTAACCTGAAGCTAAGCAGAAATTTTCAAGAAGAGCCTTCATAGCAGATGCTTCAGGCATAATAGCCTGGCCACAAATGAGTAGGTCATCAGTGAACATTAGAGAATGAATCGGACGGCAATTTGGACTAGGATTGATGCCAACCAATTGATTGTTTGCATGGCTTCCTAAAGAGACATAGACAACTCATTTATGGCAAGGACAAAAAGATAAGGAGACAGAGGACAACCTTGCCCGGTTCCCCTATTATTGCAAAATCTAGCATAAGATTGACTGTTAATGATCACAGAGAACCGGGGAAGATATGCAAGCATATATGATATTAGTGAAATGACCATGAAGCCCTTTACGAGAGAGCGCAGCCACAATGAAGTTCCACTCTATACGGCCAAAAGCTTTTGCTAGGTCAATCTTAACCATAAAGGCCTCACTATTCCAATTACTCAAATTAAAGGAATGGGTGATTTCCTATGCAATTATATTATTATTGCTAATTCTTTGTCCCTTAGTAAAAGCTTGTTGCTAAGGATGAATGTAGCCAGGAAGATGAGACTTTAGCCTGTTTGCAAGGGTTTTTTGCTATGATTTTACAAATCACGTTGCATAGGCTTATGGGTTTGTAATCAGTAGCAACCAAAGTAACAAGCTTTTTGGAATCAAATATATATGAGTATCATTTTATATGAGAAGGGAGGATACCTAAGGTGTATAAGTTCCTTACCTGCATGGTGACATCATCTCCAATCCAGCTTCAAGTGGCACTATATAAATCCACATTAAATCCATCCGGACCTGGTAATGCTCTCATTTTCATTTCCTGTAACATCTACCAAATTTCCTATTTATCTGGAATGGAGTAAGTGTAGTCTTGGTCCATTTGAGGGGTTTGAGTTCCAGGATAGGACATGCCATTGTTAGTGTTTTGAGAGGAGAAGATGTGTCTAAAGTAATTCACAAGGTTTTGAGCTGTGCTTTTAGGTTTGAAGTGAGTAACATTATTTCCATCTTTTATAGACAAAGTTGCATTCCACCTTATCCTTTTGAGGACAGCTTGGTGAAACAAAGTTGTGTTCCTATCTCCATCTTTAGGCCAATTGCTTCTTAGCTCTCTGACTATAGAACTCGGTTAATTTCGTCATGTTCTTTTCATAATTGGCTATGAGGGAGGCTTCAATATTGTGGTCTTGTACCTGTCGTGGTTGCATCTATAGCTGTTTAATTTGTTGTTCCACGTTGTTCAACTCTTCTTGAAATGGCTTCTTTTTCCTGTACCATTTCTTTAGGGTTCTTGCAAGATGGTTAGTTCTAGCACAAAAAGGTGTATTTACAGAATTATTCCAAAATTATTTGGCATGAGCTTGAAAATCAGATTCCATGAGCCAACAGTTCTCAAATTTAAATTTTTTTTGGGTTCCTATATTGACCATCGAAGGAGATAAGTATGGGAGCATGGTGGCTAAGAATGATAGGCAAGTTGAATACATTTGTGTTAGGAAATAAAGCACACCAATCCGGATTAAACAAGCATCTATCAAGTCCTCCATAAATAGGATTGGAAGAATAACGCTTATTAGTTCAAGTATAGACAGGGCCATGGTAACCTAGACCAAAGAAACCACAACTTTTGACAAGAGCATGTTAAGAATGCATACGATGAGAGTTCGCCAAAAGAAAGTTTTTATATAGGGTTTTATATTTTCGTGCCCCTCATTGCTTTGGCCTGCTCAGTTTTGCCCCCGCCAACTAATGTTGCTCACTTCTGCCCTCCCTACTCCACCAGATACTCACAAAATCCCAAACAGAGCTCTTCCGTCCGGTCAAAGCCTTTAACTGTTACCTCCTGCTAGTGGGGCCACGTGATATCCTCACATGTGGGGGCGCTCACTTTCTATCACCATAGTGTTGACGCGGTAGAATCCTGACATGTGGGATCGCTCCACTCTCTCTCACCACAGTGCTGACGCGGTAGAATCCTGACATGTGGGATCGAGGAAACATATGACATGTGGGTCCGCTTGAAACCCTAGTTGGTGGGGTCTGGCCACTATCTCCCCACAGTGCTGACGCATTAAGATCCCGACTTGTGGGGTTGAGGCATCTTATGACAGGTGGGGTCGAGGCAGCTTATGACAGGTTGGCCGGCGTTGCATATGACAGGCGGGGTATGTCTCTTTGTCATTTTTCAACGGCCGACCGCGCACAACCCCGAGCACCTTCCCCATAGAGCAGCCATAGTCATGGCCGAAGCTTGCCCGCATCACCGGATCTGATTCCGGTGCCGACCAGCGGCCGACAGCAGTGCACGTCCGTCACAGCACCAGCATTATTTCTCTTCCCACATTGTCCCTCCAAACCAATATACCACACGTAGAGCTGCCACCCACACCCCGTCCCCACCGTCTGGATTTGCTTTGTGGCGTCGAAGATAGCCACTGACAGTCGTGCGGCATTTCTTAGTAAGCTCTCGGATCTTGATCCTCCTTATTCAAGCGCGTGTGGACCCTTCCCCTTAATCTTGTAAGAACACCTAATTTCAGGCCGCCGTCGCGATAAATGTCCAGTTGCAGCGGTGAGGGCGGCAATTCGGATCTTGATCCTCCTTATTCAAGCCATTGTGGACCCTTCCCCTTAATCTTGTCAGAACACCTAATTTCAGGGCGCCGTCGCGATAAATGTCTAGTCGCAGCGGCTATAGCGGTGAGGGCGGCGATTCGATCATGTCTTGGCCACGGTCACCTACACCAGATTCGGAGGAGGTTCAGGTAGTTAGCGCCCGCGGCCTATCTGAATGATCCCTTGTTTAATTTGTAGTGTTAATTGACTTTTGTATGGATTATTACAGTTTAACAGGCAGGTTGATGATCCTTGGTATATTTCATACCAAGATGAGTCAATCCAGTGGGGTAGAGAGAAGATGGCATTGAAGGAGGTGGTGGCTAATTTGGATGTTGAATTAGGCCGTAAAAATAGATTGATTGTTGAGCTGAAGCGTACTATTGCGGAAGAAAGGAGAATTGCTCGCAACGATAAGTTGAAACTAGAGACTAATCTGGCCATATTTGATCATGTGGTAGAGGAGCTATAAATTGATGGAGAGGAGAAAGCAAGAGTCATACAAGGACTTGAAGTGAAGACAGAGGAGAAAAACAGATACATGGTGGCACATATCATAGTTGTCATCTCTTTAGTAGTTGTTTACTATGTAGTTAAGGTAAATTGATGTGATATAATGTAGAGATCTCCAAATATGATAGGTTGTTGAGCAAGTTTGTACCCCTGGAATCTGGTCAAGATGTGACATCTTTTAACCCCATGAAATTTAGTCAACATGATGTGCATCTTTGTTTGTAAAAGTTTTTGGCAAAAAATGCCCTCCCCTTCTCTTTATTAGGCGTTCACACTATATCCAATTTTAATACAAATTGTATGCTATTTGGTGTCTACAAATTGGAAATTTTAGGAATTGAAAACATCGTGGTTTGTGAACTTGTCCACTTGAAATTAGCCTTGCATCCAAATGTTTAGGGATCTCGAATGTTATCACACCGGCATGTTCAAGACATTAGCTTGACAAACATAGCAAATAATGCTACTATTAATACACATTTCAGCATTTTTTTTGCCTAACCCTAACCTGGTTAATACTAGCAGAATTTTTAGCATCTTTCTTTAATAACGCCTCAATTTGTATATCCTTCCTCTTGATCAAATCATCTGTCCAAACCTTCTTCTGCAGCAACTCTTGATTCCATGCTTTGTAGGCCTGTAATTCAACAAGAACTCGGGGGTCTGCCTTTTCTCTTTTGAGCCGACGCACCATGTCATGCAAATCAATCAAGTGCTGCTTCAAGAACTTGGACACTTTTGGATCAACCCATTCCTACAACAAACAACCACCAACCTATGATATTAACACTATTTAGAGTCAAGATTGTATTTTTATTTAATGGCCAAAAAAATTGGGAAATGAGAAGAAATAGGAAATCACCCGAACTCTTGTGCAGCAGTAATATCTCCGTCCTGGGTTGGCATTGCTCCAAGAAATTCACCTGGAAGCCTTCTTCTTGCACTAACATTCTTTACCTCGAAATACTGCAGCGGCTTCTCTCTGTACGGTATCGGGGAAGAGAAGGGGGATTCCTCGTCGATGTACCATGTAGTGTTGTCAATGCTAGAACTAGACATGTCCTAGCTTTATGCAGACTTGTAAAATTAAACAAAAATGTCAATGGTCAAACAGCAGATCACGGACCAGCTTAGTGTGTAGTAATGGTGCACAAAAAAACTAGCTCAATGTGTAGTGGCTCTATGTGCAGTGGCATTGGTAATAAACTAGCTAAATGTGTAGTAGCAGTGGTGATAAAGTAGCACAATGTGTAGTAGCATTGGTGATAAAGTATCTCGATGTGCAGTGGCATTGGGGATAAACTAGCTCAATGTGAAGTGGCATTGGTAATAAGCTAGCTCAATGTGTAATAGCATTGGTGATAAACTAGTTGATGTCTACTACGCAACTTTATTCTTGTAGACTCTGTTGGGCCTCAAGCGCAGAGTTTTGTAGGACAGTAGCAATTTTCCCTCAAGTGGATGACCTAAAATTTATCAATCCGTGGGAGGTGTAGGATGAAAATGGTCCGTCCCAAACAACCTTTCAATCAAATACAAGAAATCTCTTGTGTCCTCAACACATCCAATACAATGGCAAATTGTATAGGTGCACTAGTTCGGCGAAGAGATGGTGATACAAGTGTAGTATGGATTGTAGATATAGATTTTTGTAATCTGAAAATATAAAAACAGCAAGGTAACAAGTAGTAACAGCAAGCAAAATGGTATATTAATGCTTGGAAATAAGGCCTAGGGTTCATACTTTCACTAGTGCAATCTCTCAACAATGCTAACATAATAGGATCATATGATCATCCCTCAACGTGCGACAAGGAATCACTCCAAAGTTCATCTCTAGCGGAGAACATAAGATGAAATTATTGTAGGTAGTAGAACCACCTCAAAGTTATCCTTTTCGATCAATCTATTGAGAGTTCGTACTAAAATAACACCATATGATACGCATCAATCAACTCTAATGTCACCTAGATACTCCAATGTCACCACAAGTATCCCTGAGTCAATTATACGATATGCATCAAACAATTTCAGGTTCATCATATTCAATCCACGCAAAAGAACTTCAAAGAGTACCCCAAGATTTCTATCGGAGAAAGTAGGACAAGAACGTGTATCAACCCATATGCATAGATTACCCCATTGTCACCGCACGAATCCGCAAGTTGAGTACCAAAACATATATCAAGTGAATCAACAGAACACCCCATTGTCACCATGGGTATCCACATGCAATACATACGTCAAGTGATCTCAAATCCAATATTCAATCCAACATAACGAGATCTCAAAGGGAAAGATTCAATTCATCACAACAAGGTAGCAAGGGAATAACATCATATGATCCAACTATATTAACAAAGCCCATGATACATCAAGATCGTGACATCTCAAGAACACGAGAGAGAGAGAGAGAGAGAGAGAGAGATCACAAAGAACTAGTACATACCCTCAACCTCGAGGGTGAACTACTCCCTCCTCGTCATGGACACCGCCAGGATGATGAAGATGGCCTCCAGTGATGATTGCCCCCTCCGACAAGGTGCCGGAACAGGGCTCTGGATGAGATTTCTTCGGTATGGAGGCTTGTGGCGGCGGAGCAGAAGTTCTAGGTTAACTTCTGGGGGTTTGGGGATTTATAGGATATTTTAGCGTTGGAATCACGCGGAACGGAGTCACGGGGTGGTCCCAAGCCATCAGGGCGTGCCTAGGGGGTGGGCGCGCCCTGTTGGCTTGGCACCAACACATGGCCCCCCTCTAGTGGTTCTTCGCTCCGGTATTTCTTATTTTCTCCAGAAAATATTGTCAAAAATTTTTGGGCGATTCCGAGAATTTTATTTTCTGCACACAAAAAACACCACGATAATTCTGCTGAAAACAACACCAGTCTAGGTTAGCTCTAATTAAATCATATAAAGTGTATCAAAACCATATAAAAGTATTGTAAACATGGGTAAATATGGCGTGAATACTTCATCAATTATCGATAAGTTGGAGACGTATCAGCATCCCCAAGCTTAATTCCTACTCGTCCTCGAGTAGGTAAATGATAAAACAAAATAATTTATGAAGTGTGAATGCTAGCATAGTATATAAGTTTGATCAATGATAATTTCACTGACATTTCTAGCATCATAACTAGCAACTTTTTCTCATGAAACTCATTATGATAGAGTAGCAATCAATTCACATGTCATGGTTCAAACAATGCATTCTCTTGAAACTTAACAACCTATGTTCTTAGTCACCAAACAATTTCAATGTATCTTATTTTCAACAAAGTCTGAGTAAGAGTTCCCCATACTGAATTATCATATACTCCTCTATGATTGCTAATACTCAAAGAATATTTTTAGAACAAGCAGCATCCATCGAACACATAGAAAGATAGGGGCTTAATGTTTCGCCTCCCAACGCACTTATCATAAAGATAATTGTCAACAATAACGAATCATGACCAAATATATTTGACTGGATATATATGCCTGAATCTTTCCCCACCACATGGTGCTTGGCAACTAGAGACTGAGATCCGAATAAGAAGTTGACTCAACATGAAAAGTAAGTAACATAAAAGTAAGTAGAATGTCCCTTCGCAGAGGGAAGCAGGGATTTGCAGTGGTGCCAGAGCTCATTACTTAAAACAGAGATGAATATATTTTGGGTGGTGTGCCTTTCCTGTCAACGTTACGACAAGGGATTTCAATATCTTCCATGCTAAACACATTAATGGTGGTTCCCAAAAATAATTTAAATTTTACTCCCCCTCCACCATTCAAACACAATGCATGGCTAACCAAATCCACGGGTGCCCTCCGAACACTCAACTTTCTAGGGGGAGTTCTTGTTTATTTAATTTTGTATTATGCGGGACTGGGAATCCTTTTTACCAGCCTCTATCATGCAATTGCAAATGAATAAACACTCATCGTAAGTTAAACACACTTATCATGGAAGATATTGACAGCCCTGATCGCTTCATGAGCGGTACGGGCACACAAAACATATGTTTATTTGAAGGTTTTAGAGGTGGCACGTACAAATTTACTTGGAATGGCAGTGAAATACCATATATAGGTAGGTATAGTGGACTCTCATGGAAGAAACTTGGCTCAAGGATTTGGATTCACAAGTAGTATCTCTACTTAGTACGAAGTTTTGGCTAGCAAAAGGTTCTAAACAATCACCACATGTTGGAGGGTCCATAACAATATAACTTCTATGAAAATATACCAAGCATTATGTTGTCTTCCTTGTCCAACATCAACTACTTGATCATGTTTGAAAATAATTAATGGGTATTCACAATCATAAAATATGTCCAAGATAATATATTTGTATATGAAAGTTCTCTTACTTATACTAATCATTCATGAATTGCTTGTACGACCAATATTGTGATTGTCAAACTTCAATAGATTTTACTTTCTAAACCCAATGTGAACCTACTACTAAGAATATATCACACTGATAATTTCAGATTTATGAGATTTCATTCATTCACAATTTACTCTTAGGAGAAAAGTGAAGCACATGAATAAACATCAAACTACTCTCAAAAGATATTGTCGGAGTCTAGGATCTGTGCCCAAGAAACTTCTCCAAGAACAAGGGTTCGAACTCTGGGGGGCTTTGCTTGGCAACCTATGACCCTATGACAACTACGGCGAGACCACGACGAGCGCACTCACTCACACTGGACATGACGGGGACACGCGAGCTACCCAGGTTTGGGCTACCGTGTGGTGTAATACCCTAATCCTACCTGTGTTGGATTGCTCTGTAATGGGGAGCTTGCGGCTCGAGGTACACGAGGAGTGGGGGAGAATAGCCCGATCCCCTTACATGGAAGCAGCCCTGCCCCTTATGTAGTGCCTTGGTCCTCTTCCGTGAAAATATGAGCAGGAAAGGGTGGCCACAGGGCGGCAATACAAAGGGGGATATGCGCAGGCTTATCCTGACTAAAGGCGATCTCCGCCTGATAAAGTAGTCATCCTGACACGCTGGTGGTCGGTGATGACCTCCGTCCTGGCGTGCCGATCCGTCCTGATCTCCTTGCACCAAAGAGGAAATTCTTTGGGACTTGCTTTGGGGGAGGCAGGCACCGCTGCTCCCTTATCACCGGAATGGAAACTGGGCTTGGTCACGCCCCACCGTCCTTATCCTGATAGCGGGATGTCATCCACGTGATGGGCGCGGAGCCCTGCGGCTGGCGCCATACGACCTACTTGTTGGAAATATGCCCTAGAGGCAATAATAAATTGGTTATTATCATATTTCCCTGTTCATGATAAACGTCTATTATCCGTGCTAGAATTGTATTGATCGGAAACTCAGATACATGTGTGGATACATAGACATCACCGTGTCCCTGGTGAGCCTCTACTAGACTAGCTCGTTGATCAAAGATGGTTAAAGTTTCCTAACCATAGACATGAGTTGTCATTTGATAACGAGGTCACATCATTAGGAGAATGATGTGATGGATAAGACCCAACCGTAAGCATAGCATTTGATCGTATTAGTTTATTGTTACTGCTTTCTTCATGTCAAGTATCTGTTCCTAAGACCATGAGATCATGCAACTCCCTGGCACCGGAGGAATGTCTTGTGTGTATCAAACGTCAATTCGTAACTGGGTCATCATAAAGGTACTCTACAGGTATCTCCAAGGGTATTTGTTGGGTTGGCATGAATCGAGACTGGGATTTGTCACTCCGTATGACGGAGAGGTATCTCTGGGCCCTCTCGGTAATACAACATCACAAGAAGCTTGCAAGCAATGTGACTAAGGAGTTAGTCACGGGATCTTGTATTACGGAACGAGTAAAGAGACTTGTCGGTAACGAGATTGAACTAGGTATGGAGATACCGACGATCGAATCTCGTGCAAGTAACATACCGCTGGACAAAGGGCACTGCATACGGGATTGACTGAATCCTTGACATCGTGGTTTGACCGATAAAGATCTTCATGGAATATGTAGGAGCCAATATGGGAATCCAGGTCCCGCTGTTGGTTATTGGCCAGAGAGTGTCTCGGTAATGTCTGCATCATTCTCGAATCCGCAGGGTGCGCACACTTAACGTTTGGTGACGATATAATATAGTTGAGTTATATTTGTTGGTGACTGAAAATTGTTCGGAATCCCGAATGAGATCCCGGACGTCACGAGGAGTTCCGGAATGGTCCGGAGGTGAAGAATGATATATAGGAAGTTCCGTTTTGGTCACCGGAAGGAATTCAGACGTTGCCGGTAATGTACCGGGAGTGCCGAAGGGTTCCGGGGGTCCACCGAAAGGGCTCCACCCACCCCGGGAGGCCACATGGGTTGAGAGAGTGTCGCACCAGCCCCTGGTGGGCTGGGCGCCCCTCCCACCTAGTCCCATGGGGCCAAGGGGCTGGTGGGGGGAAACCCTAAAGGGGGCGGCCACCCTACTTTGGTGGCCAAGCCACCCTTGGGGCGCTGCCCCACCTTGGCCGCTGCCCCCCTAGGGGGGAACCCTAGGGTGCCATCACCTCTCCCTTCCCCCTATATATACTAGAGAGGAGAGAGGGCAGCCACACCCAAGAGCCACGACGCAGCCCTCCCCTCTCTCTCGTAGTACTTCTCCCTCATTCCTGTCGCGGCACTGTTTGGCGAAGCCCTGCCGGGACAGCTCCACCACCACCGCCACCATGCCGTTGCACTGCCGGATAACTCATCTACTACCCCGCCCTCGCTCGCTGGATCAAGGACGGGGAGACGTCATCGAGCTGTACGTGTGATGAGCGCGGAGGTGTCGTCCGTTCGGCGCTAGATCGGGACGAATCGTGATTGGATCGCGAAGACGTACAACTACACCAACCGCGTTTCTTAACGCTTCCCGCTTAGCGATCTACAATGGTATGTAGATGCACTCCCCCTATCATGGTTGTTGATCTCCATAGATAGATCTTGGGTGTTCGTAGGAAAAAAATTGGTTATCATGCAACGTTCCCCAAAGTGGCATCATGAGCTAGGTCTATGCATAGATAACATGCATGAGTAGAACACAAAAGAGATTGTGGGCGTTGATGTTTAGATTTCTTACTTCCTTAGTCTTATCTTTATTCGGCGGTATTGTGGGATGAAGCAGCCCGGACCAACCTTACTCGTCCACGTACGAGAGACCGGTTCCATCGACTAACATGCAACTTGTTGCATAAAGATGGTTGGGTGTCTGTCTCTCCCACTTTAGTTGAATCGGATTCGATAGAGGCGGCCCTTGTAGAAGGTTAAATAGCAACTTGAATATCACAGTTGTGGCTTTGCGTAGGTAAGAACGGTTCTTACTAGTTGCCCATAGCAGCCACGTAAAACTTGCAACAACAAAGTAGAGGACGTCTAACTTGTTTTTGCAGGGCGTGTTGTGATGTGATATGGCCAAAGACATCATCTGATATATGTGATGTATGAGATGATCATGTTTTGTATAGATTATAACGACTTGCATGTCGATGAGTACGGCAACCGGCAGGAGCCATAGGGTTGTCTTTAATTTATTTTCACCATCCTTGCTTTACTTTATCGCTATGAGTTAGCAATAGTTGTAGGAGCAATAGTTGGCGTGACAACCATGTGATGACATGATGATGGAGATCATGGTGTCATGCCGGCGACGATGGAGATCATGCCGGTGCTTTGGAGATGGAGATCAAAAGCACAAGATGATGATGGCCATATCATGTCACTTATATGATTCGCATGTGATGTTTATCCTATTTATGCATCTTATTTTGCTTAAAACGACTGTAGCATTATAAGATGATCCCTCACTAAAATTTCAAGTCAAAATGTGTTCTCCCCGAGTATGCACCATTGCGAAGGATCATCTTTTCGAAGCACCTCGTGATGATCGGGTGTGATAGACTCTACGTTCGCATACAACGTGTGTAAGCTAGATTTACACATGCGGAATACTTGGATTAAACTTGACGAGCCTAGCATGTACAGACATGGCCTCGGAACACAGGAGACCGAAAGGTCGAACATGAGTCATATAGTAGATATGATCAACATGGATATGTTCACCATTGAAACCACCTCATATCACGTGATGATCGGACTTGGGTTGGTGGATTTGGATCATGTCACACTTAGACAACCTGAGGGATGTTGATTTGAGTGGGAGTTCATTAGTAATTTGATTAATTGAACTAATTATCATGAACATAGTCAAAATGTCTTTGCAAATTATGTTGTAGATCAATAGCTTGCGCTGTAGCTCCCCTGTATTTTGATACGTTCCTAAAGAAAATAGAGTTGAAAGATGATGGTAGCAATAATGCGGACTAGGTCCGTGATCTGTGAATTGTCCTCATTGTTGCACAAAAGGCTTATATCCTTTATGCACCGCTCGGTGCGCCACCCCCTCAAGAGTCGTCTATGGATGTTGTGAACGTCTAGCAGACACATTCTGATGACTACTTGATAGTTTAGTGCGCCATGCTTTACGGCTTAGAATCGGGGCTTCAAAGACGTTTTGAATGCCATGGAGCATATGAGATGTTCCAAGAGCTGAAATTGGTATTTCAGGCTCATGCCCGTGTTGAGAGGTATGAGACCTCTGACAAGTTCTTTGCCTACAAGATGGAGGAGAATAGCTCAGTCAGTGAGCATGTGCTCAGAATGTCTGGGTGCTACAATCGCTTGAATCAAGTGGGAGTTTATCTTCCAGATAAGATAGTGATTGATAGAGTTCTCCACTCACTATCACCAAGCTAGTAGAGCTTTGTGATGAACTATAACATGCAAGGGATGGAGATGATGATCCTGGAGCTATTCGCGGTACTTAAGGCCGCAGAGGTAGAAGTCAAGAAGGAGCATCAAGTGTTGATGGTAAGACCACTAGTTTCAAGAAGGGCAAGGGCAAGAAGGGAATCTTCATGAATGGCAAGCTAGTTGCCGCTCCAGTGGAGAAACCCAAGGTTGGACCCAAACCCGAGACTAAGTGCTTCTATTGTAAGGGGAACGGTCACTGGTAGCGGAACTACCCCAAATGCTTGGTATATAAGAAGGCTGGCAACGTCAACAAAAGTATATTTGATATACGTGTTATTGATGTGTACCTTACTAGTAGTCCTAGTGGCACCTGGGTATTAGATACCGGTTCAGTTGCTAATATTGGTAACTTGAAACAAAAGCTGCGAAATAAACGGAGACTAGCTAAGGGCAAGGTGACGATGTGTGTTGGAAGTGTTTCCAAGGTTGATGTGATCACCATCCCATGCTCCCTCTACCTTCGGGATTAGTGTTGAACATAAATAAATGTTATTTGGTGTCTGCATTGAGCATGAACATGATTAGATCGTGTTTATTGCAATACGATTATTCATTTAAGTTAGAGAATAATAGTTGTTCTGTTTACATGAATAATACCTTCTATTGTCATGCACCCAATATGAATGGTTTATTGAATCTCGATCGTAGTGATACACATGTTCATAATATTGATGCCAAAAGATGCAAAGTTAATAATGATAGTACCACTTTCTTGTGGCACTGCCGCTAAGGTCATATTGGTGTAAAGCGCATGAAGAAACTCCATGCTGATGGATCTTTGGATTCACTCGATTTCGAATCGCTTGAGACATGCGGACCATGCCTCATGGGCAAGATGACTAAGACCCCGTTTTCCGGAACAATGGAGCAGGCAAGTGACTTGTTGGAAATCATACATACTGATGTGTGCGGTCCGATGAGTGTTGAAGCTCGCGGTGGATATTGTTATTTTCTTACCTTCATGGATGACTTGAGTAGATATTGGGATATTTACTTAATGAAATACAAGTCTGAAACTTTTGAATAGTTCAAAGCAAATTTCAGAGTGAAGTTGGAGATCATCGTGACAAGAAGATAAAATGTCTACGATATGATTGTAGAGGTGAATATCTGAGGTACGAGTTTGGTATGCAATTTAAGACAATGTGGAAATTGTTTCACAACTCACGCCACCTGGAACACCACAGTGTAATGGTGTGTCTGAACGTCGTAGCCATACTCTATTGGATATGGTGAGTTCTATGATGTCTCTTACCGATTTGCCACTATATATAGTTTTGGGGTTATGCATTAGAGACAACTACATTCACTTTAAATAGGGCACCATCTAAATCTGTTGAGATGACACGGTATGAATTATGGTTTGGCAAGAAACCTAAGTTGTCATTTCTTAGAGTTTGGGGATACGACACTTATGTCTGGTAAGCACCCAAAGCAGAAAAGTGCATCTTCATAAGATACCCTAGAGAAAATATTGGGTATACCTTCTATCATAGATCCGAAGGCAAGGTATTTGTTGCCAAGAATGGATCCTTTCCAGAGAAGGAGGTTCTCTTGAAAGAAGTGAGTGGGAGGAAGGTAGAACTTGATAAGGTTATCGAACCTTCACTTGAATTGGAAAGTAGCGCAACACAGAAAATTGTTCTTGTGATGCGTACACAAATTGAAGAGGAAGCTAATGATGATGATCATGAAACTTTAGATCAAGTTACTACTGAGTCTCGTAGGTCGACAAGGACACGTACTGCCCAGAGTGGTGCGGTAATCTTGTCTTGAAAGTCATGTTCTTAGACAACGCTGAGCCTATGAACTATGAAGAAGCGATGGTGGGCCCAGATTCCGACAAATGGCTAGAGGCCATGTAAACTGAGATAGGATCCATGTATGATAACCAAGTGTGGACTTTGGTAGACTTGTCCGGTGACCGGCAGGCCATTAAGGATAAATGGATCTTTAAGAAGGCAGACGATGGTAGTAATGTCACTATCTATAATGCTCGACTTGTCGCAAAGAGGTTTCCGACAAGTTCAAGGAGTTGACTACGATGAGAGTTTCTCACTCGTAGCGATGCTAAAGTCTGTTGGGACTATGTTAGTAGTTGTTGCATTTTTTGATTATGAAATCTGGCAGATGGATGTCAAAACATCGTTTCCTTAACGGTTTCCTTGAGGAAAGGTTGTATGTGATACAACCAGAAGGTTTTGTCGATCCTAAGGATGCTTCAAGGCATGCGAGCTCCAGCAATCCTTCTATGCACTGGGGCAAGCATCTCGGAGTTGGAATATGCGCTTTGATGAGGTGATCAAAGCTATTTTGGGTTTATACAAAGTTTATAAGAAACTTGTATTTACAAGAAAGTGAGTGGGAGCACTATATCATTTCTGATAAGTATATGTGGATGACATATTGTTGATCGGAAATGATGTAGAATTTCTGGAAAACATAAAGGGTTGTTTGAAAGGAGTTTTTCAAAGGAAGACCTGGAAAAGGCTGCTTAAATATTGGGCATCAAGATCTATAGAGATATATCAAGACGCGTGATAAGACTTTCAATGAGTACATACCTTGACAAGATTTTGAAGGAGTTCAAAATGGATCAGTCAAAGAAGGAGTTCTTGCCTGTATTGTAAGGTGTGAAGTTGAGTAAGACTCAAAGCTCGACCACGGCAGAAGAAAGAGAAAGGACGAAGGTCGTACCCTATGCCTTAGCCATAGGCTCTATACGGTATGCCATGCTGTGTACTGCACTTGATGTGTGCCTTGCCACGTGTTTGGCAAGGGGGTACAAGAGTGATCCAGGAGTGGATCACTGGACATCGGTCAAAATTATCCTTAGTAACTAGAGGACTAAGGAAATGTTTCTCTATTATGGAGGTGATAAAGAGTTCGTCGTAAAGGGTTACGTCGATGCAAGCTTTGACACCGATCCGGATGACTCTGAGTAGCAAACCGGATACGTATAGTGGAGCAGTCATTTGGAATAGCTCCAAGTGGAGCGTGATAGCAGCATCTACAGTATGACATAAGGATTTGCAAAGTACACATGGATCTGAATGTTGCAGACCCATTGACTAAAATCTCTCTCACAAGCAAAACATGATCAAATCCCAAAACTCATTGGGTGTGAATCACATGGCGATGTGAACTAGATTATTGACTCCAGTGCAAGTGGGAGACTATTGGAAATATGCCCTAGAGGCAATAATAAATTGGTTATTATCATACTTCCCTGTTCATGATAAACGTCTATTATCCATGCTAGAATTGTATTGATCGGAAACGCAGATACATGTGTGGATACATAGACAACACCGTGTCCGTAGTGAGCATCTACTAGACTAGCTCATTGATCAAAGATGGTTAAAGTTTCCTAACCATAGACATGATTTGTCATTTGATAACGAGGTCACATCATTAGGAGAATGATGTGATGAACAAGACCCAACCGTAAGCATAGCATTTGATCGTATTAGTTTATTGCTACTGCTTTCTTCATGTCAAGTATCTGTTCCTATGACCATGAGATCATGCAACTCCCTAGCACCAGAGGAATTCCTTGTGTGTATCAAACGTCACTTCGTAACTGGGTGATCATAAAGGTACTCTACAGGTATCTCCAAGGGTGTTTGTTGGGTTGGCGTGGATCAAGACTAGGATTTGTCACTCCGTATGATGGAGAGGTATCTCTGGGCCCTCTCGGTAATACAACATCACAAGAAGCTTGCAATCAATGTGACTAAGGAGTTAGTCACGGGATCTTGTATTACGGAATGAGTAAAGAGACTTGCCGGTAATGAGATTGAACTACGTATGGAGATACCGACGATCGAATCTCGGGCAAGTAACATACCGCTGGACAAAGGGAACTGCATACGAGATTGACTGAATCCTTGACATCGTTGTTCGATCGATAAAGATCTTGTGGAATATGTAGGAGCCAATATGGGCATCCAGGTCCCGCTGTTGGTTATTGGCCAGAGAGTGTCTCGATCATGTCTACATCATTCTCGAACCCGCAGGGTCCGCACACTTAACGTTCGGTGACGATATAGTAAAGCTGAGTTATATTTGTTGGTGACCGAAAGTTGTTCGGAGTCCTAGATGAGATTCCGGATGTCACGAGGAGTTCCAGAATGGTCCGGAGGTGAAGAATGATATATAGGAAGTTCCGTTTTGGTCACCGGAAGGAATTTAGACGTCACCGATAATGTACCGGGAGTGCCGAAGGGTTCCGGGGGTCCACCGGAAGGGGTCCACCCACCCCGGGAGGCCACATGGGCTGAGAGAGGGCTGCACCAGCCCAGGTGGGATGGGAGACCCTCCCACCTAGGCCCATGCTGCCAAGGGGCTGGTGGGGGGAACCCTAAAGGGGCGGCCACCCTACCTTGGGGGCCAAGTCACCCTTGGGGCGCCGCCCCACCATGGCCGCCGGCCCCCTAGGGGGGAACCTTAGGGCGCCACCCCCTCTCCCTTCCCCCTATATATACTAGAGAGGAGAGAGGGAAGCCGCACCCAAGAGCCACGGCGCAGCCCTCCTCTCTCTCTCGTAGTACTTCTCCCTTATTCCTGTTGCGACACTGTTTGGCGAAGCCCTGCCAGAACAGCTCCACCACCACCGCCACCATGCCTTAGTGCTGCCAGAGAACTCATCTACTACTCCGCCCTCGCTCGCTGGATTGAGGAGGCGGAGACGTCATCGAGCTGTACATGTGCTGAATGCGGAGGTGTCGTCCGTTCAGCGCTAGATCGGGACGGATCGTGATTGGATCGCGAAGATGTACGACTACACCAATCGCGTTTCTTAACGCTTCCCGCTTAGCGATCTACAAGGGTATGTAGATGCACTCCCCCTCTTGTAGCTGTTGATCTCCATACATAGAACTTGGGTGTTCATAGGAAATTTTTTGTTTCCCATGCAACGTTCCCCAACACTACTTCGTGAGGCGGCGTCGCGAGGGGAGCCTCGCAAGGCGATTTGGTACTTGGAGGCCTCTGCAGAGCTTGATCTATCGGCGAGGGGCCTCGCGAGGCGGCTCCCTCTGGAGCGGCCGGGGCAGGGCCATCTTCCATGGGCCGGCCCGAGTGTCGCCCCAGGGCCAGCGACAGAAGGGTTATGGTACCCTGGTTCCCACTATGCCGACAGTAGCCCCCTGGCCTACGACGCACACGTTCCACCCGTTAGGGATGAAACGACGCGGGGCCCATTGAGCTGTCAGGCCCAAAGGCGACGCGTGATAAGTCTCTGCCCACGCAGGAATCCCGAGCTGGCCGCCGAGGAGAAGGGGGAGGCCAAGAAGAAGAATACCAAGGTTGAAGGGCCCTCCCCTCCCCTGAAGGCCGTCTCACCCGCCGTGCCGACGCACCCGGCGGCGAAATAGGCGGGAGGCAGCGAGGAGGGCGAGCTTCGGCTTGAGGGCAAGGGCGAGGCCGCCGACGGTCGGGAGGCGCTTCTATAGGGGCACACGGAGGCGACCCCCCGGAGCGAGGCGATGCCTCCCAGGCCTGCAGCGGCGGTGCCTCTTGAGGCGGCCCCCGCCGCAGGGATCGAGATGACGGAAAATGAAGTGAGACACCGACCCCTTATGAGCACGACGCACCCGTTGTGGCGGAGGTCCCCGCAGCCCCTATGGGTGCCGCCCCCAGGTGCCCAGCCCTCGAGGCATTCGAGGTAACCCCAGGGGACGGGGTGATGCCGCCGGTTAGTGATACGTCTCTGTCGTATCTATAATTTTTGATTGTTTCATGCCAATATTCTACAACTTTCATATACTTTTGGCAACTTTTTATACTATTTTTGGGACTAACATATTGATCCAGTGCCCAGTGCCAGTTCCTGTTTGTTGCATGTTTTTTGTTTCGCAGAATATCCATACCAAACGAAGTCCAAACGCGATAAAAACTTACGGAGAATTTTTTTGGAATATATGTGATTTTTGGGAAAAAGAATCAACGCGAGACGATGCCCGAGGGGCCCACAAGCTATAGGGGCGCGCCCCAGGGGGTAGGGCGCGCCTTGGACCCTTGTGGTCACCCCGTAAGGCAGTTGGTGCCCTTCTTTCGCCGCAAGAAAGCTAATATCTGGATAAAAATCGTGTTAAAATTTCAGCCCAATCGGAGTTACGAATCTCTGGGAATTTAAGAAACGGTCAAAGGCCAGAATTTGGAAGGCAGAGACAGAAGGAAACAGAGAGAGAGATCCAATCTCGGAGGGGCTCCCGCCCCTCCGCTGCCATGGAGGCCAAGGACCAGAGGGTAAACCCTCCTCCCATCTAGGGGGGAGGTCAAGGAAGAAGAAGAAGTAGGGGGGCTCTCTCCCCCTCTCTCCCGGTGGCGCCGGAACGCCGCCGGGGCAATCATCGTGTGACGGCAATCTACTCCAACAACTCCGTCATCTTCACCAACACCACCACCACCTTCCCCCATCTATCTACATCGGTCCACTCTCCCGCAACCCGTTGTACCCTCTACTTGAACATGGTGCTTTATGCTTCATATTATTATCCAATGATGTGTTGCCATCCTATGATGTCTGAGTAGATTTTTGTTGTCCTATCGGCGATTGCTGAATTGCTATGATTGGTTTAATTTGCTTGTGGTTATGTTGCTGTCCTTTGCTGCCCATCATATGAGCGCGCGCGTGGATCACACCATAGGGTTAGTTGTATGTTGATAGGACTATGTATTGGAGGGCAAGGGTGATAGCAGCTTCAGCCTAGCATAGAAATTGATGCATACGGGATTGAAGGGGGACCAATATATCTTAATGCTATGGTTGGATTTTACCTTAATGAACATTAGTAGTTGCGGATGCTTGCTAATAGTTCCAATCATAAGTGCACAGAATTCCATGTAAGGGATGACATGCTAGCAGTGGCCTCTCCCACATAAAATTTGCTATCGGTCTAGTAACGTAGTCAATTGCTTAGGGACAATTCCGCAACTCCTACCACCACTTTTTCACACTCGTTAAACTAACTTAATTGTTACTTTCTCTAAACAGCCCCTAGTTTTTATTTACGTGTTCTTTATTATGTTGCAAACCTATCCCACAACACCTACAAAGTACTTCTAGTTTCATACTTGTTCTAGGTAAAGCGAACGTTAAGCGTGCATAGAGTTGTATCGGTGGTCGATAGAACTTGAGGGAATATTTGTTCTACCTTTAGCTCCTCGTTGGGTTCGACACTCTTACTTATTGAAAGAGGCTACAACTGATCCCCTATACTTGTGGGTTATCAGTTAGCCTGTCGAGAGGATCATCCACGAGCGTCACGTGGCTGCCGGTTAGCCCTGTTGTGACCCCGCCACCTTCCATCGCCCGAAGCCCAACGACGACGACTCCGACGCCGGATCGGGTGTCAACCATGGAGGAGGATCCACCAACCAGCCCCACATGTTCTACGCGGTCACCATCAAATTAGAGTACTTTAGGAATTTAGTTATAAGGTTTTTAGTTCAATGGACGAAATACCGTCCGGTTTTATGTAAAAAATATCCTAATTTAAATGAACTTCGTCTAGTTTATATGAAATTCGTCGTGTTTGCATGAATTCCATCCAATTTATTTGAAAAGTTATTGAATGGTATGCAGATAGCATTGGATGGCGGCCTCCCGCATAAATGTCCGTGGACTGGTCCCCCTATCCATGGACGGGTGCGGGAGGAAATTTGCGGCTCACTGATACGTCTCCGTCGTATCTATAATTTCTGATTATTTCATGCCAATATTATACAACTTTCACATACTTTTGGCAACAATTTATATGATTTATTGGACTAACCTATTGATCCAGTGCCCAGTGCCGGTTCCTGTTTTTTGTGTTTTTTTGTTTCGTAGAAATTCCATATCAAACGATGTCCAAACGCGATAAAAATTTACGGAGATTTTTTTTGGAATATTTATGAATTTTGAGAAGTGGAATCAACGCAAACGGAGTCTCACAGCCTCCACAATATACCAAGGCACGGCCCAGGGCCCAAACGCGCCCTGGTGGACCGTGCCCACCTCGTATGTTGGTTGGAGCTCTCCTTCGGCTGCAAGAAAGTTATTTTTTGGATAAAAATCCCCTCAAAATTTCAGCCCGATCGGAATTACGGATCTCCGGGAATATAAGAAACGGTTTTCGGCCAGAAAACGGAAACGTGAAACAGAAGAGAACAGAGAGGGAGATCCAATCTTGGAGGGGCTCCTGCCCCTCCGCCGCCATGGAGGCCATGGACCAGAGGGGGAACTCTCCTCCCATCTAGGGGGGAGGCCAAGGAAGAAGAAGAAGAAGAAGGGGGGCTCTCCCCCCCTCTCTCCCGGTGGCGCCGGAACGCCGCCGGGACAAGGATCGTGACGGCGATCTACATCAACAACTTCGCCGTCGTCAACATCAACTCTCTCCCCCTCTATGCAGAGGTGTAACACCTCTCTTCCCTGCTGTAATCTCTACTTAAACATGGTGCTCAACTCCATATATTATTTCCCAATGATATTTGGCTATCCTATGATGTTTGAGTAGATCTCTTTTGTCCTATGGGTTAATTGTGGTTTGATGTTATGGATGTGAGTTGTATGTTGATATGGTGCTGTCCTATGGTGCCCTCCGTGTCGCGCAAACGTGAGGGATCCCCGCTGTAGGGTGTTGCAATATGTTCATGATTTGCCTATGGTGGGTTGCTTGAGTGACAGAAGCATAAACCCGAGTAGGTGGGTCGTTGCGTATGGGAGTAAAGGGGACTTGATACTTAATGCTATGGTTGGGTTTTACCTTAATGAACTTTGGTAGTTGTGGATGCTTGCTAGAGTTCCAATCATAAGTGCATATGATCCAAGTACGGAAAGTGTGTTAGTGTATGCCTCTCCCTCGTTACATATAACAAGTATCTATCGTATCATATTCAATTGCCTAGGGACAATCTTTCTCTTGAGTTACACAAAAAGCTTTCTACTAAGTTATTTACTTTTATTGTTCTTTTAATAAAACAGCACCTAACTTTTATTTCCACGTTCTTTATTTTCTTGCAAAGTACTTCTAGTTTTATTCCCGCAAAGTAGTTTCATACTTGTTCTAGGTAAAGCAAGCATTAGCGTGTGTAGAGTTGTATCGGTGGTCCATAGAACTTGAGGGGATATTTGTCCTACCTTTATCTCCTCGTTGGGTTCGACACTCTTACTTATCGAAAAAGGCTACAGACGATCCCCTACACTTGTGGGTTATCAAGACCTTTTTCTGGCGCCGTTGCCGGGGAGCAATAGCGTCGGGTGAATATTCTCGTGTGTGCTTGTTTGTTTTAGCACTAAGTAATTTTTATTTTCTGTTATTAGTTGTTTTATATCTTTAGTTATGGATATGGAACACGAAACACCAAAAAAAATAGTGGTACTTGCTACTCATGGAGATGGGGAACCTCCTAAAACCCTCGATGCTAGTTATGTGCAAAGTATTAAATACTACTTTGATAATCCTGAGATGACCCCATTCAACTTGATAATGGGAGTAATGTTGTATCAACGTGAATACTTTAGAGATTATCGCTTGACTCAAAAAGGGAAATTGTTATGGGATCAAATTCATATGTTGCATTGGTATGCTCGGGAGCTATGCTTGAGATATGATATTACTTGTTGCTCTAGGATGAACGCTCCACACCTTCCCTTTTCATGCAAATTTAATGATAATGAAACCTTAGCTTCTTATGCTAAAGGTATTTATGATTACTATGATGTGGAATGAATAGAAGAATTTGTTGCTTTCAAAGGTGCTTATGAAGTTGCTTCCTTGATTGAAAAGTATGATGATGTTTCTTACAAATCTGAAAATCTTGCCATACTTAAATATTGCTATGATAATTATGAATACAATGCTGATATTATTGAATTTATTGAGAGTATGACCGCTGCCTTGGAAGAGACTAATATTTTGCAGAAATCTATGGAAGAAGAAATTGCTGAAACTGTAAGCTCATTAGATGAAGAAGATGAGGAGGAGAGCGAAGAACAAAAGGAGGAAGAGCGGATTAGCTACCTGTGTCCACCTTCTAATGAGAGTAACTCTTCAACTCATACATTGTTTAATTACCCTTCGTGCTTACCGAAGGATGAATGCTATGATGATTGCTATGATCCCTTGAATTCTTTTGAAATATCCATTTTTGATGAACTTGATGCTTGCTATGCTTGTGGCCATGATGCCAATATGAATTATGTTTATGAATATGAACTTGCTATAGTTCCTTATGTTAAGCATGAAATTGCTGCTATTTCACCCACACATGATAGTCCTATTATCCTTTTGAATTCTCCTAACTACACTATATCGGAGAAGTTTGCTCTTATTAAGGATTATATTGACGGGTTGCGTTTTTCTACTACACATGATGATTTTGAAGAATATAATATGCATGTGCTTTATGCTCCTACTTGTAATTATTATGAGAGAGGAACTACATCTTCACCTCTCTATGTTTCCAATACTATAAAATTGCAAGAAACTGTTTATACTATGCATTGGCATTTACTTAATGTGCATGAATTGTTCTTGTATGACATGCCGATGCATAGGAAGAGAGTTAGACTTCGTTGTCACATGATATATATCACTCTGTGCTCACTACTAAATTACAAATCATTGTTAATTAAAATTGGCTTTGATATACCTTGGGATCCGGGTGGATCCATTACTTGAGCACTTTATGCCTAGCTTAATGGCTTTAAAGAAAGCGCTGCCAGGGAGACAACCCGGAAGTTTTAGAGAGTCATTTATTTCTGTTGTGTTCTTTTATAAAGTTTAAAAACAAAAAAAATATAGAGGGGAACCTAAAACTTCACAAAAGGAAAGGTGAAAGTGAGAAGAGATGATGAGCATCGTTGAAGTGGGGGCTAGCCTTGAACTTTTGTTCATGCCCATCGAAACTTTGTGAATCTTGAATCACGGAAACTTTTCCAACAAAAATAATTATCCCCTTGTACACATCCATTGCATTATAAAAATAATGTGCCAAGATTTGCCTTTAGGATGTTTGAATTGCTTGTTTGATGTGTGCTGTGCAAAAACAGAAACTTTTGCCGTAGTGTTTGAATTTTCATATTTTACTGGAGCATGAAAAAATTCTGAATTTTTTACACAGTACTGTTATGCAAATCATTTCTCACGTCCTAATTTTTTAGAATTTTTTGAGATACATAAGTATACGTGTCTACAAATCTTTATAGACTGTCCTGTTTTTCACAAATTGTTGTTATAGCTGCTTTGTGTGCTTATGTTTAAATTCTTGTTGAGCCCCATTGACTTGGGAGCCATAGAATTGTGATAGCATACAGTGGGTAATGTTATATTATAATTATGCAATAATTTTATGGAAAGACATGATGGGATTTGTTATTATGTATACTAACGGATCTAATGAATTTTCTGTTAAGTTTTGTGTGATTGAAGTTTTCAAGTTTTGGGTGTTATCACGATGAGAAGGAATAAGGAGCAGCAAGAGCCTAAGCTTGGGGATGACCAAGGCACCACAAGGTAATATTCTAGGAATAATCAAGCGTCTAAGCTTGGGGATGCCCCGGGAAGGCATCCCCTCTTTTATTCCAAATCATCGGTATGTCACTTGGAGCTATATTTTTATTCATACATGATATGCGTAAATCTTGGAGCGTCTTTTGTGTTTAGTTTTCACTTTTATTTTATGCACCATGCTGGTATGAGATAGTCCATGGTTGATTTATAGAATGCTCATTGCACTTCACTTATATCTATTGAGCATGGCTTTATAGAATGCTTCATGTGCTTCACTTATATCATTTGAAGTTTGGATTGCCTGTTTCTCTTCACATAGAAAACTGTTATTCATAGAATGCTCTTTTGCTTCACTTATATTTATTAGAGCATGGTCTTTTGTAGAAATAATTAAACTCTCTTGCTTCACTTATATCTATTTAGAGAGTCGTCAGGAATTGCTCATTCACATGGTTAGTCATAAAATCCTACATAAAACTTAGGGATCACTGAATATGATATGTTTGATTCCTTGCAATAGTTTTGCGATATAGAGATGATAATATGTGGGAGGTACTAGTGGATGATCGTGTTTAGTAAGATATTGGTGTTAAGGTTTGTGATTCCCGAAGCATGCATGTATAGTCTCCCGTTATGCTAGGAAGTTGGAGCACAATTTATTCTTGATTGTCTATCTTTGTGTGAAGGTCGGGGGCGCGCGATGGTTAACTCCTACCAAACCCCCCCCTAGGAGCATGCATAGTAATACTTTGCTTCGAGAGAGCTCATAAAACTTTTGCAATAAGTATGTGAGTTCTTCATGACTAATGTGAGTCCATGGATTATACGCACTCTTACCTTTCCGCAATTTGCTAGCCTCTACGGTACCGTGCATTGCCCTTTCTCACCTCGAGAGTCGGTGCAAACTTCATCGGTGCATCCAAACCCCGTGATATGATACGCTCTATCACACATAAGCCTTATTATATCTTCCTCAAAACAGCCACCATACCTACCTATTATGGCATTTCCATAGCCATTCCGAGATATATTGCCATGCAACTTCCACCGCCTCCGTTTTGATGACTTGAGCATTCATTGTCATATTGCATTACATGATCGTAAGATAGCTAGCATGATGTTTTCATGGCCTGTCCGTTTTTTGATATCTTTGCTACGCTAGAACATTGCATTCATATAGGGTCATACTTTGTTCTACTATCGTTGTAGTATTGAGTTGTAAGTAAATAGAAGTATGATGATCATCATTATTCATTATTAGAGCATGCCCCAGTGATGAAAGGATGATGGAAACTATGATTCCCCCACAAGTCGGGATGAGGCTCTGGGCAAAGAAAAAAAAAGAGGAAAGGAAAAAAATAGAAAAGAAAAAAAAAGAAGGAATAGGGGCATGCTAATTCCACACTTGTGCTTCAAAGTAGCACCATGTTTTTAATATAGAGAGTCTCCTGTGTTGTCAATTTCATATACTAGTGGGAATTTTTCATATAGAGTTAGATGCATACCCACTTAGTTTCATATTGAGCTTTCGTACACTTATAGCTCTTAGTGCATCTGTTGCATGGCAATCCCTACTCCTCGCATTGATATCTATTTATGGGCATCTCCATAGCCCGTTGATACGCTGAGTTGATGCGAGACTTTCTTCTCTACTTTTACCCCTTTGAAACCTACCACCATATTCTATTCCACCCATAGTGCTATATCCATGGCTTGTGCTCATGTATTGCATGAGAGTTGAAAATGCTGAAGTGCGTTGAAAAGTATGAACCAATTGCTTGGCTGACACCGGGGTAGTACATGATTTATACTTTGTGTTAAGAAGACAGAGCATGACAAGGCTATATGATTTTGTAGGGATAGCGTTCTTTAGCCTTGATATTTTGAAAGACATGATTGTTTGTTGGGATGCATGAGTATTAATGTCTTCATGTCAAAATTACACTATTGCTTTGAATCACTTGTGTCTTAATATTCATGCCATGATTAGATATATGATCAAGATTATGCTAGGTAGCATTCCACATCAAAAAATATTTTTTATCATTTACCTACTCGAGGACGAACAGGAACTAAGCTTGGGGATGCTGATACGTCTCCGTCATATCTATAATTTTTGATTGTTTCATGCCAATATTATACAACTTTCACATACTTTTGGCAACAATTTATATGATTTATTGGACTAACCTATTGATCCAGTGCCCAGTGCTAGTTCCTGTTTTTTGTGTTTTTTTGTTTCAGAGAAATTCCATATCAAACGAAGTCCAAACGCGATAAAAATTTACGGAGATTTTTTTGGAATATTTATGAATTTTGAGAAGTGGAATCAACGCAAACGGAGTCTCACAGCCTCCACCCTCTACCAGGGCGTGGCCCAGGGCCCAACCGCGCCCTGGTGGACCGTTCCCACCTCATATGTCGGTTGGAGCTCTCCTTCGGCCGCAAGAAAACTAATTTTTGGATAAAAATCCCCTCAAAATTTCAGCCCGGTCGGAGTTACGGATCTCCGGGAATATAAGAAATGGTTTTCGGCCAAAAAATGGGAACGTGAAACAGAAGAGAACAAAGAGGGAGATCCAATCTAGGAGGGGCTCCTGCCCCTCCGCCGCCATGGAGGCCATGGACCAGAGGGGGAACTCTCCTCCCGTCTAGGGGGGAGGCCAAGGAATAAGAAGAAGAAGGAGGGTGCTCTCTCCCCCTCTCTCCCGGTGGCGCCGGAACGCCGCCGGGGCAAGGATCGTGACGGCGATCTACATCAACAACTTCGCCGCCGTCAACATCAACTCTCTCTCCCTCTATGCAGCGGTGTAACACCTCTCTTCCCCGTTGTAATCTCTACTTAAACATGGTGCTCAACTCCATATATTATTTCCCAATGATATTTGGCTATCCTATGATGTTTGAGTAGATCTCTTTTGTCCTATGGGTTAATTGTGGTATGATGTTATGGATGTGAGTTGTATGTTGATATGGTGCTGTCCTATGGTGCCCTCCGTGTCGCGCAAACGTGAGGGATACCCGCTGTAGGGTGTTGTAATATGTTCATGATTTGCCTATGGTGGGTTGCTTGAGTGACAGAAGCATAAACCCGGGTAGGTGGGTTGTTGCGTATGGGAGTAAAGCGGACTTGATACTTAATGCTATGGTTGGGTTTTACCTTAATGAACTTTGGTAGTTGCGTATGCTTGCTAGAGTTCCAATCATAAGTGCATATGATCCAAGTACGGAAAGTGTGTTAGCGTATGCCTCTCCCTCATTGCATATAACAAGTATCTATCGTATCATATTCAATTGCCTAGGGACAATCTTTCTCTTGCGTTACACAAAAATCTTTCTACTAAGTTATTTACTTTTATTGTTCTTTTATTAAAACAGCACCTAACTTTTATTTCCACGTTCTTTATTTTCTTGCAAAGTACTTCTAGTTTTATTCCCGCAAAGTAGTTTCATACTTGTTCTTGGTAAAGCAAGCATTAGCGTGTGTAGAGTTGTATCGGTGGTCGATAGAACTTGAGGGAATATTTGTCCTACCTTTAGCTCCTCGTTGGATTCGACACTCTTACTTATCGAAAAAGACTACAAACGATCCCCTACACTTGTGGGTTATCACTCGCCGTTAAAGATGCCCTTAGGCCAACTCCAACGTTAGACCCCAAATCGTCTGCGGACGTTTGTTTGAGGCGAAGTTAGGCCCAACGGGAATACCCAAACGAACAAGTTTGTCCGCAGGTGTCCTTTATTGTCTGGCCCGACCCCAAACCAGGAGCAAATTTGGGCCAAAAATGATCCCTGAATGGACAGAAACAGACATTCTCATCCACCTGTGTCCGCTTGGTCCAAAAACATCGACCAAGCACGAGTTGCCGAGGCTCCAAGACCGATGCGACCAGGACCGGCGAGGTCACGGGCGTAGGACGCCGCCGCGCGCTCTGATACGTCTCCAACGTATCGATAATTTATGAAGTATTCATGCCATATTTACCCATGTTTACAATATTTTATATGGCTTTGATGCACTTTATATGATTTAATTGGAACTACACCGTACTGACGCTGTTTTCAGCAGAATTATCGTGGTGGAGTTTTTGTGCAAAAAATAAAGTTCTCGGAATTGAACGAAACTTTTTGATGATTTTTTCTAGAAGGAAAGGGACCTGATGTCTACTACGCAACTTTATTCTTGTATACATTGTTGGGCCTCCAAGTGCAGAGTTTTGTAGGACAGCAACAAATTTTCCTCAAGTGGATGACCTAAGGTTTATCAATCCGTGGGAGATGTAGGATGAATATGGTCTCTCTCAAACAACCCTGCAATCAAATACAAGAAATCTCTTGTGTCCCCAACACACCCAATACAATGGTAAATTGTATAGGTGCACTAGTTCGGCGAAGAGATGGTGATACAGGTGCAATATGGATGGTAGATATAGGTTTTTCTAATCTGAAAATAAAAAAACAACAAGGTAACAAGTAGTAAACAGCGAGCAAAACAATATAGCAATGCTTGGAAATAAGGCCTAGGGTTCATACTTTCACTAGTGCAATCTCTCAACAATGCTAACATAATAGAATCATATGATCATCCCTCAATGTGCAACAAAGAATCACTCCAAAGTTCATAAGTAGCGGATAACATAAGATGAAATTGGTGTAGGTGGTAGAACCACCTAGAAGTTATTCCTTTCGATCAATCTTTTGAGCTATTCCTATAAGTGTCACAAACAGCCCTAGAGTTCGTAGTAAAATAGCACATATGATACATATCAATCAACCCTAATGTCACCTAGATACTCCAATGTCACCTCAAGTATCTGTGGGTTAATTATTCGACATGCATCAAACAATTTCAGATTCATCATATTCAATCCAACACAAAGAACTTCAAAGAGTACCCCCAAGATTTCTATCGGAGAAAGTAGGACAAGAACGTGTATCAACCCATATGGATAGATTACCCCAATGTCACCACGGGAATCCGCAAGTTGCGTACCAAAACATATATCAAGTGAATCAATAGAACACGCCATTGTCACCACGGGTATCCACATACAAGACATACATAAAGTGATCTCAAATCCAATATTCAATCCGACATAACAAAATCTCAGAGGGAAAGATTCAATTCATCACAACAAGATAGCAATGGAAGAAAACCATATGATCCAACTATATTAACAACGCCCGCGATACATCAAGAGCGTGCCATCTCAAGAACACGAGAGAGAGAGAGAGAGAGAGAGAGAGAGAGAGATTAAACACATAGCTACTGGTACAGACCCTCAGCCCTGAGGGTGAACTACTCCCTCCTCGTCATGGCCTTCGCCAGGGTGATGAAGATGGCCACCAGTGATGATTTCCCCCTCTGGCAGGGTACCGGGAAGGCTCCAGATGGGTTTTTCTTTGATACGGAGAGTTGCGGCGGTGGAGCGGAAATTCTAGGTTGATTTTTGAGGGATTCTGTATATATAGGATTTTTTGGCGTTGGAATCATGCTAACCGGAACCACGAGGGGCCCACAAGCTATCAAGCGCGCCCAGGGGGTAGGCGCGCCCTGTTGTCTTGTGGCCAGCAGGCGGCCCCCCTCTGGTGGTTCTTTGCTCGGGTATTTCTCATATTGTCCAGAAAAAATCGTCAAAAAGTTTTGGGCGATTCCGAGAACTTTTATTTTCTGCATAAAAACAACACCACGTTAATTCTGGTGAAAACAGCGTCAGTCCGGGGTAGTTCTAATTAAATCATGTAAAATGTATCAAAACCATATAAAATTATTGTAAACATAGGTAAATATGGCATGAATACTTCATAAATTATCGATGCGTTGGAGACGTATCAGCATCCCCAAGCTTAACTCCTACTCGTCCTCAAGTAGGTAAATGATAAAAGAAATAGTTTATGAAGTGTGAATTCCGGCATAGTGTATAAAATTGACCAAGGAATTACAGTCACTTTTCTAGCATCATAACCAGCAACTTTTTCTCATGAAACTCATTATGATAGAGTAGCAATCAATTTACATGTCATGGTTCAAACAATGCATTCTCTTAAAACTTAACAACATATGTTCTTAGTCAGCAAACAATTTCAATGCATCATAAAGTCTAAGTAAGAGCTCCACATACTCAATAATCATATATTCGTCTATGATTGCTAATACTCAAAGCATATTTTTAGAACAAACAACATCCATCGAACACAGAGAAAGATAGGGGCTTAATGTTTCGCCTCCCAACGTACTAATCATGAAGATAATTGTCAACAATAATGAATCATGATCAAATATATTTGACTGGATATATGTGTTTGGATATTTCCCCACCACATGGTGCTTGCTAACTAATAGATTGAGGTTGGAATAAGACATTGACTCATCATGAAAAGTAAATAACATAAAAGTAAATAGATTGTCCCTTCGTAGAGGGAAGTAGGGATTTGCACAGGTGTTAGAGCTCATTGTTTAAAATAGAGATGCATATATTTTGGGTAGTGTGCCTTTCTTGTCAACATTACGACAAGATATTTCAATATCTTCCATGCTAATCACATTATTGGCGGTTCCCAAACAGAAATGAAATTTTACTCCCCCTCAACCATTCAAACACATTCCATGGCTAGCCGTATCGATGGGTATGTTCCAAACAATCAACTTTCTTGGGGAAGTTCTTATTTATTTATTTTTGTATTATGCAGGACTAGGAATCCTTTTTACCAGCCTGTCTCGCGCAATGACAACTGAATAAACACTCATCATGAGAATAAAACGCTTAGCATGTAAGATATGACCACCCCGATCGCTCCATGAGCGGTACGGGCACACAAAACGGATGTTTATTTGAAGGTTTTAAAGGTGGCACATGCAAATTTACTTGGAATGGCAATGAAATACCATATATAGGTAGTTATGGTGGACTCTTATGGAAGAAACTTGGCTCAAGGATTTGGATGTACAAGTAGTATCTCTACTTAGTACGAAGTTTGGGCTAGCAAAAGGTTTTAAATAAGCACCACATGTTGGAGGATCCATAACAATATAACTTCTATGCAAATATACCCAAACATAACCATTACGTTGTCTTCCTTGTCCAACTTCAGCAATTTGATCAAGGTTGAAAATAATTAATGGGTATTCACAATCATAAAAGATGTCCAAGATAATATATTTGTATGTGAAAGTTCTCTTTCTTATACTAATCATTCATGAATTGCTTGTATGACCAATATTGTGATTGTCAAAGTTCAATAGATTTTACTTTCTAAACCAAATGTGAACCTTCGACTAAGAATATAGCACATTGATAATTTCATATTTATGATATGTCATTCATTCACAATTTACTCTTAGGATATAAGTGTGGGGACCCCGACTCATAGGTCGTGATCACCGAATGCACGTGTACAGTGATCCCAGAGATCAATGCTCACTGAACACACAGAAGCTGCATAACAAGAGTCTTACATCCACATTTAGCGTCTTACACAAATAAAGACCATGAAGGTCAAGTCTTACATAGATAGGGCTGCACGGGCCAAACACTTAAACATAACAAGCAGCGGAAATCTTGAACGGAAGCGTGAACCCATGCCATCTGCCTTAAACCAACAGGCATTCTGACTGGGGAGTGTCCTAGTTCGCATGTTCATCACCAACGAACTCTTCACCGTACTCCTGCTCTTTCATGCCTGGCCAATTAAATAACCAGTGGCAAGCCAATGAGTACTTTGAATGCACTCGCAAGCAACCCAAGTTTTGGAACAAGGTATAACAATACATGATATAACACTAAGTGGGTAAATTTTGCAGAAAGCTAATTTTGAGTGCAATGATATGATCAAGTAACTTGAGTGAGCATGCATCATCGGTTGACAGGTATTCATGTGAACAAGTCTCAGTTATCATCATAAGCAGGGGTTGAACATCTCATGTTCACCATCGTGCCAAGTCTTCGGACTTAGCCCAAGTTTCATTCTTGTGCCATCCACACACACACACACACACACCAAGTTTGTGAAAACACCGGACGTAGTTTAAGCAGGACCTCCAACTATCCATGACCGTGGACACGGCTATTCGAATAGTTTTACACTCTGCAAAGGTTGCACACTTTACCCACAAGACTCGGGAAACTTCCGTGTCATCCACGACTCGCGGTATAATTCATACCCGAGGTAAGCACCCGAACAATGCCTTTTCCCTAGCGATACTAAACAAAGAGTCTACTTGTTGGTGCCATCCCTCATGATATACATCACACGTATCATCCATGAGGGCACGCAACGGTGTGCCCGGCGCCTGTAAAGACAGCGCATGGTCGCCCTACCAGGCACGGCCCCGTATCGAGAGTGACCACGTCACTCCCGCCACAAGTAATGCGGGCCCTATGCTAGTACCCACCAAGGTAATCAACAAAGCCCCGTCCCATAAGGGGTATCGTGGTTGTACATGTAAGGTTGGGACGGTCAGCAAATCTTAAAACTCTCCGTTTTCGAAAACACACACACAACTTGCTCCGGTACACCACTTCTTTATCAAGTGGTTACCTAGCTCATCATCAACTCCCTCGGGCATTAGTGGCACCCGACGGGGTTTTCGAAAAGTCTTTGAAATCATTATGTTTCCATCACCATGCATATTCCCGTCCCATTTGCGTAGCATCTACTAAGCATTCTATCTACTCCCACCCGCACAACCCTCATAAGGAGGTAGGGTCATGCACGATGCAAGTATCAACAAGAAAGTATCGGAGGCATCCCACCGAAGGGAATACCCCATCACCATGATCATCAACGGAACATAAAGTGCTATATGACATGCATGAAAAGTTTCTTAACATGGTCAAAGGGCTGCTTGCCTGGCTCAACAAAGTCTTCGGGTCCAACTCCCTCGTCAACAGCGCAATCTATCGTTGCGATAAATAATGATAATAATAAGCATCACAACAAAACAGAGCACAAACTTCACTTCTAAAATGTTACCCTGCTCTGATAAATACTACAAGCTATTCTAAAAATATGTGTATAAGGTTTTGTGGTGAAAAAGGTCTTCAAAATTATTTCTAACAGTGGCTAAAATATTTAAAACTAGCATTTAAATAAAATCAGTTCATAAAATATTTTCCAAATTTTATAAAAATGGCACTATTAAATTCTACAGAATATTCTAAGATTTGTGGAGTTGGAAATATGTCAATAGGACAAATAATTTGTCATGTGGAATTTCTGGGATTCTGAAAGAAAAGAAAAAAGAAAAACTTGTTCAGGCAAATGGGCCAAAAGAAGGTGGCCGAATCGGCCCAGCCAGCGGAGCCGACCCGCGGGAGCCTGGCGCGCGCGCGTGGCTGATTTAAACATGACCGGTGGGCTAGGCCGGTCAGCGAGAGAGAGGGAGGCGGGAGACCTGGGGGAGGATGACAAGCGGGGCCCGCTTGTCATCACCTTCCTCGGACCAGAGGAGGTCGAGGGGGCTCACCAGCGACTACAGGGCACGGGGAGCGGAACGACAGTCATCGGCGTGCTCAGGGCCTCGTCGCCAGTCGGTTGGTGGAGGAGGAGGGGGCCGGGGAGCTCTTGTTCGCCGGCGGTGAGGATGCAGGGCGGCGGTGCTTCGGGTCGAGCTTGACCCCGTCGCTACGCGCTGCAACATAGAAGGACAAGAGGGGGAATGGGGTCAGGGAGGTCCAGAGGTTCCAGATCGAAGGAAAGAGGAGGCTGGGGAAGTCCCTACAGCGCGAACGCCGGTGACCCGAGGCGGCGGCGCTACGGTCGATCTCGAGCGCTCGAGCACGGGGAGGTCGAGCTAGGGCTTCTGGAGTGCGATTGGAGGGGAGAGGTATAGTCCGGAGGGGAGAGAGAGGTGCGGGGACGGCTTAAATAGAGGGGGCGCGAGTCCACCGAGCTCGGGTGCGCCGGTGAGCTCGGGGCTGAGGCCAGAGGCCACGGGGGGAGGAGCTGGTGTGACTGCGGTCCACCTGGGGCTCGTCCACGACCTGGGGAAGCAATAGGGGAGGCGGGGTCGTGCGCGCGTGCGAGCCCCGCGGTTGGCCGAGCTGGGCGGCGTCGGGCACGCACGGGGGAGGCCGCCGGAGAGAGAAGGAGGAGGGGGCCGACAGGGTGGCGGTTTGCAGACGTCGAGGGCATCTCGGGGGATAGCTCCCCGCATCCCTAGGCTGTCGGGAGGCTCGGGATGGGTGCGACTACAGTGCGGGAGCACAATGTAGCATGCTCCAGAGCATGCAAATGGCCGGCATTGCCGTTGCCCGCGCTCTCTGGGGTGCCCCACCTTGTCCAGTAGCTCCTGGGGGTTGCTTAGATTCTCCTAGGATGCTCTGGAGCTAGGGTGAAGGGAGGGAGAAGAAAATTGGAGGAGAGAAGCTCCTGTTTAGGCTGCCCAGAAGGAGAAAAAGGGGTTTTACCCCCCATAATGATTGAGCCTTGGCCAGATAAAGTTACTGGAGGTGCAATGCAATACTAGAAGGTTGTGGTAAAAATTTGAACCCAAGGAGAACAGTATAAGGGGGTCAAATAGAGGTTTTACCATTTTGGCAGAAGGTGTTTGATGGTGATTAGGGCAAGCAAATGGGCCTTGCTTGCCATAAGACTTTTCAGGGTCAAATGGTGGTTAGAATTAGGGTTGATCACCAAGTTAGAGCTTGATTTAAGAAAGTTTACAATGTAACTATGTAAAACCCTAGAAATCAACATAATCAAATTTCTGTAGATCTAGGCATGCATTTCACTTCCCACAAATCCACCATTTGGTATGGTATCATTATTTGGGGTTTAACACATGCCCACAAAGTTTGGGGTCAAGGAAAGAAACTTCACAATGTAAAGTTGCTCAAATTTGGCTCTGGACAGGAATGGTTTTGGAATATTTTGGTGAAGCAAATAAAGGGGAATTGAGATGAAACTTTGCAAGATCATCACATATGGCATGCGTGTCTTGCTGGAATTTTCTGGAATTTATTGAGAATATTTCTTATAGAAATATTTCAAAAGCTTGATTTAAGCAGAAAGGGTTTTGAGGGGTTTTGCCCATGATTTTGAACATGGCCATGTGTTGAAACTCATTTTTATGGAAAATATATGTCCACTGAGTTTCCCTAAATTTCCTCAAATATTTTTAAAGCATTTAAATAAGTTTTCCCTATAAAAGACCATTTTTGGCCTTAAGAAAATGCCTTTAAATAAAATAGGAAAATAATCTTTAAAATTAATATTTGGTGGTTTTCGGAAGTCATATATATAGTAGGTTTCAAATAAAGCCTTTGGGGAAAAAGGATCCACCCAATTTGAGGACTTGCAGTGCAAACCTCAACTCAGGGGTTTTTGAAAACCTAATTTGAATAAATTCTTTTTTGGTCAAAATAAATGTTGATAAAATTAGTTTTAGGTACTATACACATGGTATGATCATTGGGCAAGATGTTGGGTCAAGGAATATGAGTATAGAGAGGAGTAGAACCTAGGAGTGCCAAACATAAGCAACAAAACAAGCAAACAAGCAACAATTCAAACAAGCATGCACTCAAAAAGTTTTAATTGGTTCCAAATATCTGTAAATCCACATCATGGCAAAGTGATACAACACAGGGTGTGACAGACCTACCCCCTTACAAGAATCTCGTCCCCGAGATTCCTAGGCTAAGCGCTAAAAAGATAAGGGAACTCGGATCTAAGATAGTCTTCACGCTCCCATGTTGCTTCAGCTTCAGTGTGGTTGCTCCATTGAACCTTGAAGTACTTGATGGTGCGGCTTCGGGTGCAACGTTCAGCTTCATCCAAAATGCGAACTGGCCTCTCACGGTAAGTGAGGTCTGGTTGAAGGTCGATGGCTTGATGATCGGGACGGTTGGGAACTTGAAGACACTTCCGGAGCTGTGACACGTGGAACATGTTGTGTACATCTGATAGCTGGGAAGGTAGCTCTAGCTGGTAGGCAACTTCTCCTCGCGTAGCGGTGATCTTGAAGGGGCCGATGTATCTTGGTGCAAGTTTTCCCTTGACATGGAAACGCTTGGTTCCCTTGAGAGGCGTGACTCGGAGATAGACATGGTCACCGACACAGAAGTTCACTTCTCGGCGGTGAGAGTCGGCGTTACTCTTCTGTCTTGACTTGGCGGTCTCCAGACGTTCTCGGACAAGTTGAACTTGCTCTTCTGCGTCGCGGAGGATGTCTGGCCCAAAGACTAGTCCTTCTCTGGTTTCCGACCCGTTGAGGGGAGTACGGCATTTGCGTCCATACAACACCTCAAATGGTGCCATCTGAAGACTGGACTAGTAGCTGTTGTTGTAGGAGAACTCGGCGAATGGTAAGCAATCTTCCCACTTGGGTCCATATGCCAAAACACAAGCACGGAGCATATCTTCGAGTATCTGATTTACTCGTTCCGTCTGTCCACCGGTCTGGGGGTGAAAAGCAGTGCCAAAGGAGAGCTTGGTTCCCATCGCTTCTTGAAACTTCTTCCAGAACCTTGAGGTAAACTGAGTTCCTCGGTCTGACACAATCTCCTTTGGAACTCCATGGAGGCTCACAATACGCTCGATGTAAAGGCTGGCTAGCTTGTTACCATCATAGGTGGTCTTGACGGGAATGAAATGGGCTACCTTGGTCAGGTGATCGACAATGACCCAGATAGAATCATGTCCCTTGCTCGACCTTGGTAATCCGGTGATGAAGTCCATCCCGACTTTGTCCCACTTCCATTCAGGCACTTTGAGAGGTTGCAATAGTCCAGCGGGTCGCTGATGCTCAGCTTTGACTCTCTGGCATATGTCACACATAGCAACAAAGGTGCCTATCTCTCGTTTCATGCCATGCCACCAGAATCCTGTTTTGAGGTCTTGGTACATCTTGGTTCCTCCGGGATGGATGGAATATGAAGTGTCATGAGCTTCTTGCAAGATCAAGTTCTTGAGCTCTTCTTTGTTGGGTACGCAGATGCGCTTCCCAAACCATATGACTCCTTGCTCATCCACTGAGAATCCTGGGGCCTTGCCTGCCTTGACCTTCCTCTTGATGCCTTCGATGCTCTCGTGTCCCTTCTGAGCTTCCTTAATATCATCCATCAAGGTAGGCTTTGCTTCGAGGTGGACTAGGAATCCAGGTGCAACTAGTTCCAAGCCAAAGCTTTCAAGTTCTTCATACAGGGCGGGTAGCCTTTCCTTAATCATAGCATTCAAGGAACAAGCCCTTCTGCTTAAGGCATCAGCTACCACGTTAGCCTTTCCAGGGTGGTATTGAAAACTGAGGTCATAGTCCTTGATCAACTCCAACCATCTTCGCTGCCTCATGTTCAATTCCCTCTGAGTGAAAATATACTTCAAACTCTTGTGGTCTGTGTATATCTCACATCGCTTCCCCAAAAGGTAATGTCGCCATGTCTTCAAGGCATGAACTACGGCTGCCAACTCAAGATCATGAGTAGCGTAGTTCTCTTCATGAGGACGTAGCTGTCTGGATAGATATGCTACGACTCTGCCTTCTTGCATCAGAACACCTCCAAGCCCGGTTCTCGATGCATCACAATATATCACAAACTCTTTGTGAATATCGGGGGTGGCCAAAACTGGGGCTGTGGTCAATCTCTTCTTGAGCTCTTGGAAGCTTGCTTCACACTTCTTTGTCCATTCGAACTTCTTGTCCTTCTTCAAAAGCTGAGTCATTGGTCGGGCAATGCTCGAAAACCCTTCGACGAACTTGCGGTAATATCCCGCGAGTCTGAGGAAGCTCCTGACTTCCTTCACATTGGTTGGGGATTGCCATTCAGTCACGGCTTCAATCTTGGCAGGATCCACTGACAATCCTTCTGTAGTCAACACATGACCCAGGAATCCAACTTCATGCAGCCAGAATTCACACTTGCTGAATTTGGCATAAAGCTGGTGCTCTCGAAGCTTGTCTAGGACCATTCTCAAGTGTCGCTCATGCTCTTCTTCAGACTTGGAGAAGACGAGTATGTCATCAATGAAGATGACAACAAACTTGTCCAAGTACTCCATGAAGACCTTGTTCATGAGGTACATGAAGTAGGCAGGGGCATTGGTAAACCCAAATGACATGACCGTGTATTCATACATGCCATACCGGGTTACAAACGCCATCTTCGGAATGTCTTGGGGCTTGATCTTCAACTGGTAGTACCCTGACCTCAGGTCGATCTTGGAAAACACCTTGGCTCCGTTCAGCTGATCGAACAGGTCTTCAATCTTGGGGAGTGGGTACTTGTTCTTTATCGTGACCTCATTGAGAGAACGGTAATCGACACAGTGTCGGATAGTTCCGTCCCTCTTTGACACAAATAAAACAGGTGATCCCCAAGGAGAGGCACTAGGGCGAATGAATCATTTTCTAAGCTGCTCTGCCAGTTGCTTCTTCAATTCAGCCAACTCTTCGGATCCCATTCTATAGGGCTTCTTATAGATGGGTCCTGCTTCGGGCATTAGCTCAATGATGAACTCAATGTCGCGGTCAGGAGGCATTCCGGGCAGCTCATCAGGAAAAACATCGGGGTATTCGCATACCATTGGCACTTGATCCAACTCAATTCCGGACAGACAATTAACCTGAGGGGTTCGAGTGGAGGCAGGGTTGGGAACATACTTTACTTCTACTCCTTGGCTATTGGTTATGGTAACGATCCTCTTGGCACAGTCCAAATAGCCTTGGTTCTTGGTCAACCAATTCATGCCAAGGATGATGTCCAAGCCTGGTGAATCCAGAACTATAAGGTCTGCTAGGAAGTCTACCCCGTTGATGATAATCTTAACTCCTTTACATCCTATCTTGGACTTCATAACCGAACCCGGGGTTTGTATCAACATATGACTACCCAGGGGTGTAGGCTTCATACCACTCTCTAGTGCAAACCTTTGAGTGACAAAAGAATGCGAAGCTCCACAATCAAACAGTACGGTTGCTGGGGTTGAGTTGACGAGGAACGTACCCAGTATGACGTCCGGGTCTTCCTGGGCTTCCTCAGCGGTGACGTGATTCACACGACCCTTGCCATTGTTGGGCTGGTTGCGGGGAACTAGGTTCCTTGGTGGCGCTCCACGGCCTTGACCTTGGTTGGGCGCATTGGGGCGCGGTGCATCTGGCTTCTTGTTAGGGCACTGCTTAGAGATGTGTCCAGGCTGACCACACCCAAAGCAAGTGACCTGACCATAGTTGTTGTTGCTGTTCCCGCGGCCGTTGTTGTTATTGGGGTTGTTGTAAGTTGGCCTTGGATTGGCATACTGCTGAGGCTGGTAGCTCGGACGAGGTGCACGAGGTCTGGCCTGCTGCGGCTGATAGGTTGGCTTGGGTGGGGCTGGCTGCCAGGGGCGAGGCTTCTGGTTGCTGGAACTACCCTTGCTGATCATCTTGCACTTGCGAGTGTCGTCTATGGCACGACGCTTGTCTTACAGCATGAGAGCCTTGCTCACCAGATCGAAGAAGGTCCGACAGTCGCAGACTATGAGCTGATACTGCAGGGTCTGCTGAAGTCCTTCCATGAAGCGTTCCATCTTAGCAGCCTCCGTGTTGACATCTTCAGGTGCATACCTTGACAGCAGGTTGAACTTCTGCATGTACTCCTTGACAGAGCCACTTCCTTGCTTCAGCGCTCGGAATTCTCTCTTCTTGATAGCCATGATCCCAGAAGGAATGTGGGCGGTGCGGAATCCTTCCTTGAAGTTATCCCAGGTGATCACACGATCGCCTTGCATGACCTTGAATCCAGCCCACCAAGCTCTGGCGGTACCTCCGAGGCAGTGAGAGGCATACAGCACCTTCTCGCGATCCTCATTGCAATTGACCAATGCAAGGAGGTCCTCGATGGTGTGGATCCAGTCATCGGCATCCAGTGGTCCAGCAGTCTCGGTGAAGGTTGGGGGCGAATTCCTCATGAACTCAGACAGAGTGGAGCGGCCATTGCCGTTCCTGCCTTGCTGCTGGTTGTTCACAAGGACTTGGGCCATCTGCTGGATAGCAGCAGTGTTGGCTTGGCATTCCTCCCGGAGAACTTGGAGAAACTGAGCCATGGTCATGTTCTCCGGTGGAGGTGGTGGCGGGGGAATGTCGCCTTGTGGCTGCTCCTGGTGTCCTCCAGCCTAAGCAGTCCCAACAGCCCCCTGTTGCTGGCTGGAGTTGCCGGCTTCAGGGTTGGTGAAGAAGCTGTTGCGGGTTGCAGTCACCATCCTGTTTGGAGCAGCCAAGTCAAATATCTGGGATAGACGAGAGGGAAAGCAATAATGGAGAAAGCGCGCCTAAGGGGGTTGGTATAGTGCAAGTGTGGTAAAACGGAGGTTGAAAGACCGATACATATATTAATATAAGACAGACGATGGAGTCGCTTACACGTTTCCTAAGGCAAAAGCGCGACTTGCATCGGAACACAAACAACAAAAGCAAACAACAAGCACACATGGTTTCATATGAACCATTACACGGACTCGACTTCGCATGAGGGGTACATGACTGATCCTACCCTAGGGGTTCTCGGACTCAGGTGGTGGAGTGCTCGGTCTCGTAGCCAAGCTCCTCTGGGTCTTCCTCCTGTTCATCATCGGAACGGGCATCATTTCCGGTCGAAGGGGTCGGAGAACGAGGAGGTCCATCCCGACGACGCTTCGTCGGTGGGTCAGTGAAGAGCTCACGGTACTCCTTCGCACTCATGCGACGATGACGTGTGGGTGCATCTCTAGCTGGGGGTACTCCTCCTCGGTATGCGATAGCTGGTCGTCCCTCAGGGGCTCCATCCTTCTTGATCCTATCTGGCTTCGTCTTGGCTTGACGAAGTAGCTCTCGGGTGTGGTGAAGTTCCTCGCGGAGCTTCATGGACTCCTTAATCAGGTGGTGAGCCAGACTGTTGGCGGAGAGGCTGAAGTAGGTCTGGAATCTGAGTGGTGTCCATCCTCCTTGGATGGAACCAACGTCCAACTCTCGCCAATATCATCCTTCCTGAAGGGTAGATAGCGAGTAGCTGGTTCGTCAGCCATCTCTGGGATGATTCCTCGAAGGTGGATGAGTGCCTTTCGTGCAGCTGTCTCGACTGCGTGTGCCAGGGTCCCCATCTATGGTCCTTCAAAGAACCAACTAGTCAGGGAGTCGTTTGCATTCACGACCACATCAACATGGTACTCCTTCGTGACGGCATCGACCCAGTGCTCGTGATAGAGGAAAATGGGTGGTCGGCGATACTGGCACTTCTCCAGGCTATCCTCAAGGACTAGGGGAAAGCCGGATGCTAGGAGGGCTTCGGGTACGACGGCCATCTACAAGGTTTGAAGGGAGGAGAGTCAGTAGGGTGCTATGTGGAGAATAGAAGAGGTAAAAAGTGCAGAAACTCCTAAGTATGGGCGCTAGGTGTAGTTTTGAAAATGGTTTTATCCTAACGAACGTCCATGCTAACTAAGGGCTTCCTATAGTCAGGATGGCTCTGATACCAGCTCTGTGGGGAACCCGACTCATAAGTCGTGATCACTGAATAACAAGAGTCTTACATCCACATTTAGCGTCTTACACAAATAAAGACCATGAAGGTCAAGTCTTACATAGATAGGGCCACAAGGGCCAAACACTTAAACATAACAAGCAGCGGAAATCTTGATCGGAAGCGTGAACCCATGCCATCTGCCTTAAACCTACAGGCATTTTGACTGGGGAGCGTCCTAGTTCGCATGTTCGTCACCAACGAACTCTTCACCGTACTCCTGCTCTTCCATTCCTGGCCAATTAAATAACCAGTGGCAAGCCAATGAGTACTTTGAATGCACTCGCAAGCAACCCAAGTTTTGGAACAAGGTATAACAATACATGATATAGCACTAAGTGGGTAAGTTTTGCAGAAAGCTAATTTTGAGTGCAATGATATGATCAAGTAACTTGAGTGAGCATGCATCATCGGTTGACAGGTATTCATGTGAACAAGTCTCAGTTATCATCATAAGCAGGGGTTGAACATCTCATGTTCACCATCGTGCCAAGTCTTCGGACTTAGCCCAAGTTTCATTCTTGTGCCATCCACACACACACACACACACACACACACACACACACACACACCAAGTTTGTGAAAACACCGGACGTAGTTTAAGCAGGACCTCCAACTGTCCATGACCATGGACACGGCTATTCGAATAGTTTTACACTCTGCAGAGGTTGCATACTTTACCCACAAAACTCGGGGAACTTCCGTATCATCCACGACTCGCGGTATAATTCATACCCGAGGTAAGCACCCGAACAATGCCTTTCCCCTAGCGATACTAAACAAAGAGTCCACTCGTTGGTGCCATCCCTCATGATATACATCACACGTATCATCCATGAGGGCACACAACGGTGTGCCCGGTGCCTGTAAAGACAGCACATGGTCGCCCTACCAGGCACGACCCCATATCGAGAGTGACCACGTCACTCCCGCCACTAGTAATGCGGGCCCTATGCTAGTACCCACCAAGGTAATCAACAAAGCCCCGTCCCATAAGGGGTATCGTGGTTGTACATGTAATGTTGGGACGGTCAGCAAATCTTAAAACTCTCCGTTTTCGAAAACACACACACAATTTGCTCCGGTACACCACTTCTTTATCAAGTGGTTACCTAGCTCATCATCAACTCCCTCGGGCATTAGTGGCACCCGACGGGGTTTTCGAAAAGTCTTTGAAATCATTATATCTCCATCACCATGCATATTCCCGTCCCATTTGCGTAGCATCTACTAAGCATTCTATCTACTCCCACCCGCACAACCCTCATAAGGAGGTAGGGTCATGCACGATGCAAGTATCAACAAGAAAGTATCGGAGGCATCCCACCGAAGGGAATACCCCATCACCATGATCATCAACGGAACATAAAGTGCTATATGACATGCATGAAAAGTTTCTTAACATGGTCAAAGGGCTGCTTGCCTGGCTCAACAAAGTCTTCGGGGTCTTCAAAGTCTTCGGGTCCAACTCCCTCGTCAACAGCGCAATCTATCGTTGCGATAAATAATGATAATAATAAGCATCACAACAAAACAGAGCACAAACTTCACTTCTAAAATGTTACCCTGCTCTGATAAATACTACAAGCTATTCTAAAAATATGTGTATAAGGTTTTGTGGTGAAAAAGGTCTTCAAAATTATTTCTAACAGTGGGTAAAATATTTAAAACTAGCATTTAAATAAAATCAGTTCATAAAATATTTTCCAAAATTTATAAAAATGGCACTATTAAATTCTACAGAATATTCTAAGATTTGTGGAGTTGGAAATATGTCAATAGGACAAATAATTTGTCATGTGGAATTTCTGGGATTTTGAAAGAAAAGAAAAAAGAAAAAACTGGTTCGGGCAAATGGGCCAAAAGCGGCTGGCCGAATCGGCCCAGCCAGCAAAGCCGACCCGCGCGAGCCTGGCGCACGCGCGTGGCTGATTTAAACCTGGCCGGTGGGCCAGGCCGGTCAGTAAGAGAGAGGGAGGCGGGAGACCTGGGGGAGGATGACAAGCGGGGCCCGCTTGTCATCACCTTCCTCGGGCCAGAGGAGGTCGAGGGGGCTCACCGGCGGCTACAGGGCACGGGGAGGCAAACGTCGGTCACCGACGTGCTGAGGGCCTCGTCGCCAGTCGGTTGGTGGAGGAGGAGGGGGGCGGGGAGCTCTTGTTCGCCGTTGGTGAGGATGCAGGGCGGCGGTGCTTCGGGTCGAGCTTGACCCCGTCGCTACACGCTGCAACAGATAAGGACAAGAGGGGGAATGGGGTCAGGGAGGTCCAGAGGTTCCAGATCGAAGGAAAGAGGAGGCTGGGGAAGTCCCTACAGCGCGAACATCGGTGACCCGAGGCGGCGGCGCTACGGTCGATCTCGAGCGCTCGAGCACGGGGAGGTCGAGCTGGGGCTTCTAGAGTGCGATTGGAGGGGACAGGTAGAGTCCGGAGGGGAGAGAGAGGTGTGGGAGCGGCTTAAATAGATGTGGCGCGAGTCCACCGAGCTCGGGTGTGCCGGTGAGCTCGGGGCCGAGGCCAGAGGCCACGGGGGGAGGAGCTGGTGTGACTGCGGTCCACCTGGGGCTAGTCCACGACCTGGGGAAGCAATAGGGGAGGCGGGGGCGTGCGCGCGTGCGAGCCCCACGGTTGGCCGAGCTGGGCGGCGTCGGGCACGCACGGGGGAGGTCGCCCTAGAGAGAAGGAGGAGGGGGCCGACAGGGTGGCGGTTTGCGGACGTCGAGGGCATCTCGGGGGACAGCTCCCCGCATCCCTGGCTGTGGGGAGGCTCGGGATGGGTGAGGCTACAGTGCGGGAGCACACTGTAGCGCGCTCCAGAGCGTGCAAATGGCCGGCATTGTCGTTGCCCGCGCGCTCTGGGGTGCCCCACCTTGTCTAGTAGCTCCTGGGGGTTGCTTAGATGCTCCTAGGATGCTCTGGAGCTAGGGTCAGGGGAGGGAGAAGAAAATTGGAGGAGAGAAGCTCCTGTTTAGGCTGCCCAGAAGGAGAAACAGGGGTTTTACCCCCCATAATGATTGAGCCTTGGCCAGATAAAGTTACTAGAGGTGCAATGCAATACAAGAAGGCTGTGGTAAAAATTTGAACCCAAGGAGAACAGTATAAGGGGGTCAAACAGAGGTTTTACCATTTTGGCAGAAGGTGTTTGATGGTGATTAGGGCAAGCAAATGGGCCTTGCTTGCCATAAGACTTTTCAGGGTCAAATGGTGGTTACAATTAGGGTTGATCACCAAGTTTGAGCTTGATTGAAGAAAGTTCACAATGTAACTTTGTAAAACCCTAGAAATCAACAGAATCAGATTTCCGTAGATCTAGGCATGCATTTCACTTCCCACAAATCCACCATTTGGTGTGGTATCATTATTTGGGGTTTAACACATGCCCACAAAGTTTGGGGTCAAGGAAAGAAACTTCACAATGTAAAGTTGCTCAAATTTGGCTCTGCACAGGAATGGTTTTGGAATATTTTGGTGAAGCAAATAAATGGGAATTGAGATGAAACTTTGCAAGATCATCACATATGGCATGCGTGTCTTGCTGGAATTTTCCTGGAATTTATTGAGAATATTTCTTATAGAAATATTTCAAAAGCTTGATTTAAGCAGAAAGGGTTTTGAGGGGTTTTGCCCATGATTTTGAACATGCCATGTGTTGAAACTCATTTGTATGGAAAATATATGTCCACTGAGTTTCCCTAAATTTCCTCAAATATTTTTAAAGCATTTAAATAAGTTTTCCCTATAAAAGACCATTTAGATCTAACAATTTTATTCAAACAGCAAACAAAACAAAAGAAACTCCAAGAACATCACATTTCATGTGAACGAATAAAAACTTAGGGTCAACATAGGCTAACCGATAATTGTTGATGAAGAGAGGTGGGATGCGTAGAATTCCCAAGCTTAGATACTTGAGACTTCTTGTAATATTGAATTGGGGAGCCTTGGGCATCCCCAAGCTTGAGCCCTTGTGTCTCGTTAATTCCTCTCATATCACGGTATCACTTAGGTCTCAAAAACTTTATCCACATAAAACTTGAAAAGAACTCGTGAGATAGGTTAGTGCACATAAGAATAAATAAACTCTATATGTACTACCAAGACAAATTGCATAATAATTTTCAAACACTATATACTATATACTATCATTTACACAATTTATACCTACCAATATAAGTTATGTAAACTATAGGAGAAGTAGATAACAAAACTATGATAGCAATCTGTCTAAACAGGACAATCTGCAGCAATTAATTTACAAACTGCAATTTTTTAACTCCAAAAATTCTGAAAATTTAGGAAATGACAAAAAATTATATGAAAATACCGTGTAAAAATTTCAGAAACTTTCCACATTCCAGTAAAATATGAAAATTCAAACACTACAGAAAAAGTTTCTATTTTTACACAACACACATCAAACATGCAATTCAAGCATCCTAATAGGCAATTCTTGGAATTTTTTATTGAAAAACAATATTATAAATAAAATAAAGAAAATTTTAACAAATTAAAATGACACTCCAAGCAAAACTCATATTATGTGACGAATAAAAATATAGCTCTAAGTAAGATATACCGATAGTGTTGAAGACCAAAGAGGGGATGCCTTCCGGGGCATCCCCAAGCTTAGACAGTTGAGTCTTCCTTGGATATTACCTTAGGGGTGCCTTGGGCATCCCCAAGCTTAGGGTCTTACTACTCCTTATTCTCCTCATATCGGTGTCTTACCCAAAACTTGAAAACTTCAATCACACAAAACTTAACGGAACTTCGTAAGATGGGTAAGTGTAATAAAGATAGATCATTCACTTAGGTACTGTCAAGACAAGATTCATAATTTTTATCACATAATACCTAATGTATTCTATCATTCCCATAATTTATACCACTAAATATAAGCTATGGATACACTAAAACAAGCAAACTATGCATGCAAAACAGAATCTGTCAAAAGCAGAACAGTCTATTAAGATATGAACTTAAACCATATTTCCCTGTATCTACAAATTCTGAAAAATTGGGAAAACGCAGAAAATTTGCATAGAAAAACTTTGTAAAAAACTAAGAATTTTTTTACTCTCCAGTAAAATCAGAGAAATTCTGGACTGGACGTAAAAGTTTTTGTTTTTGCACAGAATCAAACTAACAAGTATCCACACTATCCCAAAGGCTTTACTTGGCACTTTATTGAAATAAAAGACACAAAACATGATTAATACATTAGATTAATCATGTGAACACACAAAAACAGAAAGTATAAGTGTTGGGTTGTCTCCCAACAAGCGCTTTTCTTTAAAGCCTTTTAGCTAGACATGATGATTTCAATGATGCTCACATAGGAATAGTATTTTAAACATGCAAAAGAGCCTCATGGAACACATGACAAGCACATTTAATTCTAACCCACTTCCTATGCATAGGGATTTTTCAAGAAAACAATTTATTGTAGCAAGAATCAATTTGCATAGGACGACAAAACATGCATGACTTCAAAACTTTGAATACATAGAGAGGAAACTTCATACCAATGCAATTCCTACAAGCATATGTTCCTCCCTCATAATAATTTTCAGTACCATCATGAAGGAATTCCATAATTTAACTATCAAATAAAGCATTCTTTTCATGATCCACAAGCATAGAAAATTTATTACTCCCCACATAAGCAAACTTCTCATACATAATAGTGGGAGTATCATAGGAGACTCGAATGCTATAAATTGTTTCCACATTAAAAGAATAATGTTCAGAAAAAGGGTATTCATAATTTTGACAAGTTTTATAATAATAATCATCACTACTTTTTATAACATAAGTATCATCACAATAATCATCATAAGTAGTAACTTGGTTCTCATCATAATCAATTGAAACCTCTTCCAAGATAGTGGAATCATTACTAATAAAGTCATGACCTCTCCAAATCCACTTTTATCATTATAATAAGATTCAACACCCTCCAAAATAGTGGGATAATAATCATCTAAAGTTGACACTCTTCCAAACCCACTTTCATAAAAACTGCAATCATCATAAATAGGAGGCATGCAATCATCATAACAAATTTGATCATTGAAAGTAGGCGAACTAAAAAGATCATCTTCATACAACATTGCATTCCCAAGCTTGGGATAAACATTATTTTCATCAAATAAATTCTCAAACATGTCATTTTCATCAAACATAGCATCCCAAGCTTGTGGGTTTGCATATCATTAGCATAATCATCAATAGCATGAATGGCACCAATGGTATAACAATTATTATCATCATAATTTTCCAAGTTAGTGACAAAAATATTTTCAATATTATAAGGAGTATCATTATCTTCCCAATCATCAAGTAGTAGGCATAACAAAATAATCATCAAGTGTATCATCGTCCATACTACTTTCGGATCCATTCTCAACAATGATAGGAGCAACATTATTTGAGAGGGATACCTTTTTACCTTTACCTTTTCTTCTCTTCTTCTTCTCCTTTACCACAATTTGTGTGGGTTTAAGTAATTTTTTCGAGCTTCTTAATGAAGAGATTGGTTCGATGGGAAGCTCCTCCTTGCAACCTGATTCATTACGAGAAACAATAGGAGGGTATTGGTAGACCTTTACACTTTAATTAGTATTCCTTTTATATTCTATTAGTTTTCCCAACTTTCTATAGTTGGCAATATAAGCATTCTCATTGCAATTTACTACGCAAAACATACAGATTTCTTGTAGATTCGGTTCGGTATCATTAGTGATAAGGAATATATCAAACCAATCATTTTTATGTGAAAATTCTTCACACCCCAAAAATAAACAAAGTTCATTATAGAGTTCACCGGAGATCAAATTATCACAATATTTGGAAACGGTTTGATCATGAAAATGCATGCATTGGAAATTAAGATGACCAGCCCTATTGCAAAGTTCACAAGTAATGGGATGAAGAGAGCATAATCTTGTGGCAAATTAATCTATCACTTTAAGCCACCAATTGGTTTTATCATGTTTATGCTTCTTACAAAATCTATCATCCCTATGTGGCATGTCTTCACAAGTTTTATCCGCTCCACAAAAATTGACATGCTTATAGGAAATCTATTTATCATGACTAGTGCAATCATCATTAGCATCATGGATATTTAGAGAATTCATACTAACAATATTGCTATCATGCTCAACATTGAAGGATTTCACTTTAAGCATTTTTATAAATTCTTCCTCTAACAATTGAGCACAATTTTCCGAACCATCATTTTCACGAAAGACATTAAAAAGATAAAGCAATTGAGGCAACCTAAACTCCATCTTTTTAGTTTTCTTTTATAACACCAAATTAGTGAAAAACAAGAAACTAAAAGATTTAATTGCAAGATCTAAAGATATACCTTCAAGCACTCACCTCTCCGGCAACGGCGCCAGAAAATAGGTTGATGTCTACTACGCAACTTTATTCTTGTAGACGTTGTTGGGCCTCCAAGTGTAGAGTTTTGTAGGACAGCAGCAAATTTCTGTCAAATGGATGACCTAAGGTTTATCAATCCATGGGAGGTGTAGGATGAAGATGGTCTCTCTCAAACAACCCTGCAATCAAATACAAAAAATCTCTTGTGTCCCCAACACACCCAATACAATGGAAAATTGTATAGGTGCACTAGTTCGGCGAAGAGATGGTGATAGAAGTGAAATATGGATGGTAGATATATGTTTTTGTAATATGAAAGTATAAAAACAGCAAGGTAACAAGTAGTAAACAACGAGCAAAACGGTATAGCAATGCTTGGAAATAAGGCCTAGGGTTCATACTTTCACTAGTGCAATCTCTCAACAATGCCAACATAATAGAATCATATGATCATCCCTCAACGTGCAACAAAGAATCACTCCAAAGTTCATAAGTAGCGGAGAACATAAGATGAAATTGGTGTGGGTAGGAGAACCACCTCAAAGTTATTCTTTCCGATCAATCTTTTGAGCTATTCCTATAAGTGTCACAAACAGCAATAGAGTTCGTAGTAAAATAACACCTATGATACATATCAATCAAACCTAATGTCACCTAGATACTCCAATGTCACCTCAAGTATCCATGGGTTAATTATTCGACATGCATCAAATAATTTTAGATTCATCATATTCAATCCAACACAAATAACTTCAAAGAGTACCCCAAGATTTCTATCGGAGAAAGTAGGACAAGAACGCGTATCAACCCATATGCATAGATTACCCCAATGTCACCTCGGGAATCCGCAAGTTGAGTACCAAAACATATATCAAGTGAATCAATAGGACACCCCACTGTCACCACGGGTATCCACATGCAATACATACATCAAGTGATCTCAAATCCAATATTCAATCCGACATAACAAAATCTCAAAGTGAAAGATTCAATTCATCACAACAAGATAGCAAGGGAAGAACACCATATCATCCAACTATATTAACAACGCCTGCGATACATCAAGATCGTGCCATCTCAAGAACGCACGCGCACGAGAGAGATTAAACACATAGCTACTGGTACATACCCTCAGCCTCGAGGGTGAACTACTCCCTCCTCGTCATGGCCTCCGCCGGGATGATGAAGATGGCCACTGGTTATGATTTCCCTCTTCGGGAGGGTACCGGAAAGGCTCCAGATGGGTTTTTCTTTGATACAGAGAGTTGCGTTGGCGGAGCATAAGTTCTAGGTTTATTTTTGAGGGTTTCTATATAGATAGGATTTTTCGGCGTTGGAATCACGCTAACCGGAGCCATGAGGGGCCCACAAGCTATCAGGGCGTGCCCTATTGGCTTGTGGCTAGCAGGTGGCCTCCCTCCGGTGGTTCTTCGCTCTGGTATTTCTCATGTTGTCCAGAAAAAATCGTCGAAAAGTTCGGGCGATTCCGAGAACTTTTATTTTCTGCATAAAAACAACACCACGGTAATTCTGTTGAAAACAGCATCAGTCCGGGTTAGTTCTAATTAAATTATATAAAATGCATCAAAACCATATAAAAGTATTGTAGACATGGGTAAATATGGCATGAATACTTTATAAATTATCAATACGTTGGAGACGTATCAGGACCCGGGAAGCTTCGAGGGAGTACTAGAACACCACAGGGGCCCCACAAGGCAGGTGGGCGCGCCCAGGGGGTGGCCGCGCCGACCTACCTTGTGGCCCCCCTGTGGAACCTCTTCGCGTGATTCCAACACCAAAAAAATCCTATAATTCACAAACCTCCGGAAGTTAACCTAGAACTTCCGCTCTGCCGCCGCAACTCCATGTATTGAAGAAATCTCATCTGAAGCCCTTTCTGGTACCCTGTCGGAGGGGGAAATCGTCACCGGAGGCCATCTTGATCATCTCGGCAGTCTCCATGACAAGGAGGGAGTAGTTCACCTTCGGGGCTGAGGGTATGTACCAGTAGGTATGTATTTGATCTATATATCTCTCTCTTGTGTTCTTGAGATGGTACGATCTTCATGTATCACGGGCTTTGTTAATATAGTTGGATCATACGGTGTTCTTTGTGTTCTATTGAATATGATGAATATAGTTGGATCCTGGGTACTCTTTGAAGTTCTTGTGTTGGATTGAATATGATGAATCTGAAATTGTTTGATGCATGTCGAATAATTAACCCACGGATACTTGTGGTGACATTGGAGTATCTAGGTGACATTAGGGTTGATTGATGCGTATCATAGGTGTATTCCAGTACGAACTCTAGGATTGTTTGTGACACTTATAGGGATGGCTCAATAGATTGATCGGAAAGGATAACTTTGAGGTGGTTTTGCTACCTACAACAATTTCATATTATGTTCTCCGCTAGTGAAAGCACATATGCTCCCTTGGTGGTTTTGATAATTCATGACAACATACATTGTCTCTTGGACTAATAGTTTTATCCAGCTTATTTCAGGCTTAGTCCACAGAGAGGATTGGCTAAAGATTGTGAGGAGACCCCAAGATGCAAGGAATAGGATTGGCTAAGCTACAAGCATGAAGACTCTACATTTTACTTTGTGAGAAATCACTTTGAGTCCATAGGAAAGCCAATACTATCAAAAGGGGGTGAGGTAATGATGGTGAATGAAATGCTCAAGTGATCAAGTGTTAGTCACCAAAAATACCCACAAGCTCTCCCACAAATATTCTGTCATAGAGCCTAACACTCAAAATCGGTGCCACCAACATTTCCATATCGGCTACACCGAGTCTAAAATCCAAACAAAAACCCTAGCCAAGACCCACTACTCGGTACTACCAACATTCACTTTCGATGCCACCGAAACCAGTGACCAACTTCCTGGTTAGCCATTTTCTTGATTCGGTCCCACCGAGTTTTGCAAATTGGTCTCACCGAGAACTTGGGCCAACTCTCTGTTAACCCATTTCTCCAAATCGGTCCCACCGAGTTTGAGAAATCGGTCTCATCGAGATTCGGAAACTGCCTAGGTAACCCATGTCGGTACCACCGAGTACTCCATATCGGTCTCACCGAAAAGCCTAAAGTTGTCACATTTTGAACAAATCGGTGCCACCGAGTTTCACTTCGGTTCCACTGAGTTGGGCAATAATGTTGTAACGGTTGGATTTTTGGAGATGCCTGTATATACCCCTCCACCACACCCCACTCGCAAGAGAAGCACTCAGAACACACACCCACTTGCCATATCCATTTTTCTGAGAGAGAACCACCTATTCTTGTGTTGAGGTCAAGATCATCCACTCCAACCATATGGATCTTGATTTCTAGCCTCCCCAAGTTTCTTTCCATCCAATCAATCTCTTCTACCCAAGTCACATCTGTGAGAGAGTGATTGAGTCTTGAGGAGACTATCATTTGAAACACAAGAGCAAGGAGTTCATCGTCACTATCGAGCCTATTACCTTTTGGAGGGTGGTGCCTGATGTCTACTACGCAACTTTATTCTTGTAGACTTTGTTGGGCCTCCAAGCGCAGAGTTTTGTAGGACAGTAGCAATTTTCCCTCAAGTGGATGACCTAAGGTTTATCAATCCGTGGGAGGTGTAGGATGAAGATGGTTTCTCTCAAACAACCCTGCAATCAAATACAAGAAATCTCTTGTGTCCCCAACACACCCAATACAATGGAAAATTGTATAGGTGCACTAGTTCGGCGAAGAGATGGTGATACAAGTGCAATATGGATGGTAGATATAGGTTTTTGTAATCTGAAAATATAAAAACAGCAAGGAAGCAAGTAACAGAAGTGAGCACAAACGGTATTGCAATGCTTGAAAACAAGGCCTAGGGTTCGTACTTTCGCTAGTGCAATCTCTCAGCAATGCTAATATAATTGGATCACATGACCATCCCTCAACGTGCAACAAAGAATCACTCCAAAGTTCTTATCTAGCGGAGAACATAAGAAGAAATTGTTTGTAGCGTATGAAACCACCTTAAAGTTATCCTTTCCGATCGATCTATCCAAGAGTTCGTAGTAAAATAACACCAAGTTATCCTTTCCGATCAATCTATCTAGAGTTCGTACTAAAATAACACCATATGATACGCATGAACCAACCCTAATGTCACCTAGATACTCCAATGTCACCACAAGTATCCATGAGTTAATTATACGATACGCATCAAACAATTTCAAATTCATAATACTCAATCCAACACAAAGAACCTCAAAGAGTGTCCCAAGATTTCTATCGAAGAAAGTAGGACAAGAACGTGTATCAACCCCTATGCAGAGATTACCCCAATGTCAACGCGGGAATCCGCAAGTTGAGTACCAAAACATATATCAAGTGAATCAATAGAACACCCCATTGTCACCACGGGTATCCACATGCAAGACATATATCAAGTGTTCTCAAATCCAATATTCAATCCAACAAAATGAGATCTCAAAGGGAATACTCAATTCATCACAACAAGATAGAGAGGGAATAACATCATGTGATCCGACTATATTAACAAAGCCTGTGATACATCAAGATCGTGACATCTCAAGAACACGAGAGAGAGGGATTGAACACATAGCTACTGGTACATACCCTCAGCCCCGAGGGTGACTACTCCCTCCTCGTCAAGGCCTCCGCCCGGATGATGAAGATGGCCACCGGAGATGGATTCCCCTCTCCGGCAGGGTACTGGAACGCCTCCAGATTGGTTTTTCGTCGATATAGAGAGTTGCGGCGGCGGAGCGGAGAGTCTAGGGTTATTTTTGGGGGTTTCCGAATATTTGGGAATTTATAGGCATCGGAGGCGGTGGAGAGGGGCCCCGAGGAGGGCACAACCCATCAGGGCGCGTCGGGGCCCCCCTGGCACGCCCTGGTGGGTTGTGGTCTCCACGGCCCACCTCCCCGGCACTTCTTTGTCCCATTGCGTGTCTTCTGGTCCAGAAAAAAATCTCCAAAAAGTTTCGTCGCGATTGGACTCCGTTTGGTATTGATTTTCTGCGAAGTAAAAAACAAGCAAAAACAGCAACTGACACTTTGGCACTATGTCAATAGGTTAGTCCCAAAAAATGATATAAAGTTGCTATAAAATGATTGTAAAACATCCAAGAATGATAATATAACAACATGGAACAAGCAAAAATTATAGATACGTTGGAGACGTATCAGCATCCCCAAGCTTAATTCCTACTCGTCCTCGAGTAGGTAAATGATAAAAACAGAATTTTTGATGTGGAATGCTGCCTAACATGTTCATCACATAATCTTTTCTTTTGTAGCATGGGCATTTGCACTTTTAGATGGTTCAAAGCAATAGTCTAGTTTTAACATAATGACTTCAATACTCAAGCATGCCAACAAGGAACAATGTCTTTCAAAATATCAACACTAAAGAAAGTTATCCCTAGCTCATCATGCTCAATCATTGATCCATTCATGAAACACACTCGGATATTAGCTACACCCAATGCTCAAGTATGATCATAGTGCCACCTAGTTTGTGCTTTATAAGAAAAGATGGAGACTCGAAGTAAAAATAAAAATTGCATAAAGTAAATAGATAGGCCCTTCGCAGAGGGAAATAGGGATTTGTAGAGGTGCCAGAGCTCAAGGTCTCAATTGAGAGAGAGAAAATACTTTGGGTGGCATGCTTTTCGTGTCAACGAAAACGACAAGGTAGCTCACAATACTTTCCATGCTAAATATATCATAGGCGGTTCCCAAACAAAAAATAAAGTTTATTCCTTTTTCCACCAAACTTTCACTTTCCATGGCGGGCTGTATCCACGGTTGCCTTCCATACCAACACTTTCCAAGGAATTTATTATTTGACAACATAAAGTAAATATTTTTTCTTTTTCATTTCGGGAATGGGCATCCCTATTACCGCCGCACTCTTGCAAGGACGAGTGAATAAACACTCATCATGAGAATAACCCGCTTAACATGGAAGATACTGACCGCCCCCTGTCGCTCCATGAGCGGTCCAGGCACACAAAACAGATGCTCATTTGAAATTTTAGATGTGGCACATGCAAATTTACTTGGAACGGCAGGGTAATACCGCATATAGGTAGATATAGTGGACTCTCATGGCAAGAAACTGGGTTTAAGGGTTTTTGGACGCACAAGTAGTATCTCTACTTAGTACGAAGTGTTGGCTAGCAAAAGGTTCTAAACAAGCGCCACATGTTGGAGGATCCATAACAATATAACTTCTATGCAAATATACACAACCATAACTCATTACGTTGTCTTCCTTGTCCAACTTCAACTAATTTGCTCAAGTTTGAAAATAATTAATGGGTATTCACAATCATAGAAGATGTCCAAGATAATATATTTGTATGTGAAAGTTCTCTTCCTTATACTAATCATTTAAGAATTGCTTGTATGACCAATATTGTGATTGTCAAAGTTCAATAGATTTTACTTTCTAAACCAGATGTGAAGCTACTACTAAGCAGAAAGCACATTGATAATTTCGTATTTATGATATTCAATTCATTCACAATTTACTCATAGGATATAAGTGAAGCACAAGAGTAAACATCAAACTACTCTCAAAAGATATAAGTGAAGATCAATGAGTAGTCAAACAATCAAGTAGCTATGTGAGGACTCTCTCTCAATAAAGATTTTCAGATCTGAGTATTTTATTCAAACAGCGAGAAAAAGAAAAATAGCACTCCTAGAATAGCACGTATCATGTGGACAAATAAAAATTTAGGCTCAGCATAGGCTAACCGATAATTGTTGATGAAGAGAGGTGGGATGCGTAGCATCCCCAAGCTTAGATGCTTGAGACTTCTTGAAATATTTACTTGGGGTGCCTTGGGCATCCCCAAGCTTGAGCTTTTGTATCTCGTTCAATCCTCTCATATCATGGTTTCACCTATTCTCAAAAACTTCATCCACACAAAACTCGAAAAGAACTCGTGAGATAGGTTAGTACACATAATAATAAATCAACTTTTTATTTACTGCCTAGACAAGTTGCATAATAATTTCAAACATCATCTACTTTTTACTATCATTTCCACAATTTATATCTACCAATATAGGCTATGTAAACTATATGATAAGTAGATAACAAAACTATGACAGCAATCTGTCCAAACAGAATAGTCTGTAGAAATGTATTAAACCAGTGTACTTATGTAACTCAAACAATTATGAAAATTTAGTACATGTTAAATAATTTATATAACAACACTGTGTACGTTCCAGTAAAATATTAAAATTCAAACACTACAGAGAAAGTTTCTGTTTTTACACAGCACACATCAAACATGCAATGCAAGCATCCTAAGGCAATTCTTGGAACTTTTTATGGAAAAACAAGATTATAAATAACACCTAAAAGAGAACAAAAAAAATAAAATAACACTCCAAGCAAAACTCATATTATGTGACGAATAAAAATATAGCTCTAAGTAAGATATACCGATAGTGTTGAAGACGAAAGAGGGGATGCCTTCCGGGGCACCCCCAAGCTTAGGCGCTTGAGTCTTCCATGGATATTACCTTGGGTGTTCCTTGGGCATCCCCAAGCTTAGGTTCTTGTCACTCCTTATTCTCCTCATATCGGTGTATCACCCAAAACTTGAAAACTTCAATCACACAAAACTTAATGGAACTTCGTGAGAAGGGTTAGTGTAATAAAGATAAATCATTCACTTAGGTACTGTCAACACAAGATTCATAATTGTTCCCACATTATACCTACTGTATTCTATCATTCCCATAATTTATACCACTAAATATAAGCTATGGAAACACTAAAACAAGCAAACTATGCATGCAAAACAGAATATGTCAGAAACAGAACAGTCTGTGAAGATCTGTAGTATATACATACTTCCCTCTATCTAAAAATTCTTAAAAATAAGGAAAACCTTAATAATTTGTATATAAAGACTGTGTAAAAATTTCAGATCATTATCATCCTCCAGTAAAAAATTAAAATTCCTGTAGTGGAGTCAAAAGTTTCTGTTTTGGTTCAGCATCAATTCTACTCATCTTGTGAGTCATCCCAAAGACTTTACTTGGCACTTTATTGAAATAAAAGACACAAAACATGATTAATACAGTATCTTAATCATGTGAAAACACAAAAACAGAAATTAAAAGTGTTGGGTTGTCTCCCAACAAGCGCTTTTCTTTAAAGTCTTTTAGCTAGGCATGGTGATTTCAATGATGCTCACATAGGAATAGTATTTGAAACATGCAAAAGAGCATCACGAATCTCATGACAAGCACATTTAAGTCTAACCCACTTCCTATGCATAGGGATTTTGTGAGCAAACAATTTATGGGAACAAGAATCAACTAGCATAGGAAGGCAAAATAAGCATAACTTCAAAACTTTGAACACATAGAGAGGAAACTTGATATTATTGCAATTCCTACAAGCATATGTTCCTCCCTCATAATAACTTTCAGTAGCATCATGAAGGAATTCCACAATATAACTATCACATAAATCATTATTTTCATGATGCACAAGCATATAATTTTTATTACTACCCACACAAGCAAAATTCTTCTCATTCATTGTAGTGGGAGCAAACTCAACAAAATAACTATCATGAGACACTTAATTAACATAACCACATTGAATATTAAAATCATGATGACAAGTTTCGTGTCTACTACGCAACTTTATTCTTGTAGACTTTGTTGGGCCTCCAAGCGCAGAGTTTTGTAGGACAGTAGCAATTTTCCCTCAAGTGGATGACCTAAGGTTTATCAATCCGTGGGAGGTGTAGGATGAAGATGGTTTCTCTCAAACAACCCTGCAATCAAATACAAGAAATCTCTTGTGTCCCCAACACACCCAATACAATGGAAAATTGTATAGGTGCACTAGTTCGGCGAAGAGATGGTGATACAAGTGCAATATGGATGGTAGATATAGGTTTTTGTAATCTGAAAATATAAAAACAGCAAGGAAGCAAGTAACAGAAGTGAGCACAAACGGTATTGCAATGCTTGAAAACAAGGCCTAGGGTTCGTACTTTCGCTAGTGCAATCTCTCAGCAATGCTAATATAATTGGATCACATGACCATCCCTCAACGTGCAACAAAGAATCACTCCAAAGTTCTTATCTAGCGGAGAACATAAGAAGAAATTGTTTGTAGGGTACGAAACCACCTTAAAGTTATCCTTTCCGATCGATCTATCCAAGAGTTCGTAGTAAAATAACACCAAGTTATCCTTTCCGATCAATCTATCTAGAGTTCGTACTAAAATAACACCATATGATACGCATGAACCAACCCTAATGTCACCTAGATACTCCAATGTCACCACAAGTATCCATGAGTTAATTATACGATACGCATCAAACAATTTCAGATTCATAATACTCAATCCAACACAAAGAACCTCAAAGAGTGTCCCAAGATTTCTATCGGAGAAAGTAGGACAAGAACGTGTATCAACCCCTATGCAGAGATTACCCCAATGTCACCGCGGGAATCCGCAAGTTGAGTACCAAAACATATATCAAGTGAATCAATAGAACACCCCATTGTCACCACGGGTATCCACATGCAAGACATATATCAAGTGTTCTCAAATCCAATATTCAATCCAACAAAATGAGATCTCAAAGGGAATACTCAATTCATCACAACAAGATAGAGAGGGAATAACATCATGTGATCCGACTATATTAACAAAGCCCGTGATACATCAAGATCGTGACATCTCAAGAACACGAGAGAGAGGGATTGAACACATAACTACTGGTACATACCCTCAGCCCCGAGGGTGGTCTACTCCCTCCTCGTCATGGCCTCCGCCGGGATGATGAAGATGGCCACCGGAGATGGATTCCCCTCTCCGGTAGGGTACTGGAACGCCTCCAGATTGGTTTTTCATCGATACAGAGAGTTGCGGTGGCGGAGCGGAGAGTCTAGGTTTATTTTTGGGGGTTTCCGAATATTTGGGAATTTATAGGCATCGGAGGCGGTGGAGAGGGGCTCCGAGGAGGGCACAACCCATCAGGGCGCGCCGGGGCCCCCCCTGGCGCGCCCTGGCTGGTTGTAGTCTCCACGGCCCACCTCTTCGGCACTTCTTTGGCCCACTGGGTGTCTTTTGGTCTGGAAAAAATCTTCAAAAAGTTTCGTCGCGATTGGACTCCGTTTGGTATTGATTTTCTGTGAAATAAAAAACAAACAAAAACAGCAACTGGCACTTTGGCACTATGTCAATAGGTTAGTCCCAAAAAATGATATAAAGTTGCTATAAAATGATTGTAAAACATCCAAGAATGATAATATAACAGCATGTAACAAGCAAAAATTATAGATACGTTGGAGACATATCAGTGCCTCCTAGATTGGTTAGGTGTCGCTTGGGAGCCTCCTACTTCGTGTTATGGAGTTGAACCAAGAAGTTTGTACGGGCAAGGAGATCACCTACTTCGTGAAGATCTACCCATAGTGAGGCTAGTCCTTCGTGGACGGAAGCCGTTATGGAATAGTCGAGGTTGCTACTTCGTGGACCCTTATGGGTGGAGCCCTCCGTGGACTCTCGCGACCGCTACCCTCTATGGGTTGAAGACTCCATAAACGTGGACGTACGATAGCACCACCTATCGGAACAACGGGAAAAATCTTCGTGTCTCCAAATTGCATTTGATCTTCCTATCTCAACTCTCTTACATATGCTTGTCCTTACTTTCCGCTGCCATACTTGTTGACTAGCATGTGTAGGGTGCACTAGACTTATTAGAGTTGCTAAAATTTGCCAACCAATTAACTTGGGAAAAGGTTAGGTTTTTAATTTGTCAAGTAGTCTATTCACCCCCCCCCCCTCTAGACATCCCTTCTAGTGATCCCACAATTGGTATCAGAGCATTGGTCTCCAAAGCTTCGGTTTCATCACCATTGGAGGAAGATGTATGTGTCTAGTTTGGGGAGTCTTAGTTGCAGGGTGCCCGTTCTCGATGGGGAGTACTATAGTCAATGGAAATATGAGATGTTTGAGTTATTCAATGAAATTCCATTTGAGCAAGTATGTTAAGAACCCCTATGTACCTCCCATTGACCCCTTACATTCCATACACGAAGAGGAAATTGATATGCTATGCAATCTTAGAACTGTTAATCTTATTATTAGAGGATTGCCTAAAATTGTGTTTGATCAAATGATTTTTTTTGAATGTGCTTATACTTTGTGGAGTGATTTGGAGAAACAATATCCAAATTATTCATTGAGCAATCTTGATGAAATCCTTCATAAAACTATTGCCTTTCACAAAATGATGCCTAGTGATCCTAAGTTTGATGACTATCTATTTGAGCTTAGAGACCTCATGCATGCTAAAGGAGATGTCATAACTATCAACAACATCATTGTTGAAGCCATTCGCATTCATAATCTTGAACATTGTCATGATCACAACCCTAACGAATCTCTTGTTTCTTATGACGAGGATTTCCCACTTGATGATGACAATGTGGAACATGGCTACTATGATGAAGATGAGTTGTTCGACATCGAGTATGAGAAGACAGTGAAGAATCTAAGTTGCATGGCAAACTTCAAGGATTACATGTCCGGAGGAAAAGAGTGGATTCTCGATAGTGGATGCACTGATCATATGACCGGAGATAGAGACATGTTTGAAGAGATCACACCAAACCATGGACCGCGAAGGTATGTGACTTTTGGAGACAATTCCAAGGGTAAGGTATTCGGTCTTGGTAAGGTGGCCATATCTCATGATAGCTCTATTCAAAATGTCATGCCTGTTGAATCCCTTGGCTATAATCTTCTTTCAGTATATAGACTTATCGATTTTGGTTTCAATGTGCTATTTACTAAAGTAGATTGCCAAGTATTTCGTCAAGACAATCATAACATGGTCTTTACTGGTTTCCGTAGAGGTGATCTATACATTGTTGATTTCACTAAGAGATCCAAACCTCGTTCTTGTCTTATTGCAAAATCTTCTAAAGGTTGGCTTTGGCATAGAAGACTAGGACATGTTGGTATGCGGAAACTAGACAAGCTCATCAAAGGTGATCGCATACTTGGTGTTAAAGATGTTATCTTTGACAAAGATAGACTTTGTCGCACTTGTCAAGCTGGAAAGCAAGTAGGTGGAAGTCATCCTGTAAAGAATATCATGACTACTAGGAGACCACTCGAGTTGCTTCACATGGATCTTTTTGGTCTCAATGCTTACAAGAGCCTCGGTGGAAATTCCTTTGGTCTAGCTATAGTTGATGATTTTTCCAGATTTACGTGGGTATTCTTTCTTGATGATAAGTCGCAGGTACAAAAGATCTTCAAGAACTTCGCTCAAAAAGCGCAAAATCAGTTTGAAGTGAAGATCAAGAAGGTTCGGAGTGACAACGGATCGGAGTTCAAGAACACGAATGTGGATTCCTTTCTTGACGAAGAAGGGATTTCACATGAGTTCTCGGCTACGTACACGCCTCAACAAAATGGAGTTGTTGAGAGGAAGAACCGGACTCTTATAGAGATGGCTAGAACGATGCTCGACGAATACAAGACGCCAAGACAATTTTGGGCGGAAGCCGTGGAAAAAACTTGTCATGCTACCAACCGACTCTACCTTCACAAGATTCTCGGTAAAACGGCATACGAGCTACTCACTGGTAACAAGCCCCAAGTTGGATACTTTCGGGTATTCGGCTCCAAATGTTACATTCTTGATAAGCATCGTCGTTCTAAATTTGCTCCTAAATCTCATGAAGGTTTCCTACTCGGTTACGGATCAAACTCTCACACTTACCGTGTCTATAACAACTTCACTCAAAAAGTTGAAGAGACGGTAGATGTGAAGTTTGATGAATCTAATGGTTCGCAAGTCGAACAATTGCCAAATGATGTAGGAGATAAGGAACCATCGAAAGCTATCCAAGACTTGTCTATTGGCAAGATTCGTCCCATGGAAGTGAAGGAAAGTACCTCGTCAACTCAAGTGGATGCCCCTACTTCACGTCAAGGTGAACCTCAACACGACATGGAGGCATCCACAAGCAGTACACGACAAGATGAAGACGAGGAAGAGATTCATCATGATGATCCACCTCAACCACCTTCACCACCACCTCAAGGGAACGACACCTTCAACAACAACGAAGAAGAATATGATGATGAAGAAGCTCCACCATCCAACAAGCAAAAGCTACCTCGAGTTCGAGCAAGAGTGGACAAAAACCATCCTCTAAATCAAATCTTCGGCGACATACAAACCGGGAGGATAACTCGCTCTAAAACTCGACTAGCTAACTTTTGTGGGCATTATTCATTCATATCTAGTATTGAGCCCTTGAAGGTAGAAGAAGCTCTTCAGGACCCGAATTGGGTGAATGCCATGCACGAGGAGCTACACAACTTTGAGAGGAACGAAGTGTGGACACTAGTGGAGAAGCCCAAAGATGAGCAAAACATCATCGGAACCAAATGGGTGTTTCGGAACAAACAAGACGAAGATGGTCAAGTCATACGCAACAAGGCGCGTCTCATGGCTCAAGGCTATACCCAAGTCGAAGGTATGGACTACGGTGAGACCTATGCCCCCCGTTTCTATACTTGAAGCTATCCACATTCTTCTTGCTTATGCTAATCACCATGATATCACCCTTTATCAAATGGATATTAAAAGTGCCTTTTTAAATGGTGAGATTGAAGAAGAGGTCTATGTTAAACAACCCCCTTGTTTTGTAAACCCTAAGACCTAACCATGTTTACAAGCTTCGTAAAGCTCTCTATGGTCTTAGGCAAGCTCCACGATCTTGGTACAAATGCTTAACGAAGTTTCTTATTGAAAAGGGTTTTGAAATTGGTAAAATTGACGCAACCTTATTCACTAAGAGAGTAAATGGTGAATTATTTGTGTGCCAAATCTATGTGGATGATATTATCTTTGGATCTACTAACCCACAATTTAGTGAAAGATTTGGAAGGTTGATGTCCGAGAAGTATGAGATGTCCATGATGTGTGAGCTGAAATTTTTCCTTGGTTTACAAATCAAGCAAACGAGAGAAGGAACTTTCATTTCTCAAACCAAGTATACCAAGGACTTGATCAAGAAGTTCAACATGCAAGAGTGCAAAGGTATGAAAACTCCTATGCCTACTAGTGGACATGTTGACTTCACCAAGGAGGACAAACCGGTTGATCAAAAGGTTTATCGATCAATGATTGGTTCACTGCTATATCCATGTGCCTCACGTCCCGATATTATGCTTAGTGTGTGCATGTGCGCTAGATATCAAGCAGCTCCTAAAGAGTGTCATCTAAGGCCATGAAAAGAATTGTGAGATACTTGATACAAACACCAAACTTTGGCATATGGTATCCCAAGGGATATTCTTTTAACCTTGTTGGCTATTCCAACTCGGACTATGCCGGAGATAAGGTTGATAGAAAATCCACCTCGGGTACATGTCAATTTCTTGGTAGATCTGTCGTGTCTTGGTCATCCAAGAAACAAAACTCGGTATCTCTATCTACTGCCGAAGCGGAATACATTGCTGCCGGATCATGTTGTGCCCAATTGCTATGGATGACTCAAACTCTTAAGGATTATGGAATCCATGTGAGACATGTTCCATTGTTGTGTGACAATGAGAGTGCTATTAAAATTGCTTGTAATCCCGTGCAACATTCTCCAACTAAGCATATTCAAGTTCGTCATCATTTCATTCGTGATCATGTTGATAAAGGGGACATTAATCTCAAACATGTTCGCACTAACAAGCAATTGGCCGATATCTTTACTAAGCCACTTGATGTGAAAGTGTTTTGTCACTTGAGGAGTGAGTTGAACATCATTGATGCTTCAAACTTGAGCTACACTCACTTGGATGCATGCAAGGGCATGAGCTTACATGACCATTCCTTGTTACACTTGATACCTATGACACTATCTTATATCTTGGAAATCTATGCTCCCTTGTATTGCATCTAACCTTTTGTAGGAACTTGGAAGAACTACACTCCACAAGATTGCCATCAACTCAAATCATAAGCAATCTTGTCAAAAGCCAAGTATCCACAACCCTTCTTTGATGATGGAAGGAAGAAGACAACACAAACTATATCCTTGACTTACATATGATGAAAATTTCACTATTGTCATTTGGATATATTTTGTTCTTCCTTGCATGACTAACCCATGTAGGTGAAAAGAGAACCAAAACGATCAAGGATAGCTCTCAACTCAAAATGATATTCATCAACTTCGAGCATCCACAAGAAGTTCTCCCACATGCCATGTCATCAACATCACTCAAAGGTATGTGATCCTATCCTTGAAATAGCTTTACTCCAAGTCATGAGATAAAGCAGCCCCGTCTCCAGGATTTGGGGGCCTCGGTGCGACTCATAAAATAGGGGCCTAATTTTTTTTTCAAACTCAATAGCTGGTAAAACAAAATTATATGTTTACTTAATTATATAACTTCAGAATGTATCATTCCACATAATATTTAGAAACATATCAAGTATTCCTTCTGAAAAAGAGTAAATATGGCACTAAAGTAATAAACGAACCTCATGTTCTACCAAAACCGCATCATCCGTCTGGTATTTCTTGAAATAAATTCTTCAATCATATCTTTATAATTAATCTTCTCCAAGATATCGTTCTCAAGTGCTATTGTCGCTAATCCACTGAGTCTTTCTTGTGTCATAGTAGAGCGCATGTAAGATTTCAGCAACTTGAGTTTAGAAAAGCTCCTTTCCGCAGATGCAACAGTAACAGGAATGGTTAACAAAATCCTGTATGCAATATTAGCAACAGGATAATAGGGGCGCTTCTCCAAATACTTCAGAATGTCAAGAGGACCCATAGACTTCTCAAGTAAATCCTGGATAAAAATTAACTCGAACCACAATTCTTCTCCATCAATATCCCTATGCTTTCCACCTTTTTCCTTGTCTTCATACGTAAGTGCAGCCTCAAGTTTGAGACAAGCATCCTTCAAACTCGTATCATCCAAGGATCGCAGCCTATCTGAAGTGAACAAGAAACCAAAAGTGTTTTCATACTCCTTGTATTGCTCAAATCTGGTGTCAAGTGAAGCAATAGCTTGATCAACAATACGCAAAAAATAGCTGATCCTAAATGAATCCTCTGCTGAATGTGATTCAGTAGGTGCATCAGCGGGGCCCTCATCGAACTGTCTTTTTCTTGTAATTTTACGCTTGGTGCGAAACACTGGATTAATATCCATCTCCATTGCAATTTCTTTAGCAGCTTCCAATGCTTTTGAAAAGCCAGTTTCTCTATACTTGGTGAAATAGGAAATCAGCCCCTGTACAGACTCAATTGCAATATCAATAAGCATATCCTTTGATTGTAGTTGCTTGCTTACCACATTAATAGAAGATAATATCTCGTACCAGATGATTATAGAAACTAAAAACTCAAAGTCACCAAGTTCATTTTCTGCCAATGATTTAGCTACACTTGTAGACAATGGATCAGTATCAGTTTCAGCCACCTGTAGCAAAGCCTCCCTTATATCTGACATTTGGAACCTTATAGCCTTTACACTTTCAACACGGCTCTCCCAACGAGTAGCTGACAATGACTTGAGGGTCAATCCTGTTATATTATCTTTAAGAATTTGCCACCTCTTAGCAGAACTAGCAAATGTTGTATAGATGCGCTGGATAATTCCAAAAAAATCAATTGCATTACGACAAGAATTGGCCATATCACACAATGTCAAATTCAGACTGTGACAACCACACGCTGAATAAAAAGCTCTTGGATTTATATTCAGAAGTCTCTTTTGTACTCCTTGATGTTTTCCTTTCATATTTGACCCATTATCATATCCCTGTCCTCTCACATTGTTTATATCAAGTTCAAGCTTCTTCAGTTCCTCTTGCAAAACATCAAACAATCCTTGCCCAGTGGTATCCTTCACATCTAGAAAGCCTAAGAAAGATTCCTCGATGCAAACAGAACCAGAAGAGGCATCTACATACCCTATTATCAAAGACATCTATTCTTGGTGGCTTACATCAGGAGTACAATCAAGTATAACTGAGAAATACTTTGCCTTTTTTACCTTTTCAATGATTTCAGATCTGATTGCAGTAGCTAGCAAACTTATCAACTCATTCTGGATGGAAGGACCAAGATAATGATCACGAGTTGTATCATTGGTAATTCTGTCAACATGCTCTTTCATAACCAGGTCAAATTTAGCCAACATTTGAACCAATCCCAAGAAATTGCCATTGCTGTCTTGATACAACTTGCAATTAGTGCCACGGAATGCTATGTTATGTTCTCCAAGAAATTGGACAATCAAAAGAATCCTGTGCAAAACTTTTCTCCAATGCTCCCTTTCCTTTTCAAGTTCTCGTTGAGCAACTTTATCAATTGTTTGATTGTTCTGAAACCTCATGCGCAAGTCATACCATGAACTCATATTTGTGACATGTTCTCTACTAGTTTCATGTTGTTGAAGTCTACTGCTTAGATGTATCCAGTCATTGAAACCTGCATTTGCCAATGATCCTCTCACAAGCCCCTTTCTCAATAATTTGCAACAAAACAAAATATTTTGTCAAGCTCTTTGCTGTATACAAGCCACTCTCTATCACATGTTTCTCCATTTGGGAGAACTCTAGTATATGCCGATGCAGAAAACCTTCTAGATATTTTATCTCTAGGACCATGCTCAATAGATGGATCTCTTTTAGGACCTTTTTGTACCAAAATATCAATAGCTTTAGGATCAAGACCATCCCAATATCTTGGATCAAATATCTCATTCTGAAAAAAGCTATCGGTGTCATCGTGAATAGTAGCATTATTGCCTTCAACATCAGTATTAGCATCATTACCTTCATCATCAATATTAGCATCACGCTCATTGTCAGTACTAGCATCATCACCTTCATCAAATTCTGCATTGTGTGCCTCAACCTCTACCACATCATTACTTGGACCATCATCAACATTAGGATCTGGAGTTGGATTTTCAGAATTTATGTGAGGCTCTTTCACTACAAATTTATCAAGAGCAGCCTTTTGAGAATGAGCTGCTGCTTCTAATCTCTGTCTTTTCTTCTTCTTTTCGTAACCTGACTGACACTTTGTTTTTCTCATGATTTCTCCTAATTCACAGATAAATAAATTAGAGACAGAATTGATCTGCATCTATCAATTATTCAAATTGCAGCAGTAGTCCTAGTCCTACCGTATCAGAAATTCAGATTAGGAGAGATAAATAGCAGGGTGCACACGTACCTTTGATCAATCTATCTGCACCTGATCTGATCGAATCAATCAGCACTCAACAGGCTGTCAGGCTTAAACAAACTGAACCTGATCGATCCTCAGCACTCAGCAGGCTGCCGGGCTAATCAAACGGAGAAGGGCTACGCCGCTACAGACACGCCGGCGAGGACCAGCAGACAACCGCGGCGGCAAGGATGGGACACGCCGGCCGGCCGGAGGCCCGGCGGGACGCGGTGTTGGGCTGGGTGGAAGGCGCGCGACGGCCGCGACCGACGCCGGCGACGCGAACGATGCTGCATGTGGGCGCCTGGGAGGAAATCGATCTTACGATCATGGAGCGAAACGTCGCGACCTCGGACGGGATATTTGGAACTGATCAAAGCTTTTTGGGCCTGGGCCGCTCGAGCAAATTGCAAACATAGTTTCGCTCAAAAAAAAGATGATATACAAGTACTGGGCTGCAGGAATTTGGGGGCCCCTGGGAATTCGGGGGCCTTGTTCGGTCGAGCTGTTCGATCATGCTCATCGACGGCACTGAGATAAAGCAACTCAAGTGATATGAAAACATTAAAAATGCTTAATCCAAAAATGGCAACCCCATTTTGAGCTTAACGTAGAGTATGACCTATGATCAAGTATTCTTACTTGGCTCCTACGTCAATATACTCTAATATAGGTGACCTAGTCACCGCCCATCATCTAGATGAAGTATCTTGTTTGGTTCATCTTTTAGTTGCATGCTTTCGTGGAACCACTCAATTTCTGTCTAGTTGAAAACTTCTTGCAAATTATTCTGAAAATTCACTGCAATCATTTTGATTCTATTGAGACATTCTGAAAATTGCTTTTGACAAACGTTGCCAAGTTTCTGTTTAGCACTTCGGAGCCTCCGACTCAAAGTTCTCGGTGTCACCAATATTGCAGATAGGCTGCACAATCACTTCTCGGTTCCACTGACTTATTTTCTTCGGAGTCACCAATTTTGCTATCTTCTGTGTTCTTTGTCAAATTTAGCAATTTCCCATTTCTTCAAGGATCCCTTTGTAAAAAAAACTTGAAGGGGGGGGGGAAACTATATTCAAGGATCCCTATGTCAAAGGGGGAGAAATTTTAAAAAGCTCTTTCAGATGTTAAACGGGGGAGAAAAAGTCTTCAAGGATCCCTAATATCTATGACCCATGTTCTCAATGATCCCACAATGATCCCTTTATCTGACCCTTTGTGTGACCCTTTTTGGAAATTAATGCCAAAGGGGGAGAAATATCAAAGCTTCAAAGCTTATGCTCATACCAAATGGGGAGATATATATTAAGGGGGAGGAATATCAAAGCTTATGCTTGTATATTGGGGGAGAACACATCAAAGGGGAGAATATCAATGTACAATCAGTGCTTACCCAAAGAAGGAGAAATTTTGATTTGATTGCCTATTAGTGCTAGACTTGTCTCACCCTACCTACTCCAAATATCTACATATATACCAAGATTCAGGGGGAGAGGAAGATTTACAATTCCATACTTAGGGGACAAAGTTCTATACACTCTATCAAAGGGAGACATATATATCTTAACAAACTCTATCTTTCATATGTCTTCCATATCTTGGTACTCTTGAATCCTATTGCATTGGAAGTGTAGAATACTCTTGTGTTTCCTAACATTGTTTCCTCAGGTGTGTTTCTACCACTAGAATGCTCAAGAATCTCAAGGTAAGTATATGCATCATATCCTCGATCAAGATGATCTCTTGCTTCTTGCACATATTGTTTGCAAGGGTGAAGTCTTGAATATGGAAACACCTCACTCACATATATTTGATGCATATAGCCAATATATACATGACTTTTCATGTCCCTTCTACTATGTGTGTGTTCATGCATTCCAAAGCAACTATCCTTAAAATGGATTGCACACATTTAGGGGGAGCTTGTATTAGTCATATATCCTTCAAAGCTATCACATAGTCCTGCATATCTTAATTTGAAGCTTTGATTGTATGTTGTCATCAATTACCAAAAAGGGGGAGATTGAAAGCACATATGCTCCCTTGGTGGTTTTGATAATTCATGACAACATACATTGTCTCTTGGACTAATAGTTTTATCCAGCTTATTTCAGGCTTAGTCCACAGAGAGGATTGGCTAAAGATTGTGAGGAGACCCCAAGATGCAAGGAATAGGATTGGCTAAGCTACAAGCATGAAGACTCTACATTTTACTTTGTGCGAAATCACTTTGAGTCCATAGGAAAGCCGATACTATCAAAAGGGGGTGAGGTAATGATGGTGAATGAAATGCTCAAGTGATCAAGTGTTAGTCACCAAAAACACCCACAAGCTCTCCCACAAATATTCTGTCATAGAGCTTAACACTCAAAATCGGTGCCACCAACATTTCCATATCGGCTACACCGAGTCTAAAATCTAGACAGAAAGCCTAGCCAAGACCCACTACTCGGTACTACCAACATTCACTTTCGATGCCACCGAAACCAGTGACCAACTTCCTGGTTAGCCATTTTCTTGATTCGGTCCCACCGAGTTTTGCAAATCGGTCTCACCAAGAAGTTGGGCCAACTCTCTGTTAACCCATTTCTCCAAATCGGTCCCACCGAGTTTGAGAAATCGGTCTCATCGAGATTCGGAAACTGCCTAGGTCACCCATAGCGGTACCACCGAGTACTCCATATCGGTCTCACTGAAAAGCCTAAAGTTGCCACATTTTGAACAAATCGGTGCCACCGAGTTTCACTTCGGTCCACCGAGTTGGTCAATAATGTTGTAACGGTTGGATTTTTAGAGATGCCTATATATACCCCTCCACCACATCCCACTCGCAGGAGAAGTACTCAGAACACACACCCACTTGCCATATCCAATTTTCTGAGAGAGAACCACCTATTCTTGTGTTGAGGTCAAGATCATCCACTCCAACCATATGGATCTTGATTTCTAGCCTCCCCAAGTTTTTTTCCATCCAATCAATCTCTTCTACCCAAGTCAAATCTGTGAGAGAGTGATTGAGTGTTGAGGGGACTATCATTTGAAACACAAGAGCAAGGAGTTCATCGTTACTATCGAGCCTATTACCTTTTGGAGGGTGGTGCCTCCTAGATTGGTTAGGTGTTGCTTGGGAGCCTCCTACTTCATGTTGTGGAGTTGAACCAAGAAGTTTGTACGGGCAAGGAGATCGCCTACTTCGTGAAGATCTACCCATAGTGAGGCTAGTCCTTCGTGGACAGAAGCCGTTATGGAATAGTCGAGGTTGCTACTTCGTGGACCCGTATGGGTGGAGCCCTCCGTGGACTCTCGCGACCGCTACCCTTCGTGGGTTGAAGACTCCATAAACGTGGACGTACGATAACACCACCTATCGGAACCATGGGAAAAATCTTCGTGTCTCCAAATTGCGTTTGATCTTCCTATCTCAACTCTCTTACATATGATTGTCCTTACTTTCCGCTGCCATACTTGTTGACTAGCATGTGTAGGGTGCACTAGACTTATTAGAATTGCTAAAATCTGCCAACCAATTAACTTGGGAAAAGGTTAGGTTTTTAATTTGCCAAGTAGTCTATTCACCCCCCCCCCCCTCTAGACATCCCTTCTAGTGATCCCACGGCTAGATATGAACTTTAGAGTGATTCTTTGTCACACCTTGAGGGATGGTTATATGATTTAATTATGTTAGCACCGTTGAGAGATTGCACTAGTGAAAGTATGAGCCCTAGGCCTTATGCCCATTATATCATTTTGCTCGATGTTTACTACTTGCTACCTTGCTGTTCTTATTTATTCACATTATAAAAGCCTACTTCTACTATCCATACTACACTTGTAGCACCATCTTTTCGCCGAACTAGCGCACCTATACAATTTACCATTGTATTGGGTGTGTTGGGGACACAAGAGATTTCTTTTATTTGATTGGAGGGTTGTTTGAGAGAGACCATCTTCATCCTATACCCCCTCCCCCGGATTGATAAATCTTAGGTCATCCACTTGAAGGAAAATTATTGTTGTACTACAAAACTCTGCGCTTGGAGGCCCAACACGAGTCTACAAGAATAAAGTGTGTAGTAGACATCACGCTCCATCGAGGCCATCGACGCAGAACTCCATCTCCAACGCTGGGCGGGGCTCCGGGCACGGCGACCGCGAGGCTAGGCGGCACTCCGGGCGCGGGCGTCTCCAGATCTGCATGTCGGCCATTATCTATGTTGAGCCGTCGTCTTGTGGCGTGGCCGGCGTCGAGGACGGTAATAGGTCGCTTGCGGGCTGCCATGGCGCTAGCTCGACGAGTCTTCCTAAGCGCGTTGGTTTCCTTCCAGCCTTCGTTCATATACTCACGAAACTATCTACATGGAAAGCTCGCCCCTTTCCCGCCTCCAATCGTTCGATCGTCTCCTCCATCTTGACTCCCTCTCCAACAGCAAGCCGTCGGTCGAGACGCATTCGGGTGCAAGAGAGGCTCGGGGCAGCGCGCGGTGGCGGCGGCGGCTCGGGGCATCGCGCGGGGCGGCACAGCTACGGCGGTTCAGGGCAGCACGCGGCGGCGGGCGAGCTCGAGGCGGCGGCGGCGGCTCGAGGCGGCGCATGGCCACGGGCGAGCTCGGGACAGAGCGTGAGCGAGTAGAAGGACGAGCTTCGCGTCCATTTAGGGTCTGGGGCACTCCTGCGCGTTGGGCGCAGATGCTCCCAACGACCGGACGCCGCTCTTTTCGCGACCCAAACGGACAAATGTCAGCATCTGTTTGGGATCAGCATTGGAGTTGGCCTCAGAGCATCTACAACCGGACAGGAAAAATCCGGCCACTCAAACGCCCGCGGACACTGACCGGTCACGCCTAAAAAAAGACTATTGCATTCGGACATCTCGTATTTCATTCCTCAAATCCATACAAAAAACATGCAACATGTAAAACCTACATACTACGTGCGAGCTATCTACTCTTCGTCGGAGATATCGACGATCTCCATGCCCTCCGACGGATAGATGTGCGGCAGATGCAGCTCCACCCCCTCCGGCGCAGGCGCTGCGGCCCCTCCGACCCCTCCGACGCCGGCGACATTTGAGGGGCCGGATTTGCAAGTGTAGATGTTCTTACCGATCCCTATGTGTCCATGTGCCATTCGTGCTACGGCACGAGCTATACTACGCGACCTGCATGTGAACCCTAGGTATGAGTAGCAGTTAGTGGGCACGTGCAATTGTTTAGTGAGATCGCGAACATGTCAGTCTTTGAGATATGGTTGCAGTAATGTATTGTATCAAAGTATGGCTCTCGGTCTAAAGCGGCAAAGCTAGTTTTGTTCTAGCACCGGATTAGATTAAGAGGGGGGCGTACGGAAGAGCCGAGACGCTTCCAGGGGCTGTCTGCGCCAGCTCAGCGCGGCCCCATGCATGGCGCATGCACGGTCGGTATTTTGTCTGGATCCTATGCGCTGCCACTCGTGCCGAGACCCGAGAGTAGCCCAGGTGGCATTTTTGGAAAGCTGTACGTACTCTCACCGTCTCACGGTAACTTTCTATTTTCAGCGTGCTGCAGATTTAGGTGTACGTGTTGGTCTTGGGTCTGTTCGTTTGACTTCAACCTCGTTGACTCTCGGAATTTCCCACTATTACCGTGCTGCAGATTGTTCTCTTTTCTTTTGCGGGCGTGGGTGATTAATCTCTAAAGAACATCATTCTCTCTTCCCACAATGCACACAATAGTTAGCATGTATTGTTGCACGTCAACATATACAGATGTGGTGGTTTTTATGTCGAGGAAAAACGTCTACATGTCGTACCGTGTTTAATTAGAATTAAAGCTCCAAAGTGGACGTATGACATGCCACATTTCATATATATTTTTGAGAGCTAGAGAGAGAAAGAGAGAGCGAAGGGACCATTCCTGCCTATGCATATCTTGTGAGCGAGAGGACCATCGGTGTCTATGGCATATCTTGTGCAATAAGAAGAGATCCGGCGCCATACTGATTGGTGCAAGTGTCGACAATGAAAGCGTCCAACTTCCAACCCCACCAGACTAGAGCGACAAACAAAGCAGCACGTGATCAATCAATCTACTCAAAGGCGTTCTCCTTGCGTACCGGCAGAATTGATTTCGCGCGTTAGCCGGACTAAACATGTCAGTGAAACGCCTATTCCTCAGACAACTAAGCTTTGAAATTGCAAAAATCACAAGAACAATATATACATGTGTACTTTCTTGAGCCACAAATGTTTTCATAGTCGATAAAAACATCTCTTCCCACTGAAAAAGCATCGCCGAAAAGACTGAAATAAATTTAGAAAAGTGCGAACACCAGTGACAACCGCCAAGTCTATAACTTGAACCCTGGTGGGCTAGTTTCACCATAAAAAAACCTAACCTTTTTTTTTCGAAAACACAAGGAACCAAACCATCTGAAGCTACGTTTAGGATTACAAATTCACTCGTGTCACTTTGTCACTCATACTTCCACGGTCCTGGTAGGCCCTCATAGTCAGTGACGGATCCAACCCAAAATGCTAGGGTGGGGCTAAGAGCACCTACAGCCGGATACAACGAATCCGACCCCTCAAACACCCGCGGACGCACCCAGACGCGTTTGTGGACAGTGGCCGATCACGCCTCAAATAATCAATTCCACAATCAGATACTTTAAATTAGGAATCTCAAATTCATATTACATGGTACGAAAACCTAATTTTAAGCGAAGCTCGTCCGACTCCCCGTGCCAATGTCCGGCGGCCGGCTGTGCCCCTCAGAGTGTTGGTCCGGCCGCCGACACACACCGGCTTGAGAGACTCGAGGCACCGTCGTCTCCCATGCCCTACTCTTCCTCGTCAGAGCCCGGAACCCTGACTGTGTCGGTGGAAGTAAGATCAATGATGGATTCGTCCTAGGAGGAGCCGGCGACGTCCACCACGGCGTTGCGGTGCCCGCATTGGTGCACCATACGGGGTGCCAGAGAATGTGACTCCTTCTTGCCAACATCCACCGCCTCGAGGGTTGTCGTCGTCTCCCACATCTACTGCCTCACACGGCGGGCACACCATGCTATATTTGTGTCCGACGACGCTCATGAATTTCCCTCCACCTCGGCGGGCCAACGAAGGGGTTGCGCGTCCACCACGTGTTCGGGCACCAGAAGGACCGCACCGCCTCCGGTGAGGCAGCGACGACACACCTCGCGCCGGATCGATGCGCCATTTGGGCGGACACAATGGATTCCTTGCGGAAGGAGTTAGCGCGATGTCGTCGGGCGGCCTCCTCCCGGGAGCGGCTGAGTGCAAACCGGACGATCATCTCCTCGTCGGGGCCGCGTGGGATGAGCTCGAGGTCGACGGATCTAGCGGTGTACGACTCGGATCCGTTGTCCGCCATGCCGAAGAAGGCCGGAGATCGCCAGATGGGAGCTTGGGTGGTGGAGTGGCTAGGATTTTTTTTCAGGGAGCGGATGGGATCAAATATATATGGGGTCGGGTGGGCCAGTGCGGATCGGGTCCGACGTGGCGTACGTGCCCGGGCGTGCCCGGGCCTCCCCATATCTGCCCGATATTTTGCGGTGGATATGAGTGGTGTCGGTTAGCCCGGACGTTTGAGGCCGGTTTGAGGTGTTTGTCTGGATCGATTTTTTTTTGAACTGGTCACTGATCGGGCCATCCTCCTGGACGTATGAGGATGGGTTAAGGCGCCCGGTTGTAGATGCTCTAAGGTGAGTTGGGTTGGGCATTTTTTTTGTTCAGCAAGTATATGGTATGGTCCAAGATCTTAGTGTGGGCCCAGCCCCACCCTACACACTACTGGGTCCGCCCCTGCTCGTAATTTGTCAAACTTTGATCATCTATATATAACTAATAACATATAGTTCATCCGTTCCAGAATTATTATCATGGTAGGAGTAATTTAAATTACATGCTACAAAAAGTATGAGGATTTATACCATATAATTTATATTTTATGAATTATCTTAATAATCAAAATTTAAAACTAAATATGTGAGGTCAAGTAAACCAAACGGAGAGAGTTTTCTCTTCCCTCAAAAAAAAAAGGAGAGAGTTTTCTTGAACAATATACTACGCCATGGAAGTTAGAAGCGAGACTAGCGGTGCAATGAACGTCCCATAGGATGTAGACAGCGTCGTCGACAGTGATATGTGGCAACATCACGCTCACGCCCCATAAGGCTGCTTGTCGGCATAATGCCCTATCGGCCGGTTCATTGTTTCTCCATTGATGAAGTCAACTCGTAGGTAACTTAGGCAGCGTGGTGCTTGAAACATCGCAATTTGGGTGGAAAGTTAAGCTTCCTGTTGATCGTCGCTTGCTTTCGTACGGGATCATGTGCTAGTACATGTTCCTTTTTCCCAGGCCATATCTTATCTTTCTGAGATTTTTTTGCTGTTTTCTAATGTATCGATCACTTAAATTATCACTAGTTCTATTCTGGACCTTGGTGCTGACCGCTGAGCCGTCACAAATGACCAACACAACTTAATAGGAGTATGTAGCAACTCCTGTGGAGACTTAGGGCTACTCAGCAACTCCAACACACGACCCAAATTGTCCGCGTACGTCCGTTTGGGTTAAACAGACAAAATCAACGACCCAACGCAACAGCATACCCATTTTCTGTCCTCTCCAGTGAAAAACGACTCCAGGGCGTAGGCTAGATCTGGTGAGCATGATTTCAATCTTGCGTTCATCCACGTTTTCCTCCGAATCCCAATCCCTCTTCCCTACTCCCAGTAGTGCACTCGTTGCCTCAACTCCCAGATGTGGTTCGGGGTGATTTTGGGGCAAACTGTGGTATTGCTGCCCACCCTTGGCCGCGGAGAAGGATTGAGCTAGCGGGGCGTCGACGGGGAAGTGGAGGGCGGTGGTGATAGGCCGAACAGGGAGAGTGTACCCAATCCTTGCTCGGCTATGGCGGCGGCGGATCTGAAGGGTAATAATGGCGCCGAGGCCGGGGATGCCCAAATCGAAGTAGAAGACAGTGTGGCTGAGATGATGAAGCGACTCAATCTCACAGCTGAAGAGGCCACTGCGGTTATTCTTGAGGACGAAAATGAGGAAGATTTGGTCAGCCTGGATTGGGCATTGATTGGCAAGGTACTGTCTCCAATCATCCTCCATATCCGGACTATCATGTCAGCTCTAAGGCCAGCTTGGGGGAACCCAAGAGGTTTGTCAGCAAAATCTGTAGGGGATAATACTTTTATTGTGGAATTTGCAAACAAGGAAGATCAGGACGGAGTTTTAGCAGGAGGGCCATGGACTGTAGGGAAACATGTCGTCCTGTTCAAGGACTTTGATCCAAAACTAAGGCCTTCAGAAGTCAACTTTGATAGTATCGCCCTATGGGCTCGTATCAAGAATCCCCGGGTTGAGTTAATGAACAAATTTGGGGGAAATTCGCTAGGTGCAAAGTTAGGAAAAGTGGAGAAGGTTGATGTTGATAGTGATGGCAGAGCAAGCGGAGATTATTTGCGAATTCGGGTTACAGTTAAGGTTTCAGAGCCATTAATGAGATGGGTTATGGCATACTCAAAGAAACACAAGACCTTTGATACATATGAAGTTCAATATGAAAGGCTTCCACACTACTGTTTCTCTTGTGGCATTATTGGCCACTCCTCTTTGGAATGTCCAAACCCAGGTAAAATAGATAAAGATGGCAAATTACCTTATAATGCTGATAGGCTGTGTGCGAAGGATGATAAAAAGAAAATATTTTCAACCTCAAAATCTGGTCACAGTTCACAATCTAGTGGCAAAAGCTTTCAGTTTGAGGAGGAGATTAATGGTGCCGAAAGGCCTTACAACAGAATATCAGAAGTGAAGGACATTAATACGACAGAGATTCCATATGAGATTACTTCTCCTATGAAGAAGGAGCAGAACTATAACCAAATAGGCAAATCAGATTATGGCGAGGTCACGAAGGAGATTGTCCCTATGCATTCTAGTAGTAACCGGATGGTTGGACAAAATAGGAAGCAAGTGGTGTAGGGAGCTGATTATGTAACACCCAAAATTAGAGGACAGAACGGTAACACAAGTGACCCACTTTCAGTTACAATTCCAATTGGAAATGAGGGCCTCTCAGATTCCTATAAGAAACAGAAAAAGGATTTCACCAACTTTCCATCGGGATCGGCGGATCAGGCGGAGGCTGCAGAAGAGCAGCCCCGCCATACGCAATGAATCTATTGTGTTGGAACTGTCGCGGTCTGGGGACGGACGCGACAGTGGGCGAGCTGAAATGGCTCGTTAGTAAATACCATCCCCCCTTCTCTTCCTGTCTGAGACGAAGATGAAGGATACTAGATCACGGAACTTCATGTGGTCTTTAGGATATTCAAGTGCTTTTGCAGTGAGCAACAAAGGATTAAGTGGTGGACTCGCTCTCTTTTGGTCATCCACTCTCTCAGTATCACTAAAAGCTTACTCTACACAACTGATTGATATAATAGTCAATGCACAAGATGGTGCTACATGGCGCACAACTCTGGTATATGGAGAACCAAGGAAGGAATTGAGGCACATTTTTTGGGATAGACTTCAGTTCCTGAAGGCCCAGTGGGAGGGACCATGGTTATGTGCTGGAGACTTCAATGAAGCACTGCATAGTGATGAACACTTGGGCTTTAGAGATAGAGATGAAAACCAGATGTTGTTGTTTAGGGATTGCCTAGATGTTTGTGGGCTTATAGATATGGGGTATACTGGCCCTAAATTCACATGGTCTAACCGGCAAGGTGGTGACATGAATATAAGAGTTAGACTAGATCGAGCTATCGCAAATGGCGAATTTCTTCACAAGTTTGATAATTGCTCCGTAGAAAATATTATCACTACTTCTTCTGACCACCTTGCAATCTTGATAACAATAGCGCAAAGTAGTGATCAAACAAATACCATGCCCGTGCAACATTCTTTCAGATTTGAAGTGGCATGGATGAGGGCGCCAGATTACAGCCATATGATTGAGGAGAACTGGAGAAAGCTCAATTATGCTGCTCCATCTTTATATAACACATGGTCTGCACTAAACAGTTTGGCTAGTTCTATTTAGGCTTGGAGCAAGACATCATTTGGCTCTGTCAAGAAGGAAATTAGAACCCTTGAGAAGCGGCTTGCTGCACTCAGAAGGAATAATTCAGCCTCAAACAGTTGGGAAGAAGAGAAGCGAATTGAACTACGACTATGTGAATTGTTTGGAAGAGAAGAAATAATGGCGAGGCAACGTTCAAGGGTTGGTTGGCTACGGGAAGGAGATCGCAACACATCATTTTTTCATGCACGGGCATCAGCTAGAAGAAGAGCAAATAGGATAAATTTCCTAAAGAAGGCCGACGGTTCAGAATGTGAAGACCATGAAGGGATTAAAAATATGGTCTATGAGTTCTATGTAAACCTTTTCACTTCTGAACCGTGCAACTCATTAGATGATGTACTCGAAGCAATTCCAGTAAAAGTGAATGAAGAAATCAATGAAGCGCTTTGTCGTGAATATACAAATGATGAAATCAAGGCTGCCCTTTTCCAGATGGGGCCTACTAAGGCGCCTGGACCTGCTGGTTTCCCTGCTCCGTTTTGCCAAAAACATTGGGAGCTGTTAGAGGAAGATGTATGTGCTTCAGTGAAGGGTTTTCTACTGGGATCAGATATTCCAGAAGGCTTTTGTGACTCGGTAATTGTTTAATCCCAAAAGTAAACTCTCCTGATGTGCTTTCAAATTTTCGGCCAATAAGCTTATGCAATGTTATTTATAAAGTGGCTTCCAAAGTTATAGCTAACCGCCTCAAACCCTTTCTGCCGGAGATTATTTCTGAACAACAGAGTGTTTTTTCCAGGGAGACTAATTGCTGACAATGTCCTCATAGCTTATGAATATCTCCATATAGTTAGAAAACAAAAGGTTAAACAACCTGTCTTTGCACTCAAAATTGACATGACAAAGGCCTATGATAGGGTAGACTAGTATTACCTCAAGGGTGTGTTACTGAAACTGGGCTTTAATAAAAAATGGGTGGAGACGGTAATGAGATGTGTAACCTCAGTGAAATATGCAGTCAAGGTCAATGGTGACTTAACTAAATCTTTTAAACCTACTAGAGGTATCAGTCAAGGAGATCCAATTAGCCCCTACTTGTTTTTATTATGCGTTGAAGGCTTATCTTGTTTATTGCAGCAAAAAGAAGCATTAGGGGATCTGAAAGGAATCCGCAATGGCCGAGGTGGCCCTCATATCTCCCATCTCCTATTTGTCGATGACAGTATGTTCTTTGCTAAAGGAGATAACATGAGTATAGACACTCTAAAATCAGCTTTGCAAACTTATTGTGATGGTTCTAGACAAAAAATTTATCTCCAAAAATCATCTATATTTTTTGGTACACACTGTGATGAACAGACAAAGGAAAGAGTGAAACTGGAGATTGGCGTCCAAGAGGAGACATTACAGGCTACTTATCTTGGTATGCCGACCTGGGTGGGGCGCTCCCCAACCGTCTGCTTTAATTTTCTCATTGGTCGGCTATGGAAAAGACTCAATGGGTGGAGTGATAGACCATTATCAAGAGCCGGGAAAGAAGTTCTGGTACAATTTGTTGCGCAGGCAATTCCAACATATGTAATGAGTTGCTTCTAGCTTCCTGTCAGTGTTCGTGAGGAGATGAGAAGACCTATATCCAACTTCTGGTGGGGTGTACAAGATGGGAGAAGGAAGCTTCATTGGAGATCATGGAAGTGGTTATCTGCAACAAAGTTCGTAGGAGCATGGGATTCAGAGACATGGAAATATTCAACCAAGCCATGTTCGGGAAACAATGTTGGCGACTACTGACGGAGCCTAAATTCTTTATGTGCCAGGGTGTTAAGAGGGAGATACTACCCCGATGGCAATTTTTGGACTGCTAAATGCCCAAGGTCATCATCTTATACATGGCGCAGTCTGATGTATGGGAAGAAACTGCTACAAAAGGGCCTAATGTGGAGGGTAGGAGATGGCAAACAAATCCACATATATGAAGATAGTTGGATACACAAATTGACGGACGCCCAAACCAGACAAGCGTGTTCGTTTTCCTACCTCAAACGAAAAAAATCTAGATAAATTGGACATCCGTTTGGAGTCGACGGGCGAAAATTGCGCTACCTATGGATGCAAGAAAACTTCGGCGCACCACCGATAGATGCAAGAAGACTTCGGATGCGTCTTTGAATTTCTATAAAATGTTTTTACAATGATCTCTGCTATTTAATAAACGGTCTTTGGCCTTTTTGTTGAAAAAGAGTAGATGTCTTTGTGGGACCTTTAGGTTTGAAGGTGCTTCAGTGTCATCATAGCATCATTCTTCGGTGTACCATTATTCTGTGTACGTAGATTGCCAATAGTTGCACACGCTGTTGAGTTCAGTCCTACAATACTTCTGGAGGTCGTGTCAAAATTAACGGAGGGAGTCGATCCAATGGAACATCTTAAAAATAGAAAAAGGTATGTGATTATTTCTTTCCATCCTCGTAAGGCGACTACAGCTTCACCTTTCTCTCTCTTGACCTTCGTCGTCAAGTCTGTGGATTTGTCTACACTTTCTGTGCCGCTTCGACGAGGGGAGGGGACTTATGGTTCCTCCACTCTAGCTAGTTGATATGTTAGGGTTTTAGTCCTCTCACGTGCTGCATTTGGACGGATGGTGAAATTTCGTCTTCGGTCGGTCTTCTGGGCAGTGACCCTTTCTGAGTTCATCTATCGGAAAAATTAGACACAGCTCCAACATAAATTTCTTTCTGCTACTCGAGGCGATAAGGTTAGGTTTTCTCGTCGTGAGTACGCAATGACATGATTTGGGTGCTAGATTTCTTCTTGCTACTCGAGGCGATAAAAATAGAGTTCCTCATCATGCGTATCTGACGACGTGATTTGGGTGTTAGGTTCTTGAACCAATTTAACGGTTCAACAACAACGATTGCAACTTCAGGACATTGGTCCTTAGGGTAACCTACACGAAGACTTCACAACAATCACTGAGAAAGTCAGGCCGACTCTGATATGGGAGTTGCAACAATGGCTCGTCAGTGGCCTGTTTTGGTCGCTATAGTGAGCGTTCGGTGTTCCATGAACCTTGGTGTAAATTTTATTATATTTGGGGAGCTTTCTATTTCTTGTTAAACTTTATGATAGATCTGGTTTCCTTTTGCAAGACTTATCTTTTGGCAGGAAAAACTTCTGACCTATGCATCATCTGTCATGATAGTAAAAGGAACATCAGAAATAACAAAAAAATACACCCTAGTTCATAGACCACCTAGCGTCGACTACAAGCACTAGAATGAGCTGGCGCGCCACTGTCATCGCCCTCCCTCGGAGCAGGGCCAAACTTGTTGTTGTTGACAGTCCGAAACTTGTCGTGTTAAGGCCCCACATGACCAGTGCACCGGAACAACCGCCACCGATGAAGAGAAGCGTAGACCAGAGATTGGATCTATGGAGATCCATTGAAGACCAACACTGGCTGAATCCCACGCCATTCATGAAAGACACACTTTCAAAAACTCTTCGGCGACTCTAGACGCACTGTCGGGAGGGAGGCTACGCGGGAAGGAGTTTATTCCATGTTTAGGATCCCGCCATTGCCTCGCCTTCCTACAATTAGGCCTGGCTTGAATTGGGTTTCCACCGATCGAGCTGTTGACGCAGGGCAAGTGAAGCAGTAGTACAGGTCAATACTCTATATAGTTATCTTCTTCTAAACTTCGTCTCCCTTCCTTGTTGCTCTTGGAGCATTTCAAAATATTTATTTCAATTTTTCCACATTTGAAATGGATGTAAAATTAGTGTGGTAACTGGTAATATAGGCTTTCGGCCTTTGTTGCAGCCCAGGAGCAACTCTAGTAAAGTCGTCACAACGGCTACATCGCCACAATAACTGCCAGTATGGAAGTTGGGGCCAAGAGTAGAGTCTACCTCAGTCACTGTATCGCTCTCGGCGTCCATAATTTTTGGACCAAGCTCCAAATGATGGGTCAGAGTCTCCATATTTGGAGAATGGGGACGTTGATACGGAGCGCACTCCATATCAAACAATCAACGCGAGAGAGGAACTTCGTCCGTTTTCTTCCTCTCCCGCCAATAGTCAATCGTTCATATGACTCCCGTGGTAGCGGTTTCCACTAGTAAAAGCACCCATTGATGGTTGATGCATGTCTAGACGCCTTTCTCGCCTTGTTTCTCACCGAAGTGCACCCTTTTCGGATCTTGTCTTTGCCAGAGCGCGGCTATATAAACAGGTATTTTCCACTCACCACCTTGCTTGAGATATGTCGTGCTCGGACCCTCCTCATGGCCCCTTCCTCATCGACATCGAAGAGGCACGCATCGAACAAAAGTTCAAGGAATTACTCTAAGTGGATCCAAGTCGCCGTGTTTCGAGAGGCTGAATCAGGTGTTGGTGCCAAGCGCCTCCCCGCTTCCTGCCGGTATCTCGCCCGTGTGATGGAAGCCACCTTGGAAGAAGTAGAAGCCACATTCAACTATGGCTACAAGACCGTGCCCCTTGCCCGCATCCCAGAAGTCGTGGTACCTCGACCACATCAAAGCACAAGTGGAAGCACTCAAAGCCTTGTCCTCGTGTGAGGACACTTCCAATTAGCGGAGGAAGCTGACGATATAAAATCATGTTTCAAGTTTTTGAGGGCTAACGGCAGGTGCTCTGCCTTTGCATTAAAGATTTGGAATATACATGAGAGAAATCACGCACACAAGGCGTGAAGGGCTAACAGTCAGAAAAGTGACAGTCAGAAAGACAATTAAGCTAATTACACAGGCGTGGCTGAGGCCAAAACTAACGAAGCCAGGTCCGAACGCACCAAACAAGCTACCATGTCAGCAGTAGCCGACTGGTTTTGGAAGATTCTACGGTTTCGCTCATTCCAAACATTCCAAGCAAAGTAGAGCGCAGTTGCAGCATGTGCTCGCTGGCCATGTAGAAAACTTTTCCACCAGGCCGCCAATGATCTGAAAGGTTGTGTGGGTGGCAGTTAGGCATCAATATCATGTTTCAAGTTGTTATGTAAATTTCAATTAGTCATTCTAGGTCATTTTTAATTTATCATTCCAGGTCATTTTTTATTTTCATGTGGTATTCAATGACGCAATATATCTTTCAATGCAACGTGTAGTTTCTTTATGTGTCGTACGAACATAGACACCGATGGTTGGATCCGCAGAATATTGAATTTGAGTCAGGTGAGTCTCTATTTGCGCACAACCTTCACAACCTCTAAAAATTATGGAGCCGCACCCCAAAATTATTGAGGTTGCAAATAAGACACATCTGCTACAATTCTTTTTAAAAACGACGAGTAGTGTTAGCTTAACATGCGATTATGGCATGCATAGTGCTTAATAAGGTTTTATTTTAAGCCTGGGACAGCAGCACCAGCTAGCTGCAGTTGGTAGAGCAGCCGAACGAGGAGAGCAACACGTGAGCAGCCACAGTAGGCTGGAGGTGCAGGAGCAGTCCGGGCCAGCAGCAGGGAGGGCGTTGAGCAGCCTGGAGGTGGAGGGCAGGCACGGCTGGGACCTTGGATCAAGCGACCGGGGACGGCAGTCAGTGAACCTGCCTGCTCGAGACAGGCGGCAGAGAGCAGGCCGGCGAGAGTGGCGGTCTGGAACGGCGCCGCCATGTTGTTGACCCGTCTCCTCACTGCCCGATCCAAGAATTGATCTAGGAGCTCACTAGATCAGATCGAAGGAGAGGAGGCCACTTGGAACGAGCACGCCGGGAACGAGACCAAGATCGATCACGGTAGGAGAGAATCGATCTGTTGGATCGAAGGAGAGGTGGACACTGAGAAAAAAAAACTATCGAGCCTGAGTTGCGGGACGCGGAGGGGACCTAAACCTAGGCTCTAATACCATGTTAAGAAAGCAAATTATCTTTATTGAAGGCCCAGGGGCATATATATATATATATATATATATATATATATATATATATATTACACAAGACTTGAGGTGCAAGAAAAGTAAACATAGACTAATAAGGACTCCTAGACTAATACCAGTACTTCCTAACAGGATGCAATCTAGAGATAACAATAACAATATGATGAACAATGGGTTGTCTCTTAGTCCTACTAGTAATTAGATATTTCTAGGACCCCTTTAGCGGGTGAAAGTTTGCCAGGAGGAGATGTCATTTACAAACGATTTCACTGGCATTTTTAGTTGTGAGCGGGTGACAATTTCTTCAAAGCAACATGTCTTTTTTGTCAGAGAATACAATTTTTATTTAAAATTGCCATTGCTTGATCGCGTCTTAGAACTTAAACTGTCATACAAAGGGTTCGTTTGCTACCCCTCTCCCAGCGATTGGTCGCCAGACAGAATTTTCGTATTTCTAAATAGTTGATGAGATATATTATTACTAAAAAGATCATTTATTAATTAAGAGAAACCATATTATTTGCGCACATTATTTTCTTCATATTTATCTTTACTGCTCCTCAGTACTTTACCATTTTACAAGTCTTCAAGAAAAAACAAAGCATGCACGAAAGTGCTTTTCTGATCTCAAGCTCAGATACACCCATGAACACTAATATTATAAATGTAAAATAAAAAGCTAAACTTCTTTACAACAAATATTGTTGAATGGTCTACATATGTGCAAACTTTAATGAAGAATAAACATTCCTAATGTTGTTTTTCCGAAATATTTGCACTACATGAAACATTCAAGAATATTTATTATCGAAAATATTTAGATTTTTTTTACTATTCATAAGTATGCAGGTGAGCTAGAGATCATAAGCTCCATGTGCGAGCTAGCTTAAGGGCATGTGTTATGGGGCTAATTTAGAAGAAAGTATATGAAAAATACTTGCCTTCTTTTAATTAAGAGACTTGTTCAATATTTCTTCTGATTAACCAGTTAACTTGCCGATTAATTCCTACTCGTAGGGTCACTGAATAGCTGATAAATCGATAAATCATTTGATTAATTTATTAAATGGTCGATTAAATGGTCAATTAGTCTATTAATCCTCTACTCGCTAGCCAACCGAGTAGCTACCGGTTAACAATTTCCTGAACAATGATTAAGGGATGATTTCTTAGCAACAATATGTATCACCACATATCTAGAAATATCAAATGTTAAAGATAAGACTAGAAAACTACCCATTCTGCATTAATTTTTATGTCTTGTCTGAATTACATGACGTAACTAAGATAAAATTATTTTATCAATAATTGTACAAGGCCCTAATTTGTCATTTTCTCTGCGGGAGTCCTAATTCTTTCCACCGCATCGGGACCCACTACCCATGCCCCACCGTGTCAGCCTCCCAGCCCCCTCGCACTCAGCCCGCCACCTCAGCGAGCTCCGCTAGATATTTTCCGACATCGCTAATTCACTGCCAAGCCGGTCCCACGTCCTCGGCCCCGCCACCTCAGCGAAATCATAGCGCGGCACGTGGAAAGAGAAGGCCGCGCCCTCGCTGTTCGGCATGGCGCACCGGATCGGCCTCCTCCTCCTCCCCCTCTCCCTCGCTTTCTCCCATACCCTCGCAGTCGCAGCCTCGCTTCGGATTGCATAAGCTAAGGCGCGCGGCGATAAGAAGCGGCAGACCTCTCTCGCTCTCCCGCCGTTTGACCCGCCTCCGGCATCGCGGGGATCTCTGCTCTTCTCGGGTGACTCGCCGTCCTGTGGCGTGACGTGCCGGGCGCTAGACATGAAGGAAAACGGAGGGGCGAGGCAGCACTGGCCGTGCGACTACTGCGGGGAGGCGGCGGCGGCGCTGCACTGCCGCGCCGACGCGGCGCGGCTCTGCGTGGCGTGCGACCACCACGTGCACGCCGCCAACGCGCTCTCGCGGAAGCACGTGCGCGCGCCGCTCTGCGCCGGGTGCGCGGCCCGCCCGGCCGCGGCGCGGGTGGCGGCCGGGGGAGGCGAGCCGGCGTTCCTCTGCGCGGACTGCGACGGCGGGTGCGAGGGCGCGGCGCGCGTGCCCGTCGAGGGGTTCTCGGGCTGCCCCGCGGCGGCCGAGCTCGCCGCGTCGTGGGGCGTCGACCTCCTCCCTGGCGGTGGCGGCGCCGCCGCCGCGTTCGGTTGCGGCCTCGGCGGCGGCGGCGGCCAAGAGGATGAGGACGCCTTCTTCTTCTCGTCCTTGGACTACTCCATGCTGGTTGACCCCGAGATGCGCGACCTCTACGTGCCCTGCAACCCGCCGGAGGTGGCTGTCTCGGCAGGCGGCGGTCGGCCCCTCAAGGGGGAAGCGCTGTGCGACCAGCTCGCGGAGATGGCGCGGCGAGAGACGGAGACGTCGCAACCGCAGGGGTACTCGGATCTGAGCCCCAGGACTCCTCGCCGGTCCTCTGCCGGGGCTAGCGGGCGCTTGCCTGACAAGCAAGCTCCCCCACCGCTGCCTCCTGCGCCGGAGGTGCCCTGTCCGTACACGTCCCTGCTGATGATGCCGTCAGCCCACTGCGCCGAGCTCATCGGCAACGACCGGCTCCGTGATGACGACGAAGAACAACTTCGTTGGGAGTTCGCCCCACCCTCATCAGTGCCACCCACCCAGGTAAAAAACATGAGAATAATATTATGCAAGCAAATAAATCAATTGTGGGTATTCAGACAATTTTACATGTAATTGTACCAATCAAATGTTTTGTTGGTGTCTTTATGAGTGACTAAATTAGTTGCGTTGCCTTCAGGTAGCCGATCGTGGTAGCCCAACACACATTAACATCACATGTTTTGTAGGGAAGCATTAACACTACACGGTCACGAGAAATTTTCTGATCTTAATTTTCTGAGCAAACAACAATAGATCATCAAACAAGTTTGTTGAAGGCTACATGGTCGCTGCCACTTGTGCAGTTCCCGGTTAATCCATTGATCAATCAGATCATGGAATGCAATCGTGATCTCTGCTAGGTCATGGAAAGCCTATTGGCTTTCAGATGAATAATAAGGTGCAAGTTCCAAAGTCGTCAGAGTTTAGCTTCCATTCTTTTGTACGTGACCCGAGGTTCTCACGGACTATCCAGCTCTAGTTTTGTCCTAGATTTGTCAGCCAGAGAAGTGATTGGTTTCACTTGTTTTGAGTATAGATAAATTTATACTTCATTCGCTCACCATTTATGGTACGGGTCTTTCAACTTGAAAGGGCAGTAGTAGAATGCACAATGCAGTTGCCATGGAGGTTCATGGATCCGGTTTTTTAGGACACTGAATGCGCAGGTTGGCTGATAATGAATGGTGTATTCTCATTTACCAATAGTGCAAAGGATGGAATTTCTGAGCTGGTGTTGCTATCGCGATATGAAAAAGTGTATACCTTGTATGATTTGGCATTTTACTAGATTCTTTAGAATGTTTGACTTTTTGAACATGGAATAGATCGCCTAATAGGTGGAAATCAGATCAAAGATCTTGATGAACCGATGGCAAACTGTATTTATTCAATCTGCTGACTACATCGACATTGCTTTTTTTTTTGGAAAAGGAGGAACAAAGCCCCCGGCCTCTGCATCACTACATCGACATTGCTATCTATGCAGTTTTAATTCACCCGATAATAGTATTCGGTATGCCTGTGTTTGCTTGTAGAGTTTGCATTGGCAAAAGGATAGGTTTGAAGGAATCACTTTCCTATAATTGGATATGCTTCAAAATCTTCTACTTCAATCTTAGTCTGGAATGTGCTTATTGTTGAAAGCCCTAACAGTTCACAACTTGCTATCTGCAGATATGGGATTTCAATTTAGGAAGATCAAGGAACCACAATGAAAAACCTGCACATGAAGTTGGATTTGGTTCAAACAATGGAGGCTTTATGATCAAGAGCTACAGTGACATGCTCAAGGAAATTTCTTGTGGGACGACGAAAGATCTGGAAGATATTTACGACTCAGGATATGGTGCAGCTGCTGAAGATATCATGTCAACAAATATCTGCCAGGTGCCATCCAAAAATGTAAGTTATTGCTCCCTATGCCTATACACCACATTCAGTATGTAGAGGGCGAGGGTGTTCACGCCACAATGGTGTTAATAGCCCGTGCATTTGAATCGACAAGATCTCATATGCATCATGCAAATTTTTGCTAATATTTTGTATGCAGTGCTATAACCTCATACCTAGCAGCAAAGTCGAACATGACTGCTCTGCTAGGATATGCCTTGTTTACAAACGCAAGGAGTCCTCTAGTTTGCAGTCAGCGCTTATTGGTGTTTATTCCTCTGTGCATTAGATAGTCCAGATACCAGGCAATTAGTTAAGGGTAATTTTAGTATCTGTTGATCAAAATTCAATGTTGACAAGATACTGAAAAGGAACTGCTTGACCTGAACGTGCTTAAAATGATACCGACATCCCATCTGCGCACTGTCGTTTCTCTTAGCTATTAACTTTCCAGTTGACAATGTAACAGATCTTTCACTGATGTTGATGTGCCACTTTCTCTTGAATGCGTTCAGGCTGCTGTGTTCCTAATTCAGTCTTATCTTCTTTTTCGGGGGGCAAAAATCTTATCTTTGAAGTGGCTGTTCTTGCAAAAGTTGGCTATATGGTCCCATTTAGTGTGAGTGCTTTTAGCTGCTCTCAATCACAGTGATAGTTATAGGCCACCATACAGATCCTTGTTCCATGCTCCTTTGGTCCACCAATTCATGGGTCATCTTGTTTCTTTGTGAAACATTAAGGGGCAATTTTGTCAGTGCTGATAGTTGGCTGTATATAAAGGCCCACCACGTGTTATTTGTTTTGCATCATTAATTGTATAGAAGTACAGAGTCTCCTAGTTTGGGAGCATCTCTAGTTTTAAACAAAAAATACTATTGTAGTTCCTGTAGTGGCCTAGTGGCCTAGTTCTACTTTCAGTTGCTGGGGCAGCGATTTAGCTGTTTCCCCCCGCGCACTTGTAACAGAATCGCTACACTGTCTGGTGGTTTCTTTTGTTAAATGCAAATGGAGCCGGGGCTTTCGAGAGCCCTTTTCCTCTAAAAAGTACAGAGTCTCCATCAGTGAAAATTTCTGTGTCTGCTGTTGCAGTTGTGATACCTTTGTTGTGTTTTTCCTTTGCAGGTTAGCACAGCGAGCAACAAGCGAATGAAGGTTAGCTCATGCACCTCCACAATGGATGGCCCAACAACCTCTGGGAGCAATGTGCCTGCTTCAGGGACCTTGGGGAGCTCTTCCCATGACAGAGGAGCAGCTCCCACTAGGGAGATCTCCTTTGGTGATCAAACAATCGTCCCGACTGGAGCTGAGAGGCCTACCACAAGGATCGACAGTGAGACTCTCGCGCTAAACAGGGATAGCGCGATGCAGCGGTACAAAGAGAAGAGGAAGAATCGCAGGCATGAACCGATGAACAGATAACCTGTCTTCATTTACTCCTCATAGATGGTTCTAATTTTCTCATGCGTTTCTGGTGCTCCCTGCAGGTACGAGAAGCACATACGGTATGAGTCCCGGAAGCTGAGGGCGGATACCCGGAAGCGGGTGAAAGGCCGTTTTGTCAAGTCGAATGAAGCGCTCAATGCCGGTAGCAATGGCGGATGAGCCTTCTTCTTTGCTCGCAGCACGGAGATGACATCCTGCGCCGCACCTAAGCATGATGCCGTGCATTGCTCAGCTATTTTTTTTTGTGTCGTTTTCAGCATCGTGATCCAGAGGATCATATTCACGGTGTTTTTTTTTTGTAAGAGACCTCTCCTTTTCTCCTCAGAACACATAGCTTAATTTTACACTGTGGTATATAAGGTGCATATATGTGTCTCATCTTTCATGCTCATGATTTCATGAGTTGATAGTGCTGCTTAATTAATCTACCAACTACTAGTAACTGAGATCCAAAACGACAAACACTGTACTCCTAAGAACTTTACATGATCTGATAATAAGAACTTCGAACATATATCAAGGTGCCGCTGTCTCTTACTCCTAACTGATTGATCAGTGTCTGGCCGGCGTCCTGGGGTAACGGGAGAGTGCGGAGGCAAATCCGAGAGAGAGGAAGGCGGCGAAGGAGAGGGCGAGCGCGACGGCGCCGACGTCGCAGTACCTCCGGTAGAGGCGGCACACGGCGTACCACCCGCTGGTCTTGTTCCCCCACATGGCCACCGACCCGATCGCCCCTGCGCCCGCCGTTGCCGCCGTCTGCAGGTTCACCACCAGCTGCACGCAACAGAAGCAGAGAACAACGACGCCCTCCGTCAGTCGAGATCGATGACGGTACACGAACGCAGATGCATGGAGCCATGGACGTATGGTCTACTAGTTTAGAATCTTTAGATGGATAGTTTTTCCCTTCTTGCCGTACGTAACGTACCTGGTCCACGGTGTGCAGCCAGCGCTTGCCGATGAGCTTCTTGACAAAGATCGCCGTGAGCAGCGAGTATGCTGTGCAGAAGAAGTTGGTCGCCACGAATGCCCTGCTCACCCACGAAACAAGAACCGATCAGACACCGGTTCGCTGGTTGCAGAAGCAGACGGGAGATCGAGACCGATCGATCTAGCTAACGAGTGAGCGAAGGAAGGAACACGCGCTAGCTGCATGGCGAGAGATTGGCGATGGTACGTACACCCAGACTTCGAACATGGTGAAGTTGACCTCCACGCCCCAGCGCTCCTGCCGGTTGGTGACGACGAGGACGGCGGCGGCCAGCGACGCGACGGCGGCCCCGACACGCAGCGCCACGGTGGCCGTAACGTGCTTCGCGGACGCCACCTTCGTCGTCGCCGCGTCCTGCGACTCCAGTTCCACCATGGTGACGGAGGCGCGACGAGTCGTATGCGCCGGTGTCAGCCCACAAGCGCCGGATGAAAAACCGATCGGAGAAAGACTAGACATGGAGGAATTGTGGTTGAATCTATATATGGGCAGAGGATGCTTGTTTGCAAATGTCTGGGGGGCTTGGCCGTAACCTAAACCAAATGAGTCCACCGGAGGTACGACTCCCATTCAATCTACCTTCTCCAGCTTGACTCAGCACAAACTGAATTCAAATGCCAAAATACAAATATCTCCTGATTTTTTGTTGGGAATTCTATATTTGTAAATCTCTATCTGTTGTCACAGAAGTAGCCAATGGGGTCAACGAAACACTAAAATAAGCAAAAACAGGTATAATCCACCACGATGACAACCATGTCATATCACTTGTCCCACCCTTGGGTCAACATGCGAACCATCATGTGGTTGGATGGTTAGAAGGACAGTGGTATCCCTAACCCATTAGGGTTCAAGTCCTGATGCTCGCATTATTTCTGGATTTATTTCAGTAATTTAGTGGGAGGAGACGTTTCCGTCGAGGACGAGGCGCCTATGGTGACTTCATAAATCTCAAGATGACCAGTCTTTTGGAGTTGCTCATAGGGGTAGGGTGTGTGCGCGCATTCATATGGGTGAGTGTATGCGCGTATATGAGCGCTTGCGCCTATACACGAATAGGGCTTTTTTCAACGTGGTGTGTGTGTGTGGGGGGGGGGGGGGGGGGGGGGGGGGGTATGCCGCGTGGATGCATTATGCATCGCCTGCCGCGCTGTTGCCTGGCCTGCCTCTTGTATCGCACGTCGCGCCGTCGTCGTCGCCTGCCTCCTGCATCGCCTGCTGCGACGCCCTCATCCACTGCCCCCTCGTCGCTTCCTCTCGGCTGCCGCGCCGCACACGGTCGCATAGCGTTTATTAGAGAGAACCCAACTCTCACAGACTGCGACGTTTAACAGTCTAACTCACATAGGTGTGTTCTTTCTAGATGTTCTATAGGACAACATCTTTGCCTACTGAAGCCATTCATAACACATTAAGATAAATATTAGCCTGCCATATAGATTAGGAGATAATTGCATCATAACAGAGTGGATCTTTATAAAATAAATATTCTCCTCTCAGTTATTCAATAGCTTGTCTCACCAATTCTAATTCACGGGATCTCCGATCACATAGAATGGGTTACCACCATGAAAAACTTATGTAGTGGGTCTCAATCCCGGTTCCTTCGATGCATTGTCTATCACATTTCGTGATAAACCATTTGTGAAGGGATCTGCCAGATTCTTCGATGTGTTTATATAGTCCGATGCTATAACTCCGGAGTTTCTCATAAACCTGGCATATTTTAGTCTCCTTCTCACATGTCTTGATGACTTCTTATTATCCCTAGAATTGTTTACCTTGACGATCATTGTTTGATTATCAAAGATCATTATAATAGCCGGTATTCATTTTTCAACCACCGGTAAGTCCATCAAAAGTTCTCGAAGCCATTCTGCTTCAACCGTTGTCGTGTCTAAGGCTGCGAGTTTTGCTTCCATTGTTGACCTTGTTAAGATGGTCTGCTTGCAAGACGTCCAGGAAACAGCAGCACCACCAAGTGTAAACACATAACCACTTGTGGCTTTAAGCTCATCAGCATCAGATATCCAATTCGCATCATTATAACCTTCAAGTACTCTTGGATACCCGGTATAGTGAAGTCCATAGCACGTAGTACCTTTCAGATAGCGCATTGTCCTCTCAAGTGCATGCCAATGAACATCTTCCGGGTTTGAAACAAACCAGCTTAGTTTACTCACAACAAACGAGATGTCAGGCCTCGTAGCACTAGCTAAATACATAAGCGAGCTAATGATTTGAGAATATCTCAATTGATCCTTTGTTTCTCCTTCGTTCTTCCACATCAACACACTCGGATCATAAGGTGTTGGACAAGGTTTGGAAGCTGAATATCCAAAGCGATCGAGAACCTTATCCACATAGTGAGACTGCAACAAAGTGATCCCACCATCATCACATCTCAAAAGCTTGATGTTCAAGATAACATCGGCTACTCCAAGGTCTTTCATCTTAAAGTTTTGATTCAAAATATGTTGCACTTCCTCAATGACCTTGAGATTTGTTCCAAATATAAGTATGTCATCAACATATAAACATAATATAACTCCCTCGCCCCCACCATGGCGATAGTACACACATTTATTAGCTTCGTTTGCAACAAAGCCCGTAGGTGCTTGTCTCAAACCATACAAAGATTTCAACAATTTGCACACTTTTCCTTCATGACCGTCTACTACAAAACCATCAGGTTGTTCCATGTAAATTTCCTCCTCCAACTCTCCATTTAGGAAAGTTGTCTTAACGTACATTTGATGAACGATAAGATTGTGTGACGCAGCCAATGAAAGTAGTACTCGAATGGTGGTCAATCTGACCACATGAGCATAAGTATCAAAGAAATCTTCACCATCTTTTTGGGTATATCCCTTGGCTACAAGATTTTTCTTAAACACCCACTTACACCCTAAAGGTTTACACCCGTAAGGATGATCAGTAATCTCCCATGTCCCGTTAGCCATGATGGAATCCATCTCACTACGCACACCTTCTTTCCAGTAGTCTGCATCAGGAGATGCATAAGCTTCTGAAATAGAAGTGGAAGTATCATTCAAGAGGTACATAATGAAATCTTAACCAAATGACTTTGCGGTCCTTTGTGTCTTGCCCCTTTGTTAGGGCATATTTCTCCCTGAGTAGTTTTGGTGATTGATGACAATGCATTTGTGGACTAATTGTGTGCATTAAGCCTTTCAGATATTTCTACATATGGCACAAGACGATTATAGCCCCTCGGTGGATTATAGTGAAGACGGTTTATTTCATGCGTTTCATTTTCGGTGGATTGAGTCCTAGGAGAACCGTACTATTAAGAGGGGGTCCGCATCGGAAAGGTTTGGGTGGAATTAACACGTACACTTTCATTTGCACCCTTGCTTTCTTTCCCGCATCAATGCATCTGTTCCATCTATGCCTCTGTCCTGGTCCTGAAGGAACCAAGCGGCCGTACCGCGCAGGCAAGCGGTAGTACCGCTTACACTGTAAGCGGTAGTACCACTGTCCAGTGCCGCGCGCTGTACCGCTGGCTCTGGAGTCTCGACTTTTCGTGTCGGGCCGAGCGGTTGTTGGGACGGTAGTACAATGCGGTAGTACCGCCTGTTACTATCGGTCCAACTACCACCCTTCCTTCTGGTCCTCGAACTCTCAGCAAACTCCGGGCAGCAGTAGGGCAAGGTACTACCGCCTATAAGTGGTATTACCGCTCTCACGAGCGGTAGTACCGCTTAGGCAGAACTCCCTCTGCCCCTACCACTGCCTTGCGTTCGTAGAGCTGCTACACTGCAACCCCAGCGGTAGTACCGCTCCGGCGGCACTACCGCCTCGTGGCCTTGTGTCATTGCGTTGTGTGGCTGGCTCAGCCGCCCAAGCGGTAGTACCGTTCCCTTGAGCGGTAGTAACACTTGTGTGCGGGCTGAGAGGGGATAACGGTTGGATTTGTTCCCCCACTATATAAAGGATGTCTTCTTCCCTAAGAAGACCACCTCTTCCATCCCCAAGCTCCATTGTTTCTCCAAGCTCCATTTTTGCCCGATCTCTCTTCCTAGTCAACAAAACTTGTTGATATTCTAGGGTTTGGTTGAGAGGGCTCCGATCTACACTTCCACCAAGAAAAAATTGATTCCCCCACTAATCCCTTGCGGATCTTGTTACTCTTGGGGTGTTTGAGCACCCTAGACGGTTGAGGTCACCTCGGAGCCACAATCCATTGTGGTGAAGCTTCGTGGTGGTGTTGGGAGCCTCCAATTAAGTTGTGGAGATTGCCCCAACCTTGTTTGTAAAGGTTCGCTCGCCGCCTTCAAGGGCACCACTAATGGAATCACGGCATCTCGCATTGTGTGAGGGAGTGAGGAGAATACGGTGGCCTTAGTGGCTTCTTGGGGAGCACTGTGCCTCCACACCGCTCCAACGGAGACGTACTTCCCCTCAAAGGGAAGGAACTTCGATAACACATCCTCGTCTCCACCGGCTCCACTTGTGGTTATTTCTTATCTTTACTTTGTGCAAGCTTTACTTGTGTGTTATCTTTTGCTTGCTTGTTGTTATTGTTGTGGTTAGCATCATATAGGTTGTTCACCTAGTTGCATATCTAGATAACCTATTTGTTGCTAAACCTAATTTGTTAAGAAAAGCTAAAAATTGGTAGTTGCCTATTCACCCCCCCTCTCTAGTCAACCATACCAATCCTTTCAATGGGTATCAGAGCTACGTCTCTTTATAAAGGGCTTTATCACCCGAATAGTATGGTTAACTGTGACGCCCGGATAATTAGGCTACAGTAATTTCGGTAATTAAGCTACAGTAATCCCACGCTAGTGATGCCACGTCACCGAGATCACTGTTGCCGCGATCACTGTTATTGAACTCGCGTCCGTGCAAACCCCGTTAATTTTCGTTGCAATTTAAGACGTCCGAAAAAGGTGGATTAAAAAGTTGTTCGAAACAAAGATTAAAAATGTTGGATGGTTTGGAAATATTTCGCAATATTTTATAGAATTGAAATCGGGATTTTAGGAATTTGTTTGGAGCCTCAAAAGCAATTAGAACGGATTTTGTAACGGTGGAAAAATTGGACCTAACCGGGTCGAAATTCGGAGGCCCGTTCGCACACTATATATATACGAAACGTTGGAGAAACCCTAGCCGGCTGCCCTTTTTCCCCACGCGCGCCGCCGCTCGCACCGGCCGCGGCCGAACCGCGCGCCGCGCCCGTGCGGCCCCGCGCGCCGCCGCCGCCACCGGCCGCCGCCACCTGGCCGCCGCCGCGCGCCTCCCGCCTGCGCCGCCGCACGCCACCCCGGCTCCGCCCCGCGTGGCGCCCGCACCGGCCCGCCGCCGGCTGGCCTGGCCCGGCCCCGCCGGCGCCCGCGCCCCGCCTCCTCCGCGCGCGGCCGCTCCGGCCCGAGCTGGCCCGCCCCGCTCGCCGCCGTGGCCGACGCCGCACGGCCCCCGCGTCGGTCCTCCGCGCCGCGCCGCCCGATCCCCGCGGCCCCTCGCCGCCGTCGGCCCCGCCGGCGCACCGCCGGCCACCGCCGGCCTGCTCCCCCCGGTGAGCACACCCCCCCCCCCCCCCCCGCGGCTTCCCGCCTGCCGCCGTGCCGCCGGACCGGCACGGCCTTGCCTCCCCCTGTGTGCGTGCGTTAGTGTGTGTATGTGTGCACAGTGTGTGCATGTATATGTGTATGTATATACACACGTGTGTGTGTATATATGTATATATATATATACATATATACATACACTAGTAAAAATAAAAATAGTAATGGAAGTAAAATTAATAAATAAATAATAAATATAAATATTAATGTTTAATAAATTAAATTAATTAATTAGTTAATTAGTGGGTTAATTAATTAGTTAATTAGCTGATTAAGACTAATTAGGTTAATTAGAGTGACTAATTAATCTGTTAATTAACTAATTTAAATAAACAGTAAAAATACTGTTTCGGATAAATAGGGTATATTAAATAAAAGAAATTCAGAAAATGATTAAATCTTTAATAATTAATATAAAATAAACCGTAGCCCGGATCGAAAAACTTTGAACATGAAAGTTGCTCAGAACGACGAGACGAATCCGGTTACGCTGCCCGTTAGTCTGTCAGATGTCCCTAGCATAGCACACCTGCAACTTTTCGTCTGTTTCTGGCAGATGAATAGTGCATGGCTTTAATAAAATAATTCCAGATAAATTCCTAATTTAACTAGAGCACTTAGATAGGCAGTATATTAACCCTGCGCTGCATCCTAGCTGTCATGTGCCCCTAGCACCGCAAACCTGGAACATTGCCCCCCCCTCCGGTCATCTGTCTGACATTTGTCCGGAACCGGGAAAACATTCCCGGATGGGTTCCCCCCTTCTCGGTATCGTGTAGTGCCGCGTTAGTGCATGCCTAGCTAAACATTTTGCCATGTCATGCATCGTGTTGCATCTGTGTGCATTGTATTTATTGTTTCTTCCCCCTCTTCTCTTCGGTAGACCCCGAGGCTGACGGAGCTGCCGGGTACGACTACGCACTTGACGACCAGCCTTTTGCCGCAGAGCAGCAAGGCAAGCAAAACCCCCTTGAGCATTCCGATATCACCCATCTCTCTCCCTCTTATGCTTGCATTAGAATTTTGCTACTGTATTAGATAGCTCCTATTCTGATGCATAGCCTGTTTTTGATGAACTGCTACTACACTGGTATCATACCAACTGTTTAGCTTAGGTGGAACAGTGAACCCCTGAGACCCCTTAGTCACAGTTGCCCCTGCATTCATCGACGACACCGAGGACTTGAAGACAAAAGACTCGGTCAACTGACCGACGAGCCAGACCCCTCACATCACTGCACACCCCTTTAGTAGGGCACTGCAGAGCTACCATCGAGTGCCGAGGGTGATACCTCACTTAGCACTCCCGATGTTAATTCTGTAGCGTAGTTATCGGTAATGGGTATCGAGGGTGATTCCTCCTTTCCAATAACCGGTAACGACTCTTGTCTTACTCTTACCTCGAGTGGGATCCATCGAGGGTGATTCCTCGGATCTCCACTTGGCGTATAGCCACACAGTTACTATGACCGGGAAATTGAAACATGTTAAAGACGGGTCGGCCCCAAGGGTACCCGCGAGAGATATTGGTGGGATGCGCCGCCAGGCATCCGGAGACTTGGTGGGGTGCGCCGGAAGGCACTCGAGTGTTCTTGGCGGGGCGACGAGCTGCAATATGTTCGAGCTTGCCCCGCACCTAATAAATTGCTAATGGGTTGGGTGCTGGATCTGAGTTAGGTCATTGGCCTTAATACGCACTAACCTTCGCGTGGGGTAGTTATGGGCACTCAGCGTCGTTGTATCAGCCGAAGCTCTTCGGACGTCAGCAATGGAGCGGCGCGCGACGGATTGGGCTGGAACGTACAGCTCTGGAGTGGAGTGTACTAGGTCTGTTTCCGGCCGCGTACGCACCGTGCAGGTGTGCAAAGGGTGATTGGGCCCATGACCCCTGAGCGCATAGGATTTAGACCGGCGGGCTGGCCTCTGCGATGAGTCTAGGTGGGGCGACGACGTGCTGATATCCCGAGGCCGGGCATGACCCAGGAAAGTGTGTCCGGCCAGAGGTGACTCAGGCGCGTTGGGGAATATGTGGTGCACCCCTGCAGGGATGAAATATCTATTCGAATAGCCGTGTCCACGGTAACAGGACGACTTGGAAAGGTGCCATGACCTCATACAACTTTAATCATAATTTAACTTAAAATGAATTGTGGCTCCGGGATTGCTTCCTCGCGGGGAAGTCGAGGAAGGATCTCTGGGCGTGTTACTTAATTAAAATTGCTCAACAATATGATATATGCATGAGCTGCAGGTCTACTCTCTTCTCATGCTGCAAGATGTTGAAGATGCTAGTCTTCGATAGGACTAGGTCTTCCCCCCCTATTCTTGCTTTCTGCAGTCAGTCCAGAGATACCCCCCTTTCATTGAGTATGATGCATATCTAGCTTAGTTCTGATATAAGTCTTGCGAGTACTTTGGATGAGTACTCACGCTGCTTTGCTCCCCCTTTTCCCCCCTTCGATACGTTGCTGCGTTCAGAGGATGGAGCCCCGGAGATGGAGTTCGCTGGAGACGGCTACTATACCGCCGATGGAGCTTACTACTACGTGGAGACCGCCGACGCTCAGGAGTAGTTAGGAGGTTCCCAGGCAGGAGGCCTCGCCTCTTTCGATCCGCTACCTTTGTTTGTGCTAGCCTTCTTAAGGCACCCTTGTCTAACTAATGTCTGTACTCAGATATTGTCGCTTTCGCTGACTTGTGCTCGTCAGAGCTTTATATTCGAGCCCTCGAGGCCCCTGGCTTGTAATATTAAGTTGTATGACTCTTTATTTGTGTCTTTTGTCGTGTTGTGGTACTAATCAGTGAGTCCCTAATCTTGGTCGTACGCATTGCGTGATTGATTAGCGTACGGACGAGAATGGGGGCGTCACAAGTTGGTATCAGAGCCGACTGCCTGTAGGTAGCCCCCTTTCCAACTCCTTGGCCGAAGTTGAGTCTAGTTAAAGAAAACTGTTTTACTAACTTGGCTGCGTGGCTTACGGGCCCATGTCGCCATTGGGTGGTATTAGGATCTTTTATTCCTCTTCTATACTCCGGGACTCTCATCTCTCTTCTTTTCGGGTAAAAGATTTTACTAAGCTCTGACTCTAGGTTCACGTAACTACTTCTCCCGGAGAGCCATCATACCAGAAGATCACCTGGTTCGTCAGAAGATTCTGAAGATACCTTTTTGATGTTTTCCGAGACTTTATGCTCATCGGCTTTGCGATTCCCTATCACCGATAAGTCTCTATGGATGACTAATTGCACTTGTCATTCATACAATAATTTCTCGTGGCCCTTCTTATTACAAGATGCCTCGAATTACTCTTCATTGCCGAGAATCCTTTGAGTTTACAGCCTTGCAGTTTTATTCCGCATGAAAACCTTTGCGGTTAATTCCTCACATTTATCGAGGATCCGCTCTTCTCAGTTGTTCATATGTCTCACAAAATTCTCCGGAATGCTTTTCGATCTTCCAAAAATCCT